>JAZHFQ010000082.1:0-1200000 GCA_038387885.1 Spodoptera picta
TTTACCAAGGATGGTAAGTAAAAACACGAGTGAGGTTTGGAACAGAATGATTTATTAGAACGTCTACTCGTTTTATTTATACATTTGGGGTAAACATTAATTTTACTCAAAATATTACGGACCAATCATAAACGACTAGTAGTTCACGAGCCTGCCGCGCTCAAGGCGTGTCGCTGCTGTCGTCGAGGCGTCTGGTACATGGCTCCCCCCCAGCGAAGCGTACTGGCGGTTTCGAACGTCTTCCAGTCCTCGTGGTGTAGGCGGCGTCACGATTTGCATCGGCTTCAAGTTCGGAGTCTAACAGGAATGCGGGTTTTAGTCGGTCTATGGAGACATTCTTTGTTTTTCCATCGACTTGTATGGTGTACGTCTTATCATTCCGCTGTATTACTCGGTGCGGGCCGTTGTATGTGTGCGTGAGTGGTTTGCGAACTGCATCGGTACGCATAAACACATGGGAACACGTCCGTAGTAGGCGAGGTATGTACGTTGTTCGTCGATCGGTGTTAATGTGTGCAGCGGTTAGTTTTTTTATCGCACTTGTTATGACGTCTCCGTAATGAGATTGTGTTTGTTTTGTTATCTTCACACCTAACATTTCGCCGGGTAATCTGAGTGACTGGCCATACAGTGCTTCTGCTGCGGAGATATCTGTGTCGTTTTTTATGGTTGCACGTAGTCCCAGCATGACTGTCGGTAGCTCGCTCGTCCAGCTTGAATTTTGAAGTCGAGCTGTTAGCGCAGTTTTGAGTGAGCGGTGGAATCGTTCTATCATACCGTTTGCTTGAGGGTGATAAGCAGTAGTACGGGTGCGCTCGATTCCAAGTCGCTTCATTAGGTTTCTGAATAGTTCGGACTCAAATTGACGGCCTTGGTCGCTGGTCATTTGTTCTGGACATCCGTAGCGGGCTATCCAACCTTCGTACACAGCGCGGGCCACTGTTTCAGCTGTTATGTCAGCGACAGGGTAGGCCTCAGGCCATCTCGTCGTTCTGTCGATCATTGTCACACAATACCGTTTTCCATCTGATATAGGCAGTGGTCCAACGATGTCGATGTGGATGTGAGACAAACGGTGAGTAGTGGGAAAGGCTTCGAGAGGTGACACGGTATGTCGTTGCGTTTTTGTTTGTTGACAAGTGATGCAACTTCGTGTCCAGTTGTTTATATCAGCGTTCATGTTCGGCCAAAAAAATCGCTTCGTTATCAAATGTCGTGTGGCGCGAATACCGGGATGACTCATCTCGTGGATTGCAGTAAATACTGTGCGTCGTATTTGTAGCGGTATATATGGTCGTGCGCTGTTTGTTGATGTCTCGCATAATATTTCGTGATTTGAGTGGATCGATTTTATGCGTTCAAATCTTAACTTTTTGTTACGTATGACTTCTTTGATTTCGGTGTCAACTTGTTGTTGTCTTGCCAGCTCGTCATAGTCGATCGGTGACGGTGAAGTAATTGTGTCGATTCTTGATAGGGCGTCGGCAACGACGTTGTCTTTTCCCTCGATGTGCAGAATCTTTGACGTGAACTGGCTGATGTAATGCAGATATCTAGTTCGCATAGGAGTCTCTGTTTTGCTGTTATCTCTCAGGAGTGCAAATGTGAGAGGTTTGTGGTCAGTGAACACGGTGATTTCCTTGCCCTCGAACATTCTTCGGAAGTGACGTATAGCTAGGTAAATAGCTAGTAGTTCTCGATCGTATGTGCTATATTTCTTTTGAGCGTCGTTCAGCTTTTTCGAAAAAAATCCTAGTGGTTGCCATCTTCCTTGTATGTACTGCTGTAAGGCTGCGCCGACACAGGTGTTGGATGCATCACACATGAGTGAGATGGTTGCATGAGTAGATGGGTGTGATAGCATAACGGCGTTTTTTATGCTATTTTTGCATGCTTCGAATGCCTGTTTTTCTTCAGCTGTCAGATGTATTTGAGTTTTGTCGTTCTTTTTCGAGGTGCTTAGGTACTTGAATAATTTTTCTTGAGTGTGTGCTGCGTGCGGTATACTTTCCTTATAAAAGTTAATGATACCCAGGAAACGCCGTAGTTCTTGTATTGTTTTCGGTTGTGGGTATTTTTGTATACTTTTGACGCGCTCTTCAATTGGTTGAATACCGTCGGCCGATACGTCATAGCCGAGGAACTCAAGTTTTTGCTTTCCGAAAACGCATTTGGAAACGTTTATTCTCAGTCCGTGTTTTTGTAGTCTCTTGAACACTTCCTCTAGGTATTGATTATGACTAGCTTGGTCGGGGGCCGCAAGAAGAATATCATCAACAAATGGGTATACGTAATCCAAATCGCCCAGTATATTGTTCATGTGACGTTGGAATGTCTGCCCCGCGTTGCGTAATCCAAAGCACATTCGAGGAAATTCGAATAATCCGAATGGCGTTATCACTGCGGTCTTTTCTATATCACTTTGACGAATTCGTAATTGATTGTATGCTTTTCGAAGGTCTATTTTGCTGAATATCTTCATTCCTTGCAGTCTATAGGTGAAATCACGTAGACGGGGAATTGGGTATCGATCGGGCTTCGTCACGGCGTTCAATTTTCTATAATCACCGCATGGTCTGAGCTCACCATTTTTCTTTTGGACTAGGTGGAGTGGACTTGCCCATGGGGATTTACTTGGTTGACATATCCCTTGCTCCAGCATTAGCTGGAATGTCTCTCTGGCGGCGTGGTATCTGTGTGGCGGTAGTGGACGTGCTTTGCAGTACACGGGCGGTCCGTGCGTGACGATGTAGTGTTCCACGACGCTGTTGGTCGCGTTACTGAAGTGTGTGGACGTGATGTCGTTATACTTCTTCAGCAGGTCGCAGTATGGGTCGTTCACGTTGACTGTGAGTACCGTCGGCGTCGAGGTATTGTTTGTTAAACAACCGTTGATTGCTAAGCCTGTCCTCTTGTCAATAAGTTTCTGGGCTCGTAGGTCAACCAGGAGGTTGTGGTTTTGTAGGAAGTCTGCCCCGATGATTGGTCTCTTCACGTCAGCGACAGTGAATCTCCATTTCAGTGAGCGACGTAAACCAAGGTTGAGGTCTAAATTGCGTTCGCCATAGGTTTGTATCGGTGTGCCGTTTGCTGCGTATAATAGTATGGTTGACGCCGTTTTTTTATTTTTGCACGGGGGTATTACTGATATGTTCGCTCCTGTGTCGATTAGGAACCGTAGTTTGTTGGCTGTGTCGTAGACATAAAGACGGTATGCGTGAATGTAGTTGATCTCGGGTCCCGTCGTAGCCAAGATCTCGTTTAGTTTTCCCGTCGCTTGCCGTAATTGCATGGAGATCGGCAGTTGCGTGCATTCTCGCCGAAGCGCTTGTGGAAATAACAAACGTCGCTCGTCGTGCGGTTGTAGTTATTATTTCGGCCGGTTGAACGTGATCGGGATCGTGAATGAGCGGAACGACGGTATCTATGCGTCGCTCGCATTGTGCGCTGTACTTTTAACTCGGCTATCTCCTTCGTTAGTTGCATTACGGCGTCTCGTAGATCCAGTTCTCCGTGCATTTTCTGTTCGCGTGCACATAGCGGTGATGATTTTGAATGACCCTGACACGTAACGGAACACACGGTTTGTATTTCTGTGGCTTGTTCGTGCATTTTATCGGCCATTGCTGCTAGAACGTCGAGTGATTTCTGTTCGCTTACTGCTAGGACTGCTCGTGTTGAGATCGGTAATCGCTGTAGCCATAACATTTGAAGTGTTGCGTCGGGTACTTTCTCGCGCGCAGGTTCTCGCATGCGTCTGAGCAGTTGTGATGGCTTCTGGTCGCCGAGTTCCATATCGTTGAGGAGTTTGTGCAGCTGTCGCGCTCCGGATTCCTCGTACACGGAAAGTAGCCGTTTCTTCGCTTCCTCATATCTTCCGGTGCGGTCTTTCGACATAATAATGTCGCTGATTTGTTCAACGTCCATTTTTTCGAGATGGGCCACCATTAGGCTAAATTTGGCTTCTTCGCTGGGCTTCTGCGGGTAGACGACAGTTTCAAATTGCCCAAACCATAGGGACGGTTGGTCGTGCCAAAATAAAGGTATGCGAGCTTTGACGGATATGGTCTCGACTTCTTCCGATGCCATGTCGATGCTAGGGTATGAGCAAGAACTTTCGTCGGGGTCACCACTTTACCAAGGATGGTAAGTAAAAACACGAGTGAGGTTTGGAACAGAATGATTTATTAGAACGTCTACTCGTTTTATTTATACATTTGGGGTAAACATTAATTTTACTCAAAATATTACGGACCAATCATAAACGACTAGTAGTTCACGAGCCTGCCGCGCTCAAGGCGTGTCGCTGCTGTCGTCGAGGCGTCTGGTACAACCTAAAGGGTTACCGGGGCTCCGGCTCGACGTGCAGGAGAAGGAACGGGGTGGTTTTTATTATTATTATTTACATATATTTATTTAAAATTCTCTATAAATTACATTTTTAAACACTACTTATAAAATAAAAATAATATTTAAAAATATAAAAAATAGGAGCCGACCAGTAGCGGGAGCATGGTCCAAGCTACCGGTGGTTAGGGCTCCAGAGACAGAAACCTCCTCACGATACGTGCCGTTTCTAGGAGAACTGCCTTCTGTATCAGGCCCTTGATCCATCCACCTAACGCCAGCCTCCTAAGATGGATGTCGAGGCTTTTAGGGATTAACCCATTGGCCGACACGACTATCGGCACAATGATAGCCGAATCCACACTCCACATGTCGACAACCTCGTGAGCTAAGTCTAGATATTTTATTTGTTTATCTTTCTCAGCTTTCACGAGGTTCTCGTCATGGGGAATGGTGACATCGATTATCATCGTGCGGCGTACTTGTCGGTCTATCACCACTATGTCAGGTTTATTGGCTATTATTATTATTATTATTACCATTTATTTCAATCAATTACATAGATCATTAATTATACATCTATTACACATAACAAACCATATTACAATATAAAAGTCACAATCACATATAAAAAATCACAATCACAAGTCAGTCATCACCAAAATAATCTCCCAACTCAAAACAATCATTTCACATTAGCCAGTACATGAACCATACAACAGTGGTTCATGTACTGACAGTCAAAACGTTCAGCAAAGGCGCTCAGGATACTATTGCGGCTGCCCCGCACCCTGTTCACTAATGACGTGCACCGCTTGCGCATGATTGTGTTGAAGCAGTCTACCCGTGCGCTGGCAAACATACCCGATGCGCTACAAAAGCGAGGCAGCCCCAAGAGCATCCTGAACGCGTTATTGTATTGAACACGCAGAGCGCTGTACTGTTTCTGCGTATAACTCAACCACAAAGCCCCCGTATAGAAAGACGTACAAAATGCTTTAAACAAGGTTATCTTGACATTCTCCGAACATCTTGCAAATCTACGGGCTATCATATTCGCACGAACAGACAGCGCCCTACGCTCCCGCTTAATATCAGCATCGTCTTCCAGGTCCGAGGTCAGAATATGTCCAAGATATTTAAAAGTATCTACTCTCTTGAGAGGGTGTCCATTCAGAATTATTTTTGGTATCGAAGCCGGACATCTTTTCTTGGCCCGAAAGACCATGCACTCGCTTTTCTTCGTGTTGTAAACTAAACCATGCTTTTCAGCATACTGCTGACAAATGCCAATCATCCTCGACAACCCGCAAACAGAGGCGCTCAGCAGCACCATATCGTCAGCATAGCTGATATTGTTTATGCACACCCCTCCGACATGACAACCTACATGCGTTCTGCTGAGCTCCTCTATCAGCGCATTCACATACAGGTTAAAGAGCCTCGGAGAGGTCAGTCCTCCCTGCCTAACGCCACACTCCAACCTGTACGGAGCCGAGTACGCCCCCGACCACCGAACAACATTAACTTGATTGTTGTACCAGTACCGAAAAATCCGAATAATTCCGTCCGGCACTGAAACCTGCTGCATTTTATGCCACAGCAGATCATATGATACCAGATCGAATGCCTTCGATAAATCCAGAAAGCAGGCAAAGACAGGCGTACTTCTATCAGTATAATACTTCACAGTTTGCTTCAGACACAGTATCGCAGCCTCCGTGGACAGACCGGATTTGAAACCAAACTGATTGTCGTGTAAATGGATGAAATTGTCCAGCTGAGTGTCAAGCAAACCGTCAAGCACCCTCGAGATAATAGTAGCCAATGAAACCGGTCTGTAATTATTCTTATCACTAATGTCCCCTGTTTTATTTTTGACAATTGGCACCACTACAGTCTTCATCATTTGCTTTGGCATAAATGAATGTCCCATACAAAAGGAGTACAACATTGCCAACACCCTAGGCAAATGACGACCCGCATGTTTCAGATGCTCGATACTTAGATTATCGTGGCCGGGAGACTTACCCCTCGACATGGACATAATAACTTGCCTTATCTCTCTGGCTCTAAAGCGGATACATGTCTGTCGACCAGTCCAGTCCACATCACACGCAGACTGCGATGGCCCCAACGGAGACGTTACGACAAAGTGTTGCCTAAACAGCTCAGCAATACCAGTGACGTCAGCAACGCCACTGACGCTCACGGGCAGGCTCTGCCCACCATTGAGTTTATTAGTGGACTTCCAAAAATTGCGGAAATCGCCCCGTGAATGGTGTGACGCCAACATATCCATTTTAATTTGTTCCGTATTATTCTGGCATCAACGTAGGCGCGACTTAAAATCCTTCGGCTTTCTTGCATTTCATCCCAAATGCGCCCCTCTCTTGGTTTACCAAAACACACCCACTGTTCAAATTTCAGCCTTGCCTGCCTGTGAGCATCACCGACGTGCTTATTCCACCCCACTACCGGCTTTCTATTACGCACATGATTTAATTCACAACACTCAGAATCCGCTCGACATAAAACACCAACAATATTATCATACAATTTCTCAATAACAATTCTGTGGTTGAAATCATTACTTACATTGTCACAACATGTTGTCAGTTCACTAGGGAAGTCAATATGTTTTAAATAGTCATTGCATAATTTTGTATAATTATTAATTTGTGAAATATTTCTGTTATTCCACTTTATTTTATTACTTAACAAGATATTACTGTTTGGTGAGTCATATAATTTTCGTTTAATGTCATCTAAATTACACTGTATCATAAGAGGAAAGTGATCAGACCAAAGAACATCATATATAACACATACATTCGCAACAATAGACATAGCTGCCCTTGTTGTCACACAGTGATCCAGCCATCGTCTCGAACCGTTGGCCTCGCTTATAAACGTATACGTATCAGAATCTACTCCCAAAAGTTCTACATCAGCACAGAATAGCTCGGATTCAAGAGCAAAAGAAGTCAGTTCATTGTAGAATTGCTCTTGCGGGTGCGCATTAAAATCTCCGAGAACAAAAGCGGTTTCAATATTGCTATTATTAATTATAGCACTCACCAAGCTGAGGCAATCCGTGAACTCCACGACGTTTGCACTATTATCCGTCGGCATATATACACTTAGCACTAGAAAGGCCCTTGATTTCATGCATACTTTAATTGCACACACTCGCGGGTTCTCACACTGCACTACCGAGACGTTGTCGAAAACACTTTTCCGCCACAACAGTGCAACCCCACCGTACGGCCGCCCTCGCAGCATACCGGACGCGGTGTCCACCGCCGACGTCCCAGTGCACGCGAAGTCCTCATCTATATCGCCCAGGAATGAAATGTCATGGGGTAGTAACCACGTTTCTTGCAGGGCTACTATGTCCACCTTGCGACACAATTGCCTGATACATTCTACAGAACGTTTAACACTTTTGCAGTTATAGCTTAACAACTTATACATAGTTGTTTTCTTTATGCCGATAACAGCACTGCCGCTTGCACCGCTCGAGTTATTTCTAATCTTAAAATGCATAAACCTCCGAAAAATAATTCCCTCTGGCCATAACTTATCGTCAAGAAACATCTCCACCTTAGTTTCAGAGACAAAGAATTTATATGCACTATATTCTTTGGGATATTTAAAAGATATACCTTCAAGCGAGATCACTTTGCCCGTCTTGTGAAAGATATAATCAACAATATCTTTTTGCGAGGTGTCTTTATGTACCTTCGTAATGAAAATCGGTACTGTTTTTATTGCAGCTTTGAATTTACATTCGTTTTCCCTGGCGGTACCCGTGGTTCCCATGTATCGATATCTCATATTACGTTTTTTACGATATGAAACTTTTTCCCATTCGTTAATAATATCTGATTTATTATTGTTTCGCGCTGATTCAAGTACAATGGGCTCCGTCGGTGTCGTAGTCGCTGTCGCCCGCACTACTGTACGTTGCTGCGGTGACGTCACGGACCTGTCGACCTT
Source organism: Spodoptera picta (assembly GCA_038387885.1). Taxonomy (NCBI): domain Eukaryota; kingdom Metazoa; phylum Arthropoda; class Insecta; order Lepidoptera; family Noctuidae; genus Spodoptera; species Spodoptera picta. The sequence goes on from JAZHFQ010000082.1 coordinate 8,350, forward strand.
CCGCAACAAAGTAGTTGATCTAACGGTATCAGCACAGCTGACTGAGGCCTCCACGGCGCCCCCGCGCGCTCGCTCCCCGCCCTCAACCACTCGTCGCGACCTCACATTGGGCTGCATACCGCGAACACAACTTCTGCGTCTACCTCCTTTGTTTTAATGATAGATTGTTCACTATCCTCTCGTATTTGCAATGAAGATTCGATGGTCTCACTTCCACCCCTACGAACTGGTGATACATCGACATGACTTAAACCAATCGGGCCACTTTCTGTAGGCCAACCGCTACTGTTCAAGTTCCTGTTACGCAAAGATGCTGGTATTAAGGAGTCATTTTGTAGTTTCAAAATCTCCACTTTAAAATCTTGCAGTTGTGTCTGCGTTACACATGCTTCTTTAATTTCTTTAACTTCATTTTGCATACGAAGTACTTAAATCCTTTAACAGTTTAGTGCAATCGAGATGATCAAATAATATTGGAGGTGGTTTATCTAAGTCCCGAGCCACAATAATTGGGAATTCATCCGGCTCCACAGATTTAAAAACACTAAATATGTCCACTAGGTCTCGTTGCTCCTTTCCTTTATTTTTCCTTCTTATTTTCGCCTTTTCCACGGGAACAGATTCGTTCAAAAGTGTATTTGATTTTTCAATATCTTCACTTGTAAACGTCGATGCACATACCCGCACTAACGTATCTTAATCAATTATTGAAATTTTATTTTGTATATACGCTAATAATTCGTCTATTACTACGTTACAGGAAATACATTTAACAACTGTCGTCATTTTGCCTTTATTAAATATGTATTCCGTCACACAAATGTCGTTCGATAAAAATGCATCCTTACAGTACGGACGCGTGCGCGAGACTGGAGTTTTAGTCAGTAAGAGTCTGACACTCCCTCCCGCCTTACCCAGGTGGGAGCAGTGTAACCTCTTTTTTTGGCTACCACCGGACCAAGCGTCAGGGCAGAACAAGAAACTCTTAAATAATTTATTTTATTTGAAATCCCAGGGCGCCATGATTCTCTCCGTGGGGTATAAATAAATTTAAAACGACACAAAGATTTAGAATATAAATTTACTAGTATATAATTTAATTTAACACACACTTATTCAAATTGCCAACAAATTCAAATAGCGGTACAAATACATACATTCAAACGATCATCTGATCATCAAATCATGCACCTTTAAATATAAAACAATTATTACACATTACCCACTTGTTTTTGTTAATTTTAATTCAACTTTATCTGGAAGAAAGTGGGTAATTACATATATGTATCAAAAATTCCAAATATACATGAATGGCAAAATACCACAATAAATTTGTATTAAAGACAGCAAAAATAGCTAATCTGTAACAAACATATTATCACCTTCGCAGGATGATTGTCAATACCCTTATAAGAACATACACTTAATAAGCTATGTTACTTAACTTATGAGACAGATTTCCGGCGTGCCAGCACTACAACAGAGGATCTGGTGTATGGCTGTAAGGATCTGCCTTCTTCCGGTGTCATCAAATAAAACTCATGAGTATCCGAAGCCGCACTATGACGCTCCAGTTTTACTTCATGGTCAAAACGATAAATCAACGGATTGTCTACAATGGGGTAGACATGGATAAACCCTCTCCTGATATAAAGAATTTTCTCCTGTTATAGAGAATTTTCTCCTGATACAAAGAACCTATAACAATGGGTACATCGTAAGAACACAATATAACCTATATTCTCATCGCGAAGAAACGAATAACTATTTAATATTTTGTTTTAGAAACTTACCCAGAATCTGGGACGAAATACACACAAATATTAATTAATTCAGGTCTTTCATTGGACCTGCACGACAACTTATTAATAAAATTATAAGATACAGCACTTCTTCAGTCTGATCTTCCTTGTTGTAGATATCGATTTCGAAAAAGGACGGTTTCTACAAAACTCCTACATTTATACCCCCTATCTTTCGATTCCACTACTGATCGATGCACCAACCATAACCATATTTGGTAATATTTTGCACGATCCACTTCCTGATCCGAAGAAATCTCTAGATTGTTCCAGATTACGATCTGTGAGACCCCTACCGTCAGAAAGTGCTATTAAAAGAATATTAGTGTGGAACTAGTGCCATCTATGTCACAGAGATTGCACTACCAACACTTGGTCGATATGAAAGGCAAGATCCAAGGTTGTTGATTATATTGCTAACGTCTATGTTAATTCGCAAAAGCGATGACAGATGGCGGTATTTAACAATTTATCCATTTTCCCCTATTATGGGTTAACATATATTTTTTTTTTATGTTACAGCAGTCATTCGATGATTTTCCCCCCTTAAAAAAGGGGGTTTCCCTAGAGAAGATCCTCATTTTCATTATCGAAAGGGGTTCTCACATTTTAACACTTATTACACACCACAGGCTTGGCAGACTATAGCAAATAACAAACAGCAAACACGAACTTGTGAATGGGTGTATCTGTGTGTACGTGTTCGCCTGTCTGATTGTGTTTGACACCGATGCTGAACAGTGGTGAACACAACCACAGATCAAAGGTTTTTCGGCAAATAGTTTGCGATCAATAGGCACATCGATGTTTGGGATTTTATTTTTTGTGTTTTGTAATTGTTGCATACATCGAGCGTTGGACGGGGTATTACATTTCAAAATAGTCAAACAACCGTCATTGATATGTAAATAATGAAACCAATAAACATAACAAAACAAAAAAGATTCATATCCGAAGCATCTGTGATGTGTGAGGGCCAAACAACGGTTGCGTTATGTCTCGTGAACTGCTTACCATCAGGCATAACTTTTCTACTCTTGCTCGTTAGGTGGCCCTATCACCCAGCAAAAACATACCGTCCTATCTCGAATCAAACTTTCTCTTTATTTCAGTTGAGAGATGAATAAAACAAATGCAGATAATAGAAATGTTCGACAAACAATGGCACATTACTGTTATGCTTTGTATTCGTAGGTCAGGCTTTTTGTAACGAAATCCCCGACTTATCTACAAACATATCTGCCATTTTATTGACACCGATATCTCTCTTTGTATATAAATAGCCCAAAAATTCACAAAGATTTTCTTTGCTTTTGTATTTTGCAGGTTACCTTTAAAATTTTATGGTTCATTTTTAAACAATACTTAAGTATCATTATGTGATATCGCGTTTGTGTGTTATGTGAAAGGGTCAGCAGAAATGTACATTTATTGCCAATTGTTTTATCTATAACATTGTTAAAATACGTAATGCTAAAAATTACAAAATTAAAATAATAACAAATGCTGTATCCAATCTAGCAATAGGACTCAAAATAATAACAAATGCTATATCCAATCTAGGAATAGGACTTAAATTCTTGCAATTGACATTCATGAAAATTATTTTTCAACAGAGAAAGTAGACATAGATTTAATATTTCTTTCTTTATTTATTCATTTATTAACTCACAATATTAATTTCCATCATCATCAGCTGCGTAGATACGATACTATTTCTGTGATCAGCTGAACGCCACTCGTTGTTGAACAAATAACTCCTCAGACCTCAAAGAGGCGGGTTTGTTAAGATCTCCACATCTGACAGGGGTTCACAATTAGAAAGCTGAAAATTTAAACGTTTTGCCTAGTCGCATTTTTAAATAGTATGTTTTATAAATTGTTGTTTCGGGTCTGAGTGTTATCTGTTTGTGAACGTGTATGTTTATAAACGCACCCACGGCACTGGAGAAATAAATAGAGAGGGGACGCGTTTTAAAAAAATGACGAAATACGAATTAATAAGTTAAAATATTTCTAATCTTCTACATACATAATGAACTATCCTGACTAGTTAATTTGTTAATAGAGGATAAAATGTTAAAAGGCTTCTAAAAGTTCTCAGACTTTGATACGTGTTTATTTAGTGTTAGTATTATTTTAAATTACAAGGTAATTAAACTGTCAAACACCAAGCGGTCACCGGTGACCGCAACCTATTGTTCTATAATTGTGTCTACAAAACCGGTACTCAACGAGTTAATAGACTGAGCACACCCTATTAATTACCTTGTAATTTTTCCCATCCATCCCAACGGGATTCAATGTGTGCGGGTCTGCGGACGGCGAGCAATGGTAGCTTGGCACCCAACCAGACCAAGATTTGAGCGTACGGCACGTCGTGGTCTGCGTCAAAAGTTGGCACTTGCCAACTAGTCAAATTCAATACTCAAAATGTCTAAATTACCCTAAAGTGTGGCCTACGTATCCGTCAATACTGTGACATTTTCTTTCAAAAATATGTAACACCAGACAGAGGCCCAATTACTACCCCTCCCCAATCTCCCCAATCCCTGAATCCACAACATTTTTCCAAATCTTCAAAAGGCCGATAACACACTTGTAACGTCTCTAGTGTTCCAGGTGTCCTTGGCAACGTCGATTGCTTATCCCATAAAAAGTATAGGTGTTGAAATCATCTATATCAGGTATTCTAAAACATCTATCAATTAAAACTAGTAAATTCTACTTACTTAGTATATTATTTAGAATTAGAATTAGTAAACCTATCCTATAATTAAGAAACTGTGTCTTGAGGTATATAGTACATAGAAAGTCTAAAAAGTACTATAATAAATTTAATGACTGTCAAAAACTTGCCTTCATCCCTTGCTTCAAACGAGCCTTTTGACCAAAGGGTGTGTACTAAATTAGGGATGATTAAAGATAGCCCCTACCTCGCCCCGGGGTAAACCCATTCATTCCACTAATAAAGACTTCGTAGAAATTCAGGAGACAGAAAATGTTCCTCTTTGTTCAAATTTTATTTTTTAACGTAAATAGTTAATTAAAGTCGAAATGTAAATAAATGGAATCTTTTCTTTGTATTTCTTTGTTTTTTTTTACTTTTTAACCGACTTCAAAAAAGGAGGAGGTTATATGTTCGGTCGGTATGTTGCTTTTTTTTTGTATGTATGTACGCGCATAACTCTGAGATGCGTGAAGCGATTTGCAAAATTCTTATTTTGTTTGAAAGGGTATACTCCCTAGATGGTCCCATTTCCATGAAGTCAGCATCTGATGATGGGATCCTAGGGAAACCGTGGGGAATTTTCGAAAATTCTATGGGCGAGTAATGCGTCTATTATGTTTTTCAATTACGATTTTTAAACACTACAATTTGATAAGGGTCTGGAGTCGACCTGATGATAGAGCCGACAGACAGTCGAGGGAACTCCTCAACGGTTTATATTAACTACCTTGTGTTTGGGCTTGTATAATTTGTATTGATTAGAACTTTGCACCTATGTAGATTATAAGTAACAAAACGGGTATAATTATGTAGCTTTACACTGAAAATGATAAAATAATAAAATAAAAAGTGCGTTTAAAAAACCGACTTCAAAAAACCAAAAACTAATAACAAACAAAAAGTCAAAACTAAAAAGCAAAAAATAACTATTATTCGTACCTACTGATAGGTTACCCACCCACTGATAGGTTAGAAGTCGGTGCCGGTTTTTAACGTAAATAGAGGTATAGTCGAAATGTAGAGGTAAATAAATGGAATCTTTTCTTTGTATTTCTTTGTTTTTTTTTACTTTTATTTTCATTGTCAGTGATAATGGACTGAAATTAAGAAAAACATACGTAGGTTGTTGTTTTACAAGATTTTATTTTAGTCTTCTACTACTAAATAAATATATCTCTATCTCTCTCCTGAAATGGAGTGGTTTCGTAGTCCAGTGGTAGTAAATGCCGACCCGACACCAATGGGAGTCGGGTCTTTCCAAATGTTAATTAGATTTTTTGCTTATATTCTGACTTCAGCTTCAGCCAATTATGTACTATATTATGTTAGTGTGTATGCTGAGCCAAACACTTCTTTAAATGTCGCCCCGCAGTACTATATTCTCCTGTGTTGTGAGTACATCCTCTTTATAATATTATTTTAAATGAATCGAATTACTTTCTAATTCTAATTCTATTAATAACATGAGCGATGCCAATTATTAATGGTGTAAAACTACTAAATTCGTATGAGACGACTCTACGTGTCGATTTGAGGACTCATATAATTATGTGTACATACCTCTATACGGATGTACTGTGTAATGAAAACATATAACTTTGATTAGAATTATTGTATGAGAAATCGAATAATCGTCAAGTGATTTAGCCAATTAACCATTCTTGCCTCTTTTAAATTCCTATACTAAATAAGTGTATGATAAAAAAATCCTAGAAAATATATGAAGCCCCCACAAGCTGCACTATTGTTCACATTCGCTGTGTTTGCGTCCAATGTTTCTGCCGAGCCTATGCTTACGCGCATCTCACCGGATAGTAACTTCTTTTATTTGTTTCAACTAGAATTTTCTGTACATGTGACCAGCTACCTAATATCATTCTGTGTTAATAATTGCAATTCTAATTATTAGCCACAGTAACCAACAAGCAGAATAAACCCCGGTGTCTGCAATCCCGGTCAGGCATCGGCCCTACTGGGTCCGATCTGTGGAGATTTGACGGCTCTTAGAAGCAGGCGTAGAAAACGACGCGACGTACGCTCAAGTCTTGGTTTGACTACTACCGTAACTGCACTACGGTAGCCGGAGATCGTTGCTCGATACTTTTTTTTTTTGAGGAGGAAAATCATCCATTGACTTCTCCCGCCAGATTGAGGCGAGAGGGAGTGTCAGACCTTTACTGACTAACCCCGTTCCTAATTCTGATTCTGCTCTTCGAGCCGGAGCCCCGGCAACCCGTTAAGTCTTCCGCGGTTCCGTATCGGCATCAGTCCTGTTGGGCCCAATCTGTGGTGGTCTGATGGCTACTTGGGGTGGGCGGCTTATTCCTGAGGAGAACTTTCTCCTCACGCGATCCGTCTCCTTCTTAGTTCTTAAATTTAATTTCTGCATTTGATTCCGCAGTTATGTGCATGGATATGTATATATAAAGTACAACAATGTGTGCTACTGTGTTCCATCCAAATGTCACTGTGCTCTAAATAAGTGATTGATATTACGTCCAATTAACCGTATAAATGTCGTATCTAATCTTCTCTAGAAAGCGAATTTACACGTAGAAAAATAATAAAATTATATACATGTTAGGCTAATTTGTCTTAATTTTTCAACCGACTTCAAAAACAGGACGAGGTTCTCGATTCGATCGTATAAATGTGTTTTTTAAATATCTTTAAGTACCCAATTAGACATTTTAAGTATTGAATTTGATTAGTTGGCACTTTTTTCGAACTATCAAAAACGACAGTTTTCTATGAGATTGTGTATTGTGACGTCACGTTTTTTTAGAGTGCAGCTAAAAATAAGTTTGTCATAAAATCAATTAATGAAAGTGTGATTAATTTTTAATATTTTATTGTATTGAATAGTCCAAATAAGTTATTTTTGATTAGGAAAATGCTCAATTCAGAATTTTTACTTGAGAGTTTCGAATTCGAAAAACCCAATACTAAAAATAAATTATATAAGATTTTACGTTTTGGAGAGATTATCGTATGAATATTCGATATTCATGCTATATATAAGGTAACTCTTAAACTCTAACTTGATAATATAAATAAGAAAGTAAGTTTATTTGTTTGTTATATCTTTACGTTTAATCTACTTAAAGAATCATTTTGAACTTTGCATACTTATAAGTAGGTACTAAAATCATTGAACAAAATCGTGAACAAAATCTTAATATAAAATAAGTTAACTAAAGTGTACCTAATTCGCGACACCGAATAAAAAGCCTTTTTTTTAAGGGGGGAAAATCATCGAATGACTGCTCCCGCCTGGGTTACCCGTTTAGTTCTCCGCGACTCCGAATCGTCATCGGCCCTATTGGGCCCCATCTGTGGTGGTCTGATGGCTCTTTGAGGCGCGCGCGGAACGTGACGCGCCGCGCCGTACGCTCGGGTCTGTTTCTGGTCGGACGGGGAGCCACCCATGCTCGCCGTCCGCAGGCCCGCGCTTACGGTGGCCGGAGATCGTCCCGCGATCCCCGACGCCCGGTGTGTCCTTCGCGATGGCTGAGATCCCAAAGTTCCGAAGCAATTTGACATTGTAAGGTCAAATTTCTAAAACTAGACAATATTTGCTAGACAAAGTGTATGCTAACAATATTTTAGGAGGCAATAGGGTAAGGCACAAATATTTAGTCACTCTAGCCCGAAATTTTATAAAAAGAATATTTTAAGAACATTTTTGTTTTTGTTTATAATCCTAAAGTGGTATTTAATATTTTTGCATGTGTTTGCCTAACAGGGTGATTATGTGTTGAAATGTTGGTGCAATGTAAATGCATTTTAGTAAGTTGGCAACGCTGTTGTCATAAGTCTATTAAAAGAATGATTTGAATTTTTTTTCTGTACTGTTCTCGAAGGGTCTGTTGACTGTTGACCACTGTTAACATAAAAGTTATTTTCTAATAAAACAGTTTCTAAAAGGTATTCATTTTTATTTACAACAGGTTATGGGCCCAGAACGTCTACCCTGTTTGTGAATACAAAATAAAGAATATCGGCAAAAAGTAAGGTTAGGAAAAACACGTGAATGGTCGCTTGAAAAAACTTACATCGTCATTGTCGAGAAGGTTGAATAATTGCTGTAGTAATACAACAAGGCAGAAAAGCAAGATGGAAGGAAATATCGGTAATATAAGTCATGTGATGAAACTGGAAGGAGCGAGAAACTGGAACGTCTGGAAGTTCCAGACGATGGTATTACTGCGAGGACAGGGTTGGCTTGAAATCGTGGAAGGACAGTCAATAAAACCGGAAGATGAAGCTGCACGGGCCACATGGGAGTCTAAAGACGCGAAGGCTCAGACTTTATTGGTCACACGGATGACAGAGGATGTTATGTTACACCTTATAACGCTCAACCTCAGCAGACATGTGGAGAAAGCTCTTGAGCGTTTATGAACATAAAACGGAAACTAGTATACACATTTTGCAACAAAAATTCTTTCAATACAAATACGAAAAAGATATTGAGATGTCGGTGTTTTTATCCAAAATACAAGAAATGCAGTGTCAACTGAAACAAATGGGTGAAGAAATTTCCGATAAGTTCATAATAACCAAGGTATTAATGAGCTTGCCAGATGAATATAAACATTTTATTTCTGCATGGGAGTCTGCCCCGGATAACAAACAAACATTCGACAATTTAGTAGCGCGATTATTGGTCGAAGAGGACAGGTTGAAGGTTAAAACTGATGAAAAGCAGGATACTATGTCATCGGCGTTAGTGGCAAAAAGAAACGTATCATGTTATAAGTGTGGTAAATCTGGTCATCATCAAACTGAGTGCAGGTACAATAAAGACAGTGCAAAGAAGGTGAACGATAATTACTGTGGTAAACCCGGACACTTTAAGGCGGTGTGTAGATTCAGAAAGTTAAAAGAAGGAAAGAAAATGAACAATGCGTTCGTGATAACTAATTCTGTATGTAAGCAATACGAAGAAACCAAGTGGTTGGTTGACTCCGGAGCGAGCGAGCATATGTGTCGTGATCGATCATTATTTTCAACATTTGTTAGCGTGTCACAAAAATCCGTAGTTGTTGGAAACGGCAATGTCATTAGTGTACTCGGACACGGACAGATGGCGGTACAAGTCACCAATGGGAGTGAATGGATTGATACGACAATAGATAATGTGTTGTTCGTTCCGGAACTAAAAACAAATTTGTTGTCTATGAATCGCATTGCCGACCGAGGATACACTATAATTACCGATGTCAATTCTTGTTCATTCTATAAAAGTGGCGTTATTTGTGCAATTGCAAACAGAATTGAAAACTCGTATTATATGGATTTACGTTTCAAATGTGAAACTGCAAGCGTTGCAAACGTAGTAACAAACGATTTTATTGAATGGCATGAAAAATTAGCCCATCAGAATTATGACTACGTGAAAAAGGTGTTGAAGAAAAATAACATTGAGGTTAAGCAAACACACACCTCACCTCAGTGTGAAAGTTGTTTGAAAGGTAAAATACACCGATTACCTTTCAAGAATAGTGTAACAATAAGCACCAGAACGTGTCAATAATAAATAATAAAACAGTTTCTAAAAGGTATTCATTTTTATTTACAACATTATGATAGAAAGGAGGGTGTAGATTTTTTTCGTGTAGAGGTATGAACAAGTCATGGTTTTTATAATTGAAAGAAGGAAATAAAAAAAGAAAAACGTGCTATTGCAAAAATTAAAAAAAAATCTAGTCTAGACACATCACAAGTAATTTTTGTTTCAGACCCACATTGCAGTTCAGACGATGATTGTGCCATCAACTTTAGTTGTCACGAATTTACTCGTGAAGGCTACTATTCACCTAAGTACCATGTAACTATTAAGCATAAATAAGTGCCTAACAAGAAATGGAAAGAAAATTGAATAAAATGTTTTTAAAAACCAAATACCTCTAAATGTGTGATAAAAGTACCATGGCGTTCCTTAATCCCGATTTACTTTACTTTGCAGACACCTTGTAGTGATTACACTATTAAGTAATAGAACCCAGACAGAATAAATCTCGACTAACGAGACATTTTAAAGTAAATGACAGTCAGAAAAATAAACAAAAGTATGAGAGAGGCATGCTTCGGCACGAATGGAGAGTGATTCCACGGCCTCACAGAAAACCGAAGTGAAACAACGTGCTTGTGTGTTTCATCGTGGAAGTGACCCCCCAATCTCCACAATGTCCAATGAAGTACATTATAGAATTATTAAATAAGAAATATTACAACCAAAATAATCAATATCATTAATTCAATTAGTTTCAGAAACAAAATTAATAATGATAAATTAATTATGGCGCCTGCTTTTTGGTTTTCAAGGAACGCACAACTTACATTTATGGAATAAAATATACCTTCAATTCTTAAGTACTTAAAGTTCTGAATCATAATCATCATAATCAAAGTGAAACAAGAACAGCCAAACAGAAATATTTAATTGAATATAACAATTGTTATATATAACACATGTATTATAATTTTTTTCATTATTTAGTAGTAATAATCGCTGGTTAAGCCGAGGCCTCTTCTAAAACATCTGCAGATGAATTCGACACAATTGCACATGTCTGGGCAATCAGAGTCTCTACGGCAGATCTGTCCCGCTGTAAAATTTTAATAATGTAAAAATAAAAATTACCATTTACTGTATACGGTCTACGTCGCTTATTAAGAATTTTTTTTTATTTTGCTCATAACGATTATTATTTATTATTATCATATATTTATTTAAAATTTTCTATAAATTACATTTTTAAATACTACTTACAAAAAAATAACAAATAATATTTAAAAACATAAAAAATAGGAGCCGACCAGTAGCGGGAGCATGGTCCAAGCTACCGGTGGTTAGGGCTCCAGAGACAGAAACCTCCTCACAATGCGCGCCGTTTCAAGGAGAACTGCCTTCTGTATCAGGCCCTTGACCCAACTGCCTAACGCTAGCCTCCTAAGGTGGTTGTCGAGACTATTAGGGATTAACCCATTGGCCGACACGACTATCGGCACAATGATAGCCGAATCTAGAGGTACATTCCACATGTCGACAACCTCATGAGCCAAATGAAGATATTTGATTCGTTTATCTTTTTCAGCTTTCACGAGGGTCGATGAGACAAACGACCACAACCAGAAATAATATGTCTAATGGATTCACCAGGATTATGACATGCCCGACATATGTCAACCGTCCCATCCTTAATTATATATTTCCGGTAGTTATTCGTAAAGATAACTTCGTCCATAATTGCACAGACAAATCCTTCAGTTTCTCCAAAGAGATTACTGATTCGTAGCCAAGACACGATTATAAATTTATTATTATTATTTATTTACTATCTAAAAAATGGTAAAGTGACGGCAAGAAGAACTACCGACGAAGGCATCTTATTATGAGGGGGGACAATCATCAAAACACTTCTCCCTCCTCGGGTGAGTCCAAAAAAGAAACCATCCCGATCCTAATCCTGCTTCAAACCAGAGCCCCAGTAACCCGCAAGGTCATTTCCAGCATGCAAAACCGAAAACAGCAAGGAAAAGTATCAAGTGCTACAGGGGTCCTTAGCTTCGAGCATAGTGAGTTCAGCTAATAGTGTTCAGTAGTCTCGGCATTACCTGTCAGTCCGTTTGTCACACACTCAGTGATGGAATAGTTTTATATTCATATGTATAGATAGACTTAGATTAATTTACAGCAATCACAGTAGCTAAACTGTTGAAAAGCATGAGTGCTAGGCAGATTATTCTACTTTTGATGGTCTCAGCACCGCGACGGCAGTACCGATACGTTGATCTTGGACATTGACACGGTGCAATGGTTTTTTAATACAGTCACACCATATATCTCCGAAAGCGTAGGCGGAAGTACACATAGAGACACATGATGCCATTACACAATATATACTTCCACTTTTCATCAGGTATGTTATGAGTCCCATAATAAGTGATGAGTCTATTGCCATATACCGGACACAATTCAAAACTCCGTGCTGTTACTAAGAATTTTCTGAAAAAGCCTAAAAGTACAAAAAATCTCTAGGTTTCTAGGGCTGGCCCTAGAATCTACTCTATAACCCACAGCTCAGCTGTAGCGCTTGCAACCACTCCACCAATGAGCCAGGTGTATTTGAATAGTGTATTCTTACTCTCTAACGAATAAATAATTACCACGGCGGCCATCGACCAAAATCTGGACTCCGTCAGCAGCGACGTCAGTCACAAACATGGCGAGAGCGAACAATAGAGCAACTTGTAGGAACTTCATGATGACTTCAAGACTTCTTGGAGTGTTGTATGAATTTGTGATGTTTTACAACTATTTATATAGGAATAAAGCAGAACTAGTTACTGAAAATTGATTTATAGCTGAGCGTCGTGACAATATTGTTATAATAATATTCAATATATTATAATACTTTAGAAATTAAGATTTTTCAATCGATTTCTCACATAATAATTGTAATTGCAGTGGTATTTTACCTCTAACTACCTTATTAGTTTCATTGAAATAAGGTTAGAAAATTGGAATATTGTTACTACGTATTCTGTAATTTATATTATTATATTCCATATTTATTTATCGTATTCACTTGATACGACGATAGTACGACGAGACTTATGGTCTATGAAATTGTATCTGGTTATGAGTATACCTCTACTTAGACACAATGTTATTAAACCAATCTCATACTTATTTACAAATGAGTTGGCGACGTCATATTAAATAATATATGTATATGTCTGTTACTGTTATTTTCTCGTTATGTTACTATAACGACATCTTTATCTCAAATGTGAATAAAATTATCGATTTAAATCAGTCCATTTTATCCACACGTTCTTATAAATCCTTATCTAAATATATAAATATCATATTAAATTATTCTAAATATATTGTAGAGGTATATTATTATTCATTATAAGTTTGTAATCTCCAACCTGCATTGAGCAAGCGTGGTGATTAATGCTCAAACCTTCCAAGTGTGAGAAGAGGCTTTGCTCAGCAGTGGGCACTTTTAGGCTGTTGATGATGATGATGTTGATGACAAACAACAATATTAAACAATGTTATTTTTGGACTATCCAGCACTTGGAGTAGCTCCAAGATAACAATCTGGACAAGGGTCGTCAGTAGTACGGTAGGATTTACCTGGGAATTAAATGCAATAAAATTTAGATACCTATTTGTTTATGTGCCTATTTTATTCAACTTCTTTGACGAAGGATACAAAGCCTTGGGGTCAGAAATCCTTGCGCTTAATGGGTTTTATTTTTTGAAGGGGGAAACCATCAAATGATTTGTCTCGCCTTGGGTGAGATGAGATTTAGTGCCAGAATTTTACTGACTAAAATCCACCGCGTTCCTACTCCAGCTTTGAGCAAGAACTCTGGTAGTAGGCAATCCGCTGCGGTCGCTTGGGAATCGTAGTTAGGTCCCTAAATGTTTTAAGCATGGTACCAATAATTGGGTATAATTTTACGACAAATAAATATATTACCGGGGCAGCCGTCCGCTTTGACTAAAACCTGAACTAAGCCAGCAGCGACGTTTGTCAGAACCAAAGCGAGTGCGAACAAGAGAGCAACTTGTAGAAACCTCATGTTGTCTTCAATACTTCTTGGAATGTTATATGAATTTGTGACATTTTACAACTATTTATAAGACTAAGTTATATATGATTTAATTTAGGTCACCGACGTTATTGCTTACTAATTGAAGGTTGCTTATTGTTCAATTTTCCACACTGTAGGGATAAATAAATAAGTAACTGAGTATCTTTTAATATCATATAAATAAGGGTCGATTTCCATTGGCAGAGAGCACGTACTTATCAACCATATTCGTTAGCTCATAGCATAATCGTAAGCTCATTATACTATATTACTATTCTCAGTACATCAACAATACGTCATGTCCTTCACATCCTGATCTAAGTAGAATTGCATGTAGTATGTATTAAAGGGTGAGCCTATTTATTACCACCACGCCCAAACACAGATACACGCCCGAACTACTAAGGAGCAAGAAGAACAAGATAATAATTATGTCTGTAAAATGTAAAGGTACATTTGCTTGTTAGAGGTATTTGTCGACTACTCAACCGACGGAGCAGATTTAGTACATTCATGACCATCAGCATCATCACTATCAACATGTATCTGTACCAATGCTGAAAAAGGGCTCTTTCTATACGGAGAAAGAATGAGCATGAGTCACCACGCTTGCTCAATGCAGATTGATTTTTTTATGGCATAAACCGGTATACGAGCAGACGGATCACATGATGGTAAGCAATCGGCGTCGCTCATGGACACCTGGAACACCAGAGGCGTTACAAGTGCGTTACCAGCCTTTTGAGGACTATGAGTTTGAGGATCGTTGGGGATTCAAGAATTAGGGAGATTGGGGTAGGGGAGGGTAATTGGGCCTCCGGTAACCCCACTCACACGACGAAACACAACGCAAGCGTTGCTTCACGTCGGTTTTCTGTGAGGCCGTGGTATCACTCCGGTCGAGCCGGCCCATTCGTGCCGAAGCATGGCTATCCCACACTTAATTATAATTTTGATGATTTCTAAATTATCATTTCATTTTATATGTCCTGGTTTCGTATACCACTGATGTCACAATGAACTTAGAAAGCACTTTATAACTTGGAAAAACACACATTAATGCTTGCCAGGTTTCGAATTCACACCGTCAAACTCGAGAAGCTAGCACCTTAACCATCAGGTTACCTCAACTGTAATTTATCCTAAACTGTATAAATAATCCATTTCAGCTGGTTATTGTAATATACTTAGATCTGGTAATAAAATGTAGCCAATTAACCTATTTAAATTATATTAACGCTATGATATAATTATTATTTTCCATCAGTAGGTATGAGGTCTGTGATGGAGGAAAATCAACCTTATTGATATGAAATCGAAAGGTGCTTAGTAACGTACTAACATAACTAATTACCATTTTATTTGATGTAGAAAGTTGAATAATAATCGACCTTCAAATAATAAACAATATTATCGTCATACTAATATAAATTAACTATTAGTAACTGATTGATATATTTCTATATAAATAGTTGGGAAATAGTACAAATTCGTATAGCGCTTGAAGAAGTCATCAAGACATCATGAAGTTCCTACAAGTAGCTCTTATTTTTGCACTCGCCGTGATTGTGACTGGCGTCACACATTACTCACGATATCAGGAATCAGATCTGGTCAAATCAAGCTCAGATCAGGTTAAGGTCAACGTGGTCACCAAACTCGGTAATTATTTGTTCATAGATCCTTAATTGCATATATACATATAATACCGGAGATCGAGAGCATTTTTTATATATTTTTCATCTACGATTCCCAGCTCACTTCTCCGGTCTTCCACGATTATCAATCAGTTGTTCATTTTGCATACATACAAATTATTTTATTAAGTATTACTGGGTTTTTAAAAATCTCAGTAGTAGCTGGAAATGTGCCCGGTATATGGCAATAGGCTCACCCCTAATACAGTACAGTGGCATAATGTGCACCTCTGCCTACCCTTCGGGGATAAAAGGCGTGATGTTATGTAGACATTTGGTTTAGAGTGATTTTGTTCTATAGTAATGAATATGATGATATTTCTAATCTTTTCATTCAAACTAGGAATTCCTCGTAAAGGTGTGTCGTGCACGATAGCGTCACCTAATTATTTTTATGTATTTCCACTTAACTTCTTAGCAAGCGTAATTGTTCAACAAAATCTTTACTTTGGAGTTTTAAGGTAGTAAATGAACAGGCTTAAATTATATTTCTGCATTTAATCCACAGCCGGGTCCTGCACTGCTGACTCTGAGTGTCCAGACGAGTGCCATTGTATCGACCAAACGTGCCAATGCTTCTCTTATGACTACGAGCGTATGTATTAAAATATTGACAATTGAAATAACTAACGTCAACTAACTTATATTAAAAATCACTAAAACCAATGAGTGTTTATATAATTTAAACTATCGATAGTTTGAAATGACAACCGATTGTAATTACGGATGTTTCGTACAGCTAGTACTTAAAATATTTACTTATGTACAAAGTCCCTAAAATTGATTTACCTCACGTTTAATTGACTAGAATGGAAAATACTTATACTACGACCTATGTAAATACCACGCGTGATAAACCTAATTATAAACAAAAAATTCAAATAATGAAGCAGTTGTAGTATAGGCACTTTACTTGACAATGAAAAGAGTTTTATTCGACATACGGCATGAATGCAAGGAACAAAAAAAAGGAATATACAATTTGACAAAATAACAATATAAAAGTTTAACACAAGAGAGTGAGAATAAAAAGATAAAAATCTAAATCATAAAACTAAAACAAGATAATAAAAATAGATATAAATTACTGCGCGATATTGGCAGACATATCCAAGCCGAATGGGTAGCCGACTCAGCTAAAAGCTCGTTGAGCACCCAACACTGATTTTCAGTTGGCACCCCTACAGTGATCATTTCTGGTATATCCTGGTCCATTAAGGGAATTCGGTAGTTAGTCAAGTGTGTCAGCTTAAAATCATTACGGGGATCCTAAAGTCATGTTGAGTATACGATAACATACGAGTATGTCTAGTCCAATCTAAAAGATGGCGCGATAAAAAGCTGAGGTCCACAATATGCAAACGGAAGGTTATTTTAAAAAACTGCCGATTTGACGTGATTTTTAAGAGTAGGAGGGTTTTTAAAGGATTTTTGTTTGGGTACAACACCAACATACAAACTCACCGATTAAGATTTTTTTAGTATCAGAGACACATGGAGCATGTACAGTATCAATATTTGACTTGCTCGACCACTAAAACAATAGTTATGAGTATCAATTTAAAAGATCTGTGAATTCCCCTTCTTCCACCTGCGGAAACAAATACCAATATACTATCTTCAAAATCCAGTAGCTATGACGATCGAGTAAATTCAAATTTAGTGTCGTGGGCTTATAGCATAGCAATAAGGTATAGCAACAACCATATAGCAATATTTAATTTTATTACCTTAGCCATTAAATGAAACAAACGTGATTCCTTCCTTACTTATTCTTAGTTACAAAGTAATATATAAACAGTATATGTACTTAAATTCTGCATTTTATTCACAGTGGAGCCCTGCCAAGTCGACAGTGACTGTCCAGACCTGTGCCATTGTATCAACCTACAATGCGCATGTTTTTTAGATGACAATGGAGATGTAACAAAATATAACAAATATAGTGTGAAACAAGATGACAAAGATCTGAAACAAGATGACAAAGATCTGAAACAAAATGACAAGAAGAAGGTTTCTTCGACTGATTAATTACAAGATAATTAATGGCAAATTTAAGATGATAAAAATAATACTTTATAGAAATAAATATTATTGTGTGAAATAAAATTTAATTGTCTACTGCCTCGTTGGCCGAGTGGTCGCAAATGCGGCTGCCGGGCAAGGGGTCTCGGGTTCGATTCCCGGGTCGGGCAAAGTATTACTGGGTTTTAAAAAAATTCTCAGTAGTAGCACGGAGTCTGGAAATGTGCCCGGTATATGGCAATAGGCTCACCCCCTATTACATGGGACTCATAACATAAATAGTGAAAAGTGGGTGTTACTTCTGTGTGCACCTCTGCCTACCCCTTCGGTGATAAAAGGCGTGATGTTATGTTAAAATTCAATTGACTAGTTTCTTGCCTTTTCTTGTTTTTTTTTCGTTTCTTTATTTTTAAATTACATAGTTCTCAGTTCATGGTTCATGATACTTTGGAGGTAAAAAAGAACCCCTTATGGAAAAGTTCATGCTTTAGCACAAAGGGCATCCGAGCAATGTAGATAAAGGCCAGAAGCCAGTAGTGTCATGTAGGTTATGAAATAAATTTGGTCACTGCAATCCGCCTTGATCAACCGGGCTGGCGATTTGATCAAGCGTGGTGATTAATACTCATTCCTTCTCCATGTGAGGTTTGACAAATGTCATTTTCTCTGTAATGGTTCAGCAACAGACTGACTGACATGTTTCCAATATAAGTGACGAATAACATGTCTGTGACGTTGTAGGTATTTTAAAGTCGTTATAGAACAAAAACAATGATTTAATAGGTAGTTACGATTAAAAAATTCTATGTAGGATGGTAGATTTGTTTAACCGAGTCTGCAGACTACCTGATGGTAAGCAATGTGCTCACCATGGTAAGCAGCAGTTGGAACGCTGGTTGTTAAAATATCATATGTTAAAGCGTGCAGAACAATTTATCACAATTATGCGGGATGGATTCTAACAATCGATTATTATTAATCAAAGGTTAAACTGACTTAAAAACAATCCAGTAATAAACATCAAAGATGTAGGGAACAGAGTGGAAAGTTCCCTAAGATCGGAAAAGGAGGATCCTCCGACCAGGCGAGGTGATCGTGCCTGGCGGGCTTTCTGCCCAACAGTTGTTCGTTGGGATTTTCTGTCCGTGTCAATTTGCATGTAAACTTTGCATGTGCGATGTAGGATTTTTTGTGACGTCATCCGTTGATATGATGTGTCGCCACAAAGTTATTGTATATAGTGAATTCCAACTGACATCTAGGTAACATAATCTGCAAGGTTTTCTCATTCATGGAAAGCGGTCCTCTATTTAGCCCACTCAACTCCGTACAGCAGGCGCTGTACGGCGTTGACTACTAATTGGCAATGGGTCGGCGTTTGGCCACTGTCTCGTTTGATGGTAAGCGTTGATGCGGCACATATAAAACTAAAATCTTTCCAGCACTCAACCTCATTTGTCCTCGATAACTCGTGAGTGACCTTCATCCTTAAACCTCCATACCTTTCGTTCCAATTGATTACCATGAAAATATAAAACATTGAAATAATAATACTTATTGCTTATTTTGTTCACGCTCAGATTGAATGGTATTTGATGCCATGTAACCTTAATATGTGTCTACATATATATATTAAAAAATCGGTCCTTTAGTGATTTTAACAAACGGGCTCGCTACTTATAATATAACGTACGTACGTATAACGCTTGCATTGTGTTCCGCCGTGATATGAAGTTACCATTGCGGTGGGCTAATTTTCGTGGGAAATCGGTAACGCACTTGTAACTCTGGTGTAACTTATCCTCAGATGGTTATTTAACTCATGTCTCATAAAAAAATATTCTATTTATTGCATCGAGTGCTGTAGTAAATATGAATTATGAAAAGCGACCTTTTTTTGATGAAGGGAACCTTCAAAAGACGCTATGTTTTTTCGGGAGAAATACTAGGGAATGTGGGATCCGTACCTTACCAAAACGACCTCCGGTGGCCATCCTCAGAACCTGTAAGGGGCATCGGGTCCTCTGAAGAGAACTCTGCTTCGGAACCCCCATGGTGCAACGCCTGTTACAGCACATCCCTAGGGAGACCTGCGTGGCCTGCGGACGGCGAGCATGGCTCCCCGTCCGACCAGAAACAGACCCGAGCGTACGGCGCGTCGCGTTCCGCGCGCGCCTCATAGAGCCATCAGACCACCACAGATGGGGCCCAATAGGGCCGATGTCGATTCGGAGTCGCGGAGAACCTAACGGGTAACCGGGGCTCCGGCTCGACGCGCAGGAGAAGGAACGGAGTGGTTTTTAGTCAGTAAGAGTCTGACACTCCCTCCCGCCTCACCCAGGCGGATCATTCGATGATTTTCCCCCCATAAAAAAAGGGAGACCTGCGTGTCCCTTGACCATTGCTTTGTACGGCAGCACTTGACCACTGAAGCTTCTTCTCAGAAGCCACTGGATGGGCACCTTGAGTCTCCACTCTATGAACACGTGACCCCAAAGATCCGCCTGCACTTCAAACAAGCGGAATTACAGAGTTTTAGGCGTTAAGGCGGTTGCCTCCTCGACGCCTTCTACGAGCAGGATCAGCCCATGAAAAGCGACCTAGCTTCACTAATGTACAGACTAACTGACTATTACTTATTTTTTATTCATTGACGTTTCAATAGTACCTGTTTATGGTTTAGTTGAAATAAATACATTGACTTTGACAGTAGTACGGTTGTTTGATGACTCCTGATACTTTTAAATAGTTTCGTTACAGTTCTACGTAATTTATATTAAGATTTGAATTTATCAGCTCAGTAATAATTACTGAGTAAATATAGAAGATAGTCAAACTGAGTAACTTCGACTACCTTGTTGGGCTCTCAAGTTGGATTTTCAGGTCAGGTAAAGTATTATTGCATCCGATAGTACGAGGCCAACAAACTGGTGAAAGATATTAAAAAAATAGAAGTCATGTTGATGTTATGTTTATACAACATCTTGTTATACAACATTTAATATGTATCGTTATACAACATTTAATACATTTTAGGTCTCTCAGTTTTCACAGTGGGTTACTCTCCAGACTTCGCAAGTAGCGGTGGTGGGAATGTAGGCAAACATATACAATGGAGGAAGTGGTCGTGACCAATGTCGCAGATACAGTCGTCGCCAGGACAGTCGTTGTCCGTGTAGCAATCATGGGGCCAAACTGTAAAATTAGAGAAAAATAATCTTCTATAATATAAAAATTAATTACTAAATGTGTTGCTAAGCGCATATCTCAAGAACAGCTGAACCGATTACGTTAAATCTTATTTTGGATTTGTTATTTTTAACAAAATGTTCTTATGTAAGAAAAAAGTTGGCAAAGATACGCAATTTTTTTTTAAGGTCAAGCAAAGTTTGCGGGGTCCGCTAGTTATGAATATAAAGCTGCATAACTTTAAACCACTCCTTTTTCCTAACGATGGACAATCCTCAAAAGACTAAATCAGGCGAGAGGGAGCGTCATAATCTTACTGACTACCTTAAGGAATACAATCTACACATTCACTTTAAATTTTTAATTATAAGAATAAAAAAAAATACAAGTAAAACTACATTGATTATAATTCCATTCACCTCAGCTAATTTTTCAAAGGGGCATTACTTTATCACCGTCACTATATTCAGCCTTTAACTTTCCCACTGCTGAAAACAGGCCTCTTCTCTTACAAAGAAGGATAAAATATTCATCACCACGATGCCTCAAGGATTGGTAATATTGACACAGGCAGACAGATCACCTGATGGTAAGCGATCAGCGCCGCTCGTGGGCAACACTCAAGGAGTCACATATAGATGCGTTGCCGGCACTTTCTTGAAGGTTAAATTCCAGATTTCTTCACGATATTCATGTACCTTAGAGAATAAATTACTCACATGGTTTGTTTGCTGGGAATAAGTTAAAAGAGGCTATGTTACACACTGCCACCGCGGTGAACAAGAGAATGGCTAGCAAACACCTCATGATGAACTGTAACCAATACTAGCTAAAGAAATTTTTGCATGCCACCGTTATATATAAGTTGAGATAAATATTTTCATTATGAACAAAATCAATTGATTTGAAACGCATCTTACGGAGATGATTAAAATTTAAATCAATATTAAAAGTGTAATGCCTCGTGGTTTCTGATTATTTTTCCGTTTGACGCATTCGTAAGAAAACTACGTCACATAATCCGTCAGTTAGACTAAAAGACACTTGATCAGACATTGTGCAACATGCCTTAATAATAATTTTAGGGTAACAGTTTTACCGTGGTTGCGGGTAAGGCTGATTTTAGTGTCACGCTGACGGCACTCGCACCGTCAGCGCTAATGGCCGCGTTATATGAACTTGGTGGTCGAGTTATATGAGCTACGCGTCATTCAAAAACGTTTCCTAGAAGTTCATAATATCTTGTCCCATAAGCGCTGAAGTTGCGCGTGTAGTCAGCACGACGCTAAAACTAGCCTAAGGTTGGAAATTTGCTACGCTTTGCAGCCCATTCCATAAAACAGTAATTCGAAACCGGGATAGTTATTAGTTATGTTAGAATCTTACTGACTTCAAGCCAGTCCCTCCCGCCTCAACCGAGACTTGAGATCATTTGACGATATTCGACCGTTACAGAAAAGACAAGCATTAAGACGTCTTATGAGTCGGAAATATGCTGACATTTTTAACATAAATATTGTAAAAATAGAAAATATGTACTACTTTCTTGCCAAAAGTACTTGATTGCCTAAATTCAATTATAAGGCTTTGGTTCTGAACGGAAAGAGAGCCATGTTTTAATTAAAATACTTCACAATTAATGGAACAATGCCAGCCAATGTAACAACGATACTTGTTTCTCGTACAGAGTACACGTTCCTATTAGGAGTTCTTTTATTTAGTTTATTATTGTTTTGATTTTAAAACCGTATGTTAGTTGTTATATTTCACTCGGGAAAACAAAATTCTATGTTATATATACGATAGGTATCTTATAGTCAAATACCCAAACGACACTCAATTTGAAGACGCTCTCAAGAACATCACAAGACACCTTTTATCCTCGAAGGGGTAGGTAGAGGTGCACATACCACTGTACAATTTAACTTTTATTTATTTTATTTATTTTTTTATTTATTTATTTCAAAAACAATTTACATTGTGTGTGAATTAAAGCTTAAAACTAATAACACAAGTAGTACAAAAAGAAATAAAACAACACATTTCTTAACTCGTCGAGTACCGTCTATGTAGACACAACTATAGAACAATAGTTTGCGGTCACCGGTGACCGCTTGGTGTTTGACAGTTTAAATCGAATTACAATTAAAATTGTTGCTAAGATACTGATCTTTAAACACCCACTTTTCACTATATATGTTATGAGTGGTGAGCCTATTGCCATATACCGGGCACAATTCCAGACTCCGTGCTACTACTGAGAATTTTTTAAAAACCCAGTAATACTTTGCCCGACCCGGTAATCGAACCCGAGACCCCTTGCCCAGCAGTCGCACTTGCGACCACTCGGCCAACGAGGCAGTCACACATACGAGGTATACACTATCTACTACCCTATTAATAGTGCAAGTAGTAAATACTTTTTATAACCACACCGAAGAGAATCAACAAAAATGTACCTCTATATAATATGTGAAAAATTCCAAAGTTCGCAAATGATCAATTTCATACCGTTTGCTCGGCCATGAGGACGCGGCCGACGAAATCAATAGCCCAGAAAATTCATGTACCGCGAAATATTTTCGGGGCAAAATTCCGTCCATTTTTCGCATCAAACCGAAGCAGCTAATGGATAGTATCGTATTATCGAAGTCTTCAACAAAATATTTTTTCCACGACAATCCTAAGGTCTCCGGGAATTTCTACAAAATATGTATCAAGGTCGCGGTATCGAATATAATAATATTACATGAACGTTTATTCAAATCAATGTTTATTGAGATTCTTATTTATGAAGCCGTATCTGCGTATCGAATTTTCTAGAAGTAGGTTTGTTAGAAAATAGGCGAAAGAGTTATGGCAGCTAAATTGATCGATGAATTTTAGAAGACTGCGATAAGATCGACAATATAACTATGACAAACAAATTAAGCATATTATAAAGTTCTTATCTGAAAAAAGCTCTTAATAAATACTAACAACCTTTGACATTTACGACCAGTTATTTAACCAAAAATTAAAGTTATGACGTCATCAGTCTTAAAGTTTGACTTCTCTTGACGTCTAGAAAATTCTTGTTTAATAAAAACCTACATAATATAAATTGGTAATCAAGTCTCACTCAAAAATTAATTTAAATAAAACACAGCTACCACAAAGGGAAACCTCAGCAAAAACACGTCTTATTACAATTGCCAACGACGTACAAAATGGGTCTTACTACTTGAAAAAAAAACAAAACACAAGTTTTCCGTAAGAGCTCGGCAAAAAAACAGTGGAAGAAATAAAGCGATAGTTCTGAACAAATCATAAAAGCCTCTTACCTCAATTGGACTAAATAACGATGTCGTGAACGAACTTTTAGTACCAGCAGCTTATAGGTACCTCAGACCTCTTTACACGAATCTTTTAATGGCTACATTTAATATCATTTTTTATATATTTCGTATAGTTTTCGTAATATCTTTTAGTAGTTTTATATACTTGAATTTATAATGACAACAGATGAACTGAATAAAGTCGATGTAGGATTTAGGCGGAATCGAGAAGGTTTTGAATAAGTAATTGGCCTGCTGATACCAAGGTGGAAACACTATCTGTTAAAGTCTACAGGGGACCAAAGAATGCAGGTTGCTTCCAACCTGCCGATCTAGAAGTCTCTAGGGTGGTCTATGTTCAGCAATGGTCATCATATGGTTCATAATAATATATTATACTGCTAATGTGTTGGCGAGAAACTGTCAACAACTGAAAGGAATGGCGAAAATCAAGTATCGTAGGCTTTTTTTAAGGGGGGAAAATCATCGAATGTCTTCTCCCGCCTAGGTGAGGCGGGAGGGAATGAGAGACTCTTACTGACTAAAAACTACCCTGTTCCTTCTCCTGCACGTCGAGCCGGAGCCCCGGTTACCTGTTAGGTTCTTCGCGACTCCGAATCGACATCAGCCCTGTTGGCTCTTTGAGGCGCGCGCGGAACGCGACGCTCCGTACGCGCGGGTCTATTTCTGGTCGGACAGAGAGCCACCCATGGTCGCCGTCCGCAGGCCCGTGTTCACGGTGGCCGGAGATCGCAACGCAAAGTATCGTAGGCTAAGACACTCTTTAGCTCTCTGAGCTAATGGAGCATATAAGTAATTATATCACGCCAGTTATCTCTCCAAACAATTAGATTACCATATATTTTATTATTGAGTGGTCGCAAGTGCGACTGCTGGGCAAGGTGTCTCGGGTTCGATTCCCGGGTCGGGCAAAGTATTAAGTACTTGGTTTTTCAATAGTTACACGGAGTTTGGAAATGTGCCCGGTATATGGCAGTAGGCTTACCCTCTATTACATGGTACTCATGACATAAATAGTGAAAAGTGGGTGTCACATTGTGCAATGACATGAAATGCCGTAATGTGCACCTCTGCTTACCCCTTCGGGGATAAAAGGCATGATGTTATGTGCTGATAACAAATACAAGCGATGATAGATTGGTTCATGCAAAGTATAATTGGATATTTCAGTTATCCAGAGTTAGTCGTGTTCGTGTGCTATTTTTGTTTTTGAACCCATTAAAGTGACTGGAAGCTTCCGTACACACCAAAATACAAACAATTTAAAGATATACTAAAAGAACTCTTTGAACTCCTTGAGCAATATCCATTTCACTGGCAATTCAATGGGGCGTAGAAATCTCATCGGTGTACATCACAAACTTCCTAAAAACATCAAAGCAAGGGAATCTCAAAGTTTCGCATAAGGGCGTGTACACAAAACTGTGATGCGACATCGCCACTTAAAAACCTGCGAGCTCGTATGAAGCAAATACATAACATCACGTCTTTTATCTCCGAAGGGAAAGGCAGAGGTGCACATTATGCCACTGTACAATGTAACACCCACTTTTCACTATTTATGTTATGAGTCCCATGTAATAGGGGATGAGCCTATTGTCATATACCGGGCACAATTCCAGACTCCGTGCTACTACTGAGGTTTTTTTAAAAAACCCAGTAATACTTTTCCCGACCTGGGAATCGAAGCCGAGACCCCTTGCCCGGCAGTCGCACATGCGACCACTCGGCCAACGAGGCAGTCAATGAAGCAAATAGTCATTCGAATTGTGGAAGACAGATGCCTTGATGGTATGGTATGATAGCGGTAGTCATCCACGTGAGGTTTTGCATGACCTTACAGGGAAACCAAGTTGTATTCAACTGATTGTACAGTTTGGAATAAGTTAAAACTGTCATGTAAAATATAGCTAATGTGTATGGTCACCATAAATAGTATCACAGCAATTCGTATTGCGATTTTCCGAATTGCGGATTCACATCGCGTCGCATCACAGTCATGTATAGAGGTATAAGTCTTAATTCTACCATATACTTATTACTCGAAAATTGACGAAAAAGCCGAGCACTTACGAATCCGGATGCCTTGATGGATGAAGAGTTTCCTTGTACTATGCTCTCGTGTTACATTGGCCGTAGAGATTCCTTTCTAAAGGTTCTCTTGGTCACTTAGGCAACGAAATGTACGAAAATTGTTTGATTTTGATTGAAAATTGAGTTATTTCCATACTCATAGGCATTTAATCATTATTTCTTAGTAACGATTTTGTTCTGAAAATCATTGCTACGGTCTGGGCCATTTATCTGTTGAAACACCGGCTCCCGGTATAAAACACATTATACCCGTAACTTTCAACAGAGAAAGAACAACAGAGGTTGCAACTAGCAGGTTTAGCAAGAATTTTATCGCAATTTTGAAGGTCTCATCAGTGCGAAAGAGTGTATGTAATTCAACGCCTAAAACAAAAATATCATCATCATCAATAGCCTATAAATGCCCACTGCTGCCAAAGCCTCTTCTCACACGGAGAAGGTTTGAGCAATAATCACCACGCTTGTTCAATGCGTGTTGGCGATTTCAAACTTATAATTAAAAATTATAAGTCCAGGTTTCCTTACGATGTTTTCCTTTACCGTTTGTCAGTGGTGTCTAAATAATCTTAGAAAGTACATATGACTCGGAAAAAGTCACATTGGTACTTGCCGTTGGTACGTTTCCAACCAGCACCCTCATGTATGAGAAGTGCGTCATAAACCTCGACCACCACGACGTTAACAAAAATATGCAGCCGTCTTATCCAAGTGAAAAATTATTCAAAAACATGAGTTCAATGACTGTATAAAATAAACCATGACAAAATACTGCCAACTGGTTTGTTATTTCTGAATTTTCATAATATAATACTTGACAACATTCTTCAGTGTAACGATATTGTTTCAGTAAAATATCTCGTGAACGCGCCGTCAGCCTAATGAAGCCAGTTTCAGTTTGACTCAGTAATGCCCTTAGATTTACATTGCCTAATTTTTATTTTATTTCTTGATATTTTATTTTCATGTGTTTAAAATTCAAAATATTATGTTTAATAATGTTTAAAAATACCTCTACATGGTCCCTCAAGAAATTTCTCTTTTGTTGTTGGTGTGTTTTTAAAGATATAGTTTTACGAGCATATGACACCCAGATCCGTGCTGATAAAAAAATCTATTTGTGAATCACACAAAATAATGTAGCTCCTACGCCAACCGTATTGTCATATTAATTTACAGATTGTATTTAACATAAAATAACATAATCATCACGCATTTTTAACACCGAAGGGGTAGGCACAGTATGCCACTGTACAATGTAACACCTAGTTTTCACTATGTATGTTACGAGTCCCATGTAATAGGGGGTGAACCCATTGCTATATACCGGGCACAATTCCAAACTCCATGCTACTACTGAGAATTTGTATTTAAATTGGAATAAAATTAATAAGAAAAAAAAAACTATTCAAAGTCAATGTCAAAGCATTTATTTCAATTAAACCATAATTTGGTACTTTTGAAACGTCAACAAATCCTTACTAATATTATAAATCGGAAAGTGAGTTTGTTTGTTTGTTTGTTCCGCTTTCACGCCATAACTACTAAACCGATTGCTTTGAATTTTTGCAGATGTATAGTTAGAAGTCTGGATTAAATAATAGGGTACTTTTTATCCCGGAAAAAATTGATATTCTCGAGGGACAACGAAATTATTGGTGGTGCTGTGTGTATTGGTTGGTATATGTCATATAGGGTACTTTTTATCCTTTTGTGACACGAGCGAAGCCGCGGGTAAAAGCTAGTACAAAATAAATAATTTTCAGTTTGTCCGTTAGTGAAGCTAGGTGATTTATTATAATGTATTATTAATATTAGGTATTCACACATTATAAACATAACATAACATCTCGCCTTTTATCCCCGAAGGGGTAGGCAGAGGTGCACATTTCGGCACTTAATGCCACTTGTACAATGTGGCACCCACTTTTCACTATTTATGTTATGAGTCCCATGTTATAGGGGGTGAGCCTATTGCCATATACATTTCCAGACTCCATGCTACTACTGAGATTTTTTTAAAACCCAGTAATACTTTGGCCGACCCGGCAATCGAACCCGAGACCCCTTGCCCGGCAGTCGCACTTGCAAACACTCGATCAACGAGGCAGTCATTATAAACACGTCGTACTAAATGGCAAAGTATGAAATAAATATAGGTACACATAATTTCTTAAATAAAAATTTGTGTAATAATATTCCGACACTGCAAGAGACCACAAAGATTTATCGCCCATCAATCTCAGTGATCAATGGTTGACGTTTAGAGTACGTATTCATGTCGAGCTATTAAAGTTCACGAAATGAGACGAGACTTATAGTTTGCTTTGGTGTGGATAAAATCACAACTATACTTACTAATGTTATAAAATGCCATAGTAAGGTTGTTTCTTTTATTTTCTGCCTCGTTGGCCGAGTGGTCGCAAGTGCGACTGCCGGGCAAGGGGTCTCGGGTTCGATTCCCGGGTCGGGCAAAGTATTACTGGGTTTTTAAAAATCCCAGTAGTAGCACGGAGTCTGGAAATGTGCCCGGTATATGGCAATAGGCTCACCCCCTATTACATGGGACTCGTAACATAAATACTGAAAAGTGGGTGTTACATTGTACAGTGGCATTAAGTGCCGTAATGTGCACCTCTGCCTACCCCTTCGGGGATAAAAAGGCGTGATGATGTTATGTTTCTTTTATTTCATGGGCTAAGTTGGCAAATGCAAGCAGCGATCAAATAATCTTCACCACTAATATTTTTCGGTTTCACGATAACAAGTGTACAAGTAACAAGAGCCGAGTGGCCGCAAGTGTGACTGCCGAGCAAGGGGTCTCGGGTTCCGGGGTCGTGCGGTCCATGGCCCTTTACGGCGCCCCTGTTTGGGCGCCAAACCTGTTGCGGCGTCCCGCTCGGACGCTGCTCATGGCACAGAGGGTCATGGCAATCCGAATGATCCGCGGAAACCGCACGATCTCTGGGGAGTCGGCGAACCTCCTTGCCGGATTACCGCCGTGGGATCTGGAGGCGAAGGTGCTCGCGCGCGTGCACAGCATGCGCGCGGAGGCACGTCGCCGGGGCGAAACTCCGCTGCCGCGCCAGATAAGTGCGTGGCGGGATGAGCTCCGGCGCGATCTCATGGCGGAATGGCAGCAACGACTGTCGCAACCGAGGGTTGAGCTCACTGCCATCGCAGCGATAAGTCCCCTCTTTGAGGAGTGGCTTGAGAGACGCTACGGCGTCCTCGCCTACCGCCTGACGCAGGTCCTCACCGGACATGGGAGTTTCGGGAGGTACCTGTGTCTGATGGGGCGGGAGGAAACGCCCGGGTGTCATCACTGCGAGGACCGCCCTGAGGACACGGTGGAACACACGGTGGGAGAATGCCCTGCGTGGGCTGAGCACCGCCGTGCCCTCTGGGAAGTGATCGGCTATGGCGACCTCTCGCGTCCGGGCCTAGTGCAGGCCATGATGCGGAGCGAGGGGGATTGGGATGCCGTCTCCTCCTTTTGCAAAGCAGTCATGCTAGCTAAGGAGGAGGCGGGACGCGTGAGGCAGCGAAGCGCTGCCTCCTCGCAACCCAGCCATCGCGAAGGACACACCGGGCGTCGGGGATCGCGGGACGATCTCCGGCCACCGTAAGCGCGGGCCTGCGGACGGCGAGCATGGGTGGCTCCCCGTCCGACCAGAAACAGACCCGAGCGTACGGCGCGTCGCGTTCCGCGCGCGCCTCAAAGAGCCATCAGACCACCACAGATGGGGCCCAATACGGCCGATGCCGATTCGGAGTCGCGGAGAACCTAACGGGTAACCGGGGCTCCGACTCGACGTGCAGGAGAAGGAACGGGGTGGTTTTTAGTCAGTAAGAGTCTGACACTCCCTCCCGCCTCACCAAGGCGGGAGAAGTCATTCGATGATTTTACCCCCTTAAAAAAAAAAAGGGGTCTCGGGTTGGAATCCCGGATCGGGGAAAGCAATACTTGTTTTTTTAATTTCAGTAGTAGCACGGAATCTGGAATTCGGCTTCGTGACTCATAACTTAAATAGAGAAAAGTGGGTGTTACATTGTACAGCGGCATTAAGTCATTAAGTGCCGTAAAGTGCACCTCTGCCTACCCAAAACCATGATAAGTAAAAAAAACTGTTTTGTAAGATACGAGTATAAATATGAATGTTGAACAGTAAGACACCACCTTGACTAGCTCTAAAAATCTCAATCTAACATTACGCTTTAATCTCACGCAATTTCCTTTCAAAAAATACGTAAAAGTTACTGTTATTGAAATGACTACTCGTACGTATACGACTAAATAAAACCGCATATCTACCTAATAAAAACAAATTGAGACAGGTAGACACGACCACACATCGAACTATACATTCCACGGTCAGTTTATACTGGTTCATCGTAGCTTGATGTGTTGCCGTCTGTACGACGCAGTTTCCCGTGAAATTGTTCAGAATATTGTCATACATCTCCATATAAAGTAGGGTTATACCTGTAGCTATCTCCTGGTATCCTGGTACGTAAATAATACAAAGCAAGATTTTAGGTCTAAAAGCGAGAATTTCACTGAATTATTTTGTATACCGAATAGAAACTTCGCGAAGTTTCTACCAACGTCTTTACCGTGTTACAGGTATAATGTAATCAGCTTACGTGATATTCCAGATTATTACTTACATCACATAACATAATTTCACGCCTTTGATCCCCGAAGAAGTATGCAGAGGTGCACATTACGGCACTTAATGCCACTGTACCTCTACAATGTAACATCCACTTTTACCTATTTTGTGTTATGAGTCCCATTTCATAGTGAGTGAGCTTATTGCCATATACCGGGCACATTTCCAGACCCCGTGCTACTACTGAGAATTTTTTTTTAAAAACCCAGTAGTGTTTTGTCCGACCCGGGAATCGAACCCGAGACCCCTTGCCCGGCAGTCGCACTTGCGACCACTCGGCCAATAAGGCAGTATTCCATACTATTACTTGTCTGTGTCAAATTTCATCTGAATCTGTTTATTGGTTTTTGAGTAGAATAGGAAAAGATACAAACACCCAGGTATAAACGAAATCAGTACATAATACTTATAAAACAGAGTCGATTTCTGTCTGTCCCTGTGTATATTTAAATGTTTAAAACTATACAACAGATTTTGATGCGAATTTTGGCTAAATAGAGCGACTCAAAAGGAAGGTCAAAACTCATCTGACCACCACAGATGGCGCCCCCGATGCCGATTTGGAGTCGCGGAGAACCTAACGGATAACCGGGGCTCCGGCTCGACGTGCAGGAGAAGGAACGGGGTGGTTTTTAGTCAGTAAGAGTCTGACACTCCCTCCCGCCTCACTCAGGCGGGAGCAGTCATTCGATGATTTTCCCCCCTTGAAAAAAAATAAAACCTATTAAAAAAACATTATAAGACGTGTGTATCGTGCCGTAATAAATAAAAGGGGTTTTAACTAAAAATTGCGGCTTACTCACATGAATATACTGAGAAAAGCACTACTAGTTTCGAGGAGGGAACCACAGAGGAGTTCTTCCTCATGAGCAGCATGCGCGGTCGCGACGGTATCGCATGTCACGTGAATAACCCGCAATTTTTAGTTAATTTAGTATGTTTCACGTACCTAACTATTATAAAAACATAAACTGTTTTGTTTTTTTATTCATTAACCGTGCAAAGCCAGGGCGGGTTCTAGTGTGTTTATAAATTATTTTAGTTATAATATTATATGCTTGAATAAATAGTGCATGTCCAAATGAACGATATTGCCATTCGAATTTAATGTATGTATAATGATATTACAATTAAATTACTAACTGTGACGCCTAGCATTATTTACCAATATACCTCTAATATTCTTTAGGTATCACCTAACTTCAATTTCTTTGCCTCCATAGGGGTAAAGGTAAACACTGAACAATGTCTTTATCTTGGAAAGATAAGTTTAGATTTTATAAGAATAAATCTTTAGTATTTCTTTCTTTGAAAGCTACACAAAAGAAAAACGTCATGTTTCCGCTTCCTTTCTTGGACATTTTTATCTTCCCTGTACAATGTAACACCTGTTTTACTTCTAGTTAGTAATTTATAAGAATAAGCGACTTTAAAATACAGAAACT
This sequence comes from Spodoptera picta, assembly GCA_038387885.1. NCBI lineage: Eukaryota > Metazoa > Arthropoda > Insecta > Lepidoptera > Noctuidae > Spodoptera > Spodoptera picta. Next base: position 40,965 of record JAZHFQ010000082.1, read on the forward strand.
AGACCATGTACCCAGTACGTGACTCGCTAAAGAAAGAATGGAAGAGACACATTTTACTTTAGCTTCCTATGATTGGGATTTTTTTTTCTATTTATTAATTTTGGATTCTATTTCTTTATGGGATAAGCCGGTAAACTGTTTTAAGTGACGCCGTGGTAACACTCCGGTCAGCCGACCCATTCGTGCCGGTGCATGGCTTTTTTAATCCACATGGATACGCCAACCTCATCGTGTTACTGAGGTTTGAGTAGCTACTATAATTATTTTATTAGTTCCAATTTTATTCCATTTCATTTCAACCGCCAGAAGACATTAAATGTAGAACAACATTGCTTGATGCAATTGCAAAAATTCCTGCTTATGAGGTTCGCAGTCACTCACAAATTTTTGAATGCTTTTTACCCTTCGACTGTTTGCTGTTCACAGCATTGAGATACCCGTATCGGTACATTTTACCGAAAAAAACAATACTCGCTTAAATTCAAGAGTAATTCCAAATAAAAGATTTTTTTTAATGGGGGAAAATCATCGAATGACTTCTCCCGCTTGGGTGAGGCGAAAGGGAGTGTCAGACACTTACTGACTAAAAACCACCCAGTTCCTTGCACTTCGAGCCGGAGCACCGGTAACCCGTTAGGTTCTCCGCGACCAAATGAAAGACTGTTTTTGTGTCCACATTCTCAACAAAGACAATAGGTAATGCAACTTACATATAAAAAAATATAATATCCTATCAAAATTCTATTTGCTTCTGAATTGTACCAAACAAATACTGTGTCAGAAAACTAACTTGGCCCTCGGGAAACTCTTCCATTGTACTGTACAATACCTGCATGACCAATTCCTGGGTATTTGTGCTAGGATAAACCACATAGATATAAATGAGGTCTCTAGGTAGTAAACTGAAGTGGCTTAAGAGAATTTAACACTGTGGTACTCTTGAGGACAGTTTTTTTGGTGAACTAACTTGGGCATAACTGTGTGAGTTATATAAGACTCGGAAAATTTACTGCATTTTTTTATACCTACATAAAATTCCTTCAGTTCATCATTTATAATCACTTATTTGGAAACTACTATTCAGACTTTGAGGATTTTGTTTTAAGTGTGAAAGAGCCATGCTTCGACATGAATGGATCGACTTGACCATACCACGGCCTCATAGAAAGCCCACGTGAAACAACGCTTGCGTTTTGTTTCCTCGTGTGAGTGAGGTTACCAGAAGCCCAATAACCACTCTCCCCAATCTGCTCAATCTCTGAATACCCAACAATCCTCAAATTCCTAATCCCCAAAAGATCGGTAACGCACTTGTAACGCCTTTGTTGCGGGTGTCCATGGACGACGACGATTGCTTACCATTAGGTGCTCCGTCTGTTCGTTTATCGGCGTATCCCATATAAAAACGCATCTGTAATAATCGCAACACATCTATAACTCCTTTGGTGTTGCAATTGTCATGGGCAGCATTAATCACTAATTATTCGATCCGTCTGCTCGTTTGCCCACTATGCGATAACTTCTTCTTACCTAATTAAAAATAACACGATGTAAAACATCTATATTACAAAAGAAACGCCTTAATAAAATGATAACCCATCCAATTTTGACACGAGAACGTCCTTCCACTTGAGCATGTTCCGAAATACGGAATGGCAATTATTTCCGCTTGTCAGACCTCCCCCGAAATTCGTTTTAAGACGCCGACATCAAAAGATGCATAGATTACAATGAAAAAAGTCCAATTTCCTTCGAACGAACACTTTGGATTATACGTACTTTATGTTTCTATGTATAGACAGCATATTACACTATAAAATCAATCTGCGGTGGAACTCTTGGTAGGAATATATTACATGGTTGTAGAGGTCAGCTTAAAGTGGAATGCTACCGTCTGTTTGGCCACCGTGTTTGCGTTTTCATACAATGCATGATATAGGGAACACAAGTCTAGACTGCATCAGTATAATATTAAACTTTACTCGGTTGAAATTAAAACGAAGTAGTTTTAACCTATTATCACTGGTTTAGCCCACGACATGAGAATAAAATAATATTTCGTGTGCTACCAAAAAGTGTAATCTAATTGTAATGTTTGAAAACTGCAAGTAACAAAAATCCATTCGTTAAGGCTGCAATAAATATAGCTTCTTATCTTACAGCTCTTAAATATCCAAAGAACGACAATGACGAATAGGACTATCAATAAAAAAATCAGCATATATAGCATCAAACCAGTTGCACAGATAGACAGAAAAGTCAAAATGATTACCTTATTATTCCACATTATATGTTGCTTTATTAGTTTTCATGCATTAGAGGACACCTAAAATGATAATTACTCGTAGAATTCTAAACAATACACGAGTTTTTAAAACTAGCATCTATGCATCTATGCTAGCATCTATGCTAGCAACTTAATTCTACAAAAGGATAGAAAAATAATAATTAAGTTCCAGATAAGATCAACCTCGTAACAATAGCCTCTCATTCTTCATTACAAGAAGTTTTTAATCAACGTAGTTAGTTTGTTAGACATCCAACATGTTTTGAAGTGAACGACCAAGTTTAGAACAATTACTATCAAAGGTTTTATAGTTGAACGTTCTCTTAGACGAACTTCGCATTCATTCCAATAGATCAACTTCTGATGTCATCTAAAGATTAAAAACTTATTCTTGGTATACATCTTTTTCTCCTTAAAATTCAAGATGGAGTTTGTTAAGTTTTATTAGCTTTCAGCAAGGAGTTTTGGTTTTTCTTTTCAATATCTTCGGTCTAAAATGGATACTTGGAATCGAGCGAGATATGAATAGTTAAAAAATGGTTCTTATTTGCATAATTACTCCCATTTTACTCCCTCCTTGACCTGTTATAATCTGTTATGCTAAGCTTCTTTAGAAGTTCTTGAATGTCAGAAAATACAGCACATATTTTTTGATATACTTTTATTTCATTGGATATCAAACTAATATATAGTATTATTGTATAAATTATTATGTTTTCGGCTTATTTGCGTAATAATTTGACTAGGAACTCGACTAATTTGTATATTTGAAAATATAATAATTTATTTAGTATGTCTCGAAAGTTACAATACAAGTATTATTGTATTGTAACATTTATGGGATATTTATTAAATTACAGGTTGTCCTTTTCATTAAACGACGTGCGAGCATCACGCAGCCAGCCCACCACAGATGGGGCCCAACAGGGCTGATGTCGATTCGGAGTCGCGAAGAACCTAACGGGTAACCGGGGCTCCGGCTCGACGTGCAGGAGAATGAATGGGGTGGTTTTTAGTCAGTAAGAGTCTGACACTCCCTCCTGCCTCACTTCCAGGCGGGAGCAGTCATTCGATGACTTTCCCCTTTCTCAGGTTTACTCACTTCAATTTCTAATTTTATAATAAGTTTGATATCGTCAACCCGCATTGAGCAAGGGTGGTGATCAATGCTCAAACCTTTTCCTGGGGAAAAAAGGCCTTTGTTCAGCAGTGGCCGCTTATAGGCTGTTGATGTAATGTCACTTCGTCAAATAGTAAACCAGTATAAGCTTCATTCTTTGAATATTTCGCTGAAATTGTCATAAGTATTGTTCACTGTCACTTTATTTGATGCCTTTGCAATCTTTTTGTAAGCTAGATAGATCTTTGACCTTGGAAATAAAAATATGGAAATAAAATTCTTGAATATTCAGACTGTCTGGACAAGATATTCAGAATTATAAAACAAGGATACATAATAAAATCATAAATTTAGAAGGCAAACATTCACATCTAGTATTTTTTTATTTTAATTTACCTACATCTATTACGTTTTCGGCCCAAAGGCAAAACGCGATACTAAAATCGTCATATTAGGTATACCTTATAGGTATACGTCTTAACTCGTTGTTTGAAATCATCAAAACCTTTATTTATTTATCCGCTCTATTGAACTGAAGTTGTTTAACATTTTAATGCCTTAAGTAACTTACTTCGTTTTAACCTTTCGATGAACTTTGTAAATAGAATCTATACCAATTTTCTACTCAGTTCCTAAATTTGGTTTCATAAATACTACATAACATCACGCCTTTTATCCCCGAAGGGGTAGGCAGAGGTGCACACAGAAGTAACACCCACTTTTCACGATTTATGTTATGAGCCCCATGTAATAGGGGGTGAGCCTATTGCCATATACCGGGCACATGTCCAGACTCCGTGCTACTACTGAGATTTTTTTTAAAGCCCAGTAATACTTTGCCCGACCCGGGAATCGAACCCGAGACCCCTTGCCCGGCAGTCGCACTTGCGACCACTCAGCCAACGAGGCAGTCATAAATACTAATTACTAGTTTCATAAATACTAATTTATGCTATTGTTTAGTCTGTCTACTTTATTTATTGTAAGGTTAATCTTTTATGGTCTGGTGGAAGTGAACAGTGACAAATATGGTCAGTCACGATATCCTTTTAGCCATCCTATCCCATCTTACGATCTCTGGAATATCACTGGAATGGTTCTCTTCATATCTTCAGGAGCGTCAGCAGTCGGTCAAGCTGGATGATGTATCATCAAACTGGTGCGAATTAAAAGTTGGCGTTCCTCAAGGCGGTATTCTGTCTCCTCTTTTATTTTCCATCTTTATAAATCTCATAACTTCTGAACTTCGGTGTGCGTACCATCTGTATGCCGACGACTTGCAGCTGTACTGTCAGGCTGGTGTCGAAAGGCTGTCTGATGCTATTTTGAGGGTTAATGATGGCTTGGCAGCCATTAATAATTGGTCTGAAAGGTTTGGCATAGCAGTAAATCCTCTTAAATGCCAAGCAATAATTATAGGTAGCACACGTGCGCTGAGCGGGATTAACAAGGCTAATTTACCAACGGTCATCTTTAACAATGCCGTTATCCCTCTCAGTAATGACGTTAAGGATCTGGGGCTGTGCATAGATACTAACTTAAGGTAGCATGCACAGGTCGTTAGTGTATGTAAGAGGGTCACCGGATCCCTGGGGGCACTATATAAATTAAAGAATTTGCTTCCTTCCGCTACAAAGGCTATGCTGGTGCAGGCCTTGGTTTTTCCTATTATTGACTATGCTGACGTGTGTTACTTCGACCTGAATGCAGATCTTCTCAATAAACTTGACCGACTTTTAAATAACTGCATTCGATTCGTGTTCAATCTGCGTAAATATGATCATGTGTCTGCACATCGGTTGCAATTAAAGTGGTTGCCCATACGCCAACGCAGGGAGCAAAGGGCGCTAACCACTCTATTCTCCTTTTTAGACTCGCCTTCTTCCCCGAATTATCTATCCCCTTACTTCCAATACATATGCGCAAACCACAATAAAAATCTTCGCTCTTCTCATAATCGACTTCTCCAATGTCCTACTCACCGTACTGACTTCCTTCATTCTTCTTTTTTCGTACAAGCAATTTTTTTGTGGAATGCGCTCCCCCAGGATATCAGAATGGTGAAAAGTCGTTTAACTTTCAAGCAGAAGGTTCGTGAGCTTCTCCTGACGAGGTTGGCTGCTTCATCACACTGACTATACCTTATGTATTTTATGTATATATGTATGTATGTATCTATGTGTGTATATATATATACATATTATAGTTATATAGTATGTATTCTTCAATACATATATAGTTGTGTTGTAGTATATATATATATATTGTGTATATTGTCGAATTATATATGTGTTCTTTCAAACAGTTAAATTCAAAGCATGTTCTTGCACCCGCTGATTACTTTCTCTGCATCACCCAAGGGTCAGACTGGTAGAAAATGCCTGCGGCATTAAGTCCACCCATGTACTTGTTTGTGTGCATAAATAAAAAATAAATGCTTACTGTGTAGTTATTTTTCTCGATAACGCAAACACAGTTGGGTCTAAATTCATTGCATTTCGAACTAAAAAAGCAGACATAATGGTCTGAAAAAAGAAACAATATTTTTATTTTAGTTATCCACGTCACAAGTTTCTTATTTTCGAAAATATTGTCTATACAATGAGCTGGAATTTTTAACTTAAACGTGAAACTACTTAGTATTACTGGGTTTACCTAGTATTCTAGTAAAAAATAGACCTATTAAATAAATTTGTATTACACTTGAGAGAATTGATATTAAAATATGAGTGAGCCATGCTTTGATGCGAATGGATCAGAGCGGAATGATGCGTGCCTTGTGCTTCGACATATGATATTACATAAGTGACGTTACCGAAGGTCCTATTCCCGAAAAAAAGCTCCAAAATTGGATACTGCCACTGTACTTATGTTGCAAAAGTCCATTCGGAGGTCGCCTACCAACCGACGATCCATCGTCGTCTCGTTTACGGCTCAAAAGAAACTGGGGTATTTCTACGTCGCCTCTATAAAACCCCGCTCTGCTCGACTCTTATTGATTGTATCGAAATGTTTTATAGCATACATACCTTTCTCGATGTATGGACTATCCAACACTAGAGGTAATTACATTATAACATTCGTAACACATACCAAAATCATTATTATGTTTTTCGGCTTACTCACGTACCTAATGGCTAGCATGGCTTGAAACCAGTCGAGTTCCTCGCCTGCCAATAGCAACGCGACAGACGCCGCGTGTCGCAGAATGCTGCTCATAAATATGAACCTCTAGCATGGCTTGAAACTAGTCGAGTTCCTCGTCAAATGAGGCCTAAATCCTCAGGGCGGTCCTCTCAGTGAACACCCGGGCGTTTCCTCCCGCCCCATCAAACACAGGTACCTCCCGAAACTTCCATGTACTTCCAAAATACTATTTCATTACCACTATCTGACTCCGACACACGAAATGTATAAACAGACTAAATTCTTTAACATTTATAGTATCTATGTGTCGCGGAGAACCTAACGGGTAACCGGGGCTCCGACTCGACGTGCAGGAGAAGGAACGGGGTGGTTTTTAGTCAGTAAGAGTCTGACACTCCCTCCCGCCTCACCCAGGCGGGAGCAGTCATTCGATGATTTTCCCCCCTTAAAAAGACAAAAAAATAGTATCTATATATATATAATACATGTATTCTGGTCCGGAAAATTCTTTCGAAGGGCATACATACTCAGATCACTTTCACAAAGAAACGCATTCTGAGAAGTGCACAAGACATACACATAACAAGTACTAGAACTAACTTTTGAAAGAAAACAATAATTAATGAGGGAGCAAAACTTTATAATTGTATAACAAGGATTGAAAAGGGAATGTTACGCTGGTTTGGACATGTAGAAAGGATGGATGAAAGTAGAGTAACGAAAGAAGTATACAGAGCGGATATGAATGGGGCCGTCGGTAGAGGGCGCCCTAGACGGACATATAGTGACCAGATTGGCGATATATTAAAGAAGGGCCAAATTAAAAGTACCCTTAACCGACGAACATGCATGAAAAGATTGATGACTGTTAATGAAGCGAAAGAGGTATGTAAGAATCGTAGTAATTGGCGTTCCTTAGTCTCTACCTACCACCATGGGAGACAGGCGTGAAGTTATGTATGTATGTATGTATGCAAAACTTTATAACTCGCTACCAAAAGATATAAAAAATACACAATCTTTGTTCCTTTTCAAAAAATTACTAAAATGTCACATCTTGAAGGGATACAACAAAAACCATTAATATATCATAAAAAAAAAATTAATAAAAACTAAAAAAAAAACAATATAAAAATAAGTATACCATAAAAACGAATGTTATAATGGTTTTCGCCTTTTTTTTTTTAAGGGGGGAAAATCATCGAATGACTGCTCCCGCCTGGGTGAGGCGGAAGGGAGTGTCAGACTCTTACTGACTAAAAACCACCCCGTTCCTTCTCCTGCACGTCGAGCCGGAGTCCCGGTTACCCGTTAGGTTCTCCGCGACAATGGTTTTCGCCTAGTGTGAGCCGATCCTACAAATGAACCGCACAGAGGGCCGCAGCAATGCAGCACACGGCGGTAGGCCGTAAGATATTTGTCATTAAATATTTTAACGAATACCTCCATATAAACTTGCTTACTTTATCGTTATAAATTATTATGTTCATGTTAATATCTTAAAATTGTGACCGTTATTACAACCTCTTGTTACTCCTGGACAAATGTAAAATTAGTTTATGTATTCATTTCTGTACAAGTGATTTGTAATCTTTTAGAAATAAATGAATTCAAACCGTAATATCCATGTCCGGTGAGGACCTGCGTCAGGCGGTAGGTGAGGACGCCGTAGCGTCTATCAAGGTACTCCTCAAAGAGGGAACTTACCGCTACAATAGCAGCGAGACCATAACGCACTAGTCGTTCAAAACAGATTCAAACAGATGTCTGCGACAAATAAATTTCCAAAAAATGCGCAAATTCTACACAGAAGCCAATGTTTTATAAAACTGTATTTGAATATACAGGGTGTAAGGATAACGCTTCCAAAAACGATGACAGGTGATGGTATAAAACAAGTTTGTGTTGCATGAATAACACATAATTGTGAAACATTTTTTGGTTGTCTTTTCAGTAAGTGCTTCGTTTACACCCTGTATTAATATGTAAGTGGAACATTAATTACTAATAAGTGTTTTAGACTACTCTATCAAAGGTCTAAGGTCAATAACTGAGAACTAGAGGTAGAGTAATGATGTAATGTTGTATGCTGGATGCAAATTAATGGATTCAGACTTAAACTCAATGGCCAGATGTCGTGAGCGAAGATTAATTGCACCGATTTGTAGTACAAACTTGCTATCATCACTTTACGTAACAATTTGGTAATGGATTGAAGCTCTGGAATTGTGGTATGCTTATTGTTTTCAAACTATTATTAATAAGGTTATTGCGGTATGGTCTAGAATGTCTTGTAATCACTGAAAAATAAATGTAGATTAGTAGTGTCTTTGTTTAAATCCTATCAGTCTTCTTGGTTACGCTCGAGACTTTAGATTCGTTAGTTGAACTGCTCCCGATATGTTTTTCTCCTGCATCACTGGCACCTGTTTAACGGTGCTCCCTCACCGGGAGCATTCTCATGTAAACTAACGTTACAGATCTGAGCATCACATCAGTAAAGGAGGAGAACCGAGTATTACAATGCGCACCTTGTAATGATACAATGTGTAATATCTTGATACAACTTGTAATTGTCAACACGCTTCACTTCATCCATGTTGCTTAAAGTCAAATCAATATGTTACATTACACGCAAATGCTCGTTAGTGAGAGAGGTATTATTGTAATGTAATGCTCGAAGTCGAATCAATATGTTACATTACACGTGAATGCTCACGGTGAGGGAGTACCTTAAAATTAATTTGATCAGTAACGGGTCACTGATGTCTGAGTGTCACTTATTCATCACAAACAGATTCGAAATAAAGATACATGAATTCGACAAACATTTTTCAGACACATATAACGCTAAACAACACCCGGTCGCCTAGTCCCTTCCTCAAACGTGCAATTAAACTACTAACTTTGAAAATGTCACATGGGGCTACACAAAAATGAATTCATATTTTGTACGGAGCTAAAACTCACGCTTTGATTCTCATGGACCAGTTCACGCAATAACAGGGCGCTTGGCTGAAACGTTTTAAATCAAGTTTTTAATACCCGCCCATAGAGTAGATGGCAAATTGACAATAATAAAAATGAAGCTAAAAATCTGCGAGAGTAAAAACCGCTATTTTTGGTACATAACCAGATATTACTTTATGCTTCTCAATTTAGAATTCTGTATTTCCAATTTTGTACATACTTTATGCTCAGGATTAAGAGCCCCGGTCGTAGCTTGAAACTGGTTGGGTAATCTTTTCGAACAGTTACCTACACGCAGTACCTAATTTAGTTAGTATGTCTTATTATAGTTTCACGTGAAAATTTATATTTAAAACCTTCGTTGCTGTTTCTCCTTGATAACAAAGGGGGCATTAACAGTATAGTCAACAAGGTGACACAATATTGTTACTGTACTCGAGACAGGCCCTCAACGCCTGGGCCCGATCAAACAAGACAACAAATCAACATAGACGCTTATAGGCGCTAAACATTGCATAGCCTTTAGAGAACATACCATTAAAACTATATATATATAAGATGAAGAACCAACTGTAAGCAATAGAAAAAATAAATACGTTTAGTAAAGTATTCAGACTACTTTGTTAATCGACAAGATGACGATCAAGATTGTTTTTTAATATTAACGAACAGCATTTCCCATTTTTGTGTCTTTTTTATTACTTAATTGTATTTTGAACCTCATTTTTGCACCTGTAGCATAGATTTAAACAGAGGTTAACATAATAAGAAGAAAAAATTGTTTTCTTTATAGCATAAGCCGGTAAACGAGCAGACGGATCACCTGATGATAAGCAATCAGCGCCGCCCATGGACACTCGAAACACAAAGGCGTTACAAATGCGTTACCGGCCTTTTGAGAATTGGGAATTTGAGGATTGTGGAGTATTCAGGGATTCGGGAGACGGGGACTAGGGAGAGGTAACCTCACTCACACGACGAAACTCAACGCAAGCGTTGTTTCACGTCGGTTTTCTGTGAGGCCGTGGTATCACTCCGGTCGAGCCGACCCATTCGTGCCGAAGCATGCTCTCCCACACTTATAAGATTTGAAGCATCCCCAAAATAAATAATATACCTACATTGTAAATGGACCACCTCAATAACACCTAGATACTCTCCTATCCCTTTTCTCATCACACCTGATGAGATGTCACCACCAATACCTCAGCCAGCCAATCTACTAATTAATCATAATCATTTTCAATTTCTCTACATAAAACGAAAGGGATTGTCACTCAACGTCACACAGAGGATTTCCCAAAATGCAATTACAACATCTGACATGTAAATTGGAGCTACGTGACGTAATTAGGACCGAATTAGGAACAAATGAAGTGATTTACATTAAAAGAGGCTCCGTGAGTGAAATGTTAAATTATGACCCCGTGACGCTGTCAGAACATTTTTATTTAGAGGTATATAGACAAATAAATCAGATTACAATTTGCATAGAAATGGTTTCAATCTTTCTATTTCTCCTGGCTTTTTCCAAGGGTCAGTAATGAGTTTTAATTAGATTAGCCTGAGTGTCAGTATTTTAGGTAGACATGTAAAATAATTTCTATCTTTCCTCCTAAACATGCCAACAATATGGCCGTCATAGGACAACAAATAAATTCGAATTATTAATTAATAAGAATCGTTTATTCAAAACAAGAAGTAAAGAAAGAAAGAAAGACTTTATTTCACACGCTAAAAAACAGGTGACACATACAGATTTTACACATAAGTTTAATAAGTAATGAGTTTACAAAATATATCTACTAATGTCCCAGGCACAGGTCCCAAGTCTGCGGTGAAATGGGACCAGTTCAGCATGTGCAAGACACATAACAATATCATGACACTTATCTAGAAATCATAAAGACATTTAGTATAATTATAATCATGTTCAAGGAAGAAAACCTGTGTTCTAGGGGTCATCTTGGTCATCAATCCAACGTTTTATTGATACGTACATATAAAAAATGTAACATGTATTTAAATGAGAAAAGTGAGAATTAATTGAGGTAAACAAACTAAGTTAAACTAAGTAAGCAACTATTGGTACTTGACAAGCAATTGTCTGAAACTGAACCTTAAACTGCCTCGTTGGCCGAATGGTCGCAAGTGCGACTGCCGGGCAAAGGGTCTCGGATTCGATTCCCGGGTCAGGCAAAGTATTACTGGGTTTTTATAAATCTCAGTAGTAGCACGGAGTCTGGAAATGTGCCCGGTGTATGGCAATAGGCTCACCCCCTATGACATGGGGCTCATAACATATGTAAATAGTGAAAAGTGGGTGTTACATTGTACAGTGGCATTAAGTACCGTAATGTGCGCCTCTGCCTACCCCTTTGGGGATAAAAAGGCGTTATGTTATGTTATGTTATGAACCTTAAACTCAGATCTTCCTTATTAACTACTCATGTGTTAAATATATTCATTCCTAAAAATAATTACGCAATCTTTTCGCTAGCCACGAGAAACTAAGCAATAAAATGATTAATCGAATAATTACAATCGATTACTACGATTAATCTTCCAAGAACAATATAGCAATATAGCAAGATTTGAAAATCGTTGAGAGTATAAACGTACTCCCTGACTAGCTACAACCAACGCTGAAAAGGGCTCAACCTAGCTTTAATAAGATTAATATACTTATAGTAGATACAAGTGATAAGCGACAAGCGTGTTGAATCTTAGTAATATTTTATATGGGAAAGTTTGTGTGTTTGTATTGTTACTCAATCACGTCAAAACAGTACCTTTAGCCAAACCACTTTAGCGCTTGTCTACCTAGAGAGTAGAAAACTAAATGTATGGGGATGACACTGACAAGTGTCAAAATTTACGTCAATTCCATATTATTTAGTTTTATAATCTACATGTAGACAAGCGTTTAATGGCATTTAGCTACAGTCGCAGGCTACTTTTTGACCCACAGAAACGCGAGCGAAGCTGCGGGTAGAAGTCAGTATCTAATATTTTATGGTTTAACAAGTTATTACAAGTATAATTAAACAGCTCCAGTTTCAGGTTTGGTTTCCAAGGATATATCATTTTACAAAAATTATAGTAGTGTTTTGCAACGTAGATAGGTACTTATTTCTGTAAAGTACAATTTATTGGTAGTACTAGCTTATTTTAGTACTTCTTTACCCCTACTTTCACTTCTTTCTCTTTACTTGTATTGTCTAGGATTTATAGGTATACATGAAACAAGTGAAACAGCCGAGTGTTGGGAGCCGACTGGCACATATTTATTAAGTACACACTACACATTCACAGTCGACATTGTATAGCGCATCAGATATCACTATGCATAGGTAGGTATAGAACCCTCAATTTTTACATACATCACCTTATCATCATCACCTCGTATACCACTATCGCTTATGAATTACAAACTTAAATATCAGTCATCTCCGTCGCTCGCCGTTTCCTCCGGATTATCTCTTAATTGGAGACTGGTACTTCACGCTAAAGTAGCGAAAACCACAAGAACAGCTGACTAGGTAATTATATTATTACTATGAATATAGCCACTAATTACATGTGCAATTAATTACGTCTATAACACGTAGGCACTTATCAAAAGTTGTGTTATGACTCTTATGAAATAGAGTGCGAGTTCATTGGCATACATTGAAGATAATTCCAGGCTCCGTGTTATTCCGGACCTAATGAGTTTACCAGAATTTTGGCTCAAAGCCCCTGCTTTGAGCCTAAATGTGTCCGTGCCGTGTCTTTACACGGGTGGTTTTTAGTCAGTAATAGTCTGACACTCACTCGTCTAACCCAAGGCGGTCTTTGGATGATTCTCACCCTCAAAACAAAGGCTTCACTCAAAATTTGAAAAAGCATTGAAGGAAACTTTTCCTTTGCTTTCTCTGAAGCCAATACTCAACACTGAACCAATGGCCAAAACAGCAGTCCAATTCATTGTCAACCCCTTTAGAAATTTTAACTTTATGTTCTAAACCAGGAACAATCACAAAACGTGTTTTTTTTTTAATAAAAACGTTGCCCCACACTGGGATTGTCTCCTGTGTCGTGGGTGCGTTTACAAACATACAAGTTCACATACACAATGACACCCATTTATTGATTAATATTGTACATCGGCACGTTCATCGCAACGTTTTGCCATATCGTTTCCGTTCGCCCGTAACCATAAAACATTTTTGACGTACCAGTATTTCGTTTCTAACACGTTCTTGAAAATTCTACTTTACACCCTTCACGCACATAAGTGTCATAAGACATGATCGCAAAAATTACAATTATGAAGACTGAAGAGTGCACAATATCTTTATCTTTATATATATAATTCATCTTCAGAAATACACACTCACTGTGTATTTCTCTGAACTTCTCTCAAACGACTGGACCGATTTTGATGAAATTTTTTGTGTGTGTTCAAAGGGATCTGAGAATGGTTTAGATTCACAAATCAGCCCGGCAGATGGCGCTGCAGTCGATGTTTAGGTTATTTATCCTAAACAGCTGAACTAATTTGAATGAATTTTTGTTTATACATTCAAGTGGATATGCAGGACAACGTCTGTTGGGTCCGCTAGTACTCGTATAAAAACGTAATCACAAAATACGAGGTATCTTGTTTTCCAGTAAGATTTTATATCAACATAATATTTTAAACGTTGCCCCACATTAGGATTATCTCCTGTGTCATGGGTGCGTTTACAAACATACAAGTTGACATACACAATGACACCCAGACCCGAAACAACAATTTGTGGATCACACAAAGTGTTGTTCCGTTCGGGAATCGAACCCGCGACACGTTGCACGGCAGCCGGTTGCCCAGCTACCGCACCAACCGTGGAGTAACTACTAGTCAACGGCTCCCCCTCCTCGCCCCCAAGGTTACCATCACACCTTAATTTCCCACCCATACCTGTAAACACATATTTTCTTCTTTTTTACTCTCATGGGGAAGGTTACACTTAAGGCCAAGTTACACAATAGGGTGAACGTTTTCCGTGAACGTGTTGCGTAACGTTCGATTAAATGGAACGTTGCACGCAAAATTCTAATTTTGTATATGAGGTTGTACTTATTTATATAGGCCTTTTTTTATTTAAGGGGGAGCAGTCATTCGATGATTTTCACATCATCGAATGACTGCTCCCGCCTGGGTGAGGAGGAAAGTGTCAGACTCTTACTGACTAAAAACCACCCCGTTCCTTCTCCTGCACGTCGAGTCGGAGCCCCGGTTACCCGTTAGGTTCTCCGCGACTCCGAATCGGCATCAGCCGTATTGGGCCCCATCTGTGGTGGTCTGATGGCTCTTTGAGGCGCGCGCGGAACGCGATTTATATAGGTCTATTGAACAGTTAAAAAAAATGTGATAGCACTTACTTTTAGGATTGTCCTGAGACATACGTATTTTTTTTCGTATTTAATTTTACATCATGTAGGTATTTCTAGTTAAAATGTAAAAATACAAAAATAGCATATTTATTTCTTCGAAACAACATGTTGATCTTGTAGCCTGTAGGTACACCGATGATTGATTATACGGTCGTATAAATCGTTGCAACATGTCTTGCAACAAATGACGCAACGTGTTCTAAAGATTTTTATTTTAAGCCGAGCACACATTAGAGACGTTTACTGTGAAAAGTGTCGCAACGTGAAAAAAGTTAGAAAACTAATTTTCCTTTACGACTGTATACAATTTGTTTGTTGGCTTTTAATGAAAAAAATGTACACTTAAATTATTTTCCTCTACAAATACAGGGACAGCTTTGTTTGTATTTATTTTACTTTTCTCTTACATAAGGTACTGGCGTTTCAAAGTGTTTCTATATTTAGCTGTACTCGATTAGGTTTCTCTGATTGACGTTCCAAATAATAAATGAAAAATAAAACAAACAAACAAACATAGCATCACGCCTTTTATCCCCGAAGGGGTAGGCAGAGGTGTACATTACGGCACTTAATGCCATTGTACAATGTAACACCCACATTTCACTATTTTATGTTATGACTCCCATGTAACAGGGGGTGAGCCTATTGCCATATACCGGGCACAATTCCAGACTCCGTGCTACTACTGACATTTTTTTTTAAAAACCCTGTAGTACTTTGCCCGACCCGGGAATCGAACCCGAGACCCCTTACCCGGCAGTCGCAATTGCGACCATTCGGCCAACGAGGCAGTCAAACAATTTATAGTTATGTAGACGTATGTAGTAAAAGTACTATATAGTAGAATACTGAAAGGCTATTCAATTTAAAGTCACGCTTAAGTGTGGTTCTGTCACAACAAATTCTTTGTAAAATGAGAGAGAGAGGGCACGATATTTAAATACAACTTAAAGTTGAATGAATGAATGAATGAAATGCG
Organism: Spodoptera picta; assembly: GCA_038387885.1. Taxonomy (NCBI): domain Eukaryota; kingdom Metazoa; phylum Arthropoda; class Insecta; order Lepidoptera; family Noctuidae; genus Spodoptera; species Spodoptera picta. The sequence continues at coordinate 56,889 of JAZHFQ010000082.1, forward strand.
TTTATTCGGCATAAGACATGCACGCCAGAAAAGACATATAAATATAAAAAAGTATAAAAACAGAAAAATTAATAGATAAAAGGTAAATTATAAAACTAAAACAAGCCAATAATTCAGGTGCGGGGGGTTGGTAGACATGCCCAAACCGAAGGGGTCACCAACTCAGTATAAAGCTGGGCACAATGAGCACTTGAGCACCCAATACTGATTTTCAGTTGGCACCCCTGCAGTGACGCACGGACGAGAGCAACACATACTTGCAATCCACATATATAGAGGTACAAAAACTTCGTTTTAATTTGAGTAGTCTTTCAGTAAATTAAAATCACGGGTTACTCACGTGAATATACTGAGAAATTATCTACTAGTTTCGAACCACAGAGGGGTTCTTCCTCATTAGGGATTCCACGAGTACGCATTCTGATTGGCTGACTGATTGGCCGGCGCCAATGAACCAACCAACCAGAGCGCCGATCGCGTACTCGTTTCGATTACTTTAAACGTAAAATAAACTCATACTAAGCCCTCTGAATGGTTGATTCATTGGAACCGGCCAATCAAACTTCTAAAAGCGTCCTCGTTACGATTATTTCTAACCTAAAACAAACTCATACTATGGCCTCTGTGATCGACTTCATTCGATCGATCGTTCACAATACAATTTTCTAGTTTGTTGATTGGATTGTGCGAGAACAATGCAACACTAAAATCCAGTCAAAGAGATCGAAAAGGGTATGTATTGTGTGTTTCTAATACCCGTAGAAAACCTTTTACATTCTTCCTTCAATAGAAATGTCGTTTTGTGAATTTTCTTACAATTTTATTTTTTAGGTAGACACGAGTCTGTACGCTCTGTCGATTTTGCACCAGGATTTGCGCTCGCGAAGCCATATAGCTGAATGCGTCCTCTCATGTAGAAGCACTCGCCAGTAGAACAATGCAATTGATGCATGGATGCATATTCATTTCATATCTATGTATGTATGAATACAAGCAACACTCACACCTCTTTGCCTTTTATAGCTTTGTGTTAGATTTTAGTCATTCGACTCAAACTGGTCCGGGTTCCAGGAAGATTTTGAAACGATTAGAAAAATAGGAGGGAGATTCCGTACTGTCATTTGTATGTTTTTAATTAATGTGAGCATTAACGATGTATTGTCAACCACAAACAAAACCCGGTGTGAAATGTGGATATAGAACTAAAACTGATGGCAGTTTCTTTAAAATTGCTCCTAAATAAGTTAACCTTCGATTAGTCCTCTTTACCGATTTCGGTAACGGCAACCCTTAATAATAGCTATCTCCTGTCGCATGCCCTGATATAGCTGGCCAGCCTGAATTTAATCTAGTGAGATCGAAGTAGTTAACCGAAAGATTGAGTCCTTATAATAATTATTTTACTATCAATAGAGATTCAAGATTTTAAAATTGCAACTGGATGTCCATCATTTGTGATGTAATATATAACAGATATAAAAAAAAAAAAAAATTGCAACAATTTCAATTTCCAAGCCACTAAAATGAACACGGCAGACCTAGAACCTAATATCACGAAAACAGAAGACTTGAAACTCAATAAAGAGAAGAGATCCATCAAAATATGGATGAGTAGGAAAATTACACTAAGAAAGTTGTCCAATATCTCTCTAGAAGAACTCGAAACATTCCTTGAGTAAAGTGACTAACTTCAGTACTTTCCCTATGAATATTTGAGCTCAGTAAATAGATGATTTGAAGATTCTCAGCTCAAATACCAGAGAAACGCTTTCGATAGAGATTTTGCTAATATGCCGAGTAAGGTCTGGGTGAAAGCTTTAGGCTCATGATATTATATTCCAACTTGTGACGTGACGTGTTAAACTACGTCTAGTGCGTCTAACACTGCAGTTTTGCAAGTGTGATCTCATGTAATTGTACTTGTGCAAAAAACTTTAATATATAGTCTGAAAATTTATTCGCGTGTACTGTCAAATTGTTTGCTTTTTAACAAAGTTATGTTATCTTATATCTGTAGGTACTGTATATGTTTATTTTTAACCAATTACCCAAAAAGGTGGACGTTATCAATTCGGGTGTATGATTTTTTTTGTGTATACACACACAGCACACACATGTGTTGTATTATATTTTAAAATTACTCCGGCGTCTGTGGCCGAATTTGAATGATTATTCTTTGTTGGAAAGGTTATACTCTCAAGGTGGTCTCATTTCCACCAGGTCAGGATCTACCTCTAATGATGGAATCTCAGGGAAACTGAAGGAAACTTTTAAAAATTGTAGTGGCAATTAGTACGTTTGTTAATATATTTATTAAGTATTTAAAACCACTACAATCGACTGCACGGTTTGGGCGGTGACCGGGCAACTGGCTGCCGCGCAACGTGTCGCGGGTTCGATTCTCGAACGGAATAACTCTTTATGTAATCCACAAATTGTGGGTTCGGGTCTGGGTGTCATGTGTATGTGAACTTATATGTTTGTAGACGCACCCACGACACAGGAGAAAATCCTAGTGTGGGGCACCGTTTCAACCTTTACCAGTATTTAGTACAAAAAACAAAAATAACTTATGTTTTATAATAACTATCGTGAGACATACTAAATTAAGTAAAAACGCGGGGTACTCACGTGAATATACTGAGAAAAGCTCTACTAGTTTCGAACCACAGAGGGGTTCTTCCTCACGAGCAGCGTGCGCGGTCACGGCGACCGCGCACGTTTGTACTTAAAAATAACTTACTTTTTAGTCTCTACATTTCATTTGTTGTAGTTATTGAAGTCGGTTTTATTACCTGTATACTAAACAACTTTGTTGATCTTACCCACTACTTGTTACCTTAATACCTTCATAAAATGTCGCGACAGGAATATCATTTATTTATTAAAGGTAACATACAGATGCATTATATTATATGAGAGTGCAACAGATAAACTCAATCATCGTAAATTGCAGCCATATCCTCCCTGTGCGACAACAACGTTAACACAATTTGTAACACAGTTGCGCGTCCATCCATTCGTTGTCTTTAATTTCAAAAGTTTATACGTCAAAGTTAAACATTATGGACCGAGGTGAATGTGTTTTAAAACTACGACCGACTGTTTAGGGATGAGCAGCAGACTAAAAAAACAAAAAGTTTACAGAAAACTTTTAGTTTGTTTTATATAAAACGTTGCCCCACACTAAGATTTTCTCCTGTATGTCGTGTATTTTTTAACCCCATATAAACCCATATAGGTCATAACCTATGGGGTTAAAAAATTGAAATTGAATTATGTTGTGTTGGATACAAACACGTTATAATTTTTCACAAGAATTTTATGGTTGAAATATCAATACGGCACCTTGTTCGTTTTTACTTCCTTATATTTGTCACGTTGTAACCGTCAATCAAAGTCTTTGAACATAGCAATGCTGTCTCTTGCTTGACAGGGGCCTGAAAAACATTTCAAAAACATAACATCACGTCTTTTATCCCCGAAGAGGTAGGCAGGGTTGCACATTACGGCACTTAATGCCACTGTACAATGCAACACCCACTTTTCACTATTCATTTTATTAGTCCCATGTAATAGGTGTGAGCTTATTGCCATATACCGGGCACAATTCCAGACTCCATGCTACTATACAGATTTTTCAAAAACCCAGTAATACTTTGCCCGACCCGGGAATCGAACCCGAGACCGCATGGGCCCGGCAGTCGCACTTGCGACCACTCGGCCAACGAGGTAATCTAATAATATTACATTGTACATCGATGTATAGCAGTTAACGATAAGTAGGATAAGGGAGAAAGTGACTTTAATAACTTAACAAACAGAATTTTCTACATTGCAATGTGCATTCAAAGTCAAAGTCAAAAGCCAAAATAATTTAATTCAATTAGACCAGGATGGCACTTTTGAACGTCAAACAACAAAAATTTATAAGTGAAGCTAGTTGCTCATTCCAAGGCGTAGATTCCTATGGAGAAGAACGAGCAAGAAACTCCATAGGTTACTCTTTTTCAATCAGGTTTACAATACAATTTTCTAGTTACATAGTTTTATTGGTTCGATTATGTGAGAACAATGCAACACCTAAATCCAGTCAGAAAGACTGAAAAAGAAAATAACCTTGAGGATAATAAAATAAAATGATACAGTCTGGAGCTGACCAGTTCCAATCGACGGTGCCCGTTCACGAACATTTGGGGAACCCTAGCACCGCCCAACTCAACCATTTTGTAGGGAATTGAGCGATCCAATGCACTTGCCACCGCCAACGAGATCTTTGAGTGAACATGACAACTCCAAGCTGACATAAATGCAATCTACTAGTCCAATTAGATTTAATTAATTACAGGGCTCTCACATTTACAATAAATTGTGCAACGTTTTAAACTATACAAATATTTAAACAACATGATTATATTATTACACAAATACAATTCATTGAACATCACTGTGTTTCATGTATTATCCTGCGGAGCCGGACCAGCCTGCCTCCAAGCACTTTTATCCTCTATAGAGGTATAATCATTTAGTTTGTAGTATGCTTGTGTACATAACGTTTTTTTTAATACATAGTTTAAATTTTCTTTCATTTAGATGCAGTATTTCTTGGGGGATTTTGTTATAACATTTAACACCGATTCCCATGAACGACTTATGTACTTTTATTTATTTATTTATTTATTTATTAACACTTCTGTATAACAAGCATACGATGGCGGACTTAATGCCGGGTGGCATTCTCTAACAGTCAACCATGGGGTGATGCAGAGATGTGCAACAGTAGGTGTAATAGGTATAATGGTTTATGTGATGCATAACTGTAAATACATACATATATCCGTATATATAGGTATAATGTAAATTACATAAGATACATTATCAATATTACTAAATAACAATACTATAAAAGTGAATAAATAAATTGGGAATAAAAATACATATAATATATATATATTTATACATATATATTAAATACAATCGCCAAAATGATAAATTAAGTACGTGATGCGTCTGTCTGTTCCCTCTGCAATAGTTCACGAACCTTAACTTTAAAACTAAGCCGGCTGGTTGCCGTCCTGACATCCGTGGGCAGCGCATTCCACAGCAGAATGGATTGGACAAAGAATGAAGAGTGAAGGAAGTCGGTCCGGTGCGTGGGACATTGTAGAAGAAGATTATTAGTGGAACGAAGATACTTGCTGTGATTTGCACTTATGAACTGAAAATAGGAGGATAGATAGCTAGGAGAAGTGGGGGAATTAAGAAGAGAGAATAAAGTGGTTAACGCCCGTTGTTTCCTGCGTTGACGTATGGGCAACCACTTTAGTTGCAACCGATATGCAGAGACATGGTCGTATTTACGCAGATTAAAGACGAATCGAATGCAGTTATTTAGAAGGCGGTCAAGTTTATTGAGGAGATCTGCATTCAGGTCGTAGTAACACACATCAGCGTAATCAATTATGGGGAAAACCAAGGACTGAACAAGCATTGCCTTGGTCGACGACGGAAGGAAGTTTTTTAACCGATAGAGGGCTCGCAACGTCCCCGTGACTCGCTGACAGACACTAGTAACATGAGCACGCCAGGTTAAGTTGCCGTCGATGTGCAACCCAAGATTTTTGACATCACTACTAAATGGAATGACCGCACCGTCAAATCGGACTGGCGGTACCGTTGCACTGTTAACCTTGCACAAAGTGCGGGAGCTACCTACTATTATCGCCTGACACTTGCTCGGGTTGACATTAATGCCAAATTTCCCAGACCAGTTAGATATGGCAGTCAAGTCCGCGTTCACCTTCGCAACTGCATCAGGTAAGTCCTCAATCTTGACTTGACAGTACAATTGCAGGTCGTCGGCATACAGATGGTACGCACACTGAAGTTCGGAAGTGATAAGGTTTATGAAGATGGAGAATAGAAGAGGAGAGAGAATTCCGCCTTGAGGAACCCCAGCCTCTAAATGGCACCAGTTCGACGAAGCCTCACCAACCTGGACCAATTGCTGACGTTCCTGAAGATAAGATGAAAACCAATCCAGTGCACCATCAGAGACCGAAAGATGGGATAGGATAGCTAGCAAAATGTCGTGATTGACCATGTTGAAGGCATTCGAAAAGTCCACCAAAACCAATACTGTGATCCTGGTGTCCTCCATCCCTGCCTTCACATCGCCAATCACTTTAAGGAGAGCGGTTACAGTACTGTGCCCGGGCCTGAATCCGGATTGCAATGGACTTATAAGCGAGTTACTGTATATGTAGTCAGCAAGTTGCTTATGGACACAGGCCTCGAGCACCTTTGACAGGAAGGGAAGAATTGATATAGGACGGAAGTGTGTGGGAAGAGTAGGATTGGTTATCTTAGGAAGAGGACGGACATAGGCTTTACGCCACAAGGATGGGAAGACTTTGGAGTACAGGGAATAGTTAACCATGTGAGTTATGGTTGGGAGGAGAAGATCGAGTATGGTTGTGACCATATACCGCGATATACCGTCACAACCCACCGCCCTGGATTTAATGGAGAGGATGATCTTTCGAATCTCTTCAGGCTGCACCGGTGTGAATCTGAAAGAAGCTAAAGAAGACGAACGCATCAGAGCAGAAATAAAAGATAAAGTTTGCTGTTTAGCAAGAGGATCCAATTTGGACACAGTGGAGAAATGTCGGTTCAGATCATTTAAACCAACAGAATTTGGGAGGTCAGTGTGTTGTGATTTGCCGATACCTAGAGTCCCGAGGAATTTCCAGATATCGGCAGGAGATGAAGAAGAGATGTTATCTAGAATATGTCGGCGTTTAGCGTTACGTACCATCTGGTTACACCTATTTCTAGCGTTTTTATAGGCCGCCCAATTCTCAACAGTGCGATCATTTTTGTGCTTTCGGAACGCGCGGTCTCTGCGCCGCATTGCCATCTGTATGTGTCTGGTCATCCAAGGTGCGGGAGGCCGTTTTAATTTAATTTTCTTCACGGGAGCATGGCGGTCATAGAGCTTAGTCAAAGTTTTGTTAAAAACAGCGACCATGGTATCGACATCTGCAGCCTCCATCAGAAGCCCCCAATCAATACTCGATGCATCCTCTCTAAGTTTTTCACTATCCATCCGTGTAAAACAACGCCTGAACAGAACCCTAGGCCTCACCCTGGGTGGTTTCAGGATATAGGACAGGAAGATCAGGTCATGGTGAGAGAATCCGGGAGCCTCATGTTGACCATGAGAAGAAACTAGTGAGGGATTGGACGTGACTATCAGATCGAGCCATGAGTCCTCACCGACAGTGTTGTGATGAGTGGGTTGGAGAGGTAGTAGATGAAGACAGGCTGACTCGATCAGATGCCGAAGCCTACAGGAACGAAAGGAGTTGTGGACAAGGAGATTGGTGTTGAAATCACCCATGATCACGTGATGTGCATACTCTGAACCCAGAGATTCTAGTACTGATTCGAATTCAGTGAAATAGTCGACTGAGGGCGGACAGTAAAATACACCAATAACGATTTTCACCCCCTGGACACAAACCTCAAGTAGCAAATACTCCGCAGGACAGTTTTGGGGAGATGATGAAATAACTCTGTAAGCTAATTCACCGCGGAGATAAATGGCCACGCCCCCCTCTACCGTTAATGCGGTCATTCCGGATGAGCACATATCCAGCTAAGGGGTAGGTGGTAGATAAGAGATGAGGCTTGAGCCAGGTTTCGGATATCAGGACGGCATGCACATTGCTATTATTAAACGCTTCGTAGAGGTCGCTGTAGTGACTGGGAACACTCTGAGCATTAATATGACAAACATTTAACAGACGGTTGTTCTTGGCAGAAAACTGGTTTTGAAGGAAGTCACCCAGAGTGTCACCAAAAGAGCAAAAACTACAAATAGAGGAACCATCATCAGACGCAGACGCAAAAGAATCAATATCAGACATGAATATATATAAAATAATAAATTACAAAAATATATAGATATAATAATTATGTATGTAAATTTTATGATAAATACCACAGCAGATGCCAGTTACTACTCACGTGCAGCTCTGCACCACCCGCCAGGCAACATCAAAACAAAACAAAATTCAGGGTACATGAAAACAAAACAAAGTACATGTATAAAAAAAATCAAACAAACGTAATCTATGGTTAAAAGAAAATAAAAAATAATTATGAACAAAAAAAGATACAATTTTTGTTTCTGAACGCAGCCGTTCACTGTCGAGTTGACAGCGGACAGAGTGACAGTGACAGGACAGATTCGTTCAGATGAATTGACAGCTCAAAAGTCAAAATACAACAACCCACATTATTATAAAGTAAATTAATAGAAGTAATAAAGGTAATAGAAGTAATAAAGTCATTAAAACGAAACAAAAGAACAAAGAACAAATAATTACGAGAGTTGTGGGTAGAGGAGGCTAACTGATATCCACAAGATTAAATAATAAAACATATGAAAAGAATATGGTAAGTTGAACACAGGATAGAAAGAACATTACATATTAATTATAATAGCATTGAGTAGGAGTGAGAAACCTTATTCATGTGCGACTTCCAGGTTCCCATCACTCGCCTCCCCACCGCGCCCGGCTGCAGGCTGTGCGACACTCGACTGACCCGCCGCCTTGGGATATTTGGCGAGGAGTGGACTCAGATCTTCCAAGCATGTTACCCTGTGCTTTCGTCCATCAGATGACTTCAGGAAGATGTTGCCATCTTGGGTCCAGCAGGCACGCATCCCAAAATGCTGGCGCGCCTTAGCAAATATTGCCTGTCTGGTCTTTGTCAGGAACTCCCTCATGGATATCTTCGAGCCCCGCAGACCAGTCTTAGCCCGCCACACTGAAGCCTTAGTGTCGACACTGGTGAACCGCACTAAAATAGGCCTATGATGGTCTTTATTATGAACCCCAAGTCTGTGGCATACCTTTATAGAAGAAGCTGAAAGTCCAAGGCCCAGCTTAGAATTGATGACATCCAAGGCAACCCTCTTGCAGTCCTCCTTCTCCACCTCTGGTATGCCTTGAAACACAATGACTTTCCGACGGCGCCTCATCTCCGACTCATCTCCATTCCGCAAGCTCTCCGAGACCTGTTGCCGCAGCATCTTTAGTATACTAAGGACGAGCACCCGGAATGTGCGGAACTCATCAGCAATCTTGGCCACGGTGTCCTTTGCAGAGCCAGCAGCCTGTATCTGATCCTCCACCTCACCTAGTTTCTCTAAGAGCCTGTCCCGCACCGTCAAATGTACATTTATGAGCTCTGTGTTTTCAGACATTGTGGCAGTGTAACAGTGCTTGTACCGTGTAATAATAAAGTTCTTCAAAATTTGATGTGCTGGCAGGTGGTGGCCAAAATTTGTTTTAATCACATAGAACTGGCAGACACTTGTGATTTGTGACGCTAATAAACTATATAATACTTGGTGCAATTGAAGCTACTAAAAAACTTTTTAAATAATTTATACTAATTTATTTGTCTCTAATAAACTTAAAACGCGTGTGTACTTATTGAGCACCTACCCTTCAAAAAAAAAAGCAATCGTCATAATCGTCATAATTTGACAATCTAAAAAACGGCGGACTTAATCTATTCTTATGTCTAGTTTCATAATTGTGTCTGTCAGACACTTTACTAAATAAATGTAGGTTTTTCCTAACATACATAATATTTTATAAATAAATTGACATGGAACGGTCATAATATTGATCTCCCTAAACCTTTCTCTGAGAGATTCGCGACGACCTAGGTTGTATATAGCTCTGACGGCGCGCTTCTGCAAGACAAAGATAGACTCAATGTCAGCAGCGTGTCCCCACAGCAGAATGCCATACGACATGATGCTATGGAAGTAACTGAAGTACACCAGTCTTGCCGTGTCTATATCGGTTAACTGACGGATTTTCCAGACAGCATAAGCTGCAGAGCTTAATCGTCCCGCTAGAGATGTTACATCTCTTAGGCTCTCATATGAGGACCCCATTGTAATTTGTCATCTACAGTAATTCCCAGGAAAATAGTCTCTTTTACAAATTCCAATTTGTCACTATTCAGTAATATGTCACATTCGTTATTTTTAACGTTTGGCAAAACAAATCTAATGCATTTTGTCTTTTTATCATTCAGCACTAAATTATTTATTGTAAACCAGTTTTGAACCTTCATCAGAGCACTATTTACATCGTCATAATTATTTGTACGTCTATTTATTTTAAAAACTAGTGATGTGTCATCAGCAAATAATACCATCTGTGGTTCATTCCGGAATAAATGCGGCAAGTCATTTATATAAGCCAAAAATAGGAAACGGCCTAGTATTGAGCCCTGCGGTGCACCCATAGATATGCTAGCACCCTGTGAGTTTACCTTATTTACTTGCACCTTAATTTGCCTATCCCGAAGGTATGACTTTAATAGATTTAGCGATACCCCTCTAATGCCGTAGTGTTCCAGCTTCAGCAAAAGCGTTTCGTGCTCAACACAGTCAAATGCGTTCGAAAGATCACAGAATATTCCAATTGCATCCTGTGCTTCTTCCCATGAGGCAACAACACGTTTTATCAAAGCTACTCCTGCATCAGTAGTGCAGCGTCCCCTGGTGAACCCGTATTGTTGATCATGAAAGATAGAATTCGTGTTAAAGTGGCGCAGCATCTGAACAAGCATCAGTCTCTCAAACACTTTACTAAGCACTGGTAAAATAGAAACCGGCCTATAGTTATTAGGTTCCGCGCTATCACCGGATTTAAAAAATGGAACTACTTTACTGTGCTTCATCAAATCCGGAAAAACACCCTGATCTATGCTTTTATTAAAAATGAAATCTAAATGAGGCGCTATAGTCTCTAGAGGTATAAAAGCCCTACACACCCTAACCGACATTCCCCAGAGATCTTCAGTCGACTTAACTTTGATATCTTTAAACGCTTTAATGACTGCTTGGGGGTTTGTGTACTGAAACCGAAAAACAGAAGGGCATTCTTTAACATTACTTTTAAGAAGCTCCACTGAAAGAGTTGGAGATGATTTCAACGCTTCTGTAGTTTTAAGCGGTATATTTTTAAAGAAATTTTCAAATTCCTGGGCAACTTTCGAATTTATACTAATGGTTCCATTTTCGGTATTTAAATTAAATTCAGCGTTACGTGATTTATTTCTACCTGTCTCGTTATTAATTATATTCCAAGTAGTCTTTATTTTGTTTTCCGCGGTCCTAATTATTTACCCAGAATTTACGGCAGACATTTTCTAATTGTGCGGAAAAGTTGAGCTATAAAAAACCTTACGTATCTATAAACTAGGTCAACTTTCCTCTGGGGAGGTTACAAGAGGCCGAAAGGTGCTTAAATCGGTAATACAAGGAGCTGATAACATCTTATTGCGAGCACAAATCCACCTTCAGGCCATAGTGATTGGAACTTTATCCCTTCGATTTTATTAGAAGGGGAAGATGCCCGTAATGGTAAATAGCAGCCTTTTGTTTTTTCTTCACCATGTAGGTGTTAAACAAAGTTATAGCTTGATAGACCTCCTGCAGCTGTAGCCAAATCACAGCCAAATGCTTTAAAGCGCTAGTCTATGTGTAGCCAAACTATATTATGGAATTAACGTATATTTTGACACTTGTCAGTGTCATCCCATACATTTAGTTTTCTACTCTCTCGGTAGACATTAAAGAGGCGTTTGGCTAAAGGCACAGGTGTACTATATACTATACTACTATTGAGTGTAGAAGAACCGTGCTTCGGCACGAATGGGCCGGCTCGACCGGAGTGAAACCACGGCCTCACAGAAAACCGACGTGAAACAACGCTTGCGTTGTATTTCATTGTGTGAGTAAGATTATCGGAGGCCCAATTCCCCCCTACCCAATCTCTCCAATCCCCGAATCCCCAACAATCTTCAAATTCCTAATCCCTAAAAGGCCGGTAACGCACTTGTAACGCTTCTGGTGTTTCTTACCGACACGTGATCCGTATCTTTGTTTACCGGCTTATTACATAAAAGAACTATATACAAACATCTATATAAATATGTATCTAAGTGTCTCTAGCACATTATCAACTCAAGTACTTTTTTTTTTAAGGGGGAAAATCATCGAATGACTGCTCCCGCCTGGGTGAGGCGGGAGGGAGTGTCAGACTCTTACTGACTAAAAACCACCCCGTTCCTTCTCCTGCACGTCGAGTCGGAGCCCCGGTTACCCGTTAGGTTCTATACAACAACAAACACAAAAATATAAATTGAAATGTACTATTGGCATTGTATGTGTTCTTATGTAAGGTGTGGTCTGAGTCCGATCCCCGCATCTGGATTGTCTTTCTGTGAGTAAACTCAACTCAAATAATTAGTCACACAATGTCATCGAAGATTGATTCCAAGAATACCAACAGTGGCCGTAAGATGGCACCACTTGTAGTATGCTACAAATGCAAAAAACATGTGAATATAAAAACCACTGCGTTATGTTCGGTCTGCAACCACAGATATGAGCCAGACTGTATTGGATATCCAGAACAGACATACAAGATGATGGATCAAGAAGCTAAAAAAAAGTGGAAATGCGTCACTTGTATTAAAAACAAAAAGTCAATTAGCAGCGACCTAACAAATATAACACTGAGAAATAAAAAAAAACAAGTAGGTAATACACAACCCCCGAACCAATCCATTATAATAAAAAAACATCAACCTGTAGATGCGTCGCAGATCCATGATTCCCATGTACTTACTGACTATAATTCGTCTTCTGAACCGGATTACACACCACCAAAAATGTCAAAAAGTTTGGATGGAACATCATCGGATCTGAACTTAGATTTAATATCATTGTTAGAAATGAAAGATACTATATCCCAATTGACTGGTGAACTCGTTAGCACAAAATCTGAGCTTGATAAAACATTACTAGAAAACAATGATCTTCAAAAACAAGTAAACAAGTTAACTGCAGAAAATAATATGCTAACATCTTTATGTCAATCTGCTTCATTGCCAGACGCTAGTTTCCGTAGCAGTATCAAAAAGAAGAGGCACTCCTTGGCATACTGCACAACATCTACCCCATCATCACCTATTTATTCTTCAAATACTAACTACGAAAATAAAACAATATCCCTAAAAAAAAATTGAAGATCTACAGCTACAATTGGATAGAGCTAACCTTGAAATTTCAGCTCTGACCAAACAAATAGAGACACTGTCGCAGTACTTACAAAATAAAACTGAAGTCTTGAATCCAGACGAATCACGAACACAGACTGGAAAAAAATATATTTATATTCGGTACTCAACAATGTGTTGGTCTGGCCTCGGCTCTACTGCAATCAAGATCAAACACCAAGTATGAAAAATATGGTATCCTTGCGGAAACGAATCCAAATGCGAAATGTGATATAATAATTCAGAACTGCATAAAAACAACTTTAAAACCGAATGATAAGCTTGTGATATGTATAGGGGAAAATGATAATAACTTGGGGCAAGTTTTATCACAGTTAGAAGGTTTATTGGATACATTTTACAATAATAGGATAATTGTACTAAAAGTTAGCAATAGTAATTCCTTAAATGTTTCTAAGTTGAATTATAGCGTAGAAAAATTATGTAAAAAGTTTAAAAAATGTTACTTTCTTGATATTGGAAACTTTAAGTTATCAGAGATTTGTAAGTTTATAAATTATGTAATAGATTGTAACGACTACGATGAAAAATACTTATATCCCGGAAATATTAAACAATTTATAATGCGTAATCAACCAAGTAGCAATATAGCTATAAGTAACAGTAAGCCTAAGAAAGGAACAATTCCCTACTATTTCAGTATACAAAATTCCGATAAAACTGAACAAACAATAAACACATCAGTATCAATTGGGACTATAAATAAAGGTACAATACCTTATTACTTCCCTATATTAAAACATAAAGGAGATTTTTTTCGTGTCTAAAACCCAAATATTTAATATTTTGCATCAAAACATAGCGAGTATTTTGTCAAAACGGGAACTTTTAGAAATAACAATTGAGGAGTTAAAAATGGCACAAGAAGAGCCTGACGTAATTTGCCTGTCTGAAACTTTTGTAAAAAAAGGCTATGAGAATTATGTCAAAATATTTAACTATGAATTAGCGTCAAATTTTTGCAGAGAAAGCAAAGAGGAGGAACCTGCATCTTATTAAAAAAAGGTACTCCCTTCAAAGACCTGTCATTCATTAAAAAATATGTAACCCAAAATACATTTAAAGCTTGCGGCATAGAAATTGAGTGTTATAAAATGCTAGTTGTTTGCGTCTATAGAACTCCAAACTCGGATCCTACCCAGTTCTTATATAAATTAGATAATCTTTTGAACTACATAACTCATAAATACAAACCGACTTTTCGTATAGTGATAGCGGGTGATCTTAATATAGACACGTTAAAAAAAAGCAATGTGACTAATCACCTGCAAGACATATCCTACAACTATAACATGAAAATTCACATAGATGTGCCAACGCGCAAGTCATCTTGTATAGACCATATTCTGAACAATATTCCAAATGCTATTACGTCAGTTATGCCTCTCCATTTCTCGGACCATGACACCGCCCAAATGTAGAGCTTTCCTATAAAAAAAAGGATGCATACTTGTACATCTTACTACATATTTAGAAGGGATTATAGTTCGGACAATATTCGCAAATTCAAGGAATGTCTAAATAATATATCTTGGTCACAATTATAAGTAAAAAATGATGCAAATGCATTTAGTGAATTTCATGAACTGCTTTGCTTATTTTACAATCTTTGCTTTCCAAAAGTGAAAGTAAAAATAAATAACAAAGGTAATAATAATCAAAATTGGATCAGCAGGGGCTTAAAAATAAGTTGTCAAAAAAAACGTAAGCTACGATATAAATATTATAAAAACAAAAATCCAAATAATAAAATGAAATACATGACATATTCCAATATTTTAAAAAAATGCATTTTGCAATTCAAGAAAAAATTCAAATATCAAATATATTCACAAAAAGGGAAACAAATGTAGGACCACGTGGGCAGTAATTAAAAGTGAAATGAACGATACAAATTGTATAGGAAACATAGAGAAAAATATAATTGACAACACAACATTAACAGATCCTATCGAAATTGCCACTGCTTTCAATAATCATTATATCAACTTAACGCATACTAGTACCCAGAATAGCATGAAATCATCATCTCGCATTAGAACAACCGGCTACTCGATGTTTCTAAAACCTATGGAGGAAAGCGAGGTTAAACAATTGATAATGTCGTTAGCTAATTCCAATTCTGTGGGATATGATGACATTAATACCAAAATTATTAAAGAGTGTGCAATCCAATTAACTCCTATTTTGACACATTTAGTTAATATGTCTTTTGCATCGGGATCTTTTCCTGATGCCCTGAAATACTCAATAGTCAAACCTTTATATAAAAAGGGCGAAAAATCTGACATCAATAACTACCGTCCAATAACGTTAATTCCCATATTGTCCAAAGTATATGAAAAGTGTATGTATAAAAGACTAATAGACTATTGCGACAAATTTCATATAATTAGCAAAGAGCAGTATGGCTTTCAGGAAAATAAGTCTACTACATTGGCAATATTTTCTCTTGTAAAGGCTATAGTTACCAACATCAATAAAAATAATCTGACCATTGGGCTATTTTTTGACATTTCAAAAGCCTTTGACTTAGTTTCCCATAATTTGTTACTCGAAAAACTTGAATTAGTTGGCATTAGGGGTCCTACACTTCAGTGGATAGCCTCATATCTTAGTAACAGACTACAACGTGTCATCATTGATAGAATAGACGACAGTCAGAATAAGGTGCCTTTTTCTTCAGAATACAAGCACAATAAATATGGTGTACCACAGGGAAGTGTACTGGGCCCTATCCTGTTCTTACTGTATATAAATGACATTATAAATATAACCAATCACCATTGTATATTGTTCGCTGATGACATTAGTATTATTATAACAACAGAAAAATGTAATAATGGTATAAATAATCACGAGAATGAAATTAATAACACTATAGGAAAATTAATACAATGGCTCGACACTAATAATCTTAAAATAAATCTTAATAAATCCGTATTTATCAACTTTAATAAATGTAATAATTAAAAATACGATATTAAACTTAACATATCCAAAATTAAAGAAGTGGTACAGACAAAGTTTTTAGGCGTAATAATAGATGAGAATATAAACTGGAAAGAGCATGTAGATAATGTTTCAAAGAGAATAAATAAATTTGTATATGCTCTCAAACAAGTAAAAAATGTAACCAACTTAAAAACAGCCATTATGACCTATCGTGCATACGTGGAATCGCTACTGCGCTATGGGCTTATAATACGGGGAAATAGCACAGATATGCACCGAGCTTTTGTTGCTCAAAAAAAGTGCATTAGAGCAATGTTCGGGATGCAACCGGAGGACTCGTGTCAACCCATATTTAAAAAACTAAATTTGTTACCATTGCCATCCCTCTATATTTATGAAATATGCATGTTCGTTAATAAACACAAAACTTTGTTTAAATCAGTCAATGATGTTAATCCTAGGAACCGGCGTGACCCACGTAGACTAGTTCTAGATGATACTGCCAGGCTTAATAAGTATAGTAAAAGCTGGTTATGTAATTGTGTTCGTATATATAATAAGATACCGAGTGATTTAAAAAAATGAAATTTTAGATTATTTAAGAATAAACTGTTTGCTTGGTTGAATACGAATAATTTCTATTGTCTTAAAGAATTTATGGACAGAAATTTTTAATACTACATATTTTATAAGTGAAAGATTTGCATGCTAAGTACAATTTTGGCAAAACGTGTAAGCTCTTTATAATAATTATTGTAACACCATTTATACCATGTTTTATGCAAATAAAGAATTATTATTATTATTATAATGTATGACAAATGTACATAAAATATTTATACAACAACGCTTGTCGTTTTTGTGTATGTTAACCGGACCTTAAATGAATCCGAATAAAGGATCAGTGGTAAATTTATAACTCTATAAATCCTGAACTGGGTAATCCAGTAAAAATTTTGAACTTATTTCTAGGTATTCTATGTTTTATATTTGAATAAAATAATATTGTGCTATCAGATAAAACGCTGCTTGGATCAAACGTTGTTATTAGCCGTTTTCATTTTCATTTTTTAATGGATTAAGCAGGTAATCGATCGGACGGGTCACCATAGGAAGCAATCGGCGTCGCCCATCCCCACCGCGACACCCGAAACACCAGAGGTGTTATAAGAGCGTTACTAGCCTTTTGAGGATTAGGATTTTGGGGTATTTTGAGGATTCGGGAATTGGGGAGATTGAGGTACTTGGGCCTCCTGTAACCTCACTCACTAGACGAAACACAACGCAAGTGTTGTTTACGTCGGGTTTCTACGAGGCTGTGGTGTCACTCCGGTCAAGCCGGTCCATTCGTGCCGTAGCATGGCTCTCCCACACACTTCTCAAGATATCCCATGGTATGACTATGTGGTGGCTGGGGTAGCGTGGGCGATAGGCTGCACCGTCTCGTTTTAATTTTTTATTGATATTGGTTCTTTTTATTTTAATCAATGTATTTTTTTGTAATTACACATTTGATAGAGACCAGGTAGTAGCACTCTCCGATAAACTTGAACCTTTTAAACTGCCATCACCAACCCACTAAGTCAAGTGTAGATATTTTGGTTAACCGTCTAACCATCTAATGGTCAACCACCAATCCGTAAACCAACTATTGAGTATGAGTTACTTAGCGTGTGGGAGCATCTAAACCTATAACACTATACCATAACCTTTATGTGTCACCTTTTTATACATATTTATACATATAGGTTGATGCCAAAGTATCGTTACTAGTGTCATCTCTCTTTGCTTAGAGGTAGGATAGTTAAAATTTATGAGAGGTTGGAAAACGAGCACTAGTTTTACCTACTGTTAAAACCCTAATAATAATGCTTACTGCACCAATGAATCCGTAAAAGCCTCGACATCCATCTTAGGAGGCTGGCGTTAGGTGGATGGATCAAGGGCCTGATACAGAAGGCAGTTCTCCTAGAAACGACACGTATCGTGAAGAGGATTTTGTCGCTGGAGCTCTAACCACCGGTAGCTTGGACCATGCTCCCGCTACTGGTCGGCTTTTATTTTTTATATTTTTAAATATTATTTTTTATTTTATAAGTAGTGTTTAAAAATGTAATTTATAGAGAATTTTAAATAAATATATGTAAATAATGCTTACTGCACCAATGACCTGCATTGTTGCCGTATTACCAAACTACCTACATATTCGAACTGCATTGATTTACGTCAATCACAAAATTCTACATCAGAAATTATTTGCTATAAATAATCATTATGTTTCCGAATTCAGTGCAGAATTAGTCTAGACTCAGGTGCTGATATAATCATGATCTTCGAATCTAACCCAACTTGTTGGTTTTCAGCCCAAATTCCAATCCCAATCTAGACGGGGTCGACATAGCCTTTCACTAGGGCAACTGCGCGCCTGTGAGTGTAGTCTAGCATGTTAAAATGTGTAATATTATAACTTTTTAGAAAAATGAACTCTTACTACTTCAACTCTAACTGCTGAGTCGCACAGAATAACACTACGTATGGAAGAGAATGATTTCAGAGAACTAACCAATTTTCGCCATTCTAAGTATAGAATACAATGAGTACAAGGCTTTGCCTAAAATAGCCTCCATTAACTGAAATCCCTTCGCGCATACAAAATGTTTAAAGGGGGTAGCAGATTAGAAGAGGCGTCCATGCATTCAGAATTTTTAAAGCGAGATCTTGAGAAAACTCGAAACTGAATACAAATGTTCAAAAGGACTACTTCACTTTCATCTTTTTGTTGAAATATATTTTTTTGCTGTTAATCCTTACTGATCTTTTAGACGAGAGAATTTGTTTGTTTGTATTTCTTTCACGTACCAACTTGGCAGCCTTTTTAAAATGCCGGCAACGCACCTAGGACTCCTCTGGTGTTGCGTGTGTCCATGGGCTGCGTTTATCGCTTACCATTAGGTGATCCATCTGCTCGTATGCCTCTTATTCCATAAAAATTTAGGAGAATTGGATAAATATAATTTCTTTATACTCAAAACAAAAGGTGAAAAATAACAATCTGTTTCAAGTTAAAAATGGCCTATTAACAAAACGCAAATAGAAAACTATCAAATGTCCTTTGTGGAATTAGCACGGCTGAACCACGAAGGTTACAGTATTAACTAACTGCACGTAATTAGAAAGTTCGTATGTAACAAAATAAACACGCTGTAGCTAACCTGTTTGTAGTTTAGTAGTTCACTCGTTAATGAGGTCAGATTTAGAGCTGAGAGAACAGCTCTAGTTGAGGTTTTGTGTTACTAGGTATAGGAGACGAAACGAAGCCTTCTTTTTCTTTTCAGTTATATTTCTTTTAGCAAGTGTTATGATAAAACTCTTTTCTTGTTCATGTGAGACGAGGTCTGAGGTCTTTACCCAGTGGAGGAACAGTTTCAAGCTGATGATAATGATGATGTTAGCAAGATATGAATTAGCGTAACGTAGATCCTACTTCCTATTATGAAGGTCACAAAAACAAGTGCCTGTTGACAAATTACAGTTACGGTTGAAGTCAATCTTTGAATGAGTGAGTCACCAGCCTTAACATTTTGAGGATCCTCCGCATCTTGATGAGTGCGTACTTCATTATCATTTTCTGAAATACAAGTGTGAACTCACACCAACACACCATCTAGGTATCATTTATTTTCATTAAAAAAATCTACATACTGCTTTCAGTAGATGGATCGCCTGATGGTAAGCAATCACCGCTGCCCATGGACACTTGAAACACCAGTGCACAAGAGTGTATTACCAACCTTTTGGGGATTAGGAATTTATGATTGTTGGGGATTCGGACTTGGGGGAAATTTGAGAGAAGGGTACTTGGACTTCCAGTAACCTCTCTTAAGCGATGAAACACAACGCTATTGTGTTGTTTAACGTCGCTCTGTGAGGCCGTGGTATCACTCCGGTCGCGCCGACCCATTCGTGCCAAATCATGACTCCCACACTTTTTCAGTGTTTTTCTTTCCTTAGGACTTCCTTACGACTGTGTAATCAAAGATACAAATGATAAAATACTTATAAGACTAACTTTTATGATTTACAATTATATTATAGTAAATAAAAGTAATGTGTTACTTCTTAAAATGAAGAAACGACATTTAATGTTTATTCTTCCACAAATTCTCTAACCCAAAATTCTTATACTGGCGTTTGAACAAACCACAGACTATTTGACAATTTATAGTTAACTAGCAACCTGCCCCGGCTTCGCACGGGTGCAATATGCATGTATTGTACATATATACGTTCCTTAAGAATCTCTCTATTAAACTCACTCTATCTATTAAAAAAAAACGCATCAAAATACGTTGCGTAGTTTTAAAGATCTAAGCATACATAGGGACAGACAGAAGGCGGATAGCGACTTTGTTTTATACTATGTAGTGATAATCCAAAATTAAAGAAACCTTTTTTCTTTACATACACAGGTTTATGAGCACCAACAAACCACAACCATAAACCTGAACAACACATTCCACAAACAACTCTTGCAATAAAAACATTATTTTAAAAATGAAACTTTAAATACCGCACTCAAAATTAATTGAATATGTTTCAAAATGATGAGTACTTTTACAGATGTAAACAAAATTCGCAGTAGAGTGGAAGCACGAAATAATGACGCAGCCTCGCTTAATAAGTGTACCGTAATTGCAAGGGCCTGATGAAGACCCGCACTAGCGAGCTTAAACTAGCTGTTGCCTGCGACTTCGTCCGCGTAAAATATGAATTTTAGAACAAAATAAAAGTAGCCTATGCTACTTCTTAGTACATCAGCTACCTGCCAATAAAAGTCTTGCAAAATCGGTCCAGCCATTCCAGATATTAGCCAGTATAAACAGACAAACAAAAATTGTAAAAAAAATATATATTGGTATGTGTATATGCATGTAGTAAAAAGCGGTTATTTTAATATTACAAACAGTCACTATAATTTTATAAATGTAGATGAAAATAATTATAACAGAAAGTTTTTTATAAGTTACATTAGGTTTGTAAAGTCAATAAGTGTTTTTTTCGTGTATCTATTTATTGTTACATAGTAATATCCTGTTGTTAAATAATCTGACTGCCTCGTTCGCCGAGTGGTCGGAAGTGCGACTCCCAAGCAAGGGGTCTCGGGTTCGATTCCCGGATCGGGCAAAGTATTACTGGGTTTTTAAAAAAAACTCAGTAGTAGGTAGCACGGAGTCTGGAAATGTGCCCGGTATATGGCAATAGGTTCGCCCCCCATTACAGAGCCTTTAATATAAATAGTGAAAAGTAGGTGTTACATTACAGTGGCATGATGTGCCGAAATGTGCACCTCTGCCTGCTTCGGGGAAAAAAACGTGATGTAATGTACATAACATAATATAACATAACATCACGCCTTTTCATCCCCGTAGGGGTAGGCAGAGGTGCACATTTCGGCACATAATGCCATTGTACAATGTAACACCCACTTTTCACTATATTATAAGTCCCATGTAATAGGGGGTGAGCCTATTGCCATATTTCCAGATTCCATGCTACTACTGAGATTTTTAAAAAACCCAGTAATACTGTAATGTAATGTGTTTGTATTTACAAATACATATAAGTGTGTTTTTTTTGTATCTAGTTGTTATTATATAGAGGTAGTATCCTGCTGTTAAATATTTTCTAAACTCTCCACCCAGAGGTTATCTAGAAGAGATTTTTCCAGTGGTAGTGAGACCACCTATGCGGCCTATTTCTTATTCCTTCAGTTGTATCCGCAGTTTCCTTTTACAATGACAATCCTTGGGTTAGGTATTATTCTGAGCATATATGCAATAAAATAATTATTATAAACATAAACATAGGTAACAATTCTCGTCGAGGTGGCCCGGAGGTTAAAGAGCCGCTTCTCATGCATACAGGTCCGTATACTACCAACGGCAAGTACCAATGTGACTTTTTCCGAGTGATACCTCTATTATTATGTACTTTCTAAGATTATCTAGACACCACTGACAAACGGTGAAGGAAAACATTGTGAGGAAACGTGGACTTATAATTTCTAATTATTAGTTTGAAATCGCCAACCCGCAATGAACAAGCGTGGTGATTAATGCTCAAACCTTCTCCGTGTGAGAAGAGGCTTTAGTCAGCAGTGGCCATTTATAAGCTGTTGATGATGACGATGATTATTATTATTATTCTACACCAATACAATTTAATGTTGGAGGTTTCTCCTTCTCGGGATTGACCCGGTGAAAATGGGCACAGCGTCCCGCGACCCGCAGGAAAAACGATGCTCATAGCCCCCTTCTAAATTTGGTTTCTAAATCACCTTCTCCCTCTTCTGCTACTGACACTATCTGTGTGTGGTTCTGAATTTTATGTGGCTACACCAATACAATTAATAATATTCTATTCTATACTATATAATATATTTTACACTGGAAGCGCGAAATAATAACGCAGCCTCGTTTTACGAAGTGTACCGTAATTTGGAGAGCCTGGTACACTTGCGAGCAATTATACCAGTAGGTTTGTAATTAGTTGTGGCACTCGTGAACAATTAGTAGCTTTCATTTACATAGTACGTCATAATTGGGGTTGTTTTAAATACAGTTGCGTCTGCTGTTCATTGAAAAGCTGGTTGGAGTGTTAGTTTTAGGAAATTAGGGAGAAGTTTCTGTTTCTACTTACCGTAAGTACAATTTGTAGACGCCTGTGACATTGTACTCGTACTCGCTTTCGATTCCTGAGTCATGCAAAATGTTATCTCAATATTAGGTGAGTCTGGAATTGTGCCCAGTATTATAGCAATAGGCTATAAAACTATATACTAATATATGGGGTGTACCCCATAAGTGAGTTTGTTATTAAGTGGGTTTTAAATAGTTTGTGATAAGTGTATGTTACAGGGCTGATGTACACCTCTGTTTACCCCTTAGGGATTAAATAGACGTGACGTTATACAATATACGCGTATGCCTTTTACAATTTGCTAAAGTAAACAAAATAGAGATTATTTTCACGCGTTATGTTAGAAATCTCATGTAATCTAGAATGACACAACAATATGACATAACATCACGCCTTTTATCCCTAAAGTGGTAAGCAGAGATGCACATTACGGCACTTAATGCCACTGTAAAATGTAACACCCACTTTTCACTATTTGTGATATGTTTCTTATGTAATAGGTGCCATATACCGGGCACAATTCCAGACTCCGTCCTGCAACTGAGATTTTTTTTTAAAAACCCAGTCATCCTTTGCCCGATCTGGGAATCGAACCCGAGACCCCTTGCCCGACAGTCGCACTTGCGAACACTTGGCCAACGAGGCAGTAGGCACGACAAACACCTAGGTATTAAATTTCCCAAAATAAACAAACTAAGTATTTATATCCAGTTTGCTGATATAAATGACGTACTAAGTACATATATTTACGTAGCTAATAATAATACTACATTGTTTATAATTCATAACACCTTAATGCCATCTATCCGTTTCAAAAGTACCAAACTATGGTTTAATTGAAATAAATGCTTTGACTTTGACTTTGACTTTGACTTTGACAGTTGTGAAAGTAAACAGCTGTAATTATATTGTGATTTATACCATGTCGGTAGTATATAAAAATGGGTAATTCCAGTGTAATTGGAGCCTACCACTATTTTCATGAGTGTGTATTGTATTTACTTAATATGTAATTGTTTAACTCGTCGAGTACCGGTTTAGCAGACACAATTATAGAACAATAGGTTGCGGTCACCGGTGACCGCTTGGTATTTGACAGTTTAAATGTACCTAAGACGACAATCTTGAATCTAGTCTTACTGAAAACATGATTCAACAATTTCAAGAACGAGTCAAAAAATACTAAAAAGTCAAGCTACTATTTGAAAGTCAAATAATTATACAATTTCAGCTAGCTACATAGATATAAACTATAAGATAAAGTTGCTATTGTTATAACGAGATTGATAACACAACTAGCAAAATATTTTACTGTAAGCAGACCTATTCTTCTTGTCTGTTACCAGGAGAAGGAACCGGGTGGTTTTTAGTCAGTAAGAGTCTGACACTCCCTCCCGCCTCACCCAGGCGGGAGCATTCATTCGATGATTTTTCCTCCCTTAAAAAAAAGACATAATTTAATAATGTAACTAAATGCTTCATTTTGCAGTAAACACAAACCAAGAAGTAAAACCTATATAGTAACTCACAAACACTGTCTAAAATATCTACTTTATAATTCTATCACAAAACTGTCCCGAGCGTACGGCGCGTCCCGCGTATCTTAAAGAGCCATCAGGCCACCACGAATGGGGCTCAATAGGGCTGATGCCGATACGGAGCCTGAAAGGCTCCGGCTCGAAATGCAGGAGTACGAACGGGGCCCAACAATCTTCAAATTCCTAACCCCTAAAAGGCCGATAACGATCTCGTAATGCCTCTAACGGGTTACCTTACCGGGGCTCCGGCTCGGCGTGCAGGAGAAGGAACGGGATGGTTTTTAGTCAGTAGAGTCTGACACTCGCCTCTCACCTCACCCAGGCAAGAGAATTCGATGATTTACCCCCCTTAAAAAATCACAAAACTGTCCCAATTTGAACTCTAACACAATACATTACAAGCTCTTTTCCACGCTGTGTTTCACTCAGTCTTCATTAATTCTAACATGGTATTTTTTTTTTTTTTTTTTTAAGGGGGGAAAATCATCGAATGACTGCCCCCGCCTGGGTGAGGCGGGAGGGAGTGTCAGACTCTTACTGACTAAAAACCACCCCGTTCCTTCTCCTGCACGTCGAGCCGGAGCCCCGGTTACCCGTTAGGTTCTCCGCGACTCCGAATCGGCATCGGCCGTATTGGGCCCCATCTGTGGTGGTCTGATGGCTCTTTGAGGCGCGCGCGGAACGCGACGCGCCGTACGCTCGGGTCTGTTTCTGGTCGGACGGGGAGCCACCCATGCTCGCCGTCCGCAGGCCCGCGCTTACGGTGGCCGGAGATCGTCTCGCGATCCCCGACGCCCGGTGTGTCCTTCGCGATGGCTGGGTTGCGAGGAGGCAGCGCTTCGCTGCCTCACGCGTCCCGCCTCCTCCTTAGCTAGCATGACTGCTTCGCAAAAGGAGGAGACGGCATCCCAGTCCCCCTCGCTCCGCATCATGGCCTGCACTAGGCCCGGACGCGAGAGGTCGCCATCGCCGATCACTTCCCTGAGGACACGGCGGTGCTCAGCCCATGAAGGGCATTCTCCCACCGTGTGTTCCACCGTGTCCTCAGGGCGGTCCTCGCAGTGATGACACCCGGGCGTTTCCTCCCGCCCCATCAGACACAGGTACCTCCCGAAACTTCCATGTCCGGTGAGGACCTGCGTCAGGCGTCTAACATGGTATAGCTCTTTAACTCACTATTGCCTACAAGCAATAAAATTTATGTCTCTAAGAGAACATTATATTAAATTACGTATATACATTTTTATATGTTGTTTAGAACTGGCATTTTCAGGTGTTCTGATAAGAAAATCTCATAATATTTATACAAGACGTAGATATCAGTAAACTGCCTCGTTGGCCGAGTGGTCGCAAGTGCGACTGCCGGGCAAAGGGTTTCGGGTTCGACAAAGTATTACTGAGATTTTTTTTTAAATTATAAGTTGTAGCACGGAGTCTGCAATTGCGCCCGGTATATGGCAATAGGGCATATGGCAATCCACCTATTACATGGGACTCTTAACATAAATAGTGAAAAGTGGGTGTTACATTGTACAGTGGCATGAAGTGCCGCAAAAGGGTAGATGCCTAATTTTTATTTTAATGTCCGTCTGGTAGATTATTTTAACTTTTAACACTTATTTTTTATTTTCTTACAGAAACGAATTCTTTCGACGATATTATATTGATTTGAAATGTCCCGTGACGTCACTTCTATGTACATTTTATACAAAGAAATGACGTTTTAGCCCCCACTCCGAAACTTTGATTCGTTTTATCTAAGTATTATTTTATTATACGACAAAATCAAAAAATACGTGTCAAATATTTTTTTCATTACCTAACTTACGAACTAATTAGATTTTTAATTTTCATAACCTGTCATCATCCTAATTGTGCACCTCTGCCTACACCGTCAGGGATGAAAGGCGTGATGTTATGTTATGTGTTATTACATTTAATTACTATACACTCAACATTATTATGTTAGCAATAAGACTTTATGCTTGTATTAACCTCCTATCTGCATATAAGACACAATAGAAAACATATTGTGACTCGCGTATATCTTCGTTCTAGAATACTATAGCTTAAACCACAATCTGATTTAGAGTATTAGTACAATCACATAAATACGCACACAACATCGTAGATAATTTATTATCTGCAGTCAAAGTATCGAAATGCAAAGTAAATACACCCTGTAATGCTCTGCCTTCGTTCTTACCCGGGAGTAGAACCTCAGTCCTCTAGCTGAACAGTCGCGCTTGTTACTCAACCAACGACCTCATACTGATTATAAAACCAAGTATAAAATCGAACGAATATTAATACTGCTTTATATGTATTTCATTTATTACAGACCTAATTGAGTTTAAAACTCGGTCACTATCGCTCTCCGCTGAAATTCGTTTATGACCGCATACTGAATAAACCTTTTAAAGTTCCCACTATGAGGGGAAATGGGGTAGAAACAGGTGCCTTGCTAATTGGAAGGAAGGTTTTTGCTATATTTTGTTCAACTAGATTCAATGACAGTTTGAATTCACATTGAGATTCAGCCATTATTAAAAACACAAGAGATATAGGTTACTATATCAGCCTACATGAAACAACTAGATTATGTAAATAATAATAAATTCTCCCAATTAATTTCTATCATGGTATCAAGTCTAACTAGACTAGTTCACTACACAAGAGATATTATAGTGCACAATTGTGTGTGAAAACACAGGTGTACTCTCCGTTCCCTTTGACCCGATGGGACGACAGACTGACACAAAGTTTGCACGGTTGGCGCAGTGACCGGCTGCCGTGGAACGTATCGCGGGTTTGAATCCCTATTGTACGTGTTATATCTATACCCGCTTTAGAACAAATAATGGGGCGTGATAAACTTTTTAAATTATTGAAAAACTCAAAAAACTCAATATTTTGCCTGACCTTGGAATTTTGTAATGGAATCGAACCCGAGACCACTTATTCTTGAATCAAATTTACAAAAACTTGTCCAATGAAACAATAAGTATCCCATATTGAGCACATGCTGCTAGAATAACAATAACATCACAAATATTTTATATTGTACTAAATATTCAGCTCGCCATTACTCAGTAAAACTTAAGTAGCTATAGCTGCCGTACTTTTATTGTACACTGGCGGCGATATTTAATAGCCAAACATAATATTAATACGTTTGGCACGAATTGTAATGTCTCAAACAGAAACTATGGTGCGAACACCAGCACAACAACATACCCCAAAACTGACCAGCTTCTTGCATCAATTTTCTATTCAATTCTTCTTCGAAATAAAGTCGAATATCGATTGAAGGTATGGGATATCTTGATATGCTACTACCTAATTGTCTTTCAAAGTAAATAATACAAGTTATAAGTAAATGTTACTTTATTACTTCTTTTGCTGAAGTTCCCGTAATCTCCTAGATAAGGTCGCGTTTCGTCTATAACTTTTGGCAGAAGTTATTGTTGGTAATACTTAGTATAAATAATTCTGCGTGCACATTAGGGGTCGTAAGTTTAAGAAGGTATTATAAGTTCAGAAGATGTAAGGTAATAGGCAAGCACAACTAAACAGAACAGACTGTCAAACACCGCGAGGACACCGGTGACCGCCTACTAACTAATAACCTATTGTTCTTTAATTATGTCTATAATGCCGTCATGGTACTCAACGAGTTAAGATGCCCGATTCTCATGCATGACATTGCGCGTTCCAAATCTACCAACGACAAATACCAATGAGCCTTTTTCCGAGTTATATGTAATTTCTAAGATTATTTAGACACCACTGACAAATGGTGAAGGAAAGCATGGTGAGGAAACCTGGGCTTATAAGATTAAAATCGCCAACCCCCACAGAGCAAGCGTGGTGATGAATGCTCAAACCTTCTAGTTTTAGCAGGCACCAAGGTCCACTGATAATTAGATTCATTGTCGTCAACCTATGAGAGACCATCATTGTTGATCGCACTTCTGATGTTGCTGACAAAATGCAATCAGTATCTTTATAGACCCTGGAGTTGCAAACAGCCTAAGTGGCTAGGACTCCGGTTTGAAGCAACAACGAACAATGTGATGTTTATATCACCTGCAAAAAAACAGAATTAATTGATTAATAAAGTATGTATAAAGAAGGTCGGCTATATACATTTTATACATACATACATAACATAACATCACGCCTTTTATCCCCGAAGGGGTAGGCAGAGGTGCACATTCTACCACAGTACAATGTAACACCCACTTTTCACTAGTTGTTATAAGTCCCATGTAATAGGGGGTGAGCCTATTGCCATATACCGGGCACATTTCCAGACTCCGTGCTACTACTGAGAATTTTAAAAAACCCAGTAATACTTTGCCCGACCCGGGAATCGAACCCGAGACCCCTTGCCCGGCAGTCGCACTTGCGACTACTCGGCCAACGAGGCAGTCAACGAGGCAGACATTTTATACATATATGTAAAATAGAATAGAATAGAACAATTTTTGTACACCAATTTGAGCCTACCTCGATGGTAATATTTCTACACCAACAATGGTAGTATGTGTGAAGCAATGTCTTTATGTAAGATTTAATTTAATGACAAATCAGACTATTGAAATTGAAATCTATGTATATAACTGGTAAATTAATTTGATATATTTGTACGCCGTTGATGGCAAGACATAGCTGGACAATGTAAGGCTTGTAACACCTTTTGTAACCTATGTTCTACAAATAAAGATTTGAATTTGAATTTGAAGATGTACAATGTACCATATACTAAGAAACACATATACTATTGTATTGTAAGGAAAAAGAGAAGTAAAATGAAAATCACTTTAAAACAAAATCAATAGAGACCTAAGATAACATTTGGTTCTAATTCCACTGAACCGTTACCTTTCTATTTTCATACTTATACAGAACAAGCTTCATTATTTATTCAGTTACCGAATTACCGATCCAAAACCTAATTTCATATTCACAGCTGTGGCTGTTAATTGTAGCGATGTGTAACCTACGTAACAGTTCACGGCCTTAAAGGAATTAACCACGTAAACAAGTTTATTTTCTAACTAGCATTCTGTCTGTGTTTTCGTTCATTTATTCCTCTGGTTGTCTAGTATTCCAGTTTGTGTCGATGTCTGAAATGAAACTATACGAACGTCTCTTTTCATAAATACTAGAGACCAAAAATATAAGCCATAATGCCATAAGGTAAGCCATAATGTGGTTTACGATCATGGGACGATGCATTACGGAACAATGGTTGCTTCTGGGACATAAGCAACCTATTCACTCGGGCCTTGAAGACACCCAGGTTATACCCTTTAGGAAATACAGACTCTGGCAAAGAATTCCACTCCTTAGCAGTACGCACAAGGAAGCTTGATGTGAAGCGCTTCGTGCGTCTGAGTGGGGCATCTACCATGAATCGATGACGCTTATAAATTGCTTTAGAATATAAAGTTCTAAAACCGCTATCGAAACATACAAAGTCTTATACACAAATAAACAAACCCACTTAAAATATAACACACAGTGAAAACCTTAAACAATATCAAACCTCACTTCCCGACTACCAATCCACCAATCTAATACAACTCCAACCAATAAACTTGTCAAAACTTTTACCTAACGAACGAGATCTTCAAAGAACTTCAACTAATCCAATTTATGAGGAGTGCCCGATACTCTAAACCGTGGCTTAACGCTTAACGACCCCTAAACCCTTCCACGAAGTATCGATAAGTACATTAATGTCCACATATTATGTAAATAAAGTCCAAAGTATTTGCCGTAAGAGACCATTACAGGGAGATTGACTTAAGTACTTAGCCAGGTATAAAGGTACGGGCTATACACGTGGCCGTAGATTCTAAGTATTTAATTCCGACTAACTTTTGCCATTTTCTAGAAGCAAACAATTTGTGTTTCGTAAATAAATCCATAGACTTTTCGAAGAAGTCTAAGAACTCGTTAACACTGTCAGTCTAGCACTCTCTACGTCTAAGCATTTTCCCTTACAACCAGTAGGTAATAACAGCAATTAGACTGTTGCAATTTAGCAACGAAGGAAATATTGTACCCATGGACGCTTTGCCCATATCCCATTTATCTCTATAATAAAACGTATCGATCGATTCAGCTGTCTAGACACAAAAGAGGAACAAACTGTCAGTATTAATTATGATACCATTATTGAACTCGTAATCATAATATTATGTGTATAATGAAGTCAAATTGTAAAAGGGGAATGTATTTAAAACAAAATTGACAGAATGCGTATTTGGAAATTTAATTAAATTATTGAATGCAAATGAATATATTGACGATAAATAGCGTAGTTTCCTAAATTTAATTTTAATGTCCGTCTGGTACATTGATTTAAAACTTCAGACACGTATTTTTTCTTTTTTCACACAATTCAATACTTTCGACGATATATTGATTTGAAATATCGTGTGACGTCACAGCGTGTCACATTTTGTAGCACGTTATGACATAACGACCCCACTCCTAAACTTAGCGCCATTTTATCAAAGTGTTGCAACTTAATACGAGAAAATAAAAAAAAGATGTGTCTAATACTTTTGCATTATCTAACTGACTGACTAATTAGATTTTTAATTTTGATACCCTGGAAACTACCCAATTGAATATAGAAATATTTATGTTAATCGAATTTATAAAACTTTTAATAATAAATAATAATAATTGATTGCATGAATAATGACTTAAATAGAAATAATTTGCACGCTTGCTTGCAGGCTGAATACAGTGACTTTTAAGTTATGTTAACCATATTGTATTTCTTGCAAATAAATATTTTGATTTCATTTGTACTATTCTTGTCAATCTTATACTATATACTATCTTATATTCTTATACTATTATATACAGCGGAAGAGTTTGTTTTTTTTTGTTTGTTTGTTTGTTTGAACGCGCTAATCTCCATAACTACAAGTCTGATTTGAATAATTATTTTTGTGTTGGATAGCGCATTTATCGAGGTTGGCTATAGGCTACAAAACATCACGCTACGACTATTAGGAGCTGAGCAGAGCGTGTGAAACTGCGGGGAAGTAGCTAGTACTATTATAAAAAGCGGAAGAATTTGTTTTTTTTTGTTTGTTTGAACGTGCTAATCTCCGTAACTACGAGTTTGATTTGAATAATTATTTTTGTGTTGGATAGCGCATTTATCGAGGATGGCTATAGGTTATAAAAAATCATGCTACGACCAATAGGAGCTGAAGTACTTAGCGCGGAAGTAGTTAGTTAAGAATAATTGTCAACCATTATCGACTGACATGATACGATACAAAAAAAGATCTCAAAACCCCTAGCCTAAAGTTACATCCAAACTTGTAAAAGTTTCTAATATTTAGCAGTCTGACTAGGAGACTCCCTCTAATTAGGAGAAGTTCAGGTGTTTGCTTGTCAACTAAGTCACATAATAACTAAGTAGTGTCTGTCTGTCTGTATTTACTGCTCTCAAGTTGTTTGAGAGAGCAACTGTAATAATGGAAGCGAATTCCCTTGTAAATGAAGATTGCAGTTTCAATTTGAGAATCGTTGGCAGTTCAGGGATTGCGGAAGGGGAATTGGACCTCCGGTAACCTCACTCACACGACGAAACACAACGCAAGCGTTGCCGCGTCGAGCCGGTCCATTCGTACCGAAGCATGGCTCTCCCACACTTAATAAATATGTAATCCAAAACGTATATTACAATGAAATGGTTATCATGAGAAAATATTCGATAATTACCACATACAACGAAAACCATGAGTAGAACTTTTCATCTTAAATTATAATGTGACATTTTCATTTACAATGATGGTGCAAGTTGCAGTTTAGCTATTTATCTACAGTTTTGAGAAATTCTTGAGGTAAATCGACGAGTTTATCCATTCCAAATAGCTAAAGTGTCATCGATCGATAGGTTCGTATATTTTTATTCTCATATACTCAAACATATTACAATTCTATTTGATATATGACGTATAGACAATAACTTGGATCAAAACACTTTTTTATTTTAACTCCACCTCTGTGGGTAAAGCCAGATATAAACCTAGTCTTCTCTTGTTCAGTGATTCGTTAAAATGTAATTTCCATACTAACTAAACCATAACTTCTGTATATCTAATTATATCTTGACTGTACTATATTTAGACCGTTCTACGTGGGAGACGGTAAATCTATCCATTTGAAGTTACAGGTAGAAGAACGTCTCATCGCTTCTCGTAGGTTGAACCGAGTATAACTTAATAGGTACTCTGTTAATTTTATACGTTTCTTGCTAATTAGAAATAACAAATTAAACTATAATGTACCTAAATACTAATGTAGTAAAGATTGAATTCCAATATTTCGGTTTTAATGAGCTTATTAATTAATATTAGGTAAAGCTATATTTGCTTCATCCTTTCCAGTTATATCTGTCTAATCAATTATTAATTTTGGAAGCGAGATACGCTCACCCTACATATTTATATAACGCATCGAAAAAATCTAAGTACTAAGAATAAGAAAATTAAACGAAAAAAGTGCGGACAATGTAAACTTTTTCTGACCATAATCAACTTCCATAAAGTACTTTACTGAACCTAAAATATTATTATTTAGCCTTTTATTTAAGGTTGTGTTATCAGTTGTCGAGATAATCCAAGTGTCCAGCGTTAGATGCCGTCCGGCGTTAGGGTACTTCCCCCTACTAGAAATATATGTTAGAAAACCACAATACGAAAATACTTAATTTACCAAGCCTAAAACGAAGACTCAAAATCCAACAATAATCACTACACCAACACAGACAGATTTAACAGAAGATTCCTCGACCCTAACATGTCATGTTAACACGTTCATACTTTGATCCTCATCCATTCAAATACTACCTCGTTCCCACTCTAAACACGCACTGACGCACCAACACTATTCCTTCAATTCAATTTTATGACACAGGGACGCAAAATAAGGTGCTCACGTAAACGTTTCTAAATCGCATTTGTGACAATATGAAACGAGAAAAAAGGTTTCTGTAGAAAATACGTTTTACTTCTACAAGAAGATATGAGTTTGATTTTATTGTTCAGGTATGATGTCAGGAATGTTAATTTTGTGACGATTTCATATCTAGAATTCGACTGCAATTTGCAACTACACAGAAACCACCTCTTTTCTTCGTGTAATTTACTTTTGTTACTTTTATTACTTACTTATGTGGTTTAATTAATTGTTTTAATTACATTGGGTTCAATATGAAATTTACGCCACTCCACTGAATGTTTTGAGATAGGTACTTGTCAATTGACTTTACCAAAAACCTTATAACACAGTGTTCCAAATTTATAAAAGAACAAACTAAAATATCAAACTGAGACCCATCGAATTTACCAACCCACATTGAGCGAGCGCAGTGATTAACGCTCAAACCTTCTCCGGGTGAGAAGAGACCTTTGGTCAGCAATGGCCACTTATTGGCTGTTATTGTTGCCCATCGAAAACGGTTAATAAAAAAACATCGAGTACATCTTTAAAACACTTTAATAAACCAACCATATAGTTACACAAATACACACTAGAAAGTACCTATAAAATAAATTGACGGTAAAATAAATATTTGTCTTTAATTTCATATGGACTCCTGGCAACTTCCCTCTCAATAAGAGTTACAACGTGACTCTTTAATCAATGAGTTACTCACACAACGTTTACTTATGGAACTGATAAATATGACATTGGAGCAAAACCAACGCAGGATAAATACAGCAAAACCAACACAGGATAGATACAGCAAAACCAACACAGGATAAATACAGCAAAACCAACGCAGGATAAATACAGCAAAACCAACACAGGATAGATACAGGATGTAGGTAATTAAATTCTTGATCGTAGTCGACATTTTTTACTGAGGTGTTGCCATCCCATCATTATCACTATCACTATCATCTATCAGATTGCTTTGAATTTTTGCAGAAGAAGTTAGAAGTCTGGATTAAATAATAGGGTACTTTTTATCCCGGAAAAAATTTATATTAACGAGGGAAAACAAAAGTATTGGTATAGATGGCGCTGTGTGTTTTTGTATATGTCACATAGGCTACTTTTTATCCTTTTGTGACGCGAGCGAATCCGCGGGTGAAAGCTAGTAGATTAATACAAGTACTGACGGGTGCTGCTGATGCTCGTTCTTTTCTGTAGGAATCAGACACTTTTTGGGTCAAGTTTTACTAAAAAACGACGGCGATTAGTTTCATTTCCAGAACTTTACTTTAAAATCATCATCATCAACAGCCGAATGACGTCAACTGTTGGACAAAGGCCTTACCCTTAGCCCTCCACGTCGAACGACAACTCGCCACCTGCATACACTGGCTCCCCGCAACACCGCACTGGCGATGTCGTCGGTCCTCCTAGCGGGAGGCCTGCCCACGCTTCGTCTCCACTCAAGGAATTTCCTGGCCTATCTGCCGTCAGTCCATCGAGCGATGACGATAATTAGTTTAAAATGTTTATTTACAAATTCAATGACAGCCTGTATATCAGGGTTCAATTGAAGTACTTCGATCTTCGACCGGAACGTAAATTTCCCTTGAGAAAAGTTTTCAACTAAAAATTTATTCGGACATGGCTAGCTAAAGTCTGGACTTCTAGTTTTAGAAGTTCTTTACGTTGGGAATTTACGTCGAAGACCTACCTATTGAGAATTTGAGTTCGACTGCATGCTGTTTACAGTTTTTAAAAGTAGTTTTAAAAACTTTAAACCTTTGTAGATAGGTATAGTTACCAAGTAAACGGCTGGTATTAAAGTAAGCAGTACGGTGCCCAGAAAGTTAATTATATAATTTTGTATCAAATTTCTCTATTACATCTTCAACTTTATACTTGTTACATAAAGTCGAAAATGTAATGAATATATTACTTGACAGGTTGGAGTCCACTGTATATCATCCTGCGATAGTTTTTCTCTATCAACCCCTGCAGTATATATTACGTTACTATGTATTTATTGAACAGAACACCCTGAATAAAAGTTATGAAAAAGGAACGTTTTCGTCCTAAAACAGACGAATTATTATAATTATACTTATATTGTACAATTATAATTATATTATGACCATTGGCCAATGCATTTTTATATAACAATAATTATTGGTCCTTTACATTCGACAGAACTAAAGTTGATTTTAAATCACCATATCACTTCATAACAGATGACAACATATTAGTCATCAAATGTTTGCCTAACATTAATTACAGTTTTAGTCATACAAAAAAAACACACAATTATTTTCTTTTGGGAAAAATCCCTATGACTCTGTATATTTAATTTAATACAAATAACAGAGATGAAACTCAGTGACATTACGATAACAGAGTATAAAGTCATTGCAATCTAGAGGTACAATGTGATGTCTATAAATAGCTTCTAAATATTTACTAGCCCAGAGGTTATTGCAGACGGCAATATGGCGTAATCTTTCAGAACACTCTTATTTAAACGGCACTGATCCTTTTTATTATACGAGTATAATGCAATAACTGTACTTTTAAAGTTACATAATAGGTAATAATGACAAACATTCAAATATGCTAGATACGTAGAATCTTCTAAAAAAACTCTTTAACGAATGCTTGAATCAAATAAAGAACCTAAATATTTCAGCTCGAAAATATTACAGCAATAAGTACTTTTCGTATAAAACCAGATGAAATTCTTAAAACAGTTTTCATATCAGAGCGAAATGTAAACAAATATTACTAAGTTCAAAGGAACGAAGGAAATTGTTTGTACGGATTATATTCGCGTTATGGATAAATGTTGACTAAGTCATCTTTAGGGAATTTTCTTCCGAGTGTCGCGTCGTAGCGTGTATTTTATTAAATATTGACTGTCTTAGCTTGTACACCATCTTCACCAGAATAAAAGTTTACGTAAGAAAACGACTCTATAATTAGATTATCCTTTTACAGAAGCTATAAGAAAATGAAGTTACACGACGTAAATACCCACCATATAAATCATATGGAAAATACCTAATTCCTATCGTTACATTATTAGATCCATCGCGCCAAAGATAACCAATATTTATTTGAGAAAGCCTTCGACAAACTTCAATTACAAATTTAGCATGCTATCTTTGTCAATAACGTTACCGACATTATAAAAGACAAACTGAGTAGAGTAATTGTTTAATTAGTATAATAAAGTTTGTTGAAGAGGACACATAAAGAGAAACACAAACAAAAATGGCTGCAAAAAAGAATATTCCAGAAATAGAAAACAAACTGGACAAAACAAATGAAACTGTTGACTATGATGACCTCATAACAGCCGCTGGTGAATGTGGGCGATATCAAATACTCCTCTTCATTTCAACGTTTCCCTTTTACATTTACGGAGTCTTCGTCTACTTCTCTCAAATGTTCATGACAGAAGTTTCTCCCAACCATTGGTGCAGAATCCCTGAATTAGAAAACCTAACTGCCATACAACGTAGGGACCTTGGTGTGCCCAAAGATGAGAATGCAAGATTTGGATACTCTCAGTGTCACATGTATGCAGTCAATTGGACCGAAGTATTAGTGACAAGACAAACGCCTGACCCAACATGGAATACAGTACAGTGTCAACATGGATGGGAATTCAATAAAACGGAAATACCATACCCTACTCTTTCAAGCGACTTTGAATGGGTCTGTGACAAAAATAGTTATCAAGCCACGGCTCAATCAATATTCTTCGTTGGGTCTATATTAGGAGGATTCGTTATTGGGTGGGTTGCTGATCGTTTCGGAAGAGTGCCAGCTGCAGTAATTAGTAATTTACTGGGCTGTGCAGGAGGCGTTGCGAGTATTTTCGCCCAAAACTTGATTCAGTTTTCTGCTGCAAGATTAGTTATGGGTATGGCTTATGACAATTGCATGATTATGGCGTACCTACTGATTATAGAATACGTTGCCCCTAAATATAGAACTATATTGGCAAACCTGTCGTTTGCCATATTTTACTCTCTAATAGTGACCATATTCCCATGGATAATCCTTGCTTGCGGTCACTGGAAGACAATTGGTCTAGTCACTAGTCTACCTTTAGGATTAGCTCTATTAACACCTTTATACTTACCTGAGAGCCCGAGGTGGTTGCTGTCAAAAGGTCGTATTGATGAGGCGGTGAATAAAATTCTGGTAATCGGTCGGATCAATAAGAAGGAAATACCACCAAAACTGATTGAACAATTTAAACTATCGGCCACAAATGTAAAGGAAGAACAATCAGAGAGTTGTTTGGAAATTCTGAAGAGACCGGTGATGAGAAAAATGTTTATATTAGTTTGTATTGAATTCATGTGTTGTACTATTGTGTTCGATGGGCTGGTGAGAAGTATTGGTCAATTAGATTTTGACTTTTTTATGTCTTTCTCATTAGTGTCCTTTACTGAGTGCCCTTCAATGATTATCGTGGCGTTTGTAATGGACTGTTTGGGAAGAAGATGGCTGACTATTATCGTGATGATTGTTAGCTGTATATTCTGCATACTAACTGTATTTGCTAGTGGAGTACAGTCGGTGATATTTGCTGTTGTCGCGAGATTTGCTGTGAACATGTCATACAGTGCTGCCATGCAGTGGGCTGCTGAGCTCTTGCCAACGTCTGTGAGAGGATCAGGAGTATCAATAGTACATATTTGTGGTTATGTAGCCACAGTTCTGTCTCCATACATTGTTTACTTGAAAGAATACGTATACTGGCTACCATTAATAGTGGTGGGTTCCGTGGCTGGATTAGGTGCGCTGGTTGCTTTGGGGTTGCCAGAAACAGCAAGAAAAGACATGCCACATACATTCGATGATGCAGAAGAATTAGCTAAGAATCAAAAGCTTTGGACTTTACCGTTTTTGGAAACGAAAAAACAGAAAAAGGGGGAAGACAATGCATGTTTTGAATCAGAATTGTGAAATGCTTTGATGAAAATTAATTGCTCTGCGCGTTAATTGAATGCTAAACTTGTATTTCACTGTTTGTTGTTGCAATGCCTGCATGGAGTTTAATCTACAATCAAATATTAACGTCAGCGTCCTCATTATCAAAACAATATGGAATTATTTAGTATTTAAATGTGCATCTACACTGGTAAATAGCATTTGTACTTATCACATTCATATGTATTGTATACTTACATATATAAATGTAATAAAACCAACCATCTAGACATCAATATTTTGAAGAAAGGAAATGAAAGAAGAAAAATTAAAATATGATACTTCTGTCTTTTATTCGACGCTTTCCCAAACCTCAACTATATCAGAATAACTACTGGTTGCTTATTAATTAATCGTAATAAAACATGCATGTGTTAAAGAAGATCAAACTACGAAACGAAAAATATTCAACCATTTAAACGTCGTTTTACTTTTTTTATATTTGGGGCTAGCAATAAAATCGGACGACTCGTTCGCTAGTTTCCCTGCGATCTGAACGATTTTAATATTCAATCACGAACAGTTCCGTGGATATGACGTGAATAAGTAATGATAGTTCGAATGCAATATTACTGGTAAATGGAAGTTCAGGAATAAATACTAGATTCTGGTCGAAGTTAATGTCTGAATCATAGATATAATAATATTTCTATGGTCTGAATTTTATTGGCATGCTTTTGTGATGAACAAGTACCGTCTTAATGGTAGTGGTTTTCAAAATCACTTAAGTGCAAGGAATGTGATGAAATTACCAGGACTTGGAGAGTAGACAGTTGTTATTTGTTTTACTTTTTTACCAGAGTTGCTGGGAGGCAGTCAATGCAAGTGGCGAGTTGTCGTTTAACGTGGACTAATGATGATGATGATGATGATGACACTTATTTATGTGTTGTTATTTTACATAAGAGTAATTGGGAAGAGTCAGTCAGAAGAACAGTCGCGCTTGCGACCAAGTGGTCGCAAGCGCGATTGCGGGTTCGATTCCCGGGATCGGGCAAAGTATTACTGGGTTTTTTTTAATTCTCAGTAGTAGCACGGAGTCTGGAACTGTGTCTGGTATATGGCAATAGGCTCACCACCTATTACATGGGACTCATATTACATAAATAGTGAAAAGTGGGTGTTACATTGTACAGTGGCATAATGTACACCTCTGCCTACCCCTTCGGGGATAAAAGGCGTGATGTTATGTTATGTTATGGCACATGGACCCAAATGTACAAATAACAACAGCGAGTCAAATAAATGCCATCGCAAAAATAATCAACGTGTTCAACTGAATAAATAAAAATACATACAATCAAAACATTCAATTTTTGCTTACTGAACTACCTCTAGAGAGTTATTGATTACATATAGCTCATAATAACTGCATGCTTTATTCACCAGAGAGGTTAGACAGGGGTGAACCTATAAAAGATGACCCATTAATTCCCTTGTTGACGCAATGGGTTACTGTCACATGACACCTTTTTGTTCTAGTTCAATTGTTTTAATCAACAGTCTGTAACTCAACCTGCCTCTTCTCACACGGAGAAGGTTTCAGCATTAATCACTACGCTTGCTCATTGCGGGTTAGCGATTTCAAACTTATAATTAGAAATGTATAAGTCCAGTACCTCACAATGTTTTTCTTCGTCGTTTTTCAATGATATTTAAATAATCTAAGAGTTGCTTTATGGGTTTCATTTGAAGTTGTAGATATTTAAAATTATTAATCTCAAATTAATTTAAGTTGTTATTTGTTAATTTTAAGTTGTTTACTTTTCTTTTCTTTTGTTTTTCTTGAACAACCTTCTTATGCATGTGGTGTTTACTCTTAAGTGATAACACTAAATTATGTGTCTGTTGCACCAAGGTAGGTAGGTAACCATTAAATTAGAACTAGTGTGTACAATAGGGTTTTTTTTAAGGGGGGAAAATCATCGAATGACTGCTCCCGCCTGGATGAGGCGAGAGGGAGTGTCAGACTCTTACTGACTAAAAACCACCCCGTTCCTTTTCCTGCGCTTCCAGCCGGAGCACCGGTAACCCGTTAGGTTCTACGCGACGCGACGTGTACAATATGATGACTAATTTTTATTTTAATGTCCGTCTGGTAGATTATTTTAAAACATTTCATACGTATGTTTTATATTTTTAAAGTAACGAATACTTTCTACTATATATTGAATTGAAATGTGACATGACTTCTATGTACATTTTATACGTAGAAATGACGTTTTAGCCCCCACTCCTAAACTTTGATTCGTTATATCTAAGAATCATTTTATTATACAACAAAATAAAAAATACTGTTGTAAAAAAGTCTAATATTTTTTCATTACCTAACTGACGGACTAACTAGATTTCCATACCCTGTCATCATCCCTATTGTTGGTGAACCAATAAATCAAATACAAAAGCAACGTTTTCAGTCGGTCATGGCCTATTGAAATAGGAGCAAGAGCAAATCAATTGCCAATCTCCGCGAACAATGGTGTACCTCAGGGAATATCCAAAAACAAGGACGAATCACGTGTTAGTCCTGAGATTTATCAATCACTAGCTACTTCCGCGCGGTTTCACTCGCTCTGTTCGGCGCCTATTAATCGTAGCGTGATATTTTGTAGCCTTTCTCGATAAATGGGCTATTTATTTAACACAGAAATTTTTTTTCAAATCAGATCAGTAGTTTCGGAGATTAGCGCGCGCGCAAACAAAAAAACAAACTCTTCAGCTTTATAACATTAGTATAGACTGGCAGGCTGCCTCAGCTTTGCAGGAACTAGTTTCTGACTTTCCAAATGAATTTGACGTTTAGAGAGAAAGCCAATCAAAAGAGACCTATCTTATTTGTGCATTAGTGTTAGTTCAGTGCATTCCGATGGATGAGTGTACAATATTGTACATACATATATTTCAAAGACTAATTTTAATTAACGTACCATAATTCTATGTTCGATGTTATTGCTGGTGTACGTGTCATGTTCGTGAACCGGCGCTGTCAACTGGAACTGGTCAGCTCCAGACTGTATTAAATTTGTTGTCCTCAAGGTTATTTTATTTTTCCTTTTTCTTGGCTGAATATTGGTATTACATTGTTCTCACATAATTAAACCAACGAAACAATGTAACCAAGAATATTGTATTGTAAACCTGATTGGAAAAGAGTAACCTATGGAGTTTCTTACTCGTTCTTCTCCATAGGAATCTACACTTTGGAACGAGCAAATAGAGCAACTAGAGAACTGACTGACAGGCATTTTTTTTAATATTTTAATATTTTGTTTTGACGTTCAATAATGCCAAATGTCCTAGTCTAATTGAAATAAATGATTTTGACTTTAACTTTGACTTTATTGTTCAGCAATCGTGTTTGCTACTAAATATAAAACAAAACAGTCACATTCAATATCTCGTAATATGTCATAACATGTCTTGAAGATAAAACAAAAAAACTACCAAACTACCGTACAAAATAAAACCTAATTACACATGACCAAAATAAAAATAAGCAGGGCCCAAACGTAAGTTAGACATTCGAACTAATTAATTCTGATAAACTCATTACGGGAATCTCAACGGCATTAGGATTACTGATTTCGGAGCGAACTTATATGTAAGTGAGTAGTGTAAGTAAGTACTTTTCGCTTCTCAAAGTCAACCAACTACTTCCAAAGTACTGACAGAGCTAATGAGCGTAAAAGAAGGAAAAGCATTGGGAAAAATCTCGTACAAATATAATCAGTACGAGTTTCCTTTAGGG
Source organism: Spodoptera picta (assembly GCA_038387885.1). Classification (NCBI taxonomy): domain Eukaryota; kingdom Metazoa; phylum Arthropoda; class Insecta; order Lepidoptera; family Noctuidae; genus Spodoptera; species Spodoptera picta. The sequence goes on from JAZHFQ010000082.1 coordinate 98,997, forward strand.
AATAAGAAAGAAAATGTGTCACGTAGATCCTATTTGGTTCAGGGATTTTTTGTTTATATTGTAAATAAAATTATTACGTTCGAATTGATTGAATATGGAGAGTTGTCGCAATTGGAAATATAATGATTCTCTGGTTTGAATTCCATCTAGAGCGTACTAAGAGTACAGATGCTTTTCACCCTTTATGTCCTGGCTCCGTATTACCTTGTTATATTCCCAAATAAGAATTTCGAACCAACATCGACATCCCACATCAATGTTCCAAAAACACGCAAAATATTTTTTAATCTACACAACAAAACACACGTTCCATAAAACATTGCTTTGAAATATCCTCCACAACGCTGGCTCTAAACTTTTCAACTTTATCTTAAAGAGCATAAAGTTTAAATTAATTCCTATTGTTCTTCGCCCGCTTATTTTCTTTTATACTCTATTCAACACATCACAGAGTCATGCTATTACCGTACAAGTACTTTCAGAGTAAAGCAATAAAAATTGCCTCAAATGACTCGAGATTCTGACAAATGGTTGCAATTTTTCCAACTTTATTTTCTAAACCTGTGTCTTATTGTTGAGCCCATTGAGGTCATTGTTGCATGGCTTGGTTGTTTTTAAAGAGGAATTTCCCTTTGCCTTCGTGTATCCTTTACAATGTTCGCGGTGTATGGGTCATATCCTCTACGGGATTTCGTTTTGATGATAAATTGTTCCGATTTATTTTCTTGCCGGAACGAAAGTCAGGTTAATGTGTTTTTTTAATAAGAGTTAGATATTTTTGTATATCAAGTAGTGACTTGATAAAAAAACTTACATATTTAATGAAAACGCATACGACAACAATCTCCTATAGTAGTCTCCGGCATACGATTAAAGATGCTTCTACCGACAATTTCATTTTATTTTAGTAAGTTATTAGTTGCGTCAAGCGTGTCTTTGCATTTTTCTTACATATGCGTACAGTATTGAAATATGTATCAGAGACATTGTAGAACATACTTTTTTTAAAAAGAGTAACGATTGGAGTTTCTTGCTCGTTTTTTTCCATTCGAATCTACATTTTGGAATGAGTACCTAGCTTCACCTAGTTTCACTGACGGACTGACTGACATTTATTTTGTATTTTTTGACGTTTCAAAAGTACCAAACTATGGTTTAATTGAAATAAATGCTTTGACTTTGACTTTCTTAACCCTTAACAACCCACAAGTGTCTCGCGGACACAATTTTGCGTTTATGTTTTCATAAAAACTAAAGTTTTTATTTTTATGAATCGGCCTTTTATCTAATTTATCGCCAATGTTTTACGAATCTAAATGTGCAATGAAAATATTTGTAACGTGAATTATTTATTATTTTTGGGCAATAAACGAAAATAGTACTTCATCAACCCAGAAGTGTCCAACAGACACAATATCATTTTATTTGATTCAAGTGTGAAGGTTGATTGTTTTTATTTACATTTACTTATAATCTTATGGTGTCGGGTGGGCAAAAGCGGTTGTTAGACCTTTGTTTGTGTTATAATCATAGTTTTTGTAATCGTATCACGTATCAGTAATCAGAAACTCTTATCAAAATGTAGTCATGTTCTAATTCGTTTTTATTGAATGATATGGCTAAACGGCAACCAACACAAAGTGAAATTCAACGTGCTCTTGTTGAAAGTGACGATGAAAACATTTTTGTCCATGAGTGCGATAGTGATGATGAGAATTTTGCTGTTGACAGCTGTTCTGATAATAAAAGTAATGTCACAGAACCAGTATCTGAAAACGATGATGAACAATTATGGAATAACAGTGATGATGATTACAAGAATACGTCTCAATTTACACTTATAAAGGAAGAGATAACAACTTGGAAATCAGAACCTAACAGGCAAAACCGAACGCCTCGACACAACATAATTCGCGGTGGTATCCATAAGGTGATTCTTCCTCCTCCGGGCCAAACTATAATAGATCCGATAAACAGTTTCAGCCATTTTTTCGACGATCACGATTTGTAATAACAAATAATAGTAAAATATACCAATACTGAAGGGCATAGAATTTTACAAAATCGATGGAAATAAAATCAGACAATAACGACATTAAACAGATATAAAATCGAAATGCAAGTACTCCGAGATCTTTTATTGATTGTAAGCGTCAATAAACAAGGAGGTATAGATTTTAGAGAATACTGGTGCCCTGTCTTTGGCAATCCAATATATGAAGCTACAATGGAAAAAGGAAGAAGCATTGTTATATTTACCCTTCGAAATTATCAAGGGCTTCTAAACAGTGTTGTACTGAATGCAAACGCAATACATGCACTGAATATTCTGGAAAAAAAAATAATTGTAATATCTATAAGTAAATAAGTGTAAATACACATCACTGAAATACATTATACTGACTTTTTCATTCAAAATATCTTTTTTTTCATTCATTATACCTTACATTTATAAAATGAGTCTGTTGGACACTACTGGTCAGTTACGTCACAAAAGCATTCTGGATAGTTAAGGGTTAATAGAAAAACAAACATTTTCTACAATATCCTTGCATCTATCTTTGCAGGCATAAAAGAGAACATTATAAGGAAATGAAGACGCTCATCAATCACGACAAAACAGATTTGCTGATCTACAAACAGGTGAAGCCATCTGTCGCAATATATCTGAGGGAGACGCAGTGACTAACACAATGCCGGGTATTCATAGATACAAGGTGAATAATATTCAGCAAGCAAAGCATTGTAGTACGGTCAAGGCCTTCGAGGGCTTACGAAGGGGACGAGACGATGTGAGATAACAATGGCAACAGCTGGATATTTGAACAAAGAACTTTATTTACGTGCAGGGGATTCGGTACTTGCCAATGTTTAGTTGTCCGAAACACCAACAGATGACACTGTGCAATTACGTCACAATCCTGAATCGCGGTGTTAAGATTCTCCGCGAAAGAACGACCCCGGCGGAATTCGTGATTCTAGTTATCGCTTCTCGGCCTTTTGGCTAAGATCAAAGTGTAGTATCTGTTCTTTTCAGCTTAATATCTGAAAGTTCCCTCACTGAGGGACCCAGTATATTAAACTGATTTTTGTAAACTGACGGGATGTTCGGGGCTCGCTCCACTCCCGTCACGGGTCGGCCCGGCATTGCAGTGCCGCCGGGATCGGCCCACAGAATTACTTGAAAATCAACTTGCTCTAGAGCCGAAAACTCATCTCGACTATGAATTCTGAAATTAAGCTCCTAAGTATCTGACACAGGAGATTTAATATGTGGGACATGTAATGTTAAGTACTAAAATTACTGAAATAAAGATAGCAAGGTAAATATTGTATAACGACAATAAAAATAACAAGATTAAATCAATTGTTATAGGCTATACAACGTTGGCCAAATACCAAGCAAGAATTTAATTCTTGATTGAGCACACTATTTATCTTTTACAAACACATCTTGATTTATGTAAATTCATAACTTATTTTTTAAATGTTGCATTTAAATATGGTGTCTCTGCCTACCCTTCAAATAATGAAAGAAAGAAAGAAGAAAGAAAATCATTTATTTTACATTTAGCACACAAAATAAAGATTATAAAAAATATAGATACTTACATAAACAATAAACTTAAAAGAATAGAGAACAGAATAAAAAACATCACAATGTAACAAAATAACAATACGATAATAACAGAATTTTAAATATACAAAAAATATATATTAATTTGCGCGTGCTCATGCCAAAAGGGCCTCCACCTAAGCATATAGTTGAGCGTTCCTGCCCAACGCTGGTTTTAAGGTACCATAGATATATTAAAGATAATATTTCTGTGGTTCATTTTCATTCACATAGTCCCTCTATGCAAACAATAATTTACGCCAAGTGGATGTGTTGTAAACTTACTGTATATGCCGGCCGTAGTTTTCGATGGAGCAGTAATCCCGTATAGTGATGAGGTGAAAAACCTGGGACTGCATATGGATAAAAATTTGAAGTGGCATGCTCAGGTCACCAGTATGTGCAAAAAAGTTACTGGATCTTTGCGAGTTTTGTATCGTGCGAAAAACTTACTTCCTCCCGCTACGAAGGCTATGTTGGTGCAGGCTTTGGTTTTCCCTATTATCGATTATGCTGATGTGTGCTACTTCGACCTGAATGCAGATTTCCTCAACAAACTTGACCGACTTCTGAATAACTGCATTCGATTCGTCTTCAACCTGCGTAAATATGATCATGTTTCGGCACATCGGCTGCAACTAAAGTGGCTGCCCATACGCCAGCGCAGGGAGCAAAGGGCGCTAACCACTCTGTTCTCCTTTCTTTGTTCACCTTCTTTACCCAGTTATCTATCTCCTTACTTTCAATACTTGTGCGCAAACCACAGTAAAAACCTTCGTTCTTCCCATAACCGTCTTCTCCAATGTCCCACTCATCGCACTGATTTCCTTCATTCTTCTTTTTTCGTACAGGCAATTTTGCTGTGGAATGCGCTCCCCCTGGATGTCAGGATGGTGTCGACACGTCTAACATTTAGGCAGAAAGTACGTGAGCTTCTCTTGAAGAAGTTGGCTGAATCATCACGCTAATTATTTACAGAGTATTAGTTATTATGTTCATATTTATATGCTATGAGTCTATGTATGTATGCATGTATGTATGTATGTATGTATGTATGTATGTATGTATGTATGTATGTATGTATGTATGTATGCATGTATGTATGTATGTATGTATGTATATTGTATTGTACTCGTGTTTAGGTATATGTATTACTATTATATCAATTTATGTTCATTTCTGAAATATGTTAGTATAATCTTCTATTTTCTCAATTAAATCGTTGCCTGCTTCTTGCTCCTACGATTCACTCTTCTCTGCATCAGCCAAAGGTCAGACTGGGAGAAAATGCCTGCGGCATTAAGTCCACCTTGTGTACACTTTGTGCATGAAGCGTTGATAAATAAATAAATAAAAATATATAAGTACTTCTACATTATGCTTTCCTAAAATTATAAGAGATAGATTTCAAGGACTAATTTGATAAAGGGACCATTTTCAAGTAATTCTGTGGGCCGATCCCGGCGGCACTGCAATGTCGGGCCGACCCGAGACGGGAGTGGAGCGAGCCCCGAACATCCCGTCAGTTTACAAAAATCAGTTTAATATACTGGTCCCTCAGTGAGGGAACTTTCAGATATTAAGCTGAAAAGAACAGATACTACACTTTGATCTTAGCCAAAAGGCCGAGAAGCGATACCGGTATCGTCGACACCGGCGAGGGTCGTTCACTCGCGGAGAATCTTAACACCGCGATTCAGGAATGTGACGTCATTGCATAGTGCCATCTATTGGTGTTTCGGAGAACTAAACATTGGTAAGTACTGAATCCCCTGCACGTAAATAAAATTCTTTGTTCAAATATCCAGCTGCTGCCATTGTTGTCTCACATCGTCTCCTTCGTAAGCCCTCGATGGCCTTGACCGTACAACAATGCTTTGCTTGCTGATTATTATTCACCTTGTAGCTATGAATACCCGATATTGTGCTAGTCACTGCGTCTTCTTCAGATATATCGCGACAGATGGCTTCACCTGTATGTAGATCAGCTAATCTCCTGAGCGTCTTCACATTATTATAATGTGTTTTTGTAAATTTGGGGCGCGCTTAGGGTCAGCGTACAAAAACAATGTTTGATGGTTTCAATCAACATTGTCGTCTGCCTGCCTGTAGAAACTAGAAACTCAGTAATTGTATTGAAACTGATTCATATCTCTAACTAGTACAACACACATCATTCTGTCATGTTCAAGCGAATAATCTCCTAAATAATTGAAATTACCTGGATGATGTTGGTTGAAAACAACAAAATAACATCTTGATGTCTTCCAGTCTTGTTTCATTTCTATTACATGGTGTTACTTAGGTCTTTTTTAAAATCTAAATAAAATAAATAGCTTCTGTATTTGCTACTTTTAAATGAACATCGAGGTCAAAGAAATATATTAAAGATAACCTTAAAGTTAAAACTTTTAAACTGTCAAACACCAAGCGGTCACCGGTGACCGCAACCTATTGTTCTATAATTGTGTCTACAAAACCGGTATTCGACGAGTTAATCCCTGACTTTAAAAAATCCGAAAGAATCTTAAAATATCTTTGCAACCCACTCGAGCTACAAGGTTGATTTTGTTAAATGAGGGTAAAATGACCATTCAACCTCAATTGTTTTCTTTATCTTCCATAATAAATCGTGTTGTCCATCCATCAGTCAATAAGTTTTAAATCAATTGTTATAGTCTATACAACATTGGTCAAATACCGAGCAAGGATCCAATCGGGTTTAATTCTTTATTGAGCACACTATTTATCTTTTACAAACACAAATTGATTTACGTAATATAATTCATAACTTATTTGCTAAATGATGCATTTAAATATGGTGTCTCTGCCTACCCTTCAAACAATGAAAAACGTGTTGTTACATTTATCAGGTAATGTAAAATGACTGTTATTAGAATTCGTTTGGATTTGACGAATGGGAACATTAACATGCAACTTATTTAACGTGTAGGTGAACTATAATGAAATTACTAAGAGGAAATTTAGTTCATTCACAGTAGTTTCTTTATGCATACAATTGTTTACGCCAAGTGTATGTGTTGCAAACTTACATACTACGTAAGTACAATATGCTTTCTTAAAATTATAAGAGATGAATTGGATTACGAGGACTAATAAATAAGAGAGTGATAATTTTCAAGTATTTCTGTGGGCCGATCCCGGCGGCACTGCAATGCTGGGCCGACCCGTGACGGGAGAGGAGCGAGCCCCGAAAATCCCGTCAGATTACAAAAATCAGTTTAATATACTGGTTCCTCAGTGAGGGAACTTTCAGATATTAAGCTGAAAAGAACAGATACTACACTTTGATCTTAGCCAAAAGGCCGAGAAGCGATACCGAAATAGTCGACACCGGCGAGGGTCGTTCTCTCGCGGAGAATCTTAACACCGCGATTCAGAAATGTGACGTCATTGCATAATGAACTATATATAGAACTAAACATTGGTAAGTACCGAATCCCCTGCACGTAAATAAAGTTCTTTGTTCAAATATCCAGGTGTTGCCATTGTTGTCTCACATCGTCTCGTCCCCTTCGTAAGCCCTCGATGGCCTTGACCGTACAACAATGCTTTGCTTGCTGAATATTATTCTCCTTGTATCTATGAATACCCGACATTGTGCTAGTCACTGCGTCTTCTTCAGATATATCGCGACAGATGGCTTCACCTGTATGTAGATCAGCAAACCCGATGAGCGCCTTCACATTATTATGATGTCTTTTTGTACATACATTTGGGGTGCGCTTAGCGTTAGTGTACAACAACAATGTTTGATGGTTTTAACATTATTGCTTGCCTGCAGAAACTCAGCAGTTATATGGAAATTGTATCGGTAACTAGTATTACATATAATCATTATGTCGTGTTCTAGTGAATAATCTCCTAAATAATTGAAATTACCTAGATGATATTGGTTGCAAACAACAAAATAACATCTTGTTGTCTGGTCTGCCTGTCTTGTTTCGTTTCTATTACCTAGTGTTACTTAGGTCTTTTTTAACATAAGTACATAACATAACATAACATCACGCCTTTTATCCTCGAAGGGGTAGGCAGAGGTGCACACAGAAGTAACACCCACTTTTCATTTTATTTATGTTATGAGTCCCATGTAATAGGGGGTGAGCCTATTGCCATATACCGGGCACATTTCCAGACACCGTGCTACTGAGATTTTTTTTATTAAAATCCCAGGAATACTTTTCCCGACCCGGGATTCGAACCCGAGACCCCTTGCCCGGCAGTCGCACTTGCGACCACTCGCCAATTGAGGTATTTATTTTTTAAATCTATGTAAATAAAATAGCCTCTGTATTTGCAACTTGTAATGAACATCGAGATTACAAAATGTGTTAAAGATAACGTTAAAGTCAAAACCTTTAATCCCTAACTTTAAAAAAACCGAAAGAATCCTAAAATCTATTTGCAACCCACTCGAGCTACAAGGTTGATTTTTGTTAAATGAGGGTAAAATGACCATTTAACCCCAATTGTTTTCTTTATCTTCCATTATAAATCGTGTTGTCCATCCATCAGTCAATAAGGTACATTCGGGAGTGCTCGTGTCGTTACCATGACAGCCCCCAGTGAAATATGGACCATTCAATGTCCAGAATTTAAAATATAGCTGGCCATTTACCTATTTTGCAAAAATCTGACAAACCGGTTATTTAACTATTTATGTTTTGTGTGTAAGAATTGTTTAATATAATATTAACAACACTTGTTTACCGAATTTACCGAATAATATCAAGGAACAATCACTAACTAAATTTAAGAAGCACGTTACAGAATTACTGTTGTACAAGTATTACTCAGTACAAGACTTCTTGGATGATAAGTTTTAATGAATTCTTTAGAAATGTACATTTGCATGCCAATTAAGGTAGAATGTAAAAAGAACCTTAAAACTTTGTAACATCTAATAATTTGTACCTACATTCATAGCAAATAAACAGTATCGAATAAATACATGTTCGTTCATCGGTTACAAATTTAGATTTTCTTTTGTATTTCGACAAAGTTAACGAGAAACTTCCAGCCGTGGTAAAATATAAATAGTTTTTCTATGTGGTCCAGAAACTCATAGTAGACGTTGCTCAGCTAAACAAAATAATCAACTAGTTCGTACCTATAGCTATTATTACCAAACATATCCACACATGTACACGCCATTTGAATTACAAAAATCAAGTGAATTACAAGAATTATTTAATTACACACATGTATACTCCACAATGATACTAAAACAACAAAGCATAAATAACAATGAACCACATCAAACATTTAATCTGCGGCAAACCGAAATGTCGGGTTTTAAAAATCTATACCAACTGTAAACAGTTGTACCTCTATAGTGAATAGTTTATTTTTGTTTGGTGAAATTGTTGTAACAATACAATGGTACCGTTTCTACACAAAGTTAAATATATGTCGGAAGGATGGTGTGGGCGATGTCAAGCGAGAACCCTCTTCGTCATATATATCGGTAGAGATATGTTTATGGAGTAATAAAACAATTAAATCTTCGTAATTAAAGTAACGTTTACTTTCGACAGTGCACAATAAAATTACTCAGCGATTGCGTAACGTGTGAACTGGGCAACGATTGACGAACGACTCCCTAGCTTGCGCTTGCGCTGCTTTATATATCACTCGGTGGTGGGGTTGAAGTGACGTTGGCCAGTTGTTTGTTCACTGCTTGCCCATTACATTCACAGTTTACAAAATAATGACGGCGGCGCCGTCATATACATGTGTTTATGATGTTATTGCATTGTGCTAAATGTGTATGTAGGTGTTTATTTTCAACAATTATATAGGATAGGGTGGAAATTTACAACAGGGGTAGATAATGGTCTGGTATAACAAATAGACTACTTTTATTCGACAGGAACACGTGCTAAGCCGCTGGCAGAAGCTAGTGATTTTGTAATTTTGATACGTAAGCTTGACGTTGACATAATTTAGCTAAGGGCCGAAACACATAACCGCGTTGCGTCGCCGCTACGCTAAAATCGGCAGTTTGCATTGCGGTGCGTTGCAAACTGCCGATTTTAGCGTAGCGGCGACGCAACGCGGTTATGTGTTTCGGCCTTTAGAGTATTTAATACTCTAAGCTAAATTATTACCGCCGTACTCAGAATCATTTAATCGCTCGTACTTAACCCAGTACTTAGCAATTATTTTCGAAACAAAATCGTTAGCAAGGAATAGATTAAGTAAGGATTAAAATATGTCTCTGAGTATCGCAGTAAGTATGTTAGCCATTGAGATGTACATGTAGCTATCGTTTAGATTAAATGAATAACTGACTGCGGTTAAATGAAACTTTAACTGGGGACACAATTCATTTTAAAACACTAACTGGCTACATTTTTACCAAGTAAAAACAAGAACGCTAACAAAATAAAAAATCTCCTTACGCTAGCTTTCTGTGAGAATATTAATAGCAGCTTTTATTCATTTTACACTCAAATTGAAGATTCATGGACCGAATAATCGCGTATTCCGTTCAAAAAGAATCGCAATAAATTACACCATATCTTAGAGAAATTCCCAAGTTGCTCATTGGAATCACAATTTTGCACGAACAACAGTAACAATAAATTCAGATTGTTCTATCCCTCTTTTAATATGAAAATAATACAACTTAGCCTTTTCAGTTATTTGCCTCTGAAGTCAGAAGTTCTTATTAAGATGAGAATTTTGTATCAGATTTTAAAATAAGATGAATTCGAAGTATGTTGCTGCTTTTGTGGATCGTAAAAGCAACTGAGTAATACAAGTGAATCAAGTGAATTTATTTCTGCAAATAGGCTACAATACAAGGCAGCACTTTTACACGTCAATTTTATTAAGCGAACGAAGAGGCCGACATATCCTAACTGACTACTCTGAGAAGAAATGCCAAAATCAGAGGTCCGTCTCTTTTAAAGTCCAAACATATAATATATATAAAAGATTATGTGTGAGAACCGTGCAAAATTATTCTGTAGGGGCCTTTTGAGGAAAGAACCACAACAGTTTGAGCGAACCCGTTCTGACGGCAGTACGCAAGTGTCGGTTTACAATCAGCTCAATTAACAGGTGAGGCTGCGTGATCCGACGATAGTTCGTCTATACCAATGCCGGCTCGAATGAACCAGCAAATAAGTGCGCCGGTCGCGGTCTCGTTTCGATTACTTTAAACTTAAAAAACTAACTTGTACTAAGCCCTCTGATTACACTAAGTCAGTCGGTTCAGTCTACAAATGACTGCAGACGACTGACTGCGTTCAATGATGAAAGAGTTCAGTATTCTTTACCGTTTTAATTTATCTTCTAACAAAGTAGTGCTAAGGTACGGTTTTGTCGCGGAGAACCTAACGGGTAACCGGGGCTCCGGCTCGACGTGCAGGAGAAGGAACGGGGTGGTTTTTAGTCAGTAAGAGTCTGACACTCCCTCCCCCGCCTCACCCAGGCGGGAGCAGTCATTCGATGATTTTCCCCCCTTAAAAAAAAAAGGTACTGTTTTCAACGCAAGGTTAAATTAGGCGCACGGCGCGTCGCGTTTCGCGTGCGCCTCAAAGTGCACCACAGATGGGGCCCAATAGAGCTGATGCCGACACGGGGCCGCGGAGAACGGGTTGCCGGTGTCCCGGCTCGAAGTACAGGAGAAGGAACTGGGTGCTTTTTAGTCAGTAAAAGTTTAAAAAAAGGTATTATTAGGATTTTTGTTAGTTTTAAGTTTTGAGCACCATTCCAGAGTTGCACTCAAATGAAACACAAAAATAGGAGACATTAGTAAGTCTCACGACTTTCTTTAACATAACATAACATCACGACTTTCTTTATTCTCGGCTATACCTGTACACAGTCGATGTTCTACAAAACTACATATCTTTAACAGTAACAGAGGGTACATCTGTTAAGCTTACTTACACAACAAAAGAACAAGATTTATAATAATATAAAGACCCCTTTCATAAAGAACCCCCAAACTTTAAGGTCTGACCTCAGCTATCTGACTTATCTGTATCGGTATCTTGTTAGAAGTTTTCCGATTATTTTCTGAGCCTAAAGCGGTTCTGGTGTTTAAGTAGTTCGACCTAGATTAGCTATGTAAACCTCTAGTCTGTTTGCTTTCGATTAGTAAGCCAATATCAGACTCTTTTTGGAAGGAAATGACAAGATTAAATTCAAGATTTAAACGCGCTAAGTGATCGCATGCTTCATGTAATTATGGGCCCCTAGTGGTCTTGAAACTGGTTGAATAACCTGGTTAAACAAGTTAGTGAGTTAATTTTGTAACCTAATTTACACACAAACTACATTAAAAACCATGGGGGTCATCGGTGACCGACGTTTGCGAAGGATTTGCCTTCAGCAGTTTTTTATTGAAAGTCAAATCCCTTAATATCTCTTGGTAGTTTTCATTTAAAATAGGTAAGGTAAGTTCAATTCACAGAAATATGAAATGATATCTGTGGCTCAATTCAATATGTTCATATGCCAAATGACATGCCATATGACAAAATATAACTTGGGTGTCTTCAAGTCCCGAGTGAACAGGTTGCTCATTTACGTAGGCGTGCTCCATCGTCGGCCACATCATCGCTTACCACGTTATATCAAGTATAAAAAAAATGCAATTAGCCAGTATTAATACAAACACTAAACAGATATTTTTTCGCAGATATTTACTGTTTTTGTATTGCAATAATGCCAATAACTTTCCAACAAACTGTACAACACTAGTTTATTCAAGATTGAGCCCTGTCTATAGCTGAAAACAAATACCAACTCACATGTGGCATCCGAAGTATCCGCGCACGTGCCCGTAAGACGCGGTTCATTAAATACGTGTTGGAGATTATTGGGACCGAGATCTTTCCCAACAATATTATCAACATTTTGAGTGAAATTTTCCTTTAGATGTAATGGATTTAAAGAACACGAAGATTTAAGATTGATAATAATGTTTTGTAGTAAACTAGGTTTTTTTTCTTTTTTCTCCACTCTAGGATTTTCCTGTCTTGTTTACAAACATGTTACAAACTTATAAGTTCACATATACATGACACCGATACCCGGAATGAACAACAAACAGTTTTTCCGTGCGGGAATCGAACCCGCGACACGTTGTGTAGCAGTCGGTTGACCAGCCATGAGCCGTCGCACCAACCGTGCTGTCAAAAACTGTTTCTTCACACAGTTAACATTCTTTTTTCTGATATTCGCCTAACTGGATGTCGGCTAAAGGAACAATTTAAACAAAAATTTGTCAGTGCATATTTCAGAAAATACATTCCGCCGTTTCCATAGCCATCTTATTCTGATAAGACGGCATGAGAGTGACCGAACTGAGAGTGCATCCTTATTTCTTATCGGTTTATTCCGTATATTTTTAACCCTATAATACAGACAGTATATAGTGGAATAAAACGCAGTTTTAGAGTCTCAGCGACGACTTTATATATTTTCATTTTCCTTAGACAAGCATAGATTTATAAGATACTATAACATAAATCAATAGTACCTAAAGTTACATACTGTCACTACTAATGACTAATGCTAAAAACTAATTAGAGTTGGAATGATGACAGGGTATGAAAATTAAAAATATAATTAGTCCGTAAGTTAAGTAATGAAAAAATAATAGACACGTATTTTTTTATTTTGTATAATAAAACAAAGCTTAGATAAAACGAATCAAAGTTTAGGAGTGGGGGCTAAAACGTAATTTCTACGTAATAAAATGTACATAGAAGTGACGTCATTTCAAATCAATATATCGTCGAAAGTATTCGTTTCTGTAAGAAAATAAAGGTTTCTGTAAGTAAATACGTGTCTATTGTTTAAAAATAATCTACCAGACGAACATATAAATAAAAATTAGGCATCTACCCTATTATTTTGTTATATTCAACGGTGGCCAGCAGATCAACCTACCAATCTGTCACATTTATTCATTGAATTTTCGACCATATCTCAATACAATAAAGTTGAAGATTTAATAGAGAAATTTGACAGAAAAGGTTAGTTTGACCCGCCCGCCGTACGTACTTGTTAGTTTTGTTTGGCTCTAAGTTTCCTACCTCACTCTGAAGATAAATGTAAAGGAAACGTCTGCCTGTAGACATTGTAATAACAAAGTTTAACATAGTGTCCTGAGATTAGTGTCGGGATTCGGGACGCTGCGTAACTTCCACGTCAACCTAGCTCACGTCGAGATGGAAGATAGGAAGAATATGGTTACTTCATATCGGTCTACTTGATTCTATATTCTATTTTATAAATATTTATATTGTATTTTGTATTATTTGAAATTCTAAATTTGTGGTCGTGGTGGCCCGGAGGTTCAACACGGGCGTCTTATCATGCATAAGGCTGCTGCTGGTTCGAAACCTACTAACGGCAAGTACCAATATGACTTTTTCACAAGTTATAAATCTATCTATCTACGATTATTTAGATACCACTGACAAACGCTGAAGGAAAACATCGTGAGGAAACCTGGGTTTATAATTTGTAATTATAAGTTCGAAATCGCCAACCCGCAATGAGCAAGCATGGTGATTAATGCTCAAACCTTCTCCGTGTGAGAAAAGGCTTTACTCAGCAGTGGGCACTTATAGGCTGATGATGATGATGATGATTATGCCACCATATCATTTATTTTTATTTATTTTATTTATTTCAACTTTATACAACAAGTGTGTACACCTGTACTTAATGCCTGACTTAATCATGGTCATTTTTATTATAGTATAAACAAATAAAACAACCTTTACAAAAAAAAACTAATGAATTTAATATTACTAAAACTTTAATCACAATATTTGTTGTTATTGATTTCTGGCTACACCCAATTTAACAAAAAGAAAGTTTAGACGAAACGAAAAGTGATGCGCCGGTTCGCGATGTTGCCCCAAGCGGAAGTACCCCGGCGGAAGTGTAGGTTGTCTTATCTGTCAATTGAATTTGACAGTTTTACAAACGTCAAACCGACGACGTTTCCTTACACGGCCTCTCCTGACACCCTGGCGTCCTCGGCAGGTGTTGTTGCTCCAACTTCTCACCATCGGAGGCTGGAGTGCTCCGCACCTCTGTTGTGGTATCATCGATCAGATCCATCGATCTGCACATACAAAAACACATGCAAATATACATAAAACAGCAAGCAGGTGTGCAATAGAAAGATTACCATCCTCAGAAAGAACTCAAGATAGTTTGTAATCCAGTTGAGATTATAAACGATGTATCACGTTTAGGCATATACAAAGCAAGAGAAGGTCTAGTCCTTAGACAAGACTGGGCATAGCAATCAAGGTCTAGTTTCCAACAAGGCTAGACATCACACACAAGGTCTAGTTAAAAAGCAAGGCTAGACATTACACACAAGGTCTAGTTATCCAACAAGGCTAGACATAACACACAAGGTCTAGTTAAAAAGCAAGGCTAGACATTTCACACAAGGTCTAGTTATCCAACAAGGCTAGACATAACACACAAGGTCTAGTTATTCAACAAGGCTAGACATAACACACAAGGTCTAGTTATCCAACAAGGCTAGACATAACACACAAGGTTTAGTTATCCCACAAGGCTAGACATAACACACAAGGTCTAGTTATCCAACAAGGCTAGACATAACCCACAAGGTTTAGTTATCCAACAAGGCTAGACATAACACACAAGGTCTAGTTATTCAACAAGGCTAGACATAACACACAAGGTCTAGTTATCCAACAAGGCTAGACATAACACACAAGGTCTAGTTATCCCACAAGGCTAGACATAACACACAAGGTCTAGTTATCCAACAAGGCTAGACATAACACACAAGGTCTAGTTATATAGCAAGGCTAGACATAACACACAAGGTCTAGTTATATAGCAAGGCTAGACATAACACACAAGGTCTAGTTATATAGCAAGGCTAGACATAACACAAGGTCTAGTTATATAGCAAGGCTAGACATATCACACAAGGTCTAGTTATATAGCAAGGCTAGGCGCAACAGCAAGTACTCACATGCAAAGAAAGCAACATACCTACTCATCAGGAGTCCATGGCCTTCCATGGCACCATGAACTGCGCCGCAGCATAAGTCACCTTTCCGTAAGCCCCAGCGACAAGTTCCAATTTGTATCGGCCATTCTCCAATACACTTGTGATCCTATAAGATCCGCGCATTCCAGGATCTAATTTCCCTTTAAACTGCGTGTACTTTATGACAAAAGCAACCTTGCTTTTAACATAAAAAAAGGACGACCTCGTCCTTTTGGAAGACATGAGGTTCCCAGTGTGTCTTGTTAACGTACTTGTCTTGACAGATCTGATTACCATTGAGGCGTTCAGCTGCTCTCTGGCGGTCCAATTCTCGCAAAGATTAGAGATCACTGCTGGAGATATCTATAGCGACATCACAGACTAAGGTTTGAATCACCGGAGTTGTGCCTTCAATGCCAATCAGCAAGTTGAGTGGAGACGCTTGAGTAGTTTTCTGTTTTGTGACATTCAGTACAAGTTGTAAACGCCACAACTCTTCGGACCACTTACTCTTCTTGTTATAGGTCTCAACACGTAACATGTTGAGAAGAGTACGCACATATTGCTCCACTTGACCATTGGCATGATGCATCTCAGGAGTAATGTAGTGAATGGAGCAACCAACATCATTAACCCATTTCACCAAGGTTGCGGATTCAAACATGCGACCACGATTGGTAACTATAAGGTGAGGAGTGCCAAACAAGGATATAGCATTTTTTTTAAAATGCTTACTTTAGCTCTTTCATGATCTTGTCGGTACAGTGGGTAAATAAGACAGTACTTACAAAAAGAATCAACCAGAACAAGGATATGCTTATAACCATTAGATTACGGTAGATGACCTAGGACGTCGACATTAATGGTGTGAAAAGCAACTTCTGGCTTTTCCCAAGAGGTAATGGGCTGTAATGGTGCTCGAGGAATCCGCTTACTTGTCAAGCAAGCTAAACAATGTGCTACATACGTTACTCCTTCGCGATTAAGAACGTCTGTACATTGTTCTTTCTGTTATCTGAACGTTGTTTGACAAAACAATCATTAATATGGTGACCAGTCTTTTTACAATATGCGCAAATATTTTAGTTACGTACGGATTTTACGTCATTACCGATTGTATTTGTTAGTTACATCACTATTAGTCAAGGTAGGCTTTTGTTTAGAATGACAGTTAATCTGTTTATGACCGGTTTGTCCACACGCAAAACATTTGGATTTAAACATTTGAGAAGGGCGGTTAGCGAAATGTGATTTTACAACCTCTTTATAGTTAATAGAGCCTCGATTTACGCGCTTTTCATTTTTGTCACCGACGGGTTTTACAAAAGTAGAAAAATAGTTAACTAATTCACACGGTTTCAGATTTTCATTTGTAGCTGCAGCTTTTATATTAGAGGTAGGCTCATTGACCCCACGTATAACAATAGCACTGATTGGTTCGTCACTTAAGCCTTTAACAATTTGTAACAGTAATAAGGATCGTCTTACATACTCCGCAGACGTAACAAAACTATCGGAATTGGTACTCATGACCTCGTATAGTATATTCGCTACGTCAATCTTTTTCACACGCAATGATTTAAAATCACGTTTAAAGTTACTCTAGGACCGATCTGTCGTAACCCACCCGTCTAACCAAGACTTCGTGTCACCCAAGACAATGACCGATACGTGACAAACATTCAGCATCATTCCACTTATTTAAAATTTGAGCTCGGTCTACCTCATCAAACCAGGCATCAACATCGTGAATATTCGGGTCGAAATTTGACACGTAAAAGTCGCGTGTTCCGCCATATTTCAATGAATTAATAGCCTTCACGATTCGTTCTGTTGAATCACGATTTTTTGGTGGGATTTCGATATTAGACGACATACCAAGCGAAGATCTATCTTCTAGCGCATTTAACCGGGTTATGATTGTTTGTAAGGAGAAGGAGCCACGTAGCACTGAATTACTCCGAGATCGCGGGCTGAGCGCGAGACGGTTACGATGACGCCGCCGCTTTGAAATTAGACTCTTCGAACGCGAACGACCGTGAGATATGTGAGATTCACTACGTGAACGATTTCGTCTCCCCATTATCACACGACACAGTAATCCGCCACTAATTATCGAACGAATAAGCCAGAAATCAATAATTAACTCGTCGAGTACCGGTTTTGTAGACACAATTATAGAACAATAGGTTGCGGTCACCGGTGACCGCTTGGTGTTTGACAGTTTAAGACCACACACGTGGATACGTAATAGGTATCCCACTTCTGATATAAACAAATAAAACAACTTTTACAAAAAAAAACTAATGAATTTAATATTACTAAAACTTTAATCACAATATTTGTTGTTATTGATTTCTGGCTACACACAATTTAACAAAAAGAAAGTTTAGACGAAACGAAAAGTGATGCGCCGGTTCGCGATGCTGCCCCAAACGGAAGTGCCCCGGCGGAAGTGTAGGTTGTCTTATCTGTCAATTGAATTTGACAGTTTTACAAACGTCAAACCGACGACGTTTCCTTACAATAGAATATAAACTTACCTATATAATGTCCGATTCATTTCGAATACCAAATGAATACTGAACAGAAATGAGTAGCTTGACAATTTTTATTTTTATCGTAGTTTGACCAGTACCAATACCAGTTGACTGCCTTGTTGGCCAAGTGGTGGCAAGTTCGGTTTCCAAATCAGACAAAGTATTACTGGGTTTTTTTTTATCTCAATACTAGCATGGAGTCTGGAAATGTGCCCGGTATACAAGTGTTAAAATCAAAGAGTTTTATCAGGTTGAGGTGTTAGTATGAATTGTTTTAGTTGTTGAGTTGGTATCGTGGTGGCCCTGATGTTTTAGGCGCCTGCTTCTCATGCATGAGAGCGACGGTTCGAAACCTACCAATGGCAAGTACTAATGTGCCTTTTTCCGAGTTATATGTACTTTCTAGAGGTAAGATTATTTAGACCCCATTGACAAACGGTGAAGGAAAAACATCGTGAGGAAACCTGGGCTTTTTATTTCTAATTATAAGTTTGTAATCGCCAACCCGCATTGAGCAAGCGTGGTGATTAATGCCCAAACCTTCTCCGTGTGAGAAGAGGTTTTGCTCAGCAGTGGGTTGTTAGGCTATTGATTGTTGTTTTAGTTCTTGTTGATCGGCGTTACAATTGTTGTCATTATTCGCATTCAAGTTAAAATTTAATTAATGGCACTTGAATTCTAAAATAATTAAAAAGAGAATATATAAATATCTATTAAACTTTGAGATTTTCTTTGTATGACTTCAAAAGTGAATTCAAATATCTAATTGAAATTAAACGCTTTCAGCATTCAAGTTTCGCGAATTCAATTTCAAATATGCTTTTAGCAATGTTTTACAAGCCAAATATTAGGTAATTTTACAAGAAAATAAAAGTAAAACCAACTTAAAAACCTCTCCCCATCAATTGTCCTATAATGAATAAACAAAACACCCATCTTCTTGAATTTTCTATGACCCCTGTCAAGCGTCTGAACAACAAAATCTCGTTGACCTTTCTCCCTGATTGATTTCTGATTGAATTCCTAAATCATTATACCGCCCTTGTTATTACGCACTCGAAAATTTGTCCGTAAAATAAAAATTTTGTTGTTGACCTGTTTCAGATTCTTTGTTAACTAAAGTTCATTTAAATGAGCATTTTTATTAAATTAGCCTTAATGAGAATTGTTTTCTCGAGTTTCTTGTATTGAGAGAAGTTGAAATAACTAAGCATCAGACTACACAGAAACAACTTTAGGTCATCGAGAGAAATAATGAGCAAGTAATTAAGTATGTATTATGTAGTAAGACTGCCTCGTTGGCCGAGTGGTCGCAAGCGCGACTGCCGGGCAAGGGGTCTCGGGTTCGATTCCCGGGTCGGGCAAAGTATTAAGTACTGGGTTTTTGAAAAAAAAAATTCTCAGTAGCACAGAGTCTGGAAATGTGCCCGGTATATGGCAATAGGCTCACCCCCTATTACATAGGACTCATAACATAAATAGTGAAAAGTGGGTGTTACTTCTGTGTGCATCTCTGCCTACCCCTTCGGGGATAAAAGGCGTGATGTTATGTTATGTTACTTAAGTATGGTGCCTTGTAAGTTAATTCCATTGTGATTCTTTATAAGACGTTTCGAGACAAAATTACTAGATTCCATAGCTTTTGTTTGGTTTCGATGGTTTCGATTCTCAGGTCAAACGCAAGATGCCTTCATACAGGTGTTGAGGGTGGCCACCGGGGTGGATTTAGTAAGGTAAAAATCCCACACTCCCTAGTCATTTATCCCCAAAAAGCTAGGCACCTTTTGAAGATTTCCCCCCGTCATCAACATAAAAAAAAGGCGAACACAATATTTTTAGATGTTTGATATGGACAGAAATTGCTACAGAATTAGGTACTTACATGAAGCATACTGACATGACGTCTAGATATTAGATATTGTATGAAATGCACAACAAAGTAAATAAATTCCTCACACAGCCTACAGACAATAAAACCAAAAAAATCCCCTAACAAATTTCGACCTTGACAAAGTAATCAGTATCAAGGTCAAATGAACCAACAACTCATAATTTTCCCAGCAATTTATCGTTCGCAACAATTTTAAACGCTACAAAACGTGTCGACGGGTCCCTGTTAAAAATGCATGGCCACGATCTGTGACGATCCGCAGTTTCACGCCGTTTGCTTTAATTGATGTTACTGATGCAAAATAGACTTACTGGATGTGCTCTGTTTTATAGATGGCCTGGGTAATTTGAGTGTTGTTATAGTTTACAGTTTTATGAAAGTTTGTAATAGGATGTCTGATAATAGGGGAGGGAGAATGAAAAACATATAGATAGTGCTGCTAATCTGAAACTATCGTTTCTTTGTTCTCCTCTTCTGATTTATTTCCTGCCGGGAAACAAGATTCGTGTCTCTGGACGCGCCGGACTTCACTTTCACGCTCCAGTGTTTTCATGGTTATATTTACTGTAGATCTTGGCTTACAGGAGTTTCAGCGGTTTTGGGAGGCTGTGGCGGGGTTTGTCCCATTAAGAAAAAAAAATTGTGCTGCTCCCACATAGTTTGGGATAAGGGTAAAAAGAAGTAGTTCATCATTTTACGAAGGAAGAAAAATTAAAGTATAAGAACTTAAACGCTTTTTACTATACCTCTATCTTGTTTACTTATTGGGACGAAATCTATCATTACCTTGTTTTAGTTTTATAATTTACCTATTATCTTTTTTTCTTAATATGTCTGTTTTTAAACCTTTTTATTGTTATTTCTATAATGTATAAGTTTCTTTTTCCTGGCGTGCATGTCTTATGCCGAATAAACGTATTTCATTTCATCATTGATACCGACAACAGATTATTTCTATTCTTACTCTCACGTCATAATATTTCCTACCATCCCTACAATTCGACATATTTCACGGTAATTGAATCCATCACATTTTACTTTGATGTTTAAGCAAATACCTCTAGATGCCTTATTTACCTTCCATTTGCATATAATTTCAGTACGCATTTTACTGTATATTTATTTAGACCCGAGATATCGTGTTGGCACTTGCCTCACTAATGAGTCCTACTACACTCTTGTCCACTGAATAAAACCTGGATTAAGTACGGTACGCAGAAAAAGATGGTCGATAAAGAAAACATCTTTTTTTAAATATAACATAATGTGACGATATTTTTTATTTACTTAAAAAGTGTGAATGAACTAAGGATTTTTTTTTAAGGGGGGAAAATCATCGAATGTCTGCTCCCGCCTGGGTGAGGCGGGAGGGAGTGTCAGACTCTTACTGACTAAAAACCACCCTGTTCCTTCTCCTGCACGTCGAGTCGGAGCCCCGGTTACCCGTTAGGTTCTCCGCGACATGAACTAAGGATAATGTTGTATGATGGTAGGTACTTAAAAGGTAACTTTGAAATACTCAATATGGTAGCTGCTAATGAAATTAATATTTATGAAAAATGTCTTGGATGGATCAGAAATACTTTTTTTAGTAATACCAGTACCTACTAATTATCAACTTTAAATAAAATAACTGACTTTAACTCTCTACGTTTTGCAGTCGGTAAATTAATGTACTAAAGTCTTTTCCTAGTGCAACAAACACTGCTCTGAAAACCATATTAAAATCAGTTTAGCATAATCATACAGGTCAAACTGAAAACCTCCTTCTTTTTTGAAGTTGGTTAAACATGAAATGCAGGCAACAAGATAATTTGTGTCTTAGGTTGTAGTTTAGGTGAATTCAGTTAAAACTAGTAATCTATTGTAATATTAACTTTCTTTCAGGAGTCATACATAATTTGTTAAACTCTAGTATTGGGGAACCATTACATAAGTACTTATGTAGATACTATAGTAGTTACAACAAACAGTGCCAAGCACGAATAACTATCGCGGCGCTCGCGCATTCGTCCCTCTGATTGGCCGGCTTCAGTGAACCAACCAATCAGAACGGCGAACGCGCTCGATATTATGTTATATTATATTATGTTACGAATGCGATAGTTATTCGTGCTTGACACTCAGATTACACCTACCCTGAATATATTTATACAAAATTATTTTTGCTACCTCCATTCAGACCCGCACTTGACGGACTTTTATACAAATTCTTATTGAATAGCTATTTTTAGATTGGAGGTGAAACATGGCCGTGGACATGCGTAAGGTAAATTTTATTCAGGGTGCCAGGTCAACATGAAAGTAACCGATAAAAGTGACCATCTGTAGTGTTGTTGGGTCAGCATGTTCTTTAGAAAATGTTGCCTAAAGTGACTTATAGGATGGAGTTTGACATATGGAGTTTGACATTTGATTGGAGTTAGAAGGTCAGTTTGCATAATGACTTTCTATAAGCTCGGTTATCGGTTCAATTAAGTATGCAGTATTGTGTATTTTTCTGCATTCTTTTTTTTTTTGGATGGTAGGAAGATTAATTTAATACCTCTGAATCACGAAAGGTGGTGACGATACACCGATATTATAGTAAAAAATGTGTAAATAAAATAAAAATTAATTAATTAATCCGGAGCGGATCTCCGGATTAATTAAAAGAATGTGATTTAAGCAGATACATAGTATAAAACTCCGGTAGCAGATTTTTATAGTCGGTGAAGTAATTTTTGATTTAATAAAGCAGTGAATTGGCGAGTTTACTCGTATTAGATAATGTTAACTAAGTTCTGACTAATTTAACGATGAAAATAAAAGTTTTGTGAATTTACACCTTAATACTTAGTCTTTATTTTACGGATTTCATTAATCACAATTCGTGAATAGGAAATTAACGTACTAAACTCTTTTTATATAATTTTGGTAGTATAGAACCTATAATAAAATCTAAGTAGTAGTAATATTTAACTATAAAACAAAGACTTCTTTGCATTCCGTACATTACATTCAGTATTCAGCAAGCCCTCATTATGGTCCTCTATGCCACACATCCGAATGAAATCAATGCGAGTAGCGTTGCTATACCTAGACTACTACAGACTATCTAGATAATACCATATTTAACACAACGGTATATATATATTTATATATGTCGGAGAAAATGCACCCATTGGGGGTACTTCGGAAAACGGATTCTTCGTAAACGCGGTAAGTTCGGTACGGGCTGGCAGAACAACCGCTCACCCTCGTGTCCAACTCAAAAGTGACGCCTTTCAAATGCCAACATGCCACGCCCCGTACCGACCATCACCCAAATACACTGCTTGACGTTTCCGACAAATGATAACAGATGGCGTTGTTCTAAAATAACGATACTCGATAGTTGTGCATCTTTGTTGATTCTGCGACATATATACTTATACATAAACGGTTTATATATTTTTTTTTATATTTGATGGGCGGACTATCTACGACTACTATCTACTCGCCTGATGGTACCTAAGCGATGAGGCAGCCTACGATGGAGCACGTCTGCCCATGACCAACCTATTCACTCGGGCCTTGAATTATACTAGTAGTAATAAATCTTACGATATCATAGCATGGTAAGTGGTCACCGTAGCTTAAATACCTACACTGAAAGCACCAGATGTAACACAACTAATCACAAATGCGTTGCGGACCACGTAAACAGTTTTTAACTGTGCAATAGTTTTCGCAGAATAGGGTTTCTTAAAAATTATCACATAATGATATGATTAACCAAAGATATTAATAATTAGTTCAAAGATCAACACCACTGGATATAATCAAGTCGCCAAAGGGTTGTTTGTCACTATGGATGGGGCCCAATACGGCTGATGCCGATACGGAGTCGCGGAGAACCTAACAGGTTACCGGGGCTCCGGCTCGAAGTGCAGGAGTAGGAAGGGGGTGGTTTTTAGTCAGTAAGAGTCTGACATTCCCTCCCGCCTCGCCCAGGCGGCAGAAGTCATTCGATGAATTTCCCCCCTTAAAAAACAATTGGGTTGTTTGTATGTCTGCTAAGAGTGATATAGCATTCATCACCAGAAACCACATTTATTGAGAAATATCCTGAAAATTATTTTTTTTACTATTTTGTCTAGTAAGTGTACCTAATCCAAGTTTTGTGAACTGTACGTCCGCTCATTAGCCCCAACTAAACACGACGCCTACATTGTGACGCGCACGTCAAATTACCTCAACGTAGCGCGTCACTCGCGCCACGTGTCGCGTCATTCACGTCATTGTGTCACGTTGCAGATTAAAACGTGATTGTCACGCTGATTATGACGTTTTGTGTTTCTGCAAATTGATGTGCTGATTTTTAATCTGTAGCGAAAACGGCTAAAAGATACCTTAAAATTATACTTTTCCTCTACCTAAGTCTTTGCGTTTTCTCGTAGTTCGTTAAATTTATTTTTACTTTTAGTTAAATTTATTTTAAGCTAAAATATTGGCCAGGCCGAGAATCAAACCCAAGGCCTTCAGCATTCGCACTTGCGATCCTAACAAGGCAGTCGACATCTGTATACTATAAATAAATCATTTCCTAAAACAACCCTAAAGTTCAAAAAAACACCACATACATTTTTAACATTTTCAGAATTAAAAAAAATATATAATCTTCCAAACGAACCTCCCACGTAACGTGCCGGTTGCAAGTAGATTAGGAAGGATATCTCACGTCAATTAAAACATTTTGCTCAAAGGATTAAAGCTGATGAAATTGTGTATTAAATATCAAGGATTCAAAGGATCATAAGGCGTGGGAGTAGGATTATTGTGCAACAGCTTGATTAACGCTTGTCGGTAGACAGGACTCGTGTATTACATTTTCCAATTATTTTATTGACATGTTCCTTGTATATGAGTAATGAGGTTAAAAATGTTAACCAAAATGTAATTTATAGTAAGCTGATGACACCCCTAAAATTTGCAACGCCTGAAAAAGGCCGTTAAGCTGTGCCTGTTATTTCATAAGACCTGTATGTATTACCTTAACATGCAAATAAAGAGTTTGAGTTTGAGTTTGAAGTGCGTAAATAGGAATCAAACTTTTTTTTTACTTTTGTTTATTAAAAACGTTGCCCCACATTAGGATTTTCTCCTGTGTCGTGGGTGCGTTTACAAACATACAAGTTCACATGCACAATGACACCCAGACCCGAAACAACAATTTATGGATCACACAAAGTGTTGTCTCGTGCAGGAATCGAACCCGCGACACGTTGCACAGCAACCAGTTGCCCAGCCACCGCACCAACCGTGCAGGCATATTTCATTTATAGATCATAGCTATTTAGTTAGTCCGTTACTTTGCGGAAATCCGTGCTTCATTGACAACTGGGAAAATATTTTTTGTATTTTAAGCCGGTAAATGAACAGACGCGACGGGTCACCTGATGGTAAGCAATCGGCGCCGCCCATGGACACGTGAAACAGTGCGTTACCGGCCTTTTGGGAATTGGGAATTTGAGGATTGTGGGGGATTCGGGGATTGGGCAGACTGGTGAGGGGCGTAACTGGGCCTCCGGTAATCTCACTCACACGAGGAAATACAACGCAAGCGTTGTTTCACGTCGGTTTTCTGTGAGGCCGAGGTATCACTCCTGTCGAGCCGGCCCATTCCTGCAGAAGCATGGCTCACCCACACTTAATAATTATATTAATAACAATATGTTGGACATTACGGGACATCATTAGTATTTTTTTAATTTCGCTATAGGTGAACTAGTTCTACTACCAGTTTAAATAACAAACAAATATTCTCGTCTTTCAAATAGCTGTGTAAGGCATTATACAGAACATTTTCAAACAGAATATAGTTGGTATGAAGGTAAACGGAGCGTCGCAATCGTATTGTACGTGTTTAGCAACGCGAACACGTAACGTAACGTGTTGCGAGACTTGCTATTGCAACTGTTACAAGTTTTGCTTGGAATAAAACTGTTACATAGTTAACGTCTTTGCTATGTATCGTAATATTGTTTTATTTTATCAAATCGACGGTCTCTATTATTGCGAAGCCGCGGAGGACTAACAAGTTACCGGGGCTCCGGCTCGAAGTGCAGGAGTAGGAACGGGGTGGTTTTTAGTCAGTAAGAGTCTGACACTCCCTCTTGCCTCAATCAGACGGGAGAAGTCATTGGATGATTTCCCCTGCCCCCCCCCCCTCAAAAAAGGATTTTATGATTATACGTAAAGTACCTTATTATCCGTAGTAATTATTATTAAACGTACCAATTAGTATTTAACAAGTCTAATCGCCGCGCTCCCCAGGTAACTTGCAGTTAGAACTAGTAGGTCGGTTTAGGAACGCCACTAGAACCCCTATTGGTCCTTAACTCGTCGAGTACCGGTTTTGTAGACACAATTATAGAACAATAGGTTGCGGTCACCGGTGACCGCTTGGTGTTTGACAGTTTAAAGCAAAATAAAAGCTTATACATACTTATCGTATCTTGAAAATATATCCAGATTAATTATCAACGCCTACATTATGGTATACAAATAAATATCTTATTAAGTGGGTATTAGGCATAATATCTGTATGTGGTGATGATATTTCCTGCTATGGATTCATGATAACTTTGTAATGTAGATTACTTACTTATATTAGGTACTTATGTACTTGTAGAAATCTTTGTAAAATTACAGAGATGGCACGTTATTTAAAAATGAACCGAAACAAAGGAAAATCGGATCAAGTATAACTCCTTTAAAAAAGAGCTCATAAACTGTTTCTACAGGACCACATAGACTACTAACTGTTATGACATTCTATTTTCAATATTATTATTATTATGTCTTTACCATTCACGGGACCACAGGGTCCCGGTCATTTGGGAGGCGTACGAGGGGCCGAAGCCAACTGCGCAGAGGCCCTTTAGACAACTTTAATCTAAATGTAATGGAGACACAAACCGGCGACTATCCCTGTATGCACTATGGAAATGCACCCAAGGACAGTCCCCGGTTAGTGTAGGACTATTGTGAATAATGGAAAAAAAAGGTAGGGCTTTGGATGGGTTACTGTGGATTGGTAAATTGGGAACTATGGATGACTATGGCACCTGCCGAAACAATGTAATTTTTACACGTAAAAATGGCAGGCGGAGACTCGCCAACTCACCGACCGGGCCCCGGGAATGGTTGCTAGATATAGCAACATAGGGGCAACGAGAATGTGAGTGGCTGAAGGGTTAAGAAACTACCACCGCTTTCTACTCAGATCATCTGCTCCAGCCTAAGCCTCCTGCATCCCTGGCCCACTCGCGACTTACGAATAGTTTCTTACCCTCCGAGCAGGATCACTGCTCTCGCGACTCCACTCTGGACGGCCAATGAAGGCAAGCCAGAGGTGGGAGACCTGTTCCTTGTCATCGTTCACTCCAGCCAGCCAATTAAGGCAAGCCGGAGAAGAAGGAACGGTGACTTCTCCCTGGAGCACTCGGGATGATGGTAGCCCGCGGGATCGCTAATGCCCGTCACCTCGCCTCAAGGTGCCCTGCGGGCTTATTATTATTATTATTAATATAAATATATTTGACATTTAATATTAAAGACATATGAATTATTCACTCTTATTCTTAGCTTTTATTGACATATTAATTTTATTAATTGACACATTTCATATATGTAAATGACTAAAGACGGAATGGACATGATGGTCCTTGGGCTTGTTGTGGCTGCGTGTATGACGGTCAATTATAATTATCTTAGTTTGTTTAACATTGCTTGTGTGACATTCATAATTGATGATTACCTTTTTACATAATATATTTAATTTGACATTACATTTTTGACTTCAATGGTATTAATAATTTTAATTTATTTGACTTACTGTAATCAATTTAACAACATTACAATTAATTAAACTGAATGTACCTAATTTTATTATATAATTCTTTTATAACATATCTTTGCATGCCAAGTGAAGGCAAAATATGGAGAAACTGTATATTTTGTTAATACCTATATTATGTACCCATGTTTGCAAACGATCTAAATGAATTTGAATTTGAATTTGTAAAAAATGCAACTTTTAAACAAAGGACGAAATCGGTATCAACAGAGTTCAGAGATCTTTAAATAATTCATGAGAGGCCACTGTAACCTCGTGTTCCGTTGTCTGAATATTGTAAAGGATTGTTAGGCGTCATTTACACCTACACTAACGATTGTTTACAATATTTTTACTGTGAAATTTATGTAGTGGTAAACGACCATACAGATCACCTGATGGTAAGAAATTAGCGTCGCCCATTGATACTTACAAGACCAAAGGCTTAACCGGAGTGATACCACGGCCTCAGACTCACAAGAAACCAAGAAACCGGCACGAACAACGCTTGCGATATGTTTCATTATGTGTGTGTGGATGTGTGTGTGTGACGTTACCGGAGACCCAATCTACCAAAGGCGGGCAACCCACCTTGAACTCTTCAGGCGTTGCCGGCGTCAATATAGCACGCCGATTGCTAAACATCAAGGGATCCGTCTACTCGTTTAGGTACTGCCCTATATTTGCGATGAAAATCGTAATAATATGCAATATCGTCTAAAAACCGCCTTACCTCGTGTTCTATCGTCTGAATATTCTAGAGGATGGTTACGGATTCAACCGGTTCATGTCTGCTCGGTACACATTTTCACAAAGGAATTGTGAACGTTCATACTACGAACGGACAGAATTTAGGAATTTACTGTAGGTATTTTTTTTTTTTTAAGTGGGGAAAATCATCGAATGACTTCTCCCGCCTGGGTGAGGCGGGAGGGAGTGTCAGACTCTTACTGACTAAAAACCACCCCGTTCCTTCTCCTGCACGTCGAGCCGGAGCCCCGGTTACCCGTTAGGTTCTCCGCGACTCCGAATCGGCATCGGCCGTATTGGGCCCCATCTGTGGTGGTCTGATGGCTCTTTGAGGCGCGCGCGGAACGCGACGCGCCGTACGGTCGGGTCTGTTTCTGGTCGGACGGGGAGCCACCCATGCTCGCCGTCCGCAGGCCCGCGCTTACGGTGGCCGGAGATCGTCTCGCGATCCCCGACGCCCGGTGTGTCCTTCGCGATGGCTGGGTTGCGAGGAGGCAGCGCTTCGCTGCCTCACGCGTCCCGCCTCCTCCGTAGCTAGCATGACTGCTTCGCAAAAGGAGGAGACGGCATCCCAGTCCCCCTCGCTCCGCATCATGGCCTGCACTAGGCCCGGACGCGAGAGGTCGCCATCGCCGATCACTTCCCTGAGGACACGGCGGTGCTCAGCCCACGAAGGGCATTCTCCCACCGTGTGTTCCACCGTGTCCTCAGGGCGGTCCTCGCAGTGATAACACCCGGGCGTTTCCTCCCGCCCCATCAGACACAGGTACCTCCCGAAACTTCCATGTCCGGTGAGGACCTGCGTCAGGCGGTAGGTGAGGACGCCGTAGCGTCTCTCAAGCCACTCCTCAAAGAGGGGACTTACCGCTGCGATGGCAGCGAGCCCAGCCCTCGGTTGCGACAGTCGTTGCTGCCATTCCGCCATGAGATCGCGCCGGAGCTCATCCCGCCACGCACCTATTTGGCGCGGCAGCGGGGTTTCGCCCCGGCGACGTGCCTCCGCGCGCATGCCGTACACGCGCGCGAGCACCTTCGCCTCCAGATCCCACGGCGGTAATCCGGCAAGGAGGTTCGCCGACTCCCCAGAGATCGTGCGGTATCCGCGGATCATTCGGATCGCCATGACCCTCTGTGCCATGAGCAGCGTCCGAGCGGCACGCCGCAACAGGTTTGGCGCCCAAACAGGGGCGCCGTAGAGGGCCATGGACCGCACGACCCCGGCGTATAACCTCCGGCAGGAGGCGTTTGGCCCCCGAGGTTGGGGAGGATGCGTTTAAACGCAGCCCCCGTCCTCTCCAACTTTGGGGCCAAACGTCGGAAGTGTTCTATGAAGTTCCACCGACTGTCGAGGACGAGTCCTAGGTACTTCATCGTCGTCTCGACGTCGATGGTAACTCCTCCCGCCGTTATTTGGGACCCACCCGGAGGTGGCGCGTTCCCGCGGCCATGAAAACACATGGCCTCGGACTTGTGGAGCGCCACCTCGAGTCCCAACTGCCGGATTCTTTCAACGACTGTCGCAACCGCTGTCGCCATTAAGTCGGCCGCCGCCTGGTGCGACCTCCCGTGCGCTAGCACCAGCGTGTCGTCGGCGTAGCATATTGTGCTAACGCCGTTCGGGACACCGACCGTGCGCAGCACCCAGTCATAGCCGATGTTCCACAGGAGCGGCCCCAGAACCGAACCCTGTGGAACACCGCGTGACATCTCTCGCCGGTTCCACTCGCCCCGGTGACCGGGGTAGCTGACGGACCTGTCCGTCAGGTAAGCCTCGATTACACGACGGAGGTAGGTAGGCACCCGATGATATCGGAGTGCCTCCAAGATGCAGCTCCAGGGCAGGGAGTTGAAGGCGTTGGCGATGTCCAGAGACACCGCCACTACGACCTTACCCCTGCACACTGCAGTCCCCGTCGTGAGGTCTCTAACGCGCATGATGGCGTCCACCGTGGAGCGCCCTCTGCGGAAGCCGAACTGGCCGTCCGACAAGTCCGGCCCAATGTCCGTCAGGTGCGCGACGAGGCGGCTCGAAATGATTCTTTCGAAGACTTTCCCCACCTCGTCGAGCAACACTATGGGCCGGTACGCGGACGGAGAGTCCGCAGGGCGCCCCGTCTTCCGCACGAGGACCAGTTTTCCCGCTTTCCAGAGAAGCGGGAACTGGCCTCTCTCCAGACATGCGCTGTAGAGACCAATCAATCGAGGCCCGAGAGCCTCTGAGGCCAGGACCCATGCCTTGCCATGCAGGCCGTCGGGTCCTGGGGCGGTGTTCTTGGCGCCCATCCGGCGCACCGCCGCTCTCAATTCTGCCTCGGTCACCTCTGGGACGATGTCGTCGTCGTCGTCGCTGTAGCCCGCGTCGGGCACCGCAGGGGGCGGAGTCATATACGGAGGGGTGAACCCCCTCCACAGTCGAGGGAACAGGGTGCCAATCACCTCCTCCAAGACTTCTTGCCGGAGACTCTGGGTGAGCGGGGGAGCCCAAGCGCGGAGCTTGTCGCGTACCATCCGGTACGGGCGTCCCCACGGATCTCTGTCCAGAGTCCCCAGCATCTCTCGGCGGGCCTCCTCCTTGGCCCGCAATATCTCCACCTTGAGGAGGGCCTTGGCTGCCCTGTATCCCTCGTACAATTCCGCCTCTCTCGTCTCCGCATTCGGAGGACGGATGCGGCGCCTGCGGTGCCTAGTGTACTGGCGTCGCGCAGCAGTGCACGCCTTGCGTAGAGCTGCAAGCTCTTGCGACCACCAGTACACCTGGCGCTTTTGCTGCCTCGATCGGATCCGGGGCATCGCCACGTCACAAATCCTGGACATGGCGTCCTGGAGCCACTTAGCCTCATCGTCGATGTCGGCAGGCCTGACCGGTGGTATCACCCAGGCCTGCACGATGGCGGCTTCCAGGAGCAGCTCCCGGTCCAGCTGTTTCAGCGCCCAACGCGGGCCACATGGGGCCTGTCTGACCGGCGGGTCCGCGGACTCGGCGGAGACGTCGAACCGGATATACCGGTGGTCTATCCGGTTCGAAAGTATTACTAGGTTGTTAAATAAATTCTCAGTACGGAGCCTGGAATTGTGCTCGATATATTATGGCAATAGGATCACCCCCTATCGCATTGGACTCATAACATAAATAGTGAAATTATTGTACAGTGGCATTAAATGCCGTAATGTGCACTTCTGCCTACCCCTTCGGGAATAAAATCTTTATAAGTTATTTTGGAACTTCCCGGCGTGATTATTTTCATTGGTTTCTTTATTTTTGTCGTCAACAGACTAAACTTTCAGGTCTACGGGACAGTACCTACGCCCCCTTTCCTCCAATTATTTACTCTTGTCATAACCAGGCACAATTTCAAACCCACATGCTTCCACAGAGTTCTTTGGAATAGAAAAAGCCATTAAAACTTTGTCCTGTCTTCGCCAAAAACCTCATGTTCAACAGTGCTTGCAGTGCAAACGAGAAAAAACGGAAAAAATAAACAAATAATCTGGAAAAATATTATCCAGAATATAGTTCCAGATCTTGAGTGATTGAATGAAACCAGGGTATAATGGAAATTCAATAAAGCCAAGGAAAGTAAATGACCGTTCCGATTCGACTATTGTTTGACTGATCGGGTCATGCCAATTCGATTGCGCAGTATCCAGGCAAGGTATTCAGTTATCCGTCTCTTTTATTTGAAACTGAAAGGGTGCTTGTATAATATATTATCTAGACTGCAGTAAATATTGAGTTGAGTAATCCATTAGAACTTTAAAGTGGTGTTTTTGTTATATCGCCTTTTCGTAAGTAGCTACGGGAGTTATGTGATTTCTATCGTGTTTGGTCCTTAAAAACTATTGAACTAAGGGTCACTTACGATTTAATCTATCTGAATAGTTCAAATACTTTTTTTATCTTTTTAAATGTGATCAATTTTATCCGGTTTCTTTCAAAATTCACTGGATCCACTCGATATCTAAGAGGTTATTCCGTCAAATCTTACTTTCACAAAACTTAGTTTAGATAAATGCCCTCTGTTCCTGAGATCTTGTCCACGTTCTCCTTCCTACAGCATTGTCCCTCTAAGGCAATAAAACAAAATGAAAATCTATTTTCAACATCAAATATCTACGAATCTACTCAAGGAAATGGTCTGTGCCTGGCCCTTGGACGGACAATGGGCTATATTTAATACCGAAGCCGTTCCTGTCATTCCCAGTACGTACTTTATTATCCGGACGATTTGACCGTAGATCGTCCGGGTGTAATCCGGATAATAATGTTATGATTGTATCTTGACAGTAGGCCATGGTGTGGAGATAGGAAAGTTTGTTTAGTTGGTCCCTAGTTTTCATTGAGCCGTTGGTCTTTAGAAGACATTGTTTCAGCTGTTTAATGTTTATTTACAATTAACACATAGATTTATCAGGTTTTCTCTGGAGGATAACGAAAGACTCGGTTTTCGATAATTATGCTCAATATTTGTTCGGTTATAAAAAAGTAATATTCAAAAACAACATTAGGTACCATTATGTATTTTATTCCTTCCCCAAAATCAAAATCAATAATGTAAGTAACGAAACCATTAAGTTTTCACTACCAATAATTATCTGAATAAGAAAATTAAGCTATAATTTACAATAATATCAAGCACCCCTCTAACTGTCGTGGGTACGGCAGATTCCTACTGGTCTCCTCGAAAGTCCGTGTGCAAGCAAAACACAAACTGAGTTACCTGCGAGTGACGGCTCTCAGTGCACACAAAAACAATCAAATATCGACATCTCACTCCTTCCTTACTTGGGAAGGAAAACACGGGATCTAAGTTGGAAAATAGTCGTTAATAAAAGTGTATTTTAAGAACTGGGGGCTTATTCTTGATTGCTATTCCGATCGATCGAGATTGGTATTGTGTAATTTCGTACTCTTGAGTTGCAACACTAGTGCCCATTGCATATCGCGGAGAACCTAACGGGTAACCGGGGCTCCGACTCGACGTGCAGGAGAAGGAACGGGGTGGTTTTTAGTCAGTAAGAGTCTGACACTCCCTCCCGCCTCACCCAGGCGGGAGCAGTCATTCGACGATTTTCCCACCTAAAAAAAAAAAAAAAAAAGTGCCCATTGCATCCGCATTGCGTGAATATTTAATAAACTAAATGGTATTTAGTTTGGTTTTATATTCCATTCTCTGAATGCTATTTCAATAGTTACGATAGGGGTTGTATAGTTTTGATATTGAATAATTATTGAGATTTTATTGAATTGAAATTGCATTGACATTAAGATTGGTTTCAAGAGTAAGCACCCAGATTCCTTTATGTAACTCCTAGCTGTAAACCACTCACAAGCTCAGTGTCGCAAATTCAGTTCCAGTTCCAAGTCCGGCTGACTCAGACAATATCCAAGTGGGTATTACTATTACTCACTCGCCCTCTACTATTCAACTATATAGGGGTTAATAATTTTTACATCTGGAACTAGTGAAAAGTCTTGAATTAAACTGGCTCTTCGGAGAAGAAAAGGGGTACATTTTTTGTAACAACCTAAATTTATTATTAAGGAACTACAAAATACAATAACCCGCATAGCTGCCATCAGTAAACATGTCCAGATGACTCCTAATTCTGGAAAGCTGTGTCAAAATAAGAAAAAAAATATGAGGTACAATATTTATTTTATATCGACGTGGAATTCACAATTTCAATCGCCTATGTTTCCATTCAGAATATTCTCGCTTGAACGCCGTATAAGCCAGCGTGTTATGCCTTCGCTTTGTGCCTTAACGCAAAGACAGCTGAATATAAACGTTTATAATTTGCTCCAGTTGATCTCTCTGGTATTCACGCAAACGTATCACGTTCAGGCACCAAATCTTCCAGCTTATTATCCAATTTGTACTCTTTGTAGCCTTTCGAGGAAATTGTATTGTATTTTTTGTTTTAGGTATTGTTTTGCTATTCTTAATGTGAGTCTTCCTACCTTTGGGTTTTGTATTTAATTGTTTTTGTTTTTTAAACGTTGCCCCACATTAGGATTTTCTCCTGTGTCGTGGGTGCGTTTACAAACATACAAGTTCACATACACAGTGACACCCAGACCCGAAACAACAATTTGTGGATCACACAGTGTTGTTCCGTGCGGGAATCGAACCCGCGACACGTTGCACGGCAGCCGGTTGCCCAGCCACCGCACCAACTGTGCAGTCTAGGTTTTACACACATAATATCTTTAGCTTTATCACGCCATATTCATTGGTACTAGACTTCGTTTCTAAGTACGTAGACATCACCACATAGAGCAGGCTCGACTGTGAGATGTGTGATAGTGCAATAAAACATAGTCTGCAAGCATTTGTTTGTAGCATTTGTGATAAGTTATACAATGTACAGATGTGCTTAAGCTACGGTAACCAGGTGACCGTTTACCACAACGGAGGGACTATTATTTTATAACATAAGCCGGTAAACGAGCAGACAGATCACCTGATGATAAGCAGTCGGCATCGCCCATGGACACCCGGAACACCAGAGGCGTTAGGTACAAGTGCGTTACCGGCCTTGATTACTTGAATTTGAGGATAGTTGGATTAGTACTAGTAGGTATTAGACTTATTGTTTTAACAAAACATCATCATGCTTTTTATCCCAAACGAAACGGTAGGCAAAGGTGCACATTAGGACACTTAATACCACTGTACAATGTGACACCCACTTTACACTATTGCTGTTCTGAGTCCTATGTTATAGTCGGTGAGCCTATTGCTATATACCGGGCACAATTCCAGACTCCGTGCTACTACTAAGGTTATTTTTTAAACCCAGTAAATGTATTCCTGGGAACCGTCTCAATTGTCCGTCGACTAATCGGCCAACAGACTTGTTTTAAATTATATAAAACAGGCATCTCCTTGAAAGTAACCTGACGGCCATTTGAAATCACCTATCGTATAGTATCGAGTAGTTCGAGTACCCTACAATGCCACTACCATTTCATACCACAGTATTCACGTCACATCTCCCCATAAATAATAATTGGCACAAGAACTCGAGGACACCTTGATCAAGCTAACAAGATTCTGCCCTACAGCAGAATGCGTCGTTACCAAATCTAATAATCCCGTGGATTTGGGGACTCCGTACGTATTGCGTATCAAGGTGTGTAGGTACCTATTGTGCCAATTTATCTGTTATTTCTAAATTGGAGTACAGTCGGCCTAGGTATTTAATATGCATGTATAAAAATAAAAAATAATTATATAAAGAAACTACAGGTCATTGAAAATTGTATGTTGTTAATGAAACTCAATCTCTTGCATCCATTAGCTAATCAGTGGTGGTACTGCTTCAGTGCTGAATCGATCCATATTTTTTAACCGACTTCAAACAAAAGAGGTTCTTTGTTTGACCTGTATGTATGTATGTCGGTACCTATGTTCGTGCGCGATTATCTTGCAATTGGCTGAACCGGTTTCGATGCGGTCTTCAGGAAGGTGTTTGTTACACTTCAAATGAAGGGGTTGATGTCGGTTTTTTTAAACGTTGTTTGTAATTAATTATTTGGAGTATACCCGATTACTTGGCTGTCTGTATGTACTTACATAATTCTAGGCGTTGGTAGCATATGCTAGCTAAGGAGGACGCAGAGCTCGTGAGGGAACGAACTTACTCACGCCGCGGCCGTCGCGAGACACATTCCGAGCGTCGGGGATCGCGAGACGATCTCCGGCCACCGTAAGCACGGGCCTGCGGACGGCGAGCACGGGTGACTCGCCG
Organism: Spodoptera picta; assembly: GCA_038387885.1. Classification (NCBI taxonomy): domain Eukaryota; kingdom Metazoa; phylum Arthropoda; class Insecta; order Lepidoptera; family Noctuidae; genus Spodoptera; species Spodoptera picta. The sequence continues at coordinate 135,450 of JAZHFQ010000082.1, forward strand.
CCTGACCAGAACCAGGCTCGAGTGTACGGGGCACTTACCCTTTGAGCCGGAGTTCCGGCAACCCGTTAACGGCTCCGTTGGTAAGTACTTTGATTGCCACATAATGTCAGCTATATCGCGCCATTTTCCTTGGTACTAGACTTCGTTTCTAAGTACGAAGATATATGGGTGTATTTAACATCAAGATGGACATGGCTTCCATTTAGGTGGGTAATATGTACCTTACAAAACGATGGCAAAATCAGTTTTCTACATTGCTCGCAACGCACTGGTAGGATATTGTCTGATATTGTATATTTGCTTAAGCTACGGTGATCGCTTACCGTCAAGCAGGCTCATTGGCGTCAACAAAAGCGGACAAGAGAGTGCACTCAGTGTAGCCATTTTTATTCGCCATTTGCTTAGTTTAACCAATAATTCCAAGGTAGGTAGTATAGCAAAAGTAATGTGGATTGTGAATAAAAAAACAAATTACGTCCTTATCATTTTATTCTCACAAGAAAAAACGTTAACGGATCTCTTAAAAATTACAATAACGAAAGAATTATCCACAGCTAACAAACGCATAGCTGCATAATACGATATATTTACAATTAAGCTCTTTGGCTTCTAAAAGAATTTACAAAAAAATAAAACGTTAAAAATCTTAATAATTTTGCGAATCATGTAACGCAACATAACATAATTTAAAATTATCAATAAAATTTCAACAGAGGACTAAAATAATATAATGTTTAAAATACACTAAAATACAATGTGCCCAGAAAATTCTAATGTGATTTTATACAAATGTGTCGAATACTGCGTCGGTAAACGATTAAATTACTAAATGTACAAACAGAACTTATTTACCTGACGTAAAATTATATTGAATTCATTCCCTAGATAAGTAACATTTACAAGACATTTAAGTAAAACGAAAGGGTGAGTAATTATTAAACTTTAGAATTAATTGTACAAAGCCCTCTTAGAGAATCGCCTAGAATCTTGTCTCACTTTTGCAGTCAAAATGTACAATCTGAACCGTAGCCTAGTTGTAATAAGTGTGACTCTTGTGTAAATCTTTTGGTGATGACAATTTGGCCTTCATGATCTTAGGGCCCGGCAGGCCGTGTACCATTGCAAACAAATCATCTTCACTAACATATACTGAGTCAGACTGACATTACGAATGAATGTAGTTTCACAAAATTCGTTCATTTTTCAAGGTCAGAGAGCACATGGGATTTTTTGTCTTAAGACCTGGACTGCACCAACATATTTAGCAAAAAGTACTATAATCGAATATAATCGAATCGAAATCGAGCACAACAACACTTAAACGATTGGTGCAATCCAAGAATTGAAATTCGAAACATCAGTCCTTTCTCAGGCCAAAAAAACTTCAATTGTATGAAAAAAACGGAAAGCTCGAACATCTAAAAATATTTCTAGAAATGCGATATTACAATGAAGTACTTTACAAATTGGGAAATTATGACAATAGTCCAGGAGCTTGTGATGCATTGTAAAATATTTCAAGTGTCGAGCTCCTGGCCTATAGTCTTGAAGCGTACTACCTAAAAGTAGGCACAGAAGGATCAGTACATTTTGGTTTAAGGGAGACCTTAAGTATATCACATCGACTATTTAGCCTTTGATGTGGTGGGTAATTTACAAATGGAATGTTTTTTATCTGTAAACCTTTAACTAGAAGTAGAGAACCAGTGACATTTAATATTGAACTTTAATTCGAAATGAATAAAATCGATTCTTCAACAATATGTGGATATCTCCTTATTCTTCTTTTGAAATATAATTCAGTTAAAGGCTCACAGACTCACACCAAAGGCTCTAGGGTAAAGCATGAGAAATTACCACTAACTATCCTATACCCTACAAATAGCATTGAGCTGAGATCTTGCTTCTAAACGATTAGTATAACATCTATCCTACACTGTGACTTTATTGGAAACTTGGTTATAAGTACCGGTTTTGTTATCAAACTGGGGTTGATGTAACTATTGGACATTGTTTAACTAATGTTGTCAACACGATAGACGCTGTGATGGGATTACTAAAATCCGTCAGCACTTTTTTGTCTGTTAGGGTACTGTAAGCAGTCAAAAATAATAATATGAGGCTTTTCTCATTATTATTGTGCCATGATAAGATACATACTAATGGACTGCTGTGCACAGTTAATAATTATTTTAATTAAACTGTCAAACACCAAGCGGTCACCGATGACCGCAACCTATTGTTCTTTAATTGTGTCTATAATGACGGTACTCAACGAGTTAAAAATAATTACATCTCAATAGTTTTATCAACCCAGTCCGTGTTACATTTGTTATATTTTTATAATCCTACAATTCTACAACTTGAACTAGACATATTTTGCTGACACGCACGTAGCCTTTAAAATCGATACGACACTGTCCGCGAAAATCACATCCGCGTCCACAAATTCGCTGTCAGAAATCTGTAAGTTAGATCCGCGTCAGCAAAAGCCGCCAGTAAGGTACTTAATTGGTACTAAATCCTCGCCACGTAGACTAGTCCTTCTAGATATAATTACGTATGCCTGCAGCATATTGGCTATTATATTATTTCGGTATAACTATTGTATCTATAGACATACAGTTCATTATTATAGAGAAAATAATGTGTATATTTTTATAGTAAAATTACTTTCGTGAGACATACTTAATTAATTATTACGTTTTTCGACTAACTAACTGTTGCCTCTAGTATGACATGAAACTAGTCGAGTTCCTCGTCAAACGGTTACGGAAGTAAGCCGAACATAATAATTAATGTGTATATTTATTAGTAGTATAGACAGCTTTGCAATCATAATTGAAAATGAATAACTATGTGAAAATCACTGAAGTAGAAGAAGATAATTCGTGTGTACATTTAATTTTATTCTACTACATTAATTTGAAAATGAAGGGATCCTAAAATGCAAATTGGTACCTACTCTACGCCACTAGAAAAAAAAATATTGTATTAAAAAATTTGAACTATTAACACCGGATATGTTAAACTGTAATACGTATTGAAATAAATATTTTAATTTGGCTTAAAATACTTATTAGCAAGCTTAAGTTATTTAGAACTCTGTGATATCTATCATAAGAATTATTTTCGTTCATTCTTTTTGAGTTCCTGCTACAGAATACGACTTTTCGAGCTGCCAATGAGTATTTTAAGCCGCATAAATACGAAATTTGAATTATGCTAACAATTTTTCTAATTTAATTAACTTTTTTAAATTGACAGACACGTAATTTTTTAACTAATTTCGAGAAAAATCTTTTAAATATTATTTAATCTATGTATGAATCGGAGATTACGTCAAATGTACCGTCAGTCGTGTGTAATATGTATACATTTTACATATTAATACACTACATGTATTATACAAAAAAATATGCGAGATGCAGTTTTGTAAGATCTTATACATCGTATTTAGTTATTGTTAACCGGTGCATTTAAGGGATAATCTTATCATATTATATGCAGAAAGGTTGACGTTATCTTAACTAAAAATAAGTCACTGGGTTGCATTATTAAGATACAATCTTTTCAAATACTAAAACTCGATCACAATTTAATAAATTAACAAAAACTATCTAACAAAACTGCACCACACACGGAATTGAGTATAAATATACCATAACGGTAACAACGTTCAGTCACAATATCAACATTAATTTATTCAAAACCGACAATTAGATAGAAAAACCTTTACACTACACTGCCGCACTTACCATTCGTTAGCGATAAGTTGGGGCCCAAAGATGGCCGCCCTAGAGTATTGTGCGCGAAGCTGGCAACACTGCCGTTGTGGTCGTAGCCGTTCATGTATTGGTTGTTCTGTAAACCAATCAGGAGCTCCACCAGGGCTTTGCTCGCACTCTGAGCGTTGAGTAGCTCGAAGATGATGCAGTTGCATTCTGGCTCGGGGTTCTTTAGAGAGCTCTTGGTGCTGGAGTTGGAGCTGGTGGAGTTGGTGGCGGAGCTGGGCGTGGAGGAGTGTCCGCCCCGGGCGGGGTGCAGCGGACAGACGAGCTGTATGTCGGCGGGGTACTGCGCGGGGATGCCGGCCAGGTGGTTGGCGGCGGCGCGCGCGTAGAACACGCACGTGTGTCCGTCCGCGTCCGGGTAGCTCGGGTTGCCGTTGTGCTGCGGACGGGGATGGAGATAGGTCAAATTACTTATGTTTCAGGATGCTGGTTAAACACTTAATAAAGTGCGATCATAGTTACGAGTTAAAACCTGTAACTCACTTGAGAAGACGACAAGAAAAACTATAATCTTTTTTCACATAACGTAACATAACATCACGCCCTTTTATCCCCGAAGGGGTATGCACATTTCAGCACTTAATGTCACTGTACAATGTAACACTCACTTTTCCCTATTTATGTTATGTACGTCCAGTATATGGAAATAGGCTCACCCCCTATTACATGGGACTCATAACATAAATAGTGAAAAGTGGTTGTTACATTATTTTTCCTTGTTGCTATAATAGTGTTCGGTATACCTATAAATAAGTGTAATTATATTTCACGTTGCACACGTACCCATATGAGCAGTTGCGCGGCGGCGAGATGTCCGGCGGCGGCGGCGGCGCGCAGGGCGAGCGCGCGGTCGCGCGGGGCGGGGGCGCGGCCGCCGGGCACGGCCAGCGCGCGCGCCAGCGCGGCGACCCCGCCCCGCGCGCCCGCCGTGCGCAGCGCCTCCACGCCCGTCGCCACCGCCTCCGAGCTCAGGAACGCTCGCCGCTCGTACTTTAGTCTTATCCACCTGGGATGTAAATTAGTTCGATGTTAACCGTCTGCAGCCGACGTGTAGTCCCACAGACACCGCGAAATACAGAATCACGTGTTATACCGTCATTTTTCAAATACGAGCATCACTGCTGCGAGTACCTTACTGTATAGTGCTCGCTATACTTTAATTCTACAAAAATATTTGCTGTTGAAATGGTGTCTGGTATAATATACACCTCAGTTGAATTGTAACAATTTAACCACGTCAGTTGCAGAGGGTTAAATACTTATTCAATATGTGCACTGGTGCCTGTAAGCTAAATGGCTTTTAAGCAATAGTCAACCAGAAAATAGCAAGCTTAATGTGTAGCATAGCATGTCCTAATTATCTGTATATCATAATTGTGTTGTTTCTTATTCCCTCGGTCGACGAGCAATCAACTGCCAATTAGGTCATAATACTAAGAAAATACAAGCACTTTACCGAACTTAAACTTCTTTTACCGGAGTTTTTGCAAACACTCTACTAATAAAACAAAAATAGTCATAAATGCAATAAAAATGTATTTATATTTTAAAAATATTATTAAACCACAAAGAGTAACCCAAACAATATTTACCTTTCTTTCTCTTCTCGACTAGATGTAGCCATGGGTTTGACATGGCCTCTGAAATCAGCCTCCCATATTGAATTCGCGAGATCGTTGCCCAAAGACACCATTACACTCACGTGGCTCAATCTGAAATTAAATAGAAAAAATGATAAATACAAATGACGTCTATAAGTCAAATGTAACTTCATCAAAATATATAAGAGCTGCCTTGTTTTTCTTTCACAGAGATTCCCGTTCTTCAAACTTCAAAAAGAGATCACGAGCGATATCAACCCATATAACCGATGTATACCCAAAAAACCACCTCATAATAACCATGAGTGCTTTTATAACAGAAATGGAAAAATAAATCGCTACAACCAACAATAAAGTATAATAGGCTTTCAAAATTCATGATTACATGCTTAGTCAACCCCATGGGAAACTTTTTGATCGCCTAAACCTGATAAAAACTGCAACGCACCTTCTTGTGCGAGTTTTTATGATAATTTACATTATGTTAAACTATCGTCTGTTCCATTAAGCCCCCCGTTAAACCTAATACCCAGAATGGTTTTTTTTTAAGGGGGAAAATCATCGAATAACTTATCCCGTCTGGGCGAGGCGGGAGAGAAAGTCAGACTCTTAATGACTAAATACCACCCCGTTCCTACTCCTGCACTTCGAGCCGGAGCCCCGGACACCCGTTAAGTTCTCCGTGGCTCCGTACCAATAAACACCCAATAAACCCAATAAAAAATACCCAAAATGGGTATAAATAATAATAAACAGGTACTCACGGCCACTCATCAAGGTCGAGGGATCGTACCCGCGATATATGCGAGCCGAGGTTCCTGTGTATGCCGGAGCACTCGATGCAGATCAACACGCCTAGGTTCAGGCTCGCCCAGTCCGGGTCTGGAAATGAAATAGACAACTATTAGTTTATTATTTGACGTAGGTATAATTACAACATAAATAACATTAAATACCTCCTTAATAAGTAACAAAATTACAAGCTTGTAAAAGACATACATATTTTCAAACAATGTATTTCGTGTTTCATTTGTCATACTTGACACTTTTTGTAGTTGCACTGCGGCTACTGCTGCCAGTGGAACTCTTAACCGTGAGTATATCAGACAGCATTGTTGAGTTTATGAGTCAAAAAAATCTTAGTAATAGCACGGAGTCTGGTATTATAACTTAAAACTGACTAAAAGTAAATGTTACACTCCTATTTGCATCTCTGCCTACTACTGTTTAAAATCCACACCTTAAAGTATAGGTACGTTTCTTAAAGGTAATCTTTAACACGTTAAACGCCATGGCAGTCACCGGTGACCGACGTTAGCGGAGGATTTGCCTTCAACAGTTTTTTATTGGCAGTCAAAGCCTTAACATTTAACATTTCAATACAAACATAGAATAAAATGGAAACAGCATGCAATAAAACCTTATTTATCGCTTTGATGTCTAATCTATCAATTGTATTTAGAAAGTTTAACAACCTCATTACCAAAACAGGTATGAATTTGACATTCCGCGACAAAGGTCAGGAGTTCGATACCCGAACCTGAACAAATACGTGATACAAAATATTTGCAGAAAACCTGCGTCAAATATTTGAACAAACTATGCATTATGCATATTCAATTTATAAATTGTCATAACTTTTTTTAAGTCTTTGATATTTTGAAATGACCAATGTTATAGCTGAAGTTTATCTCAATTCGGGATTTAACGCGGAACACTATTCCTTGGCAATAAGGCTTGCCATGACTACCAAATATTTTCAGCAACACAATATTACCAGCAAGGGCTTTTTTGTAAGGGGGCAAAATCATCGAATGACTCGATGATCGCCTGGGCGAGGCGGGAGAGAGTGTCAGACTCTTACTGACTGAAAACCACCCCGTTCCTTCTCCTGCACTTCGAGTCGGAGCCCCGGTAACCGTTAAGTTCTCCGCGACTCCGAATCGGCATAAGCCTTGTTGGGCCATCCGTGGTGGTCTGATGGCTCTTTGAGTAGTAACTCTGTCTAGGTGACTACTAGAAATCTAACTCAGTTTCCTTTGTTTTTAATAAGTTAAAAATGTTTTTATGAGTTACAGATATGACATACCAGCGGCCCCGCAGTCGCAGCACTTGTCGTTTCCGTGGACGCGGCGGATGTAGTACGTGGCGCGCACGTCGCCCGTCGAGTTGGCGCCCGTCGGCATCGGCTGCCGGGACGTCTGGGGACCGAACGAGGTTACTCAGATCTTGTTATAATGAAATAAAAGTATATATATAAGTTTTGAATGCATTTTAAGTAGAGTTATACGGATTCATAGAGTATTTTAAGTGTTAAATTACGAGATAAGAATACAGAATCTATATTCTGTATTGTTATTATACCTCGTGTGTTCATAAGTTTTGAGACAAATTAAAAGTTGCATATCTTTTTAAATAATAAACTTATATTTATAAAAACAATAACAAACATTAAGTAGATAGTAAGTAAAAATTAAATATAATTATTATTCAAAATGACCACCCCTGTTTTTAATTCATGCCCTTAGACGATTTGGCCAGTCATCAATGGCGGCACGAATCTTTTCCAGAGGAATTCGCTTCGCTTCTCGGACAAGAGCTCGCTTAAGTGACTCCAAGTTTGGGTGGGACTTTCGGCAGGCTCTGAGCTCTAATTCGGTCCATAGAGAATAATCCAGCGGGTTGGGGTCGGGGCTGGAGGAGGGCCATTCGTTCGCCGCAATGAAGGCCGGTATTTATTATAATATTTTCCTTCAGCCAAGCTTGGGTGGTTTTAGCCTTATGGGATGGCGCCGAGTCTTGCTGGAAAACCCAATACTTGTTATGGAATAGGGTATTAGACAGGGGTCTCACAACAGTCTCTAGAATGTCACTTTGATAATTTTTGGCTTTCACCTTGACGCCTTGTTGGCAGAAATGAAGCTGAGTGACACCTTCGTACGAAACTCCCCACCATACCATGACACTAGCCGGATGATGAGTACGCGAGACATTCCGTGCTGAAGGTGGGACATCCTTGTTACTTTTGGCATACACTTTATTGTTTTGTCGATTGTACTTTTCTTCGACGGTAAAGATTTTCTCGTCGGTGAAGAGTATCTTCCTCGCATCGTGTCTCCTAAGCAGTATTGGACAACGTTCGCGTCGCAATTGACGAAGGCGATCGTTTAAAAAGTGTACTTTTCTACGGCTATACGCCTTAACCTTGAGATCATATTTCAGTATTCTGTTGACTGAAACGCGCGAAATATTGGTCTGCAGAGCGAGTTTCTTCTGAGTGCGACATGGATTTCGGCGAAGTCGCTCTTGGATGATTTTAATGTTCGCAAAAAAGTCAAAAAAGTCAAAAGTCAAAGCATTTATTTCAATTAAACCATAGTTTGGTACTTTTGAAACGTCAACAAATACAAAATAAATAATAGTCTGTCAGTCAGTCCGTCAGTGAAGCTAGGTGAAGCTAGGTGCTCATTCCAAAACGTAGATTCGAATGGAGAAGAACGAGCAAGAAACTCCATTCGTTACTCTTTTAAAAAAGTATGTTCTACAATGTCTCTGATACATATTTCAATACTGTACGCATATGTAAGAACAATGCAAAGACACGCTTGACGTATTATACTAATAACTTACTAAAATAAAAATAATAAAGATCTTAAGTCTAACATGGTGCTCACATATGCATACTGACAATCCATAGAAATAGTGCTTCTACCTCTATACAAGAAAAAGGAAACTCTTTGTTTCAATAAAGAAAGACATGCTCGATGCCATAAGGAAACTAGATTGTCTACATTACAATTAAAGTATTAAATTATGTATTATATTACCTACTATTGGAATTTAACTACTGACTACATTTCAGTATTTTCCAGTGGAGCCGAACCAACATGCTGGCAAGCATTCTTATCTTCAAGATAATCTGTCAGTGTGTAGTAAGCTTGATTACATAATTCGCGCTTAATATATGTTTTAAATTTACTTTCATTGAGATCTAGTATGCTATTTGGTATTTTATTATAGCATTTAATACCTAACCCCATAAAGGATTTCTGTACTTTGGACAGTCTGAATTGCGGTATAGCTAACTTATTTAGGCAGGCGTCCTCACAGAGCGTGGACGACCACTTCTTTGCCGATCATGTAAAGAACTTGTCTCCTGGTATCGTTTAATAGTGTAATACACGAAGTTGCCGTAACTTTTCAGTCACATCAAAACTTTTCAGTTCTCGGAAAATGTCCATAGGTTTTCTTCCCACCTTAAATAATAAAATGACGGTCGCACGTAATTCTTTTGTTCCCTCCATTACGAGAAAATTTAAATAAAATAATCCGAAATCATAGATATTAAAAGTTAACATTCCAAATTCAAAATAAGAAAAAGAAATATACAGCAGCCAGTAATTTTTATTTTATTTTTATAAGCAAATAGTTTGTCTCAAAACTTATGAACACACGAGGTATATTTGTTCCTATGAACAACTGTAAGATTTGGGGATGGACAATTTTAAAATTGATGTATTTTATAATATACATTTTGAATTTTTTTACTATCTAGAGATGGACCCGTATACTACGTTTTAAATCTTAAATTATACTCCGGTGACAGAGAGAACATTTTTGGAATTTCGACATTCGTAATTAAGTCACTGTTTGCGTTAACTAAGTAAGTATTTATTAGACGGATCCTAGTTGGGATTGCTGACTGATTTTAATTTGTGAAATTCTCTATAAAATGAAAACAAGAGCCTATACTAATAACATAGTATTTAATGAGATGTATGTCGACTCACCCGTCCCTGCAGCGAGGCGAGTATCTGAGCCTCGACGGCGGCGACCCAGGCGTCCCGCTCGGCGGCGGCCGCCGCGCCCGCGGCCGCGCCCGTCACCTCCCAGCGCCATCGCTTGCCGTCCAGGCTCACTATCGTAAACTCATACGATGTCGCGTATTCACCCTCTGGAAGAAGATATTAAGTTGTATTAGTTGTAATAAATAAAAACATCAACAAAAGATTCTGTTTTTTATTCGGGAGCCTAAATTAGGAACACTTCTATCTACGAGCGAGCACGCATTTCGTGCCATTATATCGTCTCTGTTTAACCTATTGAGAGATAGACTTCAGGCCTGATGATAAGGAAGGTAACATTTTAATATAAACCTATTGTATCTCAGTGTTAAAGAATACCTCAAATATAAAGCCCGCTTGTTCGAGCATTAACGATGGTCAATGCTTTCCTGGCATCCGCACCAGAGTGTGATTTGTTCGCAGCGAGATGGACGGATGTATGTCGTGAATGTGTAAGATTTTGTGAGAAGATGGACGACTGATGAATTAGTTTTAAGTAATTATAATTATTGTAGTTTTTACATAAGATACCTATTACATAAGTGTAAAATAGTAAATAAGTTACATTTTTTATTGTTTAACTGTATAATGTTTTGGCTTGTGCTGTAAAATTATACATGTGCTTATAAATAAATAAATAACGCTCAACACATTAAAAATATCTTTAAAAAACAATAAATATGCCTTTATCAACTATTGTAGGTAATAAGCAAAATAAATATATATTTGCATAGTCAATAAACGAGTCCTCAGAAATTATATCATGAATATTGTATCACCAGCTTTATAGGTAAACAAATAAAAAATATTTCATAACTTGTTTGTTTTGTTTTACAAATTAGACTTGCCTATGAATGTGCTTAAGACATTATGCGTTAATTCCTGAATAACTTGTAGTATACATACAGAATGGTTTCCTTATTATTGATATACATGCGAGGATTAGTTCTCCTTATTATTATCCCGTTGAGCCACGGAGAACTTAACGGATTACCGGGGCTCCGGCTCGAAGTGCAGGAGTAGGAACGGGGTGGTATTTAGTCAGTAAGAGTCTGACACTCTCTCCCGCCTCGCCTAGGCGGGAGAAGTAATTCGATAATTTTCCCCCCTTAAAAAAAACCTTAATACGCTGTTCCCGTAGTTATATTAGGTAGGTACCACATATTCTAAAACACCAAACGTCGACATATCAAGTATAAAAAAAATCTTCGATTTCATGACCCGAAGTAGGTCAGCCAGTATTGTTATTGTTTTGATACATTTTGTTAAACGAATCATTTATAAGTTACTTTGTAAAATTGATTTAACCCAAGTTTATACAAAAGAATAATATAGACGCAACATACCCTCATCCCCATCCTTCTTAACGCCACTGCTCTTCATCCGGCGATGCCTCTTCTTGACATGTGGCGTGTCCTTGTCCTGCCCGTTAGTGGAGCCGACTTCTACCTCAGATGCAAGCGACTGTCGACTCGTCGCGGGCTCCTTCATCGTGTCGAACGCAGACATTAAGGCTTTGTCCGTCACCCGGGTTGGTTTGTCTTTGTAGCCTGGAAAAAGGAATTTATTTGTTAGTAAATAATTTTGAGGCCTATGTTCAGCCGTATAAGGCGAAAGAAAGGGCAGTTTTACGGAACAGAATAATTACATAGGGCCTAAAAGACATTATTCATAATCTAACTAACGACAGCGAATAACAGAGAACTCTATTCACAGTTACAATTAGGTTCAAATTATAAAAATAAGTATAAACTCACCGATTGACAGTCCCCCAATACTGTCGTGTATATCGAGACTGCTGTATCCATTGTAGCCCGGCACGGTGGTGATGATGGACTTGGAGCCCCTCGGCTTCTGACCAGGCACCTTCACAGTCACGTACTGTAACGATATCTCCTTGCCGTTCACATCTTCCATATAGTCCTGGAAATATTAAAATATTTATGAGAAAAATAATTTAAACATGGCAGGCACTTTGCCGCCTACCAAGAAATCACTTAACTTGAGTCTTATCTAATATTCAAATTCAATTGCAAAGCAAATATTGAAATGCTATCTCGAACAATTACATTAAAACTCACATGTAAGCTTGGGTGGTAAGTCAACCTGCCATCATCGCAGAGCGTAACATATTTCTTCTTCCACTCCTTATTCAGAGCCTTGCTGCTCTTCTTGTACAGATATCCTTGCTTCAGAGGAATCGCTCTACCAGAGCCAAGCTCCCCATTCTTCAACCTATCATCTCCCTTTTTGGAAGGAGTAAAGAGATTCGATCTCCTTCGAGATTTCCTCGACGTTGTAGGAGTAGAAGATGGAGTGGGTAAATCCTTAGAATCCTTAGGAGGTTGAAGGTTGTCAAGGCAGTGTGGAGCGGTGAACTTCACGTTGTTATTCTCCGTTGCTATGGAAACGAGGCCTGATGAGGAGCCATGGCTGCCGAGAGAATTGCCCCATCGTGAGGAGGTGTCGGATCCATTCGTGCTGTGGATTTCGACGACGTGCGTTGAAGAAATACCGCTGCTGTTTGATGAGGCGTCGAAAGATTGGGCGCCTCGGTGCAGGTGGTGGGACGACGCTGATAGGGTGTGATGGCCGCGTGGTAGGGAGTCCTGGAACGAAAGAAAATTAGGTTATGAATTTCCTTGTAGAAATATTGTATTCCTTGGAAAAAATTTCATTCAAATAGTTACGCCTACATTTTCGCATTCTTATATCATACAGAATGTATGTCAAGTAATACTAAACTTATCAACAAGCCTTTAACGTAAACTCAGTAACAAAGTGTAGGTAGATAACACCATTTATTCAATGGCAAAATAATAATCTTACGACAGATATGGTAATCAATTACTGAGTCAGACACGTCCAAATCTAAAGGCGTTATTAAACACCCGATATCAACCAATTAAGGCCTTTAATAGTGTGAATGACCGTGACCTATACAATGCATCTTGATTAAAATTGTTTTGCCTGTGGCTTTGTTCGGGAACGTTTTTCTCGAACGTGTAAATTTTATATTGTGAGGTGTTTCTATTGAGTAAGAAAAGGGTTAACAGAAACGAAATTTGAATCATGCAACTAACAAAATCTTAACCAACGGCTCTGTTTGAGTCCGAAAATGTTCGAGGAAGTCCGAAAAAGGTCAAGGAAGTCCAAAAACATTCACAATTACCTACCAAAAAGATATCAAATAAATAAATACTTACACCTGAACAGCCGGAACATCTTAATTAATTACCAATCATTTTTTACACACATATTATGATGCACATTTACAATGCATTGTATGAATCACACGGACGCAGTAGCAACTATGACGTAAAAGTAACAAATGTAGGACAATGGGTTATTGTTGACCTATTTTGGGCAGTGAACATCATTGAGATCCTTCAATATATTGGGATCGATTCAATTACATTGTATTGTATCTGATTATAATTTTAAGCGGATGCGGAGCTATGTTAAAAGGTTACTGCATGCGTCGCAAATTTGTTAGCAGCTTTGCTTATTTTTTTATGTAGTTTCAGGAACTAAGATAAATCTATTCAACTGTAGGCCTATTTCGAAACATTTCGGATAAGGTGTAGAAATAGGTAAATCAAATATCTTTTGGAATAAGAGTTTTTTAAAACACATAAGAACTTGTCTATAGCACAAAGTATTCTTTTATTTAAATTGTATTTAGTTTAATGGTGTCCATGTCCATTATCTTTGTTTTTTAAACAATAGGCCATGAGATAAGTAGGCGCCTACCTATAATTGGGTCAGTTATTTATAAATATTGGATCTGAAGGGCAGCTAAGAACGCGGAAATAAAGCATTGTTAGATATTATATGTGAATGACGATATACATAGATATAGGTGTTATGTCTGTTTTCTAATGATACTATTTTCTATCGACCTCTTTCAACAAATAAAATAAGTAGGTATTATCTACACAAATGATTTTAGTGTTACACTGTAAAGTGGCATTAAGTGCCGTAATGCCTTCTTCTTCGGGGATAAAAGGTGTGATGTTATGTTATCTCCACAAATGTTAGTCACAGTCTTACCATAGATAGCATAAAAGATAAAAACATTCCAAAAACTTAAGATTTACATGTTCAAAACAAGATTTGTATCTACCTACATTCCTTCATTGGCCTTGAATCTTTTAAGGAGGCCTGGTTCACGAAATGACAATTAATTATTTGTTCATAAACTCCATCCTATCACTTCTATTTGATTTATGCGCCATAAATTTTAAGACACACTTTAATAGATAATAAATTATTTAAACATAAATAGTTATCCTTTAAAAAAAATATTGATGAAAAACTAATAATAAGACAAAAAGTGGCATTCATCAAAAGGGTATACATTTAAAATGTAAAGATTGTAATTAACTATAAAAAATATTACAATTAAAATAAAAAAAAGTTTATTTAAAAAGTATATTATATATACCTATATATTTTTAAACTACTTTTTGAACCTAACTTGTTTTGTATGCAACTGTACTTACATATCTACTAATTTTAGTATAGGTAGGTAAGGTTTTACATTTTGTACCTATAATTTGTAAAAAAATACACTTCAAAACATTGAGATAGACCTATAAGTACCTATACCTATACCGTAAAACGGGGTGAATAGAATTCGAGGGGTGAATAGATATAGGAATGCGGTGAATAAATATTAGAACATTTTCTTAATATTTATTCAGCCCTCGAATTCTATTCACCTCGTTTTACCGTACATACTTCAACATATTAAACTATAGCTAGATTAACACGACATTTCCCAACCAGGTATGAGAAGAAACACTCAAACAAACTCAAAGACCATAGTCAGAGGTAATAAATATCGACCGTCAGGATTTGCCTACATAAAAAATACCCACGGTGTTAACCTAACAAGCGCTTACAAATACCACATCAGCATACGTAAGAAAGAATAGAAAAAAATAGCTAGCAAACTAGATACTGCGCACATCGTCAGAACAGCACCAATTCATACGTAAACCAGTTCTTTTTAAACATGCAAAATCAATATTTTATCAGATTACGTATGAATATACAACCTACTTAAAAAATGACTTGACAAATGTGTTTTAGCAAAAATTATACTAAAAACGAATAGATTATTGAAGATTACGTGTGTTAGAGGAAATTGGGGGCTTTCACTCTTGGCCCGAAGTGGTACAGTCACCTACATAATTATTGTTACGCAATGAGATTACACTGATATCATGTGATTAGATAGATATTATCATAATTGTAATGAGCATCGTCTTAGTAACTATGAGTTTCTGTTGTCAAGCTATTCCTTATTATTAGTAAGGGACAAAATAAATGGGTAATATGCATGTAGTAGTCTAGTTATAATGATTATACTTTATTGGTATAAGTTGGCTTCTGTTAGTACCTAACTACTTATGTATTTATTAACTGAAACATTAATATTTAAGTAAGACATTCCAGGCAAAAATCGCGTCGTTTTCTATTACATTCATTGCATTATGTACTTTTTTATACACTGTAAAAAAAAGTGATATTAAATAGATATAGTGATATTGGTTTTTTTTTTAATTTGATGGGCCGACGTTTAAGTAGTGGTAAGCGATGATGCGGTCTACGATGGAGCACGTTGTCCCATAAGCAACCTATTCACTCGGGCCTTGAAGGTATTGGTTTAAAAAAAACAATTTATCTGTTACTTTTTTTTCCTTAAGTGATTTATTTAGGTAAGCACTGTGCTAATTGCTTTTTTATTATTATATCCAAGTAATCAGGATAACTAATTTTATAACAGAGATGTTTTTTTGGGAATTCCGAAGAGAAATACTTATTCTATTGAGGTATCTATTGATAATATTATCAGGGAATTATCATAACGATTATAGTTTTCATGGACAATCATTACATAAAAGTATGAATATTGATAAATGCTAATACCTAATAAACAGTTGATACATAATTAGGAAAACTTGGTTAGAACGAGCAGAGTTATACAACACTGAGGTTGGGCAGCAAAATGCAAAACAACATAGAATTTTCAGTAAGGGCTTTTGGTGGAGGTAAACATCACTTATAAGAGGGAAAATTAAGAGTAAGAGTTCTAAAATTAAGGTTGGGCAGCAAAATGCTCAAGTACATATAAGGAACCTCGGTAACTGAGACCTTTTAGGAAAGGAGAAACGCCACTCTTAGAGGGAGATCCAAAAAACACTTACAAATCTGTACATGTTGACCTTTTTAGTTGTTGTGGTAGAAGTAGAAGGCATAATATGAGTTTCCTAAAACAATAACAAATAAAACAACATCTCAGTAAATGAACTTTGCAGATTATGTTACAATTTATACAGTTCCTTTCTTTCCTTTATTATCACTATTGAGACAAGATTAACACATTAGCTATTTATTATATTACTCAATAAAAACAAAATAGAACACTTGTTATCCTACCGTCCGACTTACACCAACCTAAAATAGGAACAGCACTCAATGTCATAAGTACTGGATTATGATAAGATATTACTCCAGTAATAAACATATAGTACATAAACATCCACCTCCATTATATATAGTTGTTGTTCAGATTATCCAGATAGCACTAATGATAATAACCGCTGATAATTAGGTACTTTCATTCTAAAAAAGGTTTTATCTTTTCCAAATTAATGGACTATGAAAAACATAGTACTCTTTACACATAACTACTGCTCGAAACATAAGAATGAAGTTCTAGAAAGTAACTAACAGCTTTTTACTCAAATTAATAGAGAGGTAGATCCAACATGGTCATATATCATATGGCACTCACTTTTATTTAAGCTATAAATTCCACAAATATGTTACAGAGAGAGAGAGTGTCAATAGTGCAATCTTTTAACATTTTTTTCTTGAGTTTGTTTGAGATATGTATGTGCTAGATAGTCTTTTTCATATACCTAATTCCACTATATTTCTATATACCTAATTTCGTTACTGGTGTAATTCTAAAATTTATGGCCTTCCATTGTGATCAGCCACTAAGGGGGTGGGTAACCGACTAGAATACTCAAATAGCCTATTATGCTTCAGGATTATGGCACACTACTTCTTAAGATAAAGGTTCTTTTTGCAGCAGTGATTGATGGTGATGACAAATAAGTCGTACAGCCTTTACTATAGAATGGCACTGATGATAAATAGTAACCAATAGGTATGTAGTTCTAAATAATGCTTAAAGTTAAGTAGTACATAATCACTTCACAAAAATCCGGCATTTGGACTGCCAGTAGAGCATATAATTAAAGTTTTAAGTGGAACTAATGAACCATGAATATAATTGTCTAAGTATCAAATTGCTGTAAATAGAACTACAACCATTGTTATACAGATTCATGAAAGTTTATGGTAGGTGGATGTGAATTGAAGTGTTCCTCTTTTTCAAATCTTTAGAGACTGATAAGGTTTCAATACTTGAAATATGGATTGTTCGAATTACTGTTGTATTATCGAAAACTATAATACCTATATCTCTAATTGATTAGTAGTTATGTAGATTAAACAACTATATTGATAAACAAATCAAAACATTATATCAATAAGCTATAGTCGATAAAGTGACCAACTTTAAAACATATTTTTAATCACAAAATTAATAAAAAATCATATAGCCTTTTACAGGACTTGGGCAAACTAGTATTGATCTTAGTCAGCAGATGATTCTTAATAAAATTTGAATAAAAATATGGTCATAAGCACCATAAAGCAATAATTGCTGTCTCATGGTCCTTATGACTCTAATATTAAATTGTCCATGAGATCCATGACTCAACAGTGGACAGTAATTTCATTGATTAATGAAATAGAATTCTTGTGCAATGAAGGACACAAAGAAAGGAAAATATATACTTTTCCTTACAAATCTTATGTTTGCAACTTATGTTTTGCAATGATATTAAAAAGTTATCAGTTTTATTTGTAATCTGTCATTTATTAAGAATTATGATAAGATGTCCGTGAATCATTGTTTATGGCGTTGAACTGGTTTTTTTACTTATTATATTTATAATTTATCTTTGTAATAGAATTGTGACATGAGGTTTTGTGTTCTGTTACAAAATAAACTACTTAGTTAGAACAGAAACTATGCCTCACAAACAAGAATATGATTTAACTTACATCTTTCATCTACTAGATATGCTAAATTATGTTAATATTTTAAATAGGTACTACTTAAAACACACTGTTTTTATGTGTACCAAACATTTCTCATGGTGCCTACTTAGATTCTAGGTATTTACTTTTATGAAAGTGATTTAAAAGATTTATTTTTATATTTCTACAATTTTCATGTACAAGTAATTTATTAGAGAAAAAACTAACAGAAATACAAATACTTTTAATATTGTAAATACAAATTCTGTCCTTGCTGTTATTTGATGCCACATGTTATGTTCAAAGAAAAAATAAACATTTTTTTAATTTGTCATTGAGACACAGGCATGTGTTCTAAAGTGTAAGTTCACATTGTGTAGTTCATGGCCTCTATGGTCTGATGTTATTAAATTCTATCATTGTACATAATTGTAACACATGTAGGTACTTGTTAGTAGGTATAGTTATAGACAATGGTATACTAACAGTTGTGATAAAATTATAAACAATATTAGTATCATATTGTGTAATATCCTTTTGAGAAAGGAATAATAGAAAGTAACATGTGCAAGTTTCACTTAAGTCCTAACTATAAATAGGTGGCACATTTACTAACTCAGTAGGCAGGCTTAAACTATTTTTATTTGTATTTTGGGTGTTTATTTATGGAAACAAGTTTTTAAGCAGTTTTGTGCAATAAAAAGTTTGTAAGATGTCGATATCGTGACTGCAACCAAGTTATTCTAAACACAGTCGAACACTAGGAAGTAATAGTAAAACAATTACATACCTTGTACAGGAATGTTGAATGGTTGTGGCTTGGCGAATTCACTAACGGCTGTGGAGTCACAGGCCTGGAACCTCCAGACAAGCATTGCGACGAGGCGGACAATCTAGTGCCCACAATCTTCTGACATGCTGCAAAACAAAACAATCACTCATTTATCCACCACCACACTCAAAACTTTCACAATTCCGATATCCAAAAATCACGACAACTAGATCTAAACGGTTTATCGAACAATAACATTTCACGCACATTCAAATTTAGACGATTTCCTACGATCGCGTTCCTCCGCTCTTTGTATGTTGTAGCACGAACTCCGACGCCTCAAACTCGATATAGGCGACATGTTAGACTTAAAAATGAGTGTTCTCTCCATCCTTCCATTCAGGATAAAATAGAAAACAAACGCAATAATCACACAAACGACGCTTGAAAAACGTCAAAAAAATGTAAACAATGCAATGTCGCGGCAACGAACGAACGATAACGAACTAAACGACCGCGCGGCTGGAGGCCGGTGTTGCCACTGCCTGCGCTATAACACCCCGCAAGCGAAACGACATCCACAGACTAGTTAATAAGTGCGCTTGTAGTCTCATCACATCTTAGCATCACGCGAAACGGTACGACTAAAAAATGTCTATTATGTAATTTTATAACTCTCTATCAATCTCGATCAATAAATAACAGATACGATTGATATAATTAACGAACATTGACAGAATTCTTCTCCTATGTGGAGCAAACAGATAACTACCAGATAAGTAGATTAATATAAAATTGATAAAATTTTCACGTGTAGTTATATCGTCCAAACATTTTGTGACACATGTACCTGAATGATAATAAATATGTATACAAGTACAACCAATAATAATGATTCTAGTAGGTACAAATAATAACCGTAATTGTTTCAAAAGTACCCGTATCATAAATACTACATTGTTCTTCTAGATATCGAATAACTTATTAAGTAATCGTTAAGAAAGCAAAATCTGCATATTATTATCTGCTTTGAATGTTAAATCTTAGAGAACAGGATTTAGTGCCTCACCGAATACTATGTTTAATTTAAAAATAAACATCTGATATAACATAGATACCTTCACATTAGCAAAAACAAATTCTATCAAAGCAAATAACAATTCTGTTATGTAAATTAACAACGGTAGAAACATTCCAAAAACAGTGTTGTAGAAAAAACCGCGTAAGCTGACATCATCCGGCATAAATATTCGATGTTCGTTTAAAATCGTTACACTTACCGTCTTGGAAGACTCGTTCCACGTTCAGACCGTACGTAGCACAAGTTTCATAGTAAGAACATCTTCGTAGCTCATTCGATAACTTGCGAGCACGATTGTCGTCTACCACGCGTGGACTACTTTCACTTATGGCATCTGGAAGAGCAACCAATCATTGATTTAACAGGAAATAGTGTATCGGACGCGTGTACGTAATTATGTTAATCAAATATGTAATATTTTTCTTTGATTGGTAAACAAATTACAATTTCAGTAATTAATTTACGTTAACACACAGATCATGGTTGCCAGTGCCAGATATGAACTTGGCTGAGCACAAAACAGGAAGTAAATGTCTCAGTTTCATTTCATAACCTAATAAATTTCTTTAAATCCAAAACTACGACTACCAATTTACAAAGAAATATTACTTAGCATTAAAAAAACATAACGTCACTAATACTGCAGATAAATTTAATAGAATTGTGTGATTAGATAATGACGACAGTGCAATATCTAAAAGAAGGTGAAAAAAATAATAAACTCACCTTGGGTTCCGACCAATATGATCGGAATCTCAGCGGAATTTCTGTAATGGGACATTTTATTGAAGTAGTTCGACACCGTATTATAGCTGATCTCGTTGTCCAAGCTGAACACGAAGATTACAGCGTCCACCCAAGCCGTAAACTGCAATTAACAGATAAACGTATTAAAAATATTACCCTGATATAGATATAAAAGATTAAAACCATTTTCCTAGAGGTATAATCTGATTTAGATGATTAAAAGGAAACTTCAGGTGATGTTTTCTTTAAAGGAAAACAAATTCCAAAAGATTACTCAATGTTATGTTTATTCCTTTATGAACTGAGTGATCCGATCATGGATTTATGAATATAAATATCCCCACCTTGAGTCCCTTACGAGACCTTGGTTTGTTCGTGAAAATCAATAATAGGTATATTGTAATTATGAGACGCCGAGACGGACATAATTATGCTTTTCTCGTTTTCAAAAGGCTGTTTCTAAAAATGTATAGGACATATCGCGTGAAATAATTGCATTATAACTCCACCAAAATCGCACATATGGCAAGCACGACCAAATGCATTTCAATAACATAATATTCTTACGTCAAATTCTTATTTGATGTAAGTACCCTAAAGTAAGTAAACCCATTGCGAAATATCTTGTCGAGAAAAAACCGCGCCCTACACGGAGCCCCATAATAATTACGTGGGGTAATTTCAAGCAGTCGTAGGGGTTTAAAACGGAAGGGTTATGTGATACTTGCGTCTACAAATATAATGCATGTGGTATGGACAAGGTAATTGTATAATATTACGGCATTATTGCTTATAATTGAAAACGTGTGTAGCAAAGGTTTTATATACTTTCTAATGATTTAATAAGTATGAATGACTAATGACAGTTTGCAGTACGTAATGTTTATCAATTTACGTTTACTATGTTACCGTAGTTAGTTCACTTTTTAACATGTCGCAAACTTTATTTGGTATTTTACAAATTAGCAAGAAAGTAACTTAACTTTCTATAAACGCCTATTAGTATGTAACTGTGACGCGAGTGTTTGCCTTATTTGCATAATTTTCACAAACCATTGAAATGAAAAAGATGTCACTACCATCATGTACATTAGACAGCACAAAGTGTATGACTAACTCAGCTTCCACTTGAATGAAGATGCGTGCGTGGGAGGGTGTCACCCCTTTCCTCTGAACAACAATCGACGGCTGAGGAGCGTCATCCGGCGGCAGAGTGCGTGACGATGACACGAGAGGAAAAACCTTGGAAAAACTACTCTTCCCCTCACAGTACAAATTCTTTTGTCTCACGGAAACCTATTATGTATAGTTTAAAAATACAGAACTAAACTAAACGCTACAGATCCATTGTTATTCCAGGACGAGACTAAAATAGCATTTGCCCAGAGCAAGAAAGTCGACTTTATTGACTTTATAATATTTTAACGCTGAATAAAACATTAAACTATTACCAAATCAGTAAATATTCATCGATAATATAATAAATTAAATTTTATAAATAAACATGGAAATATTTTATCGATATTTCAACTGGTATTATCAAAGTATCAGGGATGCATAATTAAATCGGAAAAACACGCTAATCGCAGCCGTATTGCAAGATAAATCTATTTTTACTAAAGGTAAAACTAATAAAGGATTACGAAGAGATTGCATATCATAATAAAATCATAGCCGTGAAATTTTGACGCAAAGGTTGTTGCGCCTGACTCGGCCTGACCCACAATATACGTATATGAAATACTTTAAACGAAGTGTGAAATGATATGGCTGATGACATAAATTCGACACATTATACACTATTACGTATGAGATATTGTTCACAGACACAAAAGCTTTATTTGAACAGTTAAAATATATACTCATAAAAATATAGATAGCAAACTTTCATTATATTGACGACAAAACCAGGTTTTACAATAAAACAGTACGTGTTCAGCAATATTTAACTTTATAAGGACTTTCCATGAGTGTAGGTATCCCACACTTATAATATTCCAGTTACTAAAAATATAATTTACAGAACATCGTGCTAAAATTAAACTTAGTTCAATTATTAAACTTACCGATCCATAAGTGGTCTATCCAGGCGTCTCACAGTAAATATTTCACCATATTTTTTTTAATTCATAATATAGCCAGTATAGTGCATTGGCATTAAAAGCGAATTGTTCGATTAAAGCGTCGCGGTGTATCCAGGGCGGCACTCTGGCAGCGACTGGGCGGGCGGGCGGCTCCATGCTTGGGCGGCGAAGCCTTCGTTTATTTCTATTTCCCTCCCTCACCCTATCCACTCGTTACAAAAAGAGACAGAAATATTGAGTGCAACTTCAATGCAACCACTGCAAGCCTTTATTCCTGGCGTCCAATATGAGAATTACCATTACAGCTGTAATTGAAACAATATCTAAGTACGAATATTGTTAACGAATGATACTCCATGTTTTATTTCCAAGATGTGCTAGGGAATACCATTGTTTATGACGTAATATGGTATTATAAACAAACTCGGAAGCGTTGACATCAATCACTCTAACACACGGCATCAATGGTATTTATTAATACGACATGCTTCCTACAACTAACTAAATGACTTTACGTTGACACAACTAGGCCAAAAATCAAAATCTTTACAAAATGACAGAATGAATTATAAGGGTCACTACTAACAGATTAACCGCAATATACCCTTACAGTCCAATGTAATAGGCGCAAAGCAAAGGACTCTAGGGTTGTGGGTGAATGTACTGTTGTTAGGACCAACTTTCTAGACCTTGAGCCTCAGACGGTCTAAGTTCAAGCCGTGTCGGTTGAGTACCCCTGATGCAAGGTCAGCCGGTGACAAAAATGGATTAAAATCATTATTTCGCGAAGTAAACTAAAGACGTGTAATAAAAAGGTTTCATTTTTGTGACTTTCGCTAGAACTATAATATAAGTATTCACAGTAAAATTACATGCTATGTAAAAACTACACTCATTATCTAGAATGCACTTTCATCTTCTATCACCGCCGTGGGCATGGGGAAGCGAAACTACTAGGAAGTAATCGAACGCAACTCGATTCTACTGGAACTTATGCGTGCAGTGACCGTTGGTGTCGGCACCCAGCGTCACTTGCACTGACCAGTGACGGTATTAGTTTTAAATTACCCCATAATATGGGTAGTAATTTAATTGAATATTTTCAATGTAAAATTCTGTACTTCTTAAAAACAAAATAACCTATTAATACAGCTAGAATTTCTGAAAATATTTTGAATATTATAGCAAACTTTATTTGAACAAGAAGATATTTTAACAATAAATACACAATATTAAGAGTCCATTTAAATCCAAGTAGGGTAAATGGCACTTTTTACACCAAAAAGCAATTTCAAACAACAAAAAGACATTAAGGAAGCGACGACAGGAAGTAGCTAGTGTTGGGTGCGACATTATAGTTATTAGAACATTTTCGCTATGGTTCCGTTCATATCTCGCATTATCTTTTGAGGTCAATGTACCAGAAAAAGCGGGTTGTACGTCCGCAAATCATGATGATAACATATCCGGTTAAAAATGCATAATTCTTAGTAGTGCTAATTTAAATTACACATTATTAATGTGTGTACATGTATTTTAAACAAAATAATCATTTAATTATACTACTGTTTCAGTACAATTAGCTGAAGAAGTATATATACTTTATTAATAGTACCAAGCCTTGCACTTACAAACAACAAGAAAATATACCTGGACAGAAAAGATTGTACCAAAACTTCGGCTGGTGTTGTACCACGATGTAAGTACCTACAATTGGAAACATACAACTACCTTCCAAACAGGTTTACGGGGACACAAAACCGGGGTACTGAAGACGAACAATAGGCTCTATCAATGTAGGGCTGGCACATATGTTATTTCTCAATATTGCTACTACAAATAGTCATAGCATAGATCTAGCCCTTTCATTGCCAAGAGTTGCACACTTTGACAATGGATATTTTATTTAGAAAAAGTTAGTAACACAAGGAAGAAAAATATTTATTTTAAAGAATCAACCCAATCATAGACACTTTTATAAAATTAATTTAATACGTGTTACTTGTTTTTTTTGGTCTCTTCATTGAAATAACTTGTTTCCGTCAGCCCTAAAAACATCGAGTTAGCTACACTTTTTTTTCGGAACATGAATAGGAGAGTGCATAGTACCAGCCAGGTAACCCGATCTAGAGACGTGACCCGCTCTCGCCTACATTGTTCGTGCCATACGATACTTTTGCTGGACCGCGCATAAATCACTAAACATCGCGTCATGGTTGGTGAAATGTATCGCCGACTTACACACTGACTTTAACTGATACATATACACGCTCATGTATTTTTTACTGCTGAAGTATAACAAAGCAAAGAATCTGTAATCTAAAAATAATTGTATTAAATGCTAAATATATCTACCTAGCATATTGGAGAAAACGTCCTGTTGGTCCTAATATTTTCCGGTCCTTTCACCCGAAGCTTCGAGCCTCAAAAGAGTAATTACCTCAGCTAGTACGAAGTTGGATGAACGTTGAACGCCCTTTAAAGAGGTTACCGACAACTAAACTCGAGACATATTCAATAGAATAAATTTGTATTACGCACAGGATAAGGGTCAAAACATTGTGAAACCTTTCTTTAAATGCATATTTATCTTAATTTGCTTCAAGGTTGTTGAACTTTAGTTGCATAAGAACTTAAGGAACTTGTTTGGATGCGATATGGAATTATTATGGACATTTGACTCTGCAGATAGTCAGATACGTAGTTACTACAAGTTTTGTCTCTGCAGTATCACAACACAAATAAAAAGGGATTTGACACGCGATGTTTAGTAATATAAAAGTTATATAGGTTATGGTCACGATTATGGGCAATGGGCCAGATTTAAAAAGTATTAACATTAAACTGCCATGAGATGTTGTATTGGCAAAAAAATAATGATTGTATTTAGGTATAAATTATTATTAATGTATCGCTCTTAATATTAGTGTGACTAAACACACATGTGATAAAAAAACGAGTAAGCTATCAATGTTTTGCTCTTGTGATTATGGCCCAATACAAACGTTACTGGTCAAAGATCTTATTCAAACATCTTGGACAACATGGGACAGCAATCTATGTTCTGTTTTTCAACTGTCAACCCTAAAGTATTCAATAGCAGCACCGCGACGAATGAGCCAATAATGGCATTGATCCTATTCACAGAGCAAAGAAAACGTGACTTAGAGATTTACGTGTAACTTTGTTATTTATTATTGTAGACATCATTAAAAACAAGGAAAAGAAGAATAAAGACACAAGTACAACAAAACAACACAATACATGTAAATGAACACTGCAGTTAACTAAAGTATAGGTATAATCACAAACATATAAATTGCAAATATGATCGTGTAATTCATGTAGTGTATTCTACAACCCAATTCACTAAACTTTAGCTATGAGTATAATTAAAACAATTATATTTATGGTCAATTTATTTACCCCAACACAAGCTGCGCCGAAAACATTTAAATGATAATAAAAACATAATACAAATTAAGCATCTACATTTAAATTAACATTTCCTTCCATTTTTATCGGAAGGATCGCCATGAAAACATGCGTTGAAACTTAAACTGCACCGTTTTGGGTAATTAATGTAAATACGAGTTTATTTTCTGGTCAAATACTTACAAAGACTATAAAGGCAACAGCTAACAAAACACGAAAATTACGACCTAATTAAAGAACCCCATACTAATTAAATTGTCTACGACTTACTGTGCGTTTAGGGAAAGCATTTGTGGCGTAAAACGGTTCAATGCAATTTTCGACCTTATTTTTAAAGGCCTTGCCTACAATTTGGAAGATAAAATGTAAGAAGTACTTTCAAAGCGTGTCATCGTATTAAACTAGAACGGCTAGCTTGTAGCCGCAGTAAATTTTACTAGTTTTAATTGGACCTACACTAATATCTTCTTATTTTAAATATCTCCCCTTTTGTGGGATAATATTTTATACTTGGCAATTTCGTATTGAATGAATGAATGGTTTTCCAGGTTAATTTTTTTAGGGTTGGGAACCACTTTCTATAACCGTAATAGAATTAAAAAAGGACGTCCTTGCTTAGTGAATTTATTTTACCTTTTACAACCGCATGTAACAAGAAATATGGAATAATGTAGCGTGTTAACAAAAACCATTGAATTGGTTGTCGTTTTTATTCAAAAGTAGCGTACCTGCCATAATGGCTTATACGACCTTGATAGAATCTACGTTAAATATTTTCGTGCTAAAACGACCATTTTAAAATGATAGTGAGAGCTTGTGTTTCATTTTATTGAATATTAAACAAATTATTTTCTTTGCCTTTTGATATCCGAAAATTTTTATGTAGGAATTTCTCCTTTGAAATTTTAAAAGGGAGTACCTAAGTAGTTAGTAATTTGATGGCGGTTTCCCTACTCTATTAAACATATATTTAAGTATTGGCTGTAAGTACCCTCGTAGGTCTCAATAGGTGTAAATTACACAAGTATATCACTACCTAATATTTTTTCATAGGTTTTGGACTAAAAGTTAAAGTACACGGTACCACTTAGGCATATCGGATGTTTTGTGGTTTCCGCAAAGGATATTATCACCCTTTTCATTTTGAGGATGTCGCACAAGGGTATGACGTGACTGCTCGAACGTTCAAACGCCATATACCTAACCCTTAAAGTGACTGCACAGAGGGCTCATCTAAGGATGACGGATGCAACATGCGCCTTAATGGCGACATAAAATCGAGTTCTTTGAAAGTATTTGTCTATGTGTAAAAAGGGAAGGACGAGGCACTCATATCTTTATCTTCACTCCTCCTTTTGTTTTAACAAACTTTTATCTATAATCTGTAAATGACTGTAAAGTTGACATTCAGGTTGTTAAAAATGATTAAACGTTTTATTTAACTTTAAAACTAGTGATTTTTCGTGTGCTATTGACTTGTAACTTGAACATAAGAAATTAGCTATGACTTAAAATATTGCACGCATTTAATATCATTAAAGATTATAAACTATACATATTTACATAATTATGTTGCATTTCCACTTTACTCAAGCTCCATTCCTAGGTCGTAAGAATTATTATAACGGGTTTTACACAAAGAAATGCATGTTTCATTCCATATTGATGTATATTTAAATAAAAGATTATCGCGCACAAGGCCGGTAGCTTCCTTATTGTGTTCAAGACGTAAGTATGTTGTGAGACAGTGAAACAGACAGTCCAGTCCTCACAGAAAAGGATAGTTGTTTTGCAAAGCCCTACTGCTTAATAAAACACTGGCATATCCATGGTCTACTGACATTCAGACTAATATCTATTGGATTAGAACAATATATTATACCTATCTTACTCTTTTATTGCAGTTTCATCTATTTCAATTTCACAATAACAAACATTTAATCCAATCATAAGCAATTTCTAAAAAAAACAACAGTTTATTTGAATTTCATTTTATCATGAAAGTATTTATAATTATGATAATGTAGCATTTTATTGAATTCTATTAATATGAATAGTGTATCCACAAATTCTGAATAAACCAATATTTTACTGAAGGAAAACTTATCCACTGCGTTACAGTAACTGCATGAAAGTTTTACTAAACGAGCAATCTCATCGACTTACCTTCACGAAAGTTTTGTCAGAAAATTTATGGTTTGAGTAGAAGAGGGAGAAATGAATAAATTAGATAACATTAAACGTATTGCCACCAATTTCTTATGGAACAATCTTGTTGATCAATTTTCCTAGGGGAAAACTTCCTTCCATTAGAAACATAGGTACATAAGGGAAGCTACATCCTATGTACATACAAGTAAATAATTAACACACACACTATTCTCCAGGAATTCGAAACCTACTTGAAAAATGAAAACACGGAAGAGTAATAATTAATGAAGTAATTAGCTGTATTGATAATTAATACAGCTGCAATCAACAACCTTGCGAAATTGGGTTTATGTCGATAAAGTTTAATTAATTCGGCAAATACACTAGAGGTATATGAAAATACTCCTCATAATTAACTCTGCTGAAACTGAATTTTACTGAAATGGAAAACCTGCTTGGCAGTCAAAAATAAATCAACTAAGTATGTACATATTAATCCTTGTTGCATTACAAACATTCAGTTCTTTGAACTTTTATTCATTTATTTCAAACTGAATAAATGGTTTGAATATCAAACCTCGAAATCTGATGTAGCGTGTAGCTCATCTTCAAATATTTGACCTTCAATACGCAAGTTTGCAAGTCTATCGCTGTGCGTGACCTATGAGAGCAACGCACTTTCAATGTGAAGTAACGGTGTCTCTCCGAGTCCAACTCCAAACTATTATGATGGCAATTTCAAATCTATTGACTTTTAACAACACATTGATCTTCTATTCAGTGGTTTTCTGTCTTTAAACTTCAATTTCCTATACATGATGTGAGTTCATTATGCGTAATTTGTGGTAACAACTTTTATATTTTTCGTTATGAGATGTCTGATGATTGGAACTAATATAATCTAATAGAAATAAGATGAAAGTAAAATTGAGATAATGTATTTTCTTATGTCATTTTGTTTTAGCTTCAGCGTTCATTAACAGTCTCGTTTAATATTCAAATATTGAAGTGAAACACGGTTACGTGTGCTTACATATTAAATGTGAGACGTGTCGGAGATAACATTTGTTTAAATGAATATGGATAAGCTACGAAATGAAATTTAAGCGTAAAATTGTTCTCATCAGAGTACAACTCTTCTTTCCCATGAAGTAACCTTCACATGAACAATATACAATTTGGTAATTTGTAAACAGTGTGCCTCCTTGTAGTATTACCATTTTTGTAGAAGCGAAGCCCCCAGTGAAGTGTATTTGTATGTAAATAATAAATACATAAAACTTATTTACGATTCGCACAGGTGCAGGTAACACGTTGCTGGGTCTGAATTTATGAATACATTCCATCGATAAGGCTAAAGGCTGACACTTTTCTTCATTAGCCAAGAACGTAGCAAGCATATTTTATTTGTAAACTTGTAATAAGAAACTTTCAAGTAATTATACCTAATTTGTAACTAAATTATTCAGTCTGTTCTGTTTTAAATTAAGTCTTTAATAGAAAACTGGCAAACGATGTTTACAAGGAAATTAAAGAAGAAAATAAAATGAAATATTTCTGATAAGTTGGGCGATCTGCGGCAGTGAAGGCAGCAACTTTAATAAAGTTAAAAAGTTCAAAGTGCCGGCGGTACGAGGGGTTCTACTTACTTACAGGTTACTGCTTCAGGCTACTAGGCATTCTTGTTATTCTTTCCACTGGTTCAATTTATTTATGATATTACCATCAGAGATCAACCCTTTGCTTTAATTAATTAAGCTATGCAAGTTTTGAGAAAACTAGAGTACAAATTATATTTTCAAGTAATTTACTTCGCAATATAAAAACATATTTCACTACAAATTAATTAACACTACCATAATTTAAAAAAGTTTAGACTTAAAGCTAAAGTCTGAATTAACTAACATGTTTTGAAAGCCTTTGCAAAGGTGTTAAAAGCTTTCATGGAGTAAAAGGGTGAAAGGTACCAGAAACCATTCTTGCTTTATTTATTACAGCGCGAACATAATTATCTTTGAGTTCACATTTGACGTTAGGATACAAAAATAATATTGAAACGGGATGTAAGAATTAGGATATTTCGTCTAATTTAGTAAACATAGAACAAGATCAGTAAATTATTCATGCTTTCTCATTGTATGATATACGAAACACTGAAATTTTGTGTTTTAACTTGAAAGTTTCCCTCAAACATTAGGCAAGCACCGTGAAAACTATCTACTTTAAAACTTTTAGCAAAATGAACATTAGACTTTAAAATTGTCGAGTTTTGCGTCTACAAGCGTCTTGTTTTTCCACCAGGTATGTCGAGAACTTTATACCTGGTAGGTTCAAAGTAAAGTTATTTGGGGAAAAACTGTGTCAGCTACACCTGTTAAATTTACCTAACAGCATATCAAACGTATTGTCCGCATGACGATTGATAGGTTTATAATTAGAACCACCAAACCCCACTCTACAGCTTTGTATACAAAAGTGGCGACTCCATGGCGCCACACGCGATCCCACCCTTCCGAGTACAAGTACTTTCACCCTACGTAATACAACCCTACGGACAAATGTCAGTTGACGACAGATAATGTGGGACTTGGAATCGTTCATTCGGTCTTTCATTCATTGTCAATTACAGGCTGTTTTAGTTTTAGTAATGGTACGTTTTGCGTCGCCACCGATTGTGGTCATATTTATTTAATTTACATTTTTTGCTCGATTTGATTAATTTTTAACTAAATATGATTTTTTGCAACAAAGATATTAAAGGTAGGAGTCTACTGGACGTAAAACTACACAACATTGATCGCTTCTCTGCAAGACAAAAAGTCCTAAATGAATTAAGCAACAGCGTTCGTTCCGACGTTCAACGACTTTGTTTTGTGGCTTTCCTATATTGTTCCCTCGCTTTCGCACGAGTCTCCGCTAAAAAGGGAACACAATACCCCCTTTGTTTCGAGAGTCCCCCTACCTTCCCTACGTCCCTCTGACCTCGTATGCAATTTCACTATCCCTCTTCACAGACAGCACATTAAAGTACTCGAATTTGTCACTTTTCAATAGATTTTCAACATTAAACTTCTTATTATAATGTTCAAATGTAACAGTATTTTTTTTTTTTTTTTAAGAGGGGAAAATCATCGAATGACTTCTCCCGCCTGGGTGAGGCGGGAGGGAGTGTCAGACTCTTACTGACTAAAAACCACCCCGTTCCTTCTCCTGCACGTCGAGCCGGAGCCCCGGTTACCCGTTAGGTTCTCCGCGACTCCGAATCGGCATCGGCCGTATTGGGCCCCATCTGTGGTGGTCTGATGGCTCTTTGAGGCGCGCGCGGAACGCGACGCGCCGTACGCTCGGGTCTGTTTCTGGTCGGACGGGGAGCCACCCATGCTCGCCGTCCGCAGGCCCGCGCTTACGGTGGCCGGAGATCGTCTCGCGATCCCCGACGCCCGGTGTGTCCTTCGCGATGGCTGGGTTGCGAGGAGGCAGCGCTTCGCTGCCTCACGCGTCCCGCCTCCTCCTTAGCTAGCATCACTGCTTCGCAAAAGGAGGAGACGGCATCCCAGTCCCCCTCGCTCCGCATCATGGCCTGCACTAGGCCCGGACGCGAGAGGTCGCCATCGCCGATCACTTCCCTGAGGACACGGCGGTGCTCAGCCCACGAAGGGCATTCTCCCACCGTGTGTTCCACCGTGTCCTCAGGGCGGTCCTCGCAGTGATGACACCCGGGCGTTTCCTCCCGCCCCATCAGACACAGGTACCTCCCGAAACTTCCATGTCCGGTGAGGACCTGCGTCAGGCGGTAGGTGAGGACGCCGTAGCGTCTCTCAAGCCACTCCTCAAAGAGGGGACTTACCGCTGCGATGGCAGCGAGCCCAAAATGTAACAGTATGGGGTTAGCTTGTTATGCTGGTGTTTGCGAAACTACTTTATCTGCTTCATGTTCATTCAATAAGGTCTATGGAAGTGTGGATGTGGTTTCATTTGTCATGCAGGGACACCCGCTTAGGGCAAAGTGGTGTCATCGGCAGGATTTAATGACATAGATAACGATAATGAAGGAAGGTACTTACGTACATAACTACAACAGCTACTCAGTAGCTAATAACTACCAAATTATTCCGCTGTCTTATCGAATATTCAAACTTAAGAGATATACCTAAGTTAACTAAGAAGAATGAAGTACCTACGTTGAGTAGGATTCCCTAAAAACAGTATTGCGTGTCCATGCAGAAGAGATGCTTAGTAAAAAAATAAAATAATACTTTCTCCATCCGATTCTTAATTCAAAAAATTATACAAATCTGACATCCTATAATCGATTTACTTGCAAAATTCGATATTTGAAGTTTAAACGCCAACAATTTGTCGACGGGGCGCCAAACTGTCGCGCATCATTGAGCGACAGCCATCTTGATTTAGTGAAGGTAACAATATCGATAGATGGTCTTTAAAATGTAAGCAATAAGGTTTGTAATCGTTTGGTATAGTTTTTACACCTGTACTATGCGCTACTACGCTATGGATGAGGTATAAAGACAAGTAGGTACATAATTTGTAACATCTAATATAGAGTGTGGGTGTTTTGATGTCATATTCAGATAAAATTAGAATTAAAAATAGCATTAGAATAATCCTGTTACTTGCTTAATATACAAGTCATTTCTACTTCAATGCTGAAAGTAAATGTAGGTAATGTAGCAAAATTAACATTAACCTAACCTCTGACTACTCAAGTAAAGTCTAACAACATTTTTAAGTTTGCCGCCTCCAACGCACCACAGCTCTTTTTTAATTCACGTTAAAATCCAGAGGGCTAAGTTTTTCCACCGTACTTTCCGTCAATTAGCGAGGGAAATAATTTGATCGAGAATTTCCTGTCGGCTACCTATTTTATCATGGACTAAAGGAGCCAGGTAGTGCTTGTTTTAGATTAAAAAAGTGTTTAATAGACGTTGAGATTGTTAGTAGTTAAGATTTTTTAATTAAATGGAAATTGAGCAGTGTAGTTAGCGGTTGAAGAAAAAGGAGTTGTGTTTTTATTGGTTGCTTCAGTAGTTTATAATGCAGCATTATATAGGTATATGTAAGTACATTTATTTGTACCTACTGTAAAAATATGAAGTATTTTATTTTTGTGTACCTCTAACTGCCATCTGCTCAGTCTTTTTGGAACTGGGTTCAACCGTACAATGTCGAAATACACACACATAACATCATGCCTTTTGTCCCCGAAGGGCAGGCAGAGGTGCACATTACGGCACTTTAAGCCACTGTTCAATGTAACACCCCCTTTTTTCTATTTATGTTACAATGTCGAAATAATAATTTTATTATACTAATTTGAAATATCTATCTGAACGAATTACCAAATTATATTTAGGTAAGTAATTTTCTTCAATATGTTTATACCTGTCTAATTTAATTATAATTTTCGTTTAACAAAGTAGAG
Organism: Spodoptera picta; assembly: GCA_038387885.1. Classification (NCBI taxonomy): domain Eukaryota; kingdom Metazoa; phylum Arthropoda; class Insecta; order Lepidoptera; family Noctuidae; genus Spodoptera; species Spodoptera picta. Next base: position 169,529 of record JAZHFQ010000082.1, read on the forward strand.
ATAAGTACTCTAAGTAAGTATGTAAGTCTTGGGGCAAGATATAATAATAAGTATCTTTAACTTCGTAATTAATATTGTTCTTTGAAAACATACGTATGAGGTTCTTATTTGCTTGAGGCAAAATATAAATATGGAACATGTTTCACTTGGGAACCATGTATTCGTTCAAATAAACGAGACAGACATCTAATACTCGGTTCTTCTTTTGTCCTTTTATAAACAAGATACAAGATGGAAAACATTTCATTTGGAATGTTTACCTTCGAGAGAAATTACTTGGAAACATTACCTGTAAATATACGAAGAGAAAGGTCATGCTATATTTGTTTGATATCAGTAGGTACTCTTGCCTATTATGACTTAGCCGTAATGGGAAAGTGAGTTAGTAATTCTTGATAGAAGAAAATGTTTATGGCTTCAGTGACAGATGATCAGATGCTTGTGTCTAATAGGCACCTACTGAACCTGCAGTAATGGAGCTTTCACATCCTTTTTTTATGACGAGGGGCAACCATGGCTTTGGGGAGAAAGACTAGTAGAAGTGCGGGATTTTTACCCCCCAAAACCCCCGTGGCCACTCTCAGCACCTGTAAGGGGCATTGGGCCCTTTTATAGACCTGCTCCTGAGCCCCAAAGCGCTAGTGTAATAAAAAAAATCTGTACAACTAAAGACTAGGTAAGTAGCAATTCAGTCACCAATCGGTAGTCAGTCCAAAATTTTCAGCAAAAATAATTAAACTAAACACGACTTGAAACAGCATAAACGTCATCTATTGCCGACAAAAAACTAAAAATAAATAGGTAATGTACAGTAAAATTATAGTTATATACATAGTTCCAAGACAAACGAACAAATGCCGAGCGCAAAAATTTATAGTAAAATTGATCTGTCCCTCCGACTTCTACGAATTCTGTCTCATCTACTAGTTTCTAACATTACCGAACCCCCTGTATTTACCTACTAATTCCAAAGCAATATCTACTTTAATACGACCACGGATAGTTACTTATTCATGAAGCCACTCTGCGAAGTTTTCTAACCTTTATGAATTAATCACGAAGGTAATCTATGTTTCGCTTTAATGAATTAGATTAGAGCTGTTTGCCGTAGTTGAATTTTACTTAGGTATTATCATTAGTTGATGTGTACCTAGGGAGTAAAGACTATCTCGTGAACCTAAGCTCCAATGGTACATACACACCCAGTATAAACTGACCGTCGAACGTACGGGAAGATGATACACACCGAGACCATGATAAAATGGATATGAATTGCTTGATATGTAGCCGTACATTGTCCTTTTTGAGTTCGATGTTCTCTTTAATAAGCACCGAGTTGTATGTGACTTGTGTTTTAATCATTTTACCTTCATTATCTGGAAAATTCGTAGCAAATATAACTTTTTAACATTTCACTTTATAATAATTCCATTACCCACCTACCGCTTCTGTTGCCAATAAATATAACAATCGAGTTCCCTACCGAGTCTGTTCGATTGACATGAAATCCATGCAATTATCACGTCAGTAGTGTAAAGATATTCAATTCCCAACCCTATCCGCTATGTCATATGGTTCAAAGGGATTTAAGTAACATTGTACCTCTAGCACATGTTTCCCAGTGTTCCTACAAAAGCCTGCGATCCAATTTACTAAGAGGACGGTCCTTTATACATATGTACCTATGTAGATATATGTGTATAGTACGTATGGAGCTGATGCAATGAGTGCAAGTACGAGCCTGGAGTGTGACGTGACGTGTATTGTGTATACACGATACGATATGGAGAGAAAAGCGTATGTAGGTAATAGGGACATACGTCCTTTACGTTATAAAATGCATGTATTTGATGTTGGCAGTTATCTTTTTAAAAACTAAAGAGAGTATGAAAAAGGAGTTTATGAAATACGTGGGAGTGAATGACTAATTTCCAATGATTACTTTCATTCACCAAACAAAAAAAAATAAGTAAAAGAATTTTAATTTGAGTTTGGAACAGTTTATTTGTAAAGAAAATACTCATTTCAAATTTAGAACAAGGGACTTCAACCATTCAAAATTAGAATATTTGTGGCTGATGTTGACACGTGTGACCTTTCGCCATTTAACTTGAAAATGGAAACTACATCTATTCTGGACTGATAAAGGCAAACTTAGCTTCCATTATTCTATCATATTCCTATTTTAAGCTACCATTTTATATGCCCACGTGTTGTATAACAGAATATGATGGTGGAACATTCAATGCAACTAGGTCGCAGTATAATTACTCGAAGGACAATAGCGGGCAAGATACGCGTGACGTCACAATCTGTATTTGTGACGTGCATCACAGCACAGGCTACGGACAAAGCCTTTGAATTCCAAGTGGTAGTGCGGTTTAATCTGTTGGAAGCTGGGCGGGTAACAAGCTTAGTTTGGTACGTCGTGATGACGCTTTAGGCAAGAAAATTAAGGGAAAATGTCAACGGTACATCAAATTCAGTTTAGTCCCTTCATTTTACCGTCTAACAACGCATTGCCCGCAGCCATTTTTGCCCTTCGTCCAGGTAACAAAGGTATACAAATTCGCTCACTTTATAGTTTTGGTTGGAGATAGTTTTAAAAGGTTTCGCTACCGTCCTTGGGGGCTTTGTAGGCTCAGTCTGCGAAGTTTGAAGTAGAAACCTGTTTAACAAGGTAACTAATTTGATTAATCTTTAGGATTGAAACGAAAAGGGTATAAATGTGCTAATTGAATCAGGGTAAAAGCAATTCTACGAATCCGTAATAAAATACTAGAGTATGTTTATTATCCTCACTAAAATAGAGAAGAAACTTGTACCCAACTCGTACCTATCTACAGGTATTAGTTACCTTCTCAAGATTGTTTTAGCTTATAAACGGCGCTTAATCCCCCATGTAAACAGAGAGATAGCATCGCCCCAAATGAAGCAATTAAAACTCTTTGCGGGACTTTTCCGGACGGTCGTTTCCGAGTAGAAATGGGCCAAGCGAGAACTTAACAATGCGGGCTGCAATTTCAAACTATTAGAACGAAGTGGAATGGGCACGGATGCGCTTAGTGTGGCGCATTATGAACTGGGCATAGTGGGCATTCTGGGCAAGGTAAGGTAAGCCATTGTGGAATGTGTTTCGGATTAAGTATGGAGTTTGTATCTACAGATTTTACATTTTCAAACAACAAATATTTTAGATTATTATCACAATATCGCACTTTCTGTGTTGTAGGTATTAAGTTCTTAACACATTAAATGCCATCGGGGTCACAGTTATCTATTGGCAGTCAAAGACTTAACATGATATTTTTACCTAGGTAAGATATAATTAGTTATAATGTTACGAGTTTGCAGAAATGCAGATTCAGTTTATTACGCACTTAGGTAGTTACCTACGTAGGTCGTGACACAATAACATGAATAAAAAAGGCACCGTGTTAGGCATAAAACCAAGTTTTATCAGTATACCGACCAGTTCTATCCACTACTTTATCAAAAACCTAGTTTCAAAAAAGCTTTCAGTACTAACAACCTGAAAAACCCTTCAATTTACACGTCCATGTTTCAGTAAAACTGGTCGATGATTCGATTTCGTTGCTACGCGAGTTTAATCGGACGATTTTTTTTTATTTTTGTTTTCTTTTGGTCCACGTTCATGTACTAGACCAATTTGTATCAAATTGCTGTGGCGAGAAGCCGATATGTGGCGCGTGGCGAAGTAGGACGACCATGTAATCTGTATCTGGATAAAGTGGGAATTTCGCAATACACACCAGCATGGCAGCTTCCTGCAGCATGCATGAGTACTGTGAAATTCTTTACGCCAAGTTCAGGTAATAGAATTGATACGATAGATTTGATAATAGGCATGGTACGATAAAAAGCTTTGTAGGGAATCTCTAGTGGTACGTTGAGTACAAAATTATCCGACAATACAAAATACAACAGATTCCGATTTTTGATTAGGAACATTTTGAGATTCCTAGGAAGAAGTTCCGAAAGGTTTTGTCTATCAATTGTTTTTACGTCCAATGCCCATCAAAACAAATGGTGACTACACAAGGGACGCATGCGACTATATTTAGATGACTTTATATCGGGACAATCGGGTTGCGGGTCAATCCGACCTAATGCGATGACGTCACTGGCAACGGAAGGGTTAGATAACGCGTCAGTGCGTGCTCGTAAATCTAAAGTGAGCGAGGGTTGTCTTAGGATTTGAAGGGAACTTGGGTGATTTTAGGTGTTTTTAATAAAGTGTTGACAAGAAAGGGTTAAGTTTCGTGGGTACCTACTGAGGTAGAACTAATTAGCCAATCAGAGGTATTTAGGTGGTGGTAGTAGAGACAATATAGTTCATTAAGAAAAATGGGTTTACTAAGCACATATTTGTTTTAACTTCAATATCTATATAACCTGTCTGCCTCGTTGGCAGAGTGGTCGTAAGTGCAACCGAACACGGGGTTTCAGGTTCGATTGCCGGGTCGAATAAAGTAGTGTTGGGGATTTTTTTTTAAATCTCAGTAGTAGCACGGAGTCTGGAATTTTTCCCGGTATATGGCAACAGGCTCACCCCTATTACATAGGACTCATAATATAAATAGTGAAAAGTAGGTGTTACATTGTACAGCAAGTGACATTAAGTGCCGTAATGTGTACCTCTGCTTAGCCCTTCGGGGATAAAAGGCGTGATGTTATGTTATGTATACAACCTAAACCGATTTTGAAGAGTTTTGATACAGAAAATGATGGAATTTTGGGGAGATTAGTATCATTGCATAAACTTAATATTGGTTCGAGTGAACTTAAACTACCTAAATTAATTAAGAACATCAATCCATTTCCTTACAAAGCTCACACGTACTTATTTAACACAATCAACGCTTAATCAACAGAGGAATCTCTTGACCTTTCAATAGCCTTCGTCCAACAATCAGAACAACATATCTACACAGTAGCTAACCAATCATAAATCAATAACAAAGAGACTTGCGGCTCTTTATAGCTCTCTATTTTGATGATTTTCCGTACATAGATTCAGCCCTACAGTCCTAATAATGCCATTGACGGACAGGCAGCATCAGCATCCTCCAAAATTTTCGGTGATCTAACTACGATCGCAATCCCCAAGTCGTCTGATAACTGTGAGGATTATGAAACTCCTTCTGTCTTATCTATCTAACTAAACCTCTTAGGAGGGTTAGCTGTCGTTCAGTTTCCTGCTTCTACATGATCCAGTTACTGACGATGATGGGATGAGACCATTAACACCAATAGGTAATTCCACCATACAGATCACCTGATACTGAATACGCTCTTTTCTTGAAGGTTTGAAGGTCGTATCCGTTCGGAAATACCGCCTCAAATAAATAGGTAATTTGGATCGTTAATGCAAATAAATTTTTAGACGACTTTAATAAAGAATACCAATCCTAACACATACCTACTTGCCTTATTTTAGAGCATTCCCTGACCTTAGAAACAGCCTTCATCTAACTATCATATCATACCTACATAACTACTGGCTAGATAATCACAATGCAATAACAAATGGATAGCATCTGTCGTTAGCATTTCAGTCTCCAGTCAATTAATGCGATAATCGAACAAACTGCTTCGACAGATTGCCTTGTTTTGATTGCAATGTAGGTGGCCAGTTGTAGATATAGATATTATGGGTTAAATGAGAAGTTTTTGAGAGAGCTGAAGATCTGGCTCACTGCCATGCTAATAACGAACCTATGAACGGAGCTGATAATGATGATCTCTATGTTTTTAAAAAAGAAGACTTGATAAGTAATACTTTGAACGGTCTGATGAACTTCAGTTGCCCATCGTATTGATTTTTCTATTTATTGCAGCATCTACATATTTTTAGTTTTGTATGCTATGTCCACCAATACTACCAACCAAAGTACGATAATGTGAACACAAAACAAAAACAAAAGAACGTTAAGCTATATAGCTGAACAAAATTGAACAAATTCCTACAAAAAGGCCAATGTTTTACCCACAGTCTCGTAAACCCGCTAAGCGGCTTGTAACTTCAATACGACAACATCGTAAAAGTACTCGCTTTTGTTATGTATTGTAAATAGGAACGTGCTGTAGATGTGTATGTAGTAAATAAAATTTAACGTCTATTAAACTGTACCCTCGGTTTATAGCGCAAATCGATAGGAGCATCCTGGAGGCGAAGGCTGTTTGTGCTCATTGTTGCGTGCGGTACGAGAATGGTTTTTCTTTAACGTGTTTTTCAATGGGTTTTAGTGCCTTTAAGTATTGATAGGTTGTTGTGACATGTTTGTTGCCATATAATATTCAGACACCCTGTCCTAGTAGCTCAATGAAAATCCAAATGGTGTCTGTAAACGCACCCATGATTTCTCAATTAATGTGGAACCTGGAGTGTAACCCATGAGCCTAATGTTAAACTATATAAAACCAAATAAATTGTTATGTTTTCGACTTACTCACGTAATTATATGACGAGGAACTCGACTAGTTTCAAGCCACGCTAGAGGCTTATATTCCGAAAACGATAGCCGAAAACATAATCATTTATTTAGTATGTCTCACGAAAGTTATAATACATATATAAAACCATTACGTATATTTAGAGATATCAGAATTTCCAATATGTTCAGGTAGTGTAACCACAAAGTCAAAACTACACAACATTGTCAATTTCTTCTGAGAAAGAAATAAAGGATGCACATGTAAATGTAACGTGGATCATTGGACTCGCCCCACAATACAAGAGTAGGTCACAAGCTGGTTCGAAATACATGTAGGAAAGCTCAGTAGTGTCCTACTGTCCTGCACAACAAGGTATACGTAACCAGTATAAACTGACCGTTGAGTGTGTAGAAATATTATAGAAAGTCAAACCAATATACACTGGGAATGTATAGTTTGATGGGCAGCCGTGTTGTACACAGACCTTTATGAATAGTCCAGGAGCACACGACACGCGACCATTGTTTTATGAATATTTCAGTTGACTTATTGATTTTCATCGAAACTTTGAATGTTTGTAAGACACTGAAATAATGGAAATTGGTTATTGTGGGTAAATGTTTGGAGGGTTTTTGTTAGTGTGGGATGAAGGGGGGAGATTTGTTTTAGGTACCTACGTGTGGGAGGAACGAGACGATATAAAAATCCCATCTCCTATCTGTGTCCCCTTGAGAAATTACCAGTAACTTTATGTTTACTTACGTTACGAAAACCTTCCCTAGGTACAAACGTAGGTAAATATGTAAGGTTTCTTTATTAAGTATTTATCTGCTTACTATCAACTTGATAAATAATGCCAGAGTCGCGCTTAAATATCGTACCATCTCTGTATTTTACAAAGAATTTGTAGTGACAGAACTATGTATACATAGGCGCGACTTAAAATTAAGTAACAGTTCAGTATTCCCGCATAAGAATATTAACTAAGTTGACGTGTAAGTGATTGTGGATGGGTGACCTCCGTTGATATGTTCCTGTCACAAAAATTATCTTAAGTATTATTAGCATAAATCCATCCATCCAATCGGTCCAAGTGTAGGATGATTTGAAGCCATGATCCATATCTATAGGGCCATAATCGAATCATCAGTCCATTTATAATACGGCAAAGATAAAACAGGGTATAAAATGCCTACTAACCTGCATTTCTGGCGAGCCTCCTTCATCCCTTATAAGGAGAAGATAGCTATGGCCGTCGATTATCACTTCCTTTTTGAAGCGACCACCTGCGATTGTACAAATAAAATTAATAAAGAATACAAAACATATTCAGGTCACTTAAGATTATTCTAAGTAAATACTATACATTTCTAATTTAAAAAAAAAATCTTTTTCAAATATAGATCAAAACCCAGAAGTGATTCTTGGAATCTCAACGGTCTTATTATTTTTTTTCTAATACCTACCTAAGTAGGTACCTACCTATTACTCTTTGAAAATCAGAAAGTTAATCATTGTTAATTTGTTCTAGAACAGAATAAATCAAGAAAATAAATAATTAGTTAGATCAATGCTTGTTTAAAATTTATCCGGCCTGTATTGATAATGTATGTGACTAAATAGGTAATATTTGTGTATAATTGTTTATGCATGCATTATGTATTGTATGATAGGAATTTCGTTACAGTCAAAATGTCCTATTATCCTATATTTTGTGGTACCTCTACTATCTTGCGTCGGCAGCAGTGACCACTTACCATCGGGTGGTGCCCCTGCGAGTTCGCCACCAAATAACAGAAAAAGTTGATAAATGTAGACTATTTAATGATATTTTGTAACAGAAAGTGCGATAGTAGAAGATAGAAAGCAGATAGATGTTTTAGGTAACAATAATCAATTACATTGGTTGAATCATCAATCAGCTATCATCCATTTCCCATGTGTAGGGATAGGTTTCCATGTGAGTATTTATCCACCCACGCGAGAAAGAGCGATATTTCAATGTCGACGTCCTCATGAAAACTAATAGGACAGCTAGGAAATAAGATATACCAATCTGGGAATAAGTAAATTTCTCGCTATTATCGCTGTCTCGGCGATAATGATCGGGTCTGGTGTGGGTAGGAAGCAAATAAATAGCACTTGTAGTCCTATGCACTAATCAAACCCTCGAAGACAGTGTAATCAGTGCAATAACGCCCTCAGTAGTGCGTTGAACTTTCCAAATAGAAATGTTGGGCCATAGACTGCCATCTAGCGGTGTAATAAGGCAACGGTTAACGTTACTATACTACTGCTGCCATCTATGAGAACTAACTGTTACTACGCATCGTTCAAGTTTAGTGAACGTAGAATGAACGGAGTTCTACTACTCGACGCTAGATGGTGCTGTAACGAACGTTTTGTTGAGCGCGAATTTTCGTGTTCTGGTATAATAAGTGTTAAATTGTTATTTTTTAAATAAAGATAATACAGACCTTCAGGACTTTCTTCTTGCATATACGCTCCAGTTAAATACCGATGTACTAGAGCTGATTTTCCACTGTCTGGTGAACCCAAAACTCCAACCCGAAGTTCTGTTACACCTCGTGAAGCTGTCCATTCTTGACTATTCACAAATGAATCTGCAAGAAAAGAAAATAATGTCAGTATGTTTTACTGTCACGCACTAATTTAAAGAGGTATTTTAAAAATCGTCACTTAAAAACGTTTATATTTTAAAACAACATAGATGGCGCTGATCATTATAATGCTTATGAATTAAATTTTACTTCAAATTACACAACTCGACTAATTATTTATCACCACATGACATTAAAACAACACAAGGAACTAGGAAGCAACACACTAAATATAATAAATCAACGACATTTAGGTAAAACATTATGGCGAAATAAATGTATAAAATATTCATGTAATGCAATAGCTTTCACCAGTATCCCATTACTTCCTGGATATTGACAGAACGTTAGATAAAACCGAGGAATGAAACTAGTTCTGTCGCACGGCAATCAACTGTGACCAGACTACAGACGTAACTATAAACTTGTTCGTTAAGTATTATTAGCACTTTATAAATTATTGTAATTAATGCATAATGTTATCTCATATTCGATAATCCATTAGCTTATTAACTCAAATGAGGTATATAACATTTACATTGCCTCGTTGGCCGAGTGGTTGCAAGTGCGACTGCCGGGCAAGGGGTCTCGGGTTCGATTTCCGGGTCGGGCAAAATATTACTGGGTTTTCTTTAAAAAATCTCAGTAGTAGGACGGAGTTTCGAATTGTGCCCTGTATATGACAATAAGCTCACCTCCTATTACATGGAACTAGTGAAAAGTGGGTGTTACATTGTACAGTGGTTTAAGTGTCGTAATGCGCACCTCTGCCTTCCTCTTCAGGGGATAAAAAGGCGTAATGTCATAACATTACGCCTTTTTATCCATATAACATATTATTTTATCCGTATAACATATTATATAACATTAATTTAGTCTTAATTCAATATGAGTGGGTGTAATGGGAATTGAAAGGATGCTCTTATTGGTAATTTTTGAGATCATTTTCAGGTAGAAGTTTGATTTTAATTCACATATTGCTACGTTTCCTTTCTGCGAGGGGTAGAATTACATTTTAAAGTATACTTTTCAACAGTTATACATATTAGATAATATGTTTTAGGTAAGTAATGGCATTAGGAACTGATAACTACCAAAATTAATAACTTACCTCAATAAAAATCTTTAGATTAAAATCAATTGTTCACATTAGTTCTATTGAATTTATATCAGTCGTTTCTAAATACGACATCTATATCTATACATAATTATAATAAAATCGTAGAAAAGTCAAAACTGTACATTGATTATTTTTCTAAAAGAATAATATTAGGTTCTTGAATTTTTCGTCTGTTTGTCTGTAGGTATGTCCGGGATGATCTCAAGAAGTACTGCATGGATTTACTTCAAATTTTATATGATTATTACTAACAGGTCGGGTTAACATTTAAGCTACATTATTATCACGCTATCAGCTACGGGGTAAGCGGGGTAAGCACAGCTAGTTTGAAATAAATACGAAAAAGATATTTAAAAAGGGGTTTTAAACACAATATAAAACATTTCAAACTTAAAGAAGGAATCTTTAAGTAATTGACTAATTTGATAATCTGGAGACCGATTTATAAATTATTAAAACGAGATTTGTAGGCTATATATATTTTATTTGCTAGAGTAGCTAGGCACTGATTACAGACATACACTTCACATGTAGGTACTAAGGTGTGAAAATCATTGATTATAATAAAGTTATATCAACTATACAAGTCGGGATTGCGTAACGCAATAACTATATATACCTACCAAAGTATTCATATTATATTAGGATACATTATCGTTGTTACGTTAAGAGAACATTTTCTATTTCTGTTAGGTACTGAGTGCTACCTGATCTTGTTTACCAATATATTTTTAACATAAATATATCTAATGGGTTAGACAGAGTTACAGCGATACATTGGAGTATAATAATGTGCCTCGGCAGAATAAGTGATAAACGGGACGAACGTCCTCCCTAAGCGACGCGGAACGCCCGAATGGCAATCGTCTCGATACGTGCCAAGCGGTTGTTGCTCATACGCAACCGACATTTTGGAATTCGCATTGTACCTTAGCGACGTAAGATAAATTTTATGTACAGAAAAAAAATATCTTAACGCCATTCTTAAATATTTAAATAAAATAGGTAAAACTATCTAACCGACATTGGTAATAATAAAAGCTATCAAATAAAAATATTAATATTTATGATTATAATCAAATTATAATCTACATTAGAACAATTAATATGTATCAAATTAGTAAAAGCATCTAAGCGCCAATAAGATTACATATTAATATGGGTAAAATTATACAAGTTGCACTTTCAAAAAATAATGGCATCAAGTTAAATACACTGTAAGTACAATTCACAAATACTTTTTACGGGTAGAATCTACTAAGCGTTTACGTAAAGAAATTTATGAACAAGTGAAAATAGTTAAGTCCAAAAGAGTAAAAAATTAAAAACATGAAAAATAGACTAAGTAGATATTATCAATATTTTAATTTTCCTAAGTCTAAAATTTCTTAAAAATCCCTTATTTTGCGTCGGTTAGTGAGCACAAACTTCATGATTTGGTATAAATTTCTCAATATCTAAGCGACATAAAACTCGTAGAAGCACCCCGATTAGACTAAACGACGCAGAAAAAAATGATGAATCCATTGGTATATAAAACTCATTTTTGGAATTTCTGTCGCTTAGATATTTTTGCCTTTCAAGCGTCGATATATATACATAAAATTGTCATAAATATATTACTCCATAATGTACATAGTATACATTAAGTCAGTATAAAATTGTGTGGGAATTTTCCTTTAGCTTAGAACTGCGGCTAAACTGTGAGAATAATGGTCCAATATTATGGTCTGACACTCTAAATTCTAAAATGTTACGACAATCATCTTTTACATGTTTGATCTGACACGGATGATGGTGCGAGGGCTAAGCCGTAGCGATTTTCACGTTGGAAAAAAATGTTATAAATAAACTTAGCAATAAAATAAATAGTAGGTACTCAATTGAACTTTACTCAAAGGGAACACGTTGAGAACCTTCATGCTACATTTATTTCAATATTGAAGCAGGAAGACGAGCTGTCTTAGTCTAGGTGCAATCAAGTTAACAGGAACAAACGGCACATGAGAATGTAAAAATACAAATATTAAAAAATCATCGATTTGAGAACCTCCTCCGTTCTTAATCAACTAAAAAATCGCGAGTGCTCTCGCTCCCGCTTATATTCTGTACCGTCCAATTTCACGGGCAAACTGTGACAAATGTGGCTGGACGATGCCAACCATTGATCTTCAGCCACGCACAGGAGACTTATGGTAGAGAGAAGAAAATATAATTTTTATTGCCATTGTGTAATATTATAATGTCTTTCTAAAAAACATTGTAGATGACAGTGTTGTAATCTAGGTCGCGATCGCTGCCGAGCGATCCAGGGGTCGTGGCTTGTATTATTTAGACGTTACTAAGTTCTTATTGTGTAGTTGGGTAAAACACGTATAATACATAGACAATAAACTTTAACGCAAAGATTTATATTTTTACGATACTATAACATCATCATAACACCACACGCCTTTCTTCCCCGAAGGGGTAGGCAGAGGTGCACATTATGGCACATAATGCAGTAATGCCACTTTACAATATAACATATAGAGGTACTTTTCACTATTTATGTTATGACTCCCATGTAATAGGGGGAGAGTCTATTACCATATATTGGGCACAAATTCAGACACCGTGCTACTGCTAGGATTTTTTAAAAAACCCTTTTATACTTTGCCCGACCTGGTAATATAACCCGAGTTCCCTTATTCGGTAGTCGCACTTGCGACCTCTCGGCCAACGAGGCAGTCATTTTTACGATACCGCTAAGAAAAAGTTCCTATATGATGTATTTCACAATGACTTACGAACTATCTGAAGCAAACGTACAAAGGAATTTCACATCTAAAGACAAACCAGAATAAAACACAGTACAATGACAATGATTGAGGTTTACACGGCACTAAACACAATTTGATACTCCATTACGTACAGAAATAGTGCATTTAAAAACTAGTAACCATTGCCCAATACAGACTATAAAACGAATTCCATAAAGACAAAAAGATACTCAAAAATTTTACGACATGTTTACAACGAATGAAATCAGGATCATTATCGTATGTTGCGCACTGAATTACTCTTTATTGCCACCGAGACGGGCATAAATCAGTTTTTAGCCAGGGGTCCTATAAACCCATCTATATAGGGTTAAATTAACATTCATGGTACATCCCATGGGGTTTACGACGTCGTTAAGGTGTGAAACGAGACCTTAATCGCGTTTTTTGGCACTCGAAACTTATAGGGTCGGTGGTGTTTTTAGGTAGAATTTATGGCTCTTCTTTTCAAATTGAGGCTTGAATGATGGGTAGGCACATGATTTTTAGTGTGTACTTATGAATGTAATAACTGTTTTGAATGTTTTATGGTGTACATAAAATGTATGTCTGTCTGTCTTTTACTCGTTTCTTGGTCTTTGATTAATAATTTATTGATCAGAAAGAAGCTGTGTGTTATTAGAATTAGTTTTCAGAACCAGATTCATAAGACATTAATTTTATAATTTGAAACACAAAGTACGTATAATATATTATAATATTACCAACGACAGTAAAACTAATTACGGAAATTGTCTGTTGTTTTCACATTTGGAAATTAATCCTTATTACTTTAAACTATTATATAACTAAGACTGCCCCGTTGGCCGAGTAGTCGCAAGTACGATTGCCGGGCAAGGAGTCTCGGGTTCGATTCCCGGGTCGCGCAAATTACTACGGGTTTTTAAAGAAATTCTCAGTAGTAGCACGGAGTCCGGAATTGTGCCCGGTATATGGCAATAGGCTCACCCCCTATTACATGGGACTCATAACATAAATAGTGAAAAGTGGGTGTTACATTGTACAGTGGCATTAAGTGCCGTAATATGCGCCTCTGCCTACCCCTTCGGGGATAAAAGGCGTGATGTTATGTTATGTTATATAACTAAGACACAGTTTAAAGTAAAACACATTAACGATATACTGAGATAATGTACGATGTCACGAGTATATTAGCAAGATAAAAGTTTTGATTAAAGAATGAGAGAAAGGAAAACAAACTTCAGCCATAAATCAAAATGGCAAAAATGAAACATCAGAATAAGCATAAAACAACCTTACACCTTTGACCTACAACAGAAATTCCAATAACTAATCTGATAGACGTGGTGGAAGTAATCAAGTATTACTGGAATTCAATATTGGAAGTGCCTTCATATCTCAAAGTCTGTTAGACCTGCCTTAACAAGATTATGTTGACCTAGGTCACGAGGTAAATACAATTCCACCTTCGATTTCCACCCACAGTATATTAGCAGAGCAAAACTCTCAAAGAGTCTTTGAACATAAGATATGATATAGAGGTCATGATATTTTCTACTTAGTCCAATTGAGGATTTTGCGATGGAAGTGGTTAGGAACAAGAAGGTAGATATTTTGGCTAAAGGTTAGATGGGAGTGCTCTTCATTTTACTAAATTGATTCGTATCATTACTTGGTTAGATGACAAGTATTGCTTGATAAACCAGACATGGATTGAATTTCACAGTTAATATTGACGATTTGGCAAGCAGCAAAATCATTCCCGAATGTAAATTTTGTGAAGAGACAAAACTTCTTAGAAAACTTCGTATTATATTAGATATTTCAGATTGTTTTTTTTTTTCAGCATAGATCGTCCCACTACAGGGCAAAGGCCCCCCTACCCTCCTTCCACTCCTCTTTATGTAAAGCTTTTTGCGGCCAATCCTTGTCATAGATGTCTAATTCGTCCCGCCATCTCCTTTTGGGCCTGCCGCGACGTGTACTGACGAATATTATATTTAGATTGATTACTAAAAATAATTACTTTTTGTCTAATATTATTATCATTGTCATTGATACAGTCAGAACTATCATTAACGACCATATTATTTAGTTAGCACTAAATCCAACAGAATTGTCAGTACTCACTGAAGGTAGCAGACATTAAAATTAACTAATTGACCTTACCCAAATCTGTTGTTAATTAGAGCGGCTCACGAGGCGCTGATTGCGGGACCTTGAACTCGCCCACTGTGTACGACACTCCTACGTTGAATACAGCAAGTCCACTATGACTTTTGCTGACGTGGACTTTTTTGATAGCCTGAGTATCTTGGAGCAAGATGTTTTGTTTTTTGTCATTGCTAGATTTATAAATCTCATTCATCTTCAAAAATAGCAGAAACATCTTAACATTGTAGATATTGATGCTCTAACGTAGTGATGTGTAGTATGTTAGTTAAGACTATGTTAACCTAAGCATAGTTAACAATTTTTTATCTGGAACACTGTGAATTTCTCTTGATCTTGGATTATAATTTTACTCAAATTTAAGCAACTATGCATGTCAATCTAGTTTTATAAAATTATGCCAACTTTCAGATCTCCCAAATCCATTAATCCATGGAATCATTTTGTATCACTAGCGAATAATTTTGCATATCTTAGCATTACATTTTTCACGTTAACCAAACAACTACAAAGGATTATTCTTTCACCCAACAGTTAATCTAAAATGTAATTTGTTTGTTGGGTATCAAATATCCTTTACGCCTTTAGTCACCAGTGTCTGTCGTGGGGCCGCAGTGTTCCATACAAAGGGGAGGGACCGTCGCAAGCCGGGCCATTTGCATGGCTTCCTTCCGTTGGTAAATCACTGGCTGGGAGAGCTGTTGTGATTGGCAGACGATTAAATTTTGCAAGTTAGTCTTATTTTAAATATTGCGTGGCAGAAGTGGGTCTTGTTATCCACCAAGAAAATCTTTATTTCATACAGTATAGTTAAGAATGTTAGAGATGATATAAGAATCCAATAAATTAGAATAACAGTTGCCTAACAATAAATAGAGTGATGCTTTCAAAAATATAAAATGTCAATAACTCTCCGTTAGTATTCTCCAAATTAGACATTATATGAAAACTCAAGCTAGGCACAGATAATGTGTATCCTATACCAGCTGTTCACTAGTCAAGTTCAGTGGCATCCAATTAGAAACAAATAAACTCCATTAAGAAGATTAATGAAGCAAGAACTGCAAAATCACACCAAAAGATACACAAGATACCCAGAACCCTCATAAGACTACTGACACAAGATACAACACATGATAACATCATCACACAACATAATACCACAGCCATTACAAAACAGCCCATAAGAATCTCTGATCAAGTAACGAGATACCTTCAATACTTCCATAGTAATGTTTGTCCCCAGTATTTAGTTTCCATGTACTTTATAGAGGACACTGCGAAGCTTTTAGACAGAGGATCGGATTACCAGGCAGACCAGGCTAGATAGGACAGTTGCCATGGAAATGGCATGTGCGTACTTTAATAGTGTTTGAGTGGGATTGGAATAGTGTTAATGGTTTTAGATGGATTCCGTTGTATGTATTGGAATGTAATGGTAGATTCTAGGTACTAAACGTACCTATGTTTAAGCCTGGTGGAGATATAATAGGGCTACTATTAAGAATAATTCAATATAACCATTCAATCCATCTCGTTGGTTTAGAGATAGAGACCCAAAATGTGGATTAGACTCTGATTCGAGGGACCATGCATACCTCTATAATTTCTCAAATTGAATTTAAGATATAATAAACTTGCATCTACTCAACTACATCGTACATACTCTTGTACGTAATAAAAAAATCTTGCAATAGACATACATACATCTGTCAATATATATCCTCAAAGACGAGTTGTATCTTTTTACTTGTCTTTTTTCTTAAACTTTAAAGTTTGACCTTAGATGGAGTAATTTCTTTTAACTAAAGAGAACCATGGAATCGGACACAAATTGAATATAATTCTCCTTCCAAAATGAAAAGAAGACGTTCCACCACGTCAAATATATCAGACCCATTTCCGACGGATTTACATAAAAAAATCTGTTGACTCGTCCGAAAACTGTATCGCGACCAACTTATGGACACAATTCGAATATAAATCCACGTCCTTAAAGTATAACAATTACGATATAGAATCGAGTGGCCTTACGTTTTTCAAATGCAAAACGTTATTTGTATCGTCTATTGTGCTCATAATTATAAATCGCGCATTACCTTATGTTTGCTAAGGAACAGCGACATGAATAGAGAGGCCATCTGTCTATTCAAGTAGAATTTACAACTAATTCGTTGTATTATTTTTTCTTTGAGTGGACGCACGCTGTGCTCATTATTTGAGTATTCTGTAGACTTTAGAGCACGCTTGGGGCCGCCTACTGTATCAAAAGTATTAAGATTAGAATGTATTTTTGAAAGATATCTGTAGTTATTTAGGTATAATCTGTACAGGTTTTTATTTGTTATTCTTGACTTCTTATCCTTTTATCCATCTACAACTATCTCTATTAGGTCTGTATAAGATATCACGTATATGGGCTTATAACTAGATCATAGACAGATCAGAATTATCGTCATAGAATTATTAGTGTGTAACATTTATTTAATATCATCGTCAAATTTTAACATTATACCAAAATCCCACTTACAACCTTTTCAAAATTAATTCAACAACTCTAAAACTCCAAATCTATGGGCTGTTTAAACATTGACTTGAAAATTACGTTCAAAAGGGACATTAATAATTTTAATACTCCTACTCCTATACAAAGGCTAAGGTTCAAGTTCTACCTGACAGACCCTGGCCACGACACTAAAGGTCGGGACAGAAGTCAAGCGGAAACAATGAACTCAAATAGTATACAACTTGAGGGAGTTGTGGGTGAACTGACCACAATCAGAATTTATCGTAAAGGGTTGTGTATTGTGGATTACGATTTCATTTCTGAGATTAGGGTTCCTACATTGAGTACACGTTTGAGAAGAGCAAGTCATGCTGAAACCAACGGTAACAATATTAAAACTGCAAACTGGTCTGGAATTTTACGCTACATTTCTGAATAACTGTCGTTGTAGAAAATATTTACAAGTAGTATTAATAGAGTAGACTCTAATAAAGCTTTGAATGTAAAAATCTTCTTTCAATGTTTTGGTTGACTTTTAACAAATAGTGTGATATAGGGGTGTCCACGTCCATGGATGCGGATGACCATTAAACACCAGGTGATATGGCTGTTTGTGAATGCCCTTAGTATAATAAAAAAGTAACAAATTAATTATTATGCATAACTCGCACTTTTTGGACTTAAAAATATGTCCAGATTTTCAACACAATCATGAAAGCGTATAAAACAAACAGCAAAACATGGTTACTTTCCATTAATAATATTGTATTAACTCTGTACATATAGTACGTAGTACATATGTATTCTGGTAAAGTACAATAGATTCCTATTTCCTATATAAACATTAGTTCCGTGGGAGTTCACTAACAAAGATCAAAGGACTGTGGTACTCCTGGAATGTTGAATGATAATATTATTTTATAATTCCAAAGTGTTTGTAATTTCTAAAGCGAAGTTCTCTGTTTTGTGATATTAATTAACTATTATGTTCGTACTGTTGAGTTCTTCGTTCTCTGCCTACGTGATTATTTAAGTTGAAGTAATGGTCATTGTTTTATTTTTGTTAGCTCAGGCTCGTTAAATTTTGGCAAGATATTTAGTGAAAGACTTAGTTTTTGCCAATTATAATTTCCATCTCATTTTCTTCGTCAGTGGTCACATCAGTATTATCTTCAATTATTATTTCAACCACCGTCATCTCAACTTGTTCTGCCTTATTTCTTGATTCAATGCGTCCTTCATCTATGTCGTCAACATGTATACCAATTCTTAATTATATACTTTCAAAGCCAGCATTATCATCATCATCATCAATCGCAGCTTTAATGATGTTGTTAGACCAAGCCAATCAGTAGCTACTAGCTATTCTATTATCTTATTTCCCCAACATAACCTTAATTCTTTAAAAGTACATAAACAATAGATTTTTCAACCTTAACTGTACAATGGTGCGTGACTGAGGCAACCTTGTTTACCAGAACATTTATATTTCAATGTCACTGAGCAGATAAATGGGTATAATGGCTGTATGTCACTGCCTCGTTGCTATTTTATGGAATAAACCGGCAAACGAGTAGACGGATCACCTGATGGTCGGGTGATCACCCGCAACACCAGTGTTGTTACAAGTATTAGCCGGCCATTCGGAGATTAGGAATTTTAGGATTGTTCCGGATTCAGGGATTGGACACATTGGAGAGGGGTAATTGGGCCTCAGTTTACCTTACCCACACGACGAAATACAACGTCAATGTTTTTTCACGTCGGTTAACTGTAGAGCGAGGTATCACTTCAATCAATCTGACCCATTCGTGCCGAAACATGGCTCTCCCATCCCACGGTTGCTAGTGTGACTACTGAGTAAGATGTTAATCCTGCGACGAGGAAAGTAATAGGTCTATTCTAGTTTTTCGAAAATTCTCCGTTAGTAGACTTTGTGCTAACTGAATCTGGACACTATGTTAGCGGTCTGCCATGTTATTGGTTGTGAGTATAATCTCGACCAATGACGGGCGAGAATGCGATCGAGTTTTTTTTTTTTTTTTTTATATTTGATGGGGCGACGTTTGACCACTATCTCGCCTGGTAGTAAGCGATGATGCGGTCTACGATGTAGCACGTCGTCCCATAAGCAACCTATTCACTCGGGCCTTGAAGACTCCCAGGTTGTACCCTTCAGGAAATACAGACTCTGGCAAAGAATTCCACTCTTTAGCAGTACGCACAAGGAAGCTTGAAGCGAAGCGCTTCGTGGGTGTGGGCGGAACATCTACCATGAATCGGTGACGCTTCGCCGATTGTCTTGTGGTACGATGATGGAAAGGACTAGGGGGAATCTAGTTGTGCAATTCTCCTGCACACTCACCGAAATGTATCCGGTAGAAAACCGAAAGGCTTGCAACCTTACGCCTGTGCTCGAGGCTTTGAAGCCGAGCCTTCACAAGCGCATCATCGTCGATGAGCCTCTTGGCACGCCTCTCAATGTGCTCTAATGCGTCCAGCTGATATTTTGCCGAGCCGTCCCAAAGATGAAAGCAGTACTCCATACAGGACCGAACCTGTGCCTGGTACAAGCTCAGCAATTGTTTCGGCGTGAAGTACCGTCTCACCCTCCATAGGATACCCAACTTCCTACCAGCCAGTTGCGCTTTTGACTCTATATAGGAGCCAAAGTTGAGTGTGGGCGTCAGAGTTACACCAAGAAGCTCAAGATGATCGGCCATCGGTACGGACACATTCCGGAAAGTAGGAGTCAGCGGAAATTGACTCCGTTTGGCGGAAAATAGACACGCCTGGGTTTTGCTAGCGTTGAACCTAACCAAGTTGGCGTCACCCCAGTCGGAGACCGCCTTCAAGGTCGAGTTCAAACGATCGACCATGGATTCTCTTAAAGACTGGATCTGTGTTCCGCTAGTCCGCGCACTGGACACATACCTTTCAACAACTGTGCTGTCATCTGCATACCCAAAGATACCGGGCTTAAGCAGGTCGTTTATGTGCAGCAAAAAGAGCGTCGCTGAAAGTACTGACCCCTGAGGGACGCCGGCATTAATACCGAATTGGTCAGACGAGCAGCCATCGATGACTACTCGTATTGACCGATTCCTCAGAAAGTCTGCTATCCATCTGCACAGACCAGTAGGAAGTCCATATGCAGGAAGCTTGCCGATTAGACTGTCGTGCCAAACCCTGTCAAAGGCCTTCGAGACATCGAGGGAGACTGCTAATGCCTCCCCGTGCCCCTCTATGGCCTTCGAGAGTTTACTTCGAGAGTTCGAATTGACATCTTACAGAGTAGCCTAGCTGGTATTATCATCATCATCATCTCGTCTACTGCTGGATATAGGTTTTCCAATGACACGCCTTTATGTGGTATATGGTAACAGAATCACCCTCTGTTATCAAGAACTTACGTATATCTTAACTGATGTACATTTTTACTGTTGAAAAGTGGACATTGAAAATAGGCTCTGTCTGCCTCTTCGGGGATCAAAAGGTCAAACGTTATTGTGCCACTCAATTGTGTTAAGAATTCGTTGATCGTTTTTTGATTGGGGACTGATACCAATATGATGTGGTTTGATGATAATATTGTGGTATTTTGTTAATAAATCATTTCGTTTTATTGATGGATGTGAAGTGCAGTGGCAAAGTGGTTGGAGATGTCTCTGCGGTCTTGCTAACGTATTGACTATTGACAAATGATTTCGAAATGATAATCAGTTGGCGTAAAATAGCTGTAATATACATATAATTAGACATTCGTTGAACTAATATCATATCACATCTGAACTAGTGCAAAACCTACACAATTTCCCATAAGGACAGCATAACTAACGCCTCTGCTGAAGCTGATCCTGTAATTACTGTGACGTCACGCGTCAGTTGCGCCGCTGGCGCCGAGCGTTTGCATCTTAAATTAAGTTGCTATAATAACATTAGTGTTGACTAACATGTGAAGTTGTAAGGTTGCCACCTTTTAAAAATATAGCAGAATTTTCAAGACACATTTTATTGGAAAATGTACAGTTTGTTGATTTTTTCTTCCAATCAAACTTAAATTAGTATTATCGTTTTTGCTCTTCGTAGATGGCGCTTCGAACGCATAGTCTTGTTGGCCCAATCAAAATGGAGGAGTATTTTTGAAGACTTAGACGTGGTGCTGTTATATATGAAAGAAATGTTATGTCGTAATTTGAAATAATTATTTAGCATGGGTCAATAATAATTACACTTAATCTTTGACCTCTTCAACCTTGAATATTAAATAAAGCTATCGTTTCGTGCTACACGTTAATTACACAATAGCTAAACTTGATGACAGATAAGAAAAAATAATCAATTACTTTTCAAATAAAAGCGCTAACATGAATAGCAACAATGGCGTCTTAATTTTCTTTTCATTCTAGGAATTCAATTTCCATAGACTTAAACTTAATATATTTCTTGTAATCACGCGTTATTAAGCAGTTTTAATTGTTTAAAATTATAGTACTTTAAACCAGTTGCTATAATTTACTTAAAAAATATTCTACTTGATATAAACGGGCTTAAAATTTAAAACGTGACCAGTTATCCTTGACACGCCATGTTTTTTTTATTTCATGTTAATTTCTATTTAAAAATACATACTAATGTAATGTAAAATGTGTCGTGACTAATGTTTATAAAATGACTAAGTAAAATATGGTGTTCCTACACTAAATACCTATGTTGGCATGTTAAAATTGTAGTTAGGTGTAGAAAAACTGTTTACTGCAGTATTGTAATGGCTTCCAGTACCTTGTATTAAGTTTTTTAATTCTTTTTTTATTACAGGGTTAGGTTAGGTTATAAAGAATTCTAGCAAGTTCTTTGTCAAGTAATTAGGCCTGTATAATGTTAGTGGATGTATACTCTATGCCAAAGGGTTGGTCATGCGGAAACCGCTAAACCAAATTTGATGAAAAAGCACTAAGAGAGAACAAATCACAATATATGATAAATCACAGTAACATTATAATTAATCACTTTTTTCTTAAATCAAGCAACATCGACAACCCTAATTTACAAGTCCTTACGCACAACTCCTAACAAATCACACGAAATAAAACTTTATGTCTCATGAAATAAGACATATTACACAGATATGCGTTAAGTGCTAAAAATAGCTTGAAAATTGCGTTAAATCGTTGTGAGATGTTTGCTTTAAAAGGAATGGTGACAGCGCCATGTTAGGTTATATTCTGTTATTAAGAAATACTGGATATAAGTGCATGATGGAGTACATACGAAGGTACTTCCCAAAGGGGCAGTCGCCATAGTCTGTATTAATGTATGAGGTATGTCTAGTCTAAATTTGGTTGACCTTTCTGTCTTCTTCTGGCTTTGCTAAGAAGGACGTTAGCAATGAACGTAGGAATTAGGAACGTAGGAAAGTCAGCATTAGATTAAAATCGAAAAAAATGTATTACTTTTTTATTTTTATTCATTTACTTCGCGCACGGAGAACCAACAGTTATACAATTTGATTAAGAAGAATGTGATATACATATATAACAAAACACCAGACCGTTATAAAGACTACAGTCAGGTGGTTAATAAATGAATCACTTTGGCAGTAAATGAGATTGAAAAATTATCAATATTACTATGTAGCTATCTTAAACATCGTATTAATTAATGAGTTTATAACTTGTACCAATGACCAGTTGCAACCCTTGAATCATCCGGCGCCAAATGTCGCTTCACGCTGATTAATTGACGCATATGCATCCGATAATATTGCAAACGGTTATAAGTTGACATTTAAGAGGTAAAAATTAAATAAAAAAAAAAGCTTCTGCCACAATAAAAGAGAATATTTATAAATTATGATTAACATTTGTTAAAAAATAGTATTCGTAACAATTGCTAGTGATTGGAAAGTGTCGATAAATTCTAGCGCTCAAATATCGATAGGTATATTATTTTAGCACGTTATCGAAATAATGGTGCCATTCAAATAATTATTAATACACAATCAGTAGTCACAAACAACTCAATATGTAGTACAGATGATTTATTACGTAATAAACACATTATTATCATACGAGTATGATATTTATAACAGTGACTAACGTGCCGCTCCCTGGGACTAGACTAGATTTATTGATATGGCTACACTGTCAAGCAACATGTGAGTTTCAGTCTAGTGTTGGCCGTTCGACAATATTAAACAGTATTTTTCTTTTGTAAATACTCGGTGTAAAAAGGGTGGGCGTTTTATGGTTTTAGAAGAGATTGTTAAACGATTTTTGGAATATAAAAATTTTACTACAATTTTTCTATTCAAATTATAATTTTATATCACATGAAAGACACAGTACAGTTATGAAGTAAGATCATGGCGACAATCATTCTGTAGTAAAGTGCTGATACTGATACTGATTAGGTATAATCTGATAAAAATTCTACGTCATGAGTATACGTCAATCAATATTCAGGTATTACTAGAATTTTATTTGAACGTTGTTGCCAAAATTGGCTATTTTCCTTCTTCGTGTCACGTGCGAGCTATAGGAAACAATTACAAAACTTTTTTATTTCATTTCCGAAACCTACTAATGCAGAAAAGTTGTTTTTTTATCGAAATACTTTTCTTTATTCGCTTATTCTGTTGCCCCAATATAGCAGTTTTTATTTTCACACAAAAAGCACTTACGGTACATCGGAATGGTTCTCGTTTTGTAAAAGATGTATTCAATGATAGAAAAAGGGGTTGAGTAAAAAAGAGTATAGTGTTTTGCGTAATGCTCATCGAAGCGTGAAATGAACTGATGTCGCGAGAAAGTCGTTGGGTAATAGGATAACGATTTGATGGCGATTTTTTTACAAGATAGACTTTACCACTTTGTTTCCTTGAATATAACTTCTTTGTTTGTTCTTATAAGTTTTATGTGTTGGTGATATTCATATGATCATATCTATTGCGCAAACACTTGGATTATTACAAAAATGTGAACTAGTTGAATAGTTTTTGATAAAAAAGTCTGGGTATAATTTAAAAAATTTACAGTAATGCTGTACTTTTTTCTTCAAACGGTGTCCTAAATGTCAGGGATCAAGAGTCCAAAAGTGCTTTACGCACGAAAATTTATTTTAAAAACGTTACGTGACTTTTAAATTCTTTTACACAAGAACGACACGCTCTATTTTACCGAGAACCTCCCTAAAAGGCACCATCCTCAAGATAAAAGGCAATCTCTAAAATACGCAACATAACACAAGTGGTTACAAAATAATTAAATTAAAGCTTCAATATCGTCCGTTTCTCTTTGCTTTGTTCTTTCAGCATCTGCCCCAGTTTACCTGAAGAACATCTGCCCACCAAATAATGTGGCATTGAGCCCTTCGCGAATAGATTAAGGAAGCTTTGTGTGCAGCCAAACCCTAATCTTGAGTAGTGGCGAGACATGATTCTTGGAGAATAAGTTATATCGATTTTTATTTTATAATAATAGTGGGTGTGATGTTAAAATTTTTTGCCTAAATTAGTAATTATAATTATGCATATTGTATTTGGTATAATAGACAAATTATTTTGCGTTTAGTATATGTACTAACTCTCGTATTAAAATCGAATACTTTGCAACAATTTAGCATTAATAATCATCATAATAATATTACATAACCCGATAATATTTTACAAATAACGCGTGCATATCACGTCCATACAATAGATCTATTATTAGTTCATATTTATCAACTACTCTACTACCTAGTCTATGATAAGATAAAATGTACAGAATTAATTTATGACTTTCTTTGTGACGAAACTTATAGCGCTTGATTAGTGTTGTAGGGTATTGAACTACACTATCTTATATCGATAGATAAAATGAGCTAACAAGAGTAGTGTCACTAGATATGTGTAAGTAGATAAAGGTAAGTAAATATTTGTTTTGTTTCCGCGTGCTACTTCTGTGTTATATTTGATTTAAGGGCTGATAAAAGAGAAAATGTACGATACAAATAGATTAAAATCTAGTATGCAAAAGTGATGTGATTACTCACACTTATCGATAAAAAATATATTTGTATCGATAGTTCAACTTTACCCTCTCTAAACGCTCTCTTTTCAAATAACTAAAAGCATAATTACATGTTTCCTGATACGTGAATTTCGCGATCATTATTATACAGTATACCGGCGGTTACCATGGTAACGCCCACTGTTTTATATAAGGACCTTTGCTTACCCTATGTTTAACAAGTGAAAGATCAGTTTGTGTATTATGCAAGGAATTCTTTTACGACGTTAATTGATTTGGAATGGGGATGATGACAGGGTATGAAAATTAAAAATATAATTAGTCCGTAACTTAGGTAATAAAAAATATTAGACACGTATTTTTTTATTTTGTTGTATAATAAAACAATACTTAGATAAAACGAATCAAAGTTTAGGAGTGGGGGCTAAAACGTCATTTCTTAGTATAAAATGTACTGAGAAGTGACGTCACGCGACATTTCAAATCAATATATATATCTTCGAAACTATTCGTTTCCGTAAGAAAATAAAAAATACGTGTCTAATGTTTTTAAATAATCTACCAGACGGACATTAAAATAAAAATTAGTCGTCTACCCCATTATGACAGATGAAGTGACGTTGAATGAACGCATGGGAATAGAAAGAAGTAAGACGAGAAAGTGAATTAACTGTTCGTATTATATCTGCTTTTCTAAGAATGTCGTGTTTATGTTTGAAATGCTAATTATTACTAATGTGTTGCGTACATAGGTTACTTTGAAAATGATATCATATTCACAGCAAATCAGGGGCTTGGCTAATGTACAGTAATACTAATACATCTAGATTTTACCAACAATGTTGCTAATAAGAGTTATAAACTACGCATAGCTATAAAGTTACTAATCCCTTGTGCTTCTTACCAAGACTAACATGGAAAAGTGCAGTGATTTTTCAACTTCTACACGGCATTTTAGACGTTGTGAACATATCAATAGATTCAGATTTTATCCTTTGAAG
Organism: Spodoptera picta; assembly: GCA_038387885.1. NCBI lineage: Eukaryota > Metazoa > Arthropoda > Insecta > Lepidoptera > Noctuidae > Spodoptera > Spodoptera picta. The sequence goes on from JAZHFQ010000082.1 coordinate 196,203, forward strand.
TAATATAACTGTGTATTTCATAAGCTGGTAGATACAGAGTGAATTTTAATATCGGGGAACTGGTGACACAGGAAACTGTCGGTAAATGCTATTATGGCTTCCACCTGGACGAGGGAACGAACTACACATTTGCATATCATCTGATAGAGACTCAGCCGATAAAGGATGTTATTTTGGAAGCGAATGTGTTTTTCTCCTTAGTATTTAGACAATGTCATTTCCTATTTAGTTTAGTTTTTGTGCTTGCTTCAACAATAAATGTAATTATCCAATTATGTACATCAAAATAGGCACTTTAGAAATCAAACCAACGTTTGTGTATATTTTAGTTCTTGACTAAAAAATTAATGAACACAGGCAATTTAATCCACCTATTTCTAAATCACCAATGATATAGAAAATGAGTTTAATAATATTTTCCAGTCAGTGAACTGAAGCATTATGAAAAATGTCGACTCCCCTTGTTTCTAATATTAGTGTTGGATATGGAATCAACCTACTTTATTACCTAGAAGTCTTTAATGTACGCTCCTGTATTGCATCATTGATATTCCCGAATGATGATATGACGTGTTTTTTTTAATATGATGATACATCCACTTATTGCCAATTCAGTTTAAAGAAAAATGAATGAATGGAATCACGAATCACTAAAATGATTAAATCATCATTTTTTATTTCAGGAATTTTTTACATAACTTCCTATCTTAGTTTACATTTCTATTTACATTCTAAACTGTCATGGCAACAAACACCTTGACACAAAAAGTCAGATCGCCACCAAAAAAAAAGTTAAAAAAAAATAGGGTTGCACTACCAAAAAAAAAAATATCGATAACGCAATCGAATCGTGATTTACGATTCAGCTCGTGCGGCGCGGCTAAACAATGGCTTCCGTTTCCTGCCCGCCACGTGCGCCCGCGCACCGAAACGTTCAAAATTCGTATTTGGAATTCAGTTAATTGGACGAGATAAAAATCGGATCATGAAATGTAATTAATATGAGCTATTTATCACGTTAAACATGATTTAAGAGGTGCTTAAGTCGGTTAAAGTAAAATAAAGCTTAGTTTACGTCGTAGATAAAAATACACGTGAGTTTAAATAAATGTTTGAATTATGATGAGTTATTGTTTGCCTAACAATGTATTTGTTTATTTTCTGACTTGGAGAAAAACGTGCAGACGGCATTAAAAATAGTAGACCGCCAAGGAAAATGATAAAATATACAAATTGCGTAATGCGAATCCAAATATTTTTCAGAAGTCATAAAATACCGCAATGGTTTTATTTTGGGATACAAAAATAATATTATCTCGTATGATTTTTCGTTTCAAAATCGTTTGATTTTTACGATGTGTGTTGAGAATGGGGGCCAAATATTCTAAAGCGATATTTAGATTTTATTTGTGTATAAAATCAATATTTTTACTAAATTCAGCATTTCGACATTGATTATAATAAATGTTCACTATCAGTAACCAGCGTTATTTTCAAAAATATCTATTTAAAATCATTCAACTGTATGATTATATCAATACATGTACTGAGCATCAGGTCTGGGACATGACCAAGATTTACCATACCAAGATTTACTTACCATTAGCAGAAATAATTATTCTTGCCGAATAATATACCTATACCTCGGATTACCTCATCGATCGCCAACAGCCTGTAAGTGGCCACTGCAGACCAAAGGCTTCTTCTCACACGGAGAAGGTTTGAGCATTAATCACCACGCTTGCTCAATGCGGGTTGGTGACTTCAAACTTATGATTAGAAATTATAAGTCGAGTTTTCCTCACGAGTTTTTCCTTCACCATTTGTCAGTGATGTCTAAATAATCGTACCTCATCAATAAAATAAATAGCAGAAAATCTAAGTAGTACGCGGATCTAGACAACAGTGTCAATTGTGCAGATTTCCATTCGAGTTTTTCCATTTCAATAGACAATGTATGGGAATCGAACTGCTTTGTCCTGTTTTGTTGCTTGTTATGCACGTGTTATGAAGTTTTTTAACGATAATTGTACATTTTTATAGCTTGTTTGACAGTCATTGAGTTGTGTGGTTTCTGTATAATGAGCCTTACTTTACTTGTAAGATAATGTCGGGTGAATTTATTGGTTTGTGTTAGATGTAGCATTAATTATCATAGTTTTGTAGTAAGAGCACGTGTCTGTAAAGTAAATCAAAATAGATTTTACTGGATAGATCTTCTAGATGGACTAGAATGGGCACGTTGTTATACACCAAATTATTATTTTATTACCTACGCACAGGACGAAAGCAACGATTATAAACACGCTGTTGCTGACAAATATCGATATAATTTTTTTTTGTAGACAGACATCACTAATTATCGTCGACTAATACATTATAAGTACAGGATGAATCTCAAAAGTATTTTATTTTATGCATAAATTATTTATGTCAAAAGTACATTGCCTTTGCAATAGCTATATTATATACAAGGGACATTATATAAGAACAATAATCTGTATCTAAAGACACCTATATATTAAGTTATATATAGAGGTATGTTAATATCGCCCGATATTCCGCCTCATTGCCGGTTGCATCTGAACTAGGGTTGTCAAGCAATAATTTTAAATTAAGAGCTCAAATCCCGGGATTAATGAAAGCAGGGGAGCTAATGAGGTTATATTACAATTTTTGAATCATCAGACGATTAGCAGTTGGGTTATATTTTGTTTTTAAGGAATTTGGAGGAAATTTATTAATGCTTAAGGCTGGTTATAGAACCTCGTTTTTAGTTAGATTTTCTGCTACAAAGTTTTAAAAGAGCAAATTAGATGCTCCGTTTATATTAAAATTCATATAATCTTGTTTTTAAGAAGTATTTGGCAGATGTTAATAAAACATAATAAGCGTTTTTAAAAGCACACTTCGGGTCATAAACCTGATTACATTCCAAACAAAGTTGTTGATTCGATCTTATACAAAACAAAATGCAAAATTCTTCGATCCATCCATTACTTCTCCATGTAATAGAATATTAACAGTCTAACACTAATGGCGTCACCCCTGACTTCCCGTACTTTCAGTATCCGCCGAGTTTATTTGCTTTCATATCGACGAGACTTGCGTAACGTCAAAGCACTAAAATGCGTCAATATGCAATGCTGTTGCAGTTTTGTATTAATAACATGTGATAGAATGGTTTCAGTTCATTGAATTCCTATGTTGACTCTTCCTCAAAAGGATAATTACCTTTATTTATCTTTTTGAGGAAAACACATGGTATGGTAAACTATTTACAGCAGCTATATTGGTATTTGAAATGCAAACAGTTCAATAACATTTAAAGGAATTTAATTAGAACTACTAATGATTAAGGAGTATTTTTATGAGAAGGGTCAAACGAGCAGACTTGATAATGCGTTATGCCACGCCCATGGATATTTGTATGATCATCGCAGTCACAGCCGGCCTTTTAAAAACGAGTACTTATACTCTGTATTACTTTAACACTTGGCACAACATCCTTGAAACGTAATGAGGCTACCAGTCTCATTGTTGAAACTTCATCAGAGACTCAAATGATAAACAGTTCATTGTACAAAACTTTCTTCAATTTCACGACGCATAAAGCTTAACCAACATAACAATAAAAGTCTAAAGACTAAACACGTCCCACAGAAAGTTATGACTTACAACCAATTTCGCAGTCGCTGAAACTTAACGAGTTTCTATTGTAGTTGTAAAAAGGGACGGTGCACCGTGCAACTGGGTCGGCTGTCATGGCGTCTCGACCTCTGTGCTCGGCAAAATGCCTTTTCCGATTGCACTCTAGTGCTGCGAAATGCGCGGAGGATAATCCCGGGATTCTTGTAATAATATTTTATTACGCTCATTGTTATGTTTCTCTAGTAGGTACCTTGGTACGTGTTTTTCAGCCTTTACTATTGTACTACTAGTACTAGTAAAGTAAGTAATGGGTTTGAAACAGTCACTATACGTGTTTAAACATCGAGTTTAGAATCTAGTAAAAATTACTGTGTTTAAAATGTGATAATTCACAAGTAATAAAAATAATCACGCAAACTAAGTTTCACTAATTAATTTGATTGCCCTATGTAACAAAGTCAATGAATCTAACTCTCTAGAGTTACATTCATTGACTTTGTAATAATTTCATTATAGACCCACTCGATGATATTTGGGATTTGAACAAGCCAGTTCTCGTACACAATAAAAGTAATAAATCGAAATAAAAGACACGTCCCTACGAAAGTTTCAATCCCGATATTTCCATTATCGTTGTGCAGCGCTATCTGCGACCCATTTTCTCGTCTCTTGGTTTTAAAGTTTTCAAAATTGGAACTGCGCTATTCCCGTTAAGTTGGACGAGTTCTTTTTTTAAAGTTCATGCTCAGATTGTTTTTATTTTTAAACGTTCTTATTGGTGAACCGTTAACGTTCGATTGACAAAGTGATTTGAAGTTCTTGTTAAAATCAATTCCGAAACGGTTACTTGAAAAAGAATTACCTTGAAATCTATTTAATAAATTTTTAAATCGATACAATGCGTATCTGTTTTATTCGTAACTAATTGCGTAATTTAAGTAACTGCTCAAGATTTGTTATTTTTGTTTCTTTTAATTAGAAGTCAATGACAAAAAATTTAAATAGATTAGTAATTCGAATTACTTTAATATAATTACACTATTGAACGAAGGATTTTACTCGTGCTCTAATCTACTAAAAATTATAAATAAATAATTAGTTCTGTCCGTATATAAAATGGTTCTACAGTCAAAGATTAGTTTGACTTACTACATTGAATCGTGCATTGCACTGCGATTACTAATGACACCGCAATGGATGTCAAAATCAATGTCAAGCATGAGTCATTCACATCACTAGTTTGTGTATCTACTCGATATGAGGGCTAAAGCAAATTTTATCGATTACATCAGTGCGATTAAGTTGCATAGGATTTGGTTTGTTTTGTTTCTTGATTTACATGGCTGACTTTGAGTTCTATGCGTACTATTTGTATGCAAGGAAGCATGTTAGAAAAATACGTACATACATAACATCACGCCTTTTATCCCCGAAGGGGTAGGCAGAGGTGCACATTCTACCATAGTACAATGTAACACCCACTTTTCACTAGTTGTTATGAGTCCCATGTAATAGGGGGTGAGCCTATTGCCATATACCGGGCACATTTACAGACTCCGTGCTACTACTGAGAATTTTAAAAAACCCAGTAATTCCAAAAAAAACCCCAAGAAAAATACGTTTTTGTACTTATTTTGTCCATCGCAGTCCTTATCACAATCTTAGTTTTTTTTATTTTGCATTTAATTTAACGTGAACTTAAGATACATATTCGATTGAACATTCGTTTAATGAGAACCTTATAGGGTAGGAATAAGAAAAAAGCCGATTCCTTTTTCAAATCCGACAAAATCTTTTCTATTTATTCTGTAAACAAAGAAAATGAAAATAAACAGAAGCACCTTTGCACCCGTCACAATTCTACCTCTTTACCTAGATCCTCAGTGAGGCATATTGGATCCGGATATTGATCCCGGGAGTGTCGTGCCCATCCGGACGCGTGCCGCAATATGTTGCAGAACCTTTTCAATAACGTAAGTCCCCGTGCTGACCCCAATAAATTGTTAGGCGTATTCGTCTTGGCAGGAAAAGGGCAAAGCTATAGGCAATAGCGGGAAACTAGAACCCCCAGTAAAGTAAAAAAGAAGTATAGAAAAAGTGGAACATGGTATTCTTGAACCGATACGATCTTTCAACGTTCAAGAAAAGAGAGTTTTCCTTCTCAAAGAAAAGAAAATGCATTTATTCATAGACGAGATAGAAAAAACAATGCCTAGTAATATAATCATGTGGGTGCATGTCTCTAGTTTGCTGGTAACTCATAAATTAACGTGACGTCAGTGACGGTTGATTAGAGGCTTCATTAGTGGTGATTTGGCAGCTCTTGCGTCCAATTTGGCATTTATGATAATGTATCAAAGGTCAACAATGAAATATCAGCAATAAGTAATCAGTGAGTTATCGATGTAAAGTGTGATATTTGCCTTAGAAGTGTTGAAAATCTGTTACTAGACCTTGTCTCTTTTACATTTTTTACTTTAAAATTATAAATCGCGATCTTTTATAACAAAATATATTTAGAAGGAACATGATTCGTATCCATTCGCTTCCTCTATCTTTCATAACTTGTGTTGATGCAACAGTTCCCTCTGTAAGCCGACATTAAATGAATTTATTATGAGCACGGCGGGCCTAGCGGAACTTTTGCAATTTCGATAGTGTTTCATTCTCTAATAGTCAAGTTTTAATTTTCATATACATTTGTAGTTATAAGGACGGAAGGGAATATTAGTATTAATCAACCAAAATAATAGTGTTGACCATGTAATAGTAGAGCAGAAAAAATTGTTAGCAGCTCTAATCTTTCTACAGAATTCATAAGAACTGAATAAGGTGCTATACATTTGAAACCAGGTAGCAGCTCTCTGAAGAACCTAAACTTTTTGAACTGTGATTTCCAGCTCGTCTGCTAAGCTAAGTGCAGATTATGGCAAACCCAGGTCCGTAATTTAGCAGTAGACTATGATTTGAATTGTGTTTCTCAATATATAAAATTGTCTTAGAAATTCACAGCTTTTTATACTGGTGAAGTATTTAAGTAGCTTAATATAAAGTGGGTTTGACCTGATGTCCTAGTTGCCATGTGAAACCCTGACCGAGTATCGATCACGACAGCTAATGTGTGAAGGCTAGTCAAACATGCAGGTGACAGGGTGCAAGTGTACAAAGGGACTGCAAGTGTACTGTACCTCTAGACTGAAATTAAGAGATTGGTATTAATTTTCTTCAAGAAAATACAATATAACTTAAACCAAGCTGTAGAAATCAATTAACCACAGCAAAAACATTCCCAGATGTTAAAATGGAAAACCAAATAGCGTGTAAAAAGACCAGAAAATCAAACCATCACCACTAACATTTATCGGCCGTTGCAATCACTATTAGACAAGGAAGCGATCGCTTGCAAAATTGTAGGTAATTCTATGGAAAGTTCTAGAACAATTATCCAGAACGTTTGGTTTTATTTTAACAGCAGCCATAACCGTTTAGTGTAATACCCAATAGACAGACAGAACATGAGGTGAAAGAGGTCAATTTGGATTCAAGGTTGGCTCTAAAGGGGTGCGCCAGTGAGCAAGGAATTGGACTGCATCCAATGGCCTGTTCTGACCCAATTCCCACCATATTGGGTCACTGGATTAGATAGAATTTGCATTTATATTGGATACTAGCTTTTACCTGTCACGTTGTTTGAGTTTATGAGTGTAATATAGAAAATGTTTCTTTTAAATTAGGTTTCTAATGGTTTGTTTTGTTAAAACTGTACTTACCTATATAGGTTTTGGTGCCGTTTGGTTCACAGAAAGGGTGATCTAAACCATTCCTAAAAATATTGATATTTTTATGTGCCGTTGCTATGAACAAACATTATGTTTTAGCATGAGAACTTTTGGATAAAGCTCTGCCATTTTTGGTCCAAAATTGGTAAGATAATACCAGAATGTAATTGGAAGACAGCCAAAAGTAACAATACAGGTATTTTGGTTTATCAAACTGACCTATCAATGCAATAGAGTAAATATAACAGGCGCTCGTGTTCAGACTTGAACTGGGTCCAAGAGAAATTTTAGTGGAATTGGTAAATACTACTGAAAAAAATCAATACTTAACTTATTTATTAGAGTTTTGGAAACTGGTCCACATTCCCATTCGCTTGCATAGTTCTTAATGTCAAGTCAAATAATCATTTTGGTCAGCGATAAGTCGTTATCGGTAAACAATTTAAAATCATTAGCGGGTTGTTTTATAACTGACAAATGACTGACCAAATATAGATAGAGTTCTACTATTGTTTACATACATTTAAAATTATTTCATAAAATTCTTGGCGAATTCTTGTAAAAGCAATATTCGTGTAACTATAGTTCACAGATGCGATTTATGTTACAACTGTGTCGTCCACGTATTTTCGTCTTTGAACTATTTTCTTTGATAGGTACTTGAGTACTTATTTACATTACACATTTAATAATAGTGCGGCTTGTACGGAGCCACGTTGTCAGCGTGGTTCAGAAATAATATTTGGCAAACTTTCTTTGGCGTAGTAAATTGTGTGCAATGTTTTTCTGGCTTAAAGAAAACATTTTAATCTTCAGTAATTAATGTAACAAACATTCTAGTGTGTGCATTTGTATAATTTACATAAAAAATATAAATGGTATCGCGACGCCATGATGAGCAAACGTCAAATTATTTGAATTTTAAAAATAGAATACGACATTCTGACTAGCGCGTTTCTCACGAGGTCGTGGGCTTTACTTTTTTTTATATTTCATGACCAAGGCTCAATGTGGGAATGCCAAACAAAAAAGTTTTTTTTTATGTTTTTACATATAAAGTCCGTTGTACATAATAATATTATTATAGAGGAAATACGCATGAAAATAAATTACACGCTAGAGCGAACAGATTCTAGTTGTTCGATTATTAAGTGAAATGTTATTTGTCTCAAACATAAGCTACTTATTTTGTTCCTTTTGTATTGATATTAATTTATATTATATGGGTATTTTACATGCATAATTTGCATCTCGTTAGTTCACAAGTCCGAACATGTGATTCACTTGGCGCATGTGCAAGTATTTAATGTGAGAAACGTAACAACCATGTGTACTTACTAATACATTGGTATATGTACTTAATATGTGTACTTAATAATAAATTGGTACTTTGCCAATTTCTAAAATTCTTAACAATTATTCTGTAAATTAATAAACTAGTAATTTACGAGTCGCACTAAAAATAAAGACAGGAATTTATTCAAAACCTTTTTCTTTCTTTAACATTTTTAATCTATGACAGTTACCACCGTTGTCAAAGTGACAATGTAAAAAACCCAAGGATTTTTACCATGTTATTATTTGAATAAATAATTTTTAAAATGTGAACGCCAGGATTCTATGTGGAAAAAATTTTAATTACAAAACCGGTATAAAAAGAGTTATTGAACGGTTAGTCGTTGTTTATAAAAGGGGTCAAGTTTAATTGGTTTCTTTAACGTCAAGTGTGACATTTAGATTGTGGCACGCGCTAGCCAGGTGCATTTCATAGCAATTAGTGTTGTCCGTTAGCGGAAATAAAAGTTTTAGTCGAGTTTCATATTATCATTAACTATTTTTATTACATTTTTATTTTAATTTGCATCAATTTTATTGTTATAGCCGAAGAAGAATTTAAAGTTATTTTAGAGCGCTTAATTGTATTCTATAATAAAATAAAATCATTTTGTTGTAATTGTAGTGTTGTAGTATTTCAGATGCTGCATATTCTGTGTATTATATGGCATGTATAATGTGTATAATTCAAAGGTGTAACTCTATCGAGCCATGAGCCTTTCAGGAACAAACTATGACGTAATATTACTTCAAACCTAGACTACCTACTTACCTACCCATTGTAGTAGCTAAACACATTCGTTATGTAAAAAACATTTGGTTCGCATACTTACTTTTAGTATTGATTTATGTTACCACAACTTTTAAATGCCATTTTAAAGATCTGAGTAAATAAAATTACCAAATGTTATGTACTTAGTCGACATATCAAAATTAGTATTTATTTAGTAAGATCGTAATCACGTTTATTTTTAGAATTTAAATGTAAAACAGAACATTAAATTATAAAAGGTTTCATTATTATTATTATTAAACTAATTCGTTAAATAAACAAACTTACTCAACCTAACAGAAACATTAACAAAAAATGTACCCAAATTCGTATCAGAGCTATTCATAGCTTAATAGTATGAATTATTTTCATTCAATTAAGGGAATTAAAGTTCAACTGCTCATATTTGCATCGGACAGGCGGTCATTGCACTTCTGTCCTCCAATTAACTTTACATAAAAAGATTCTTATCATCAACTCCATCGATCCGAAGTTAATCAACTTCGAACGATGTGATAAATGTGGAGCAGTTTAGAAATAAGTACTACTATTATACTATCTCACCAACTACAATATTGATTAGTCGATTCAGCTTAATGTTGCATTTTAATCGATTTAATTTTTTCTAGGATCTGCAATAATCTATCTTGATGGGATATAACCGTGAAGGATGTTCATCTTATTCATATATTTAATGACAAGCTTGGCAATATTATCATTCATATTAATTAACAGAAAAATACGACAGCGAAATTTATCTTGATATTGATTACCTTTTAGAATTAAAATTAAATTGCAATTCATAGCGATTTTTATTGAGTAAGAACGTTTTATATGAGACGTTTTTATGGGAATTATGTCAAAAACCAGACTTAAACACAAACAAGGTCCAATACCACATGTGGCCTAAAAAGACCATAATTCAACATATGGGTCGATTTTATAGTCGTTGACAAAAAACGTCAATTGCGCATTGAAAGATCAAAAGACTGTACACAGACATTGTTAAACCTTGAGAGTTAAAGTTACGTTATGTTTGTACAAGTAACTATTGCAATAAGAACTTGAAGATCTGTATCAGGCATTTCAATTAAATGTTTATACGAAGTTGGGTACGTACAAAAATGAAAATAATTGGTTGACCACACCAATTTTGGTATTTATTACAATATATAATTGAAGTATTCTTGATATATCCTAACTATATAAAATATTGATATTCTCGATCTAGATATTCTAGATAATAAGCAAAAGTCTAACCATAAAATCGATTTTAATAATGAGTTACATTATAGACGGGACTCTTCGCAAAATGGTGATTGAAAAGAGAATGTTGCACAAAATCTAAATGGATTCTAATGAAACAAAAGATAGAAGCAAGACTATAATAATATTAAAGATACACAGAACTAAAATGATAACTGAATCTAGGTAACCAACAGCTAATAGATGATCCAAAGTCACGACAGCTCACGACTACAAGACAACAACTCAATCACTTAACAACAATCACAAAATAGATTTCGAACACTCAAAAATTTATGAACATGACCCCGATTATCCTAGTGCCCTACAAATAATTTCATTAGTATATAGCCAAACGAAATAGGCCAGTAACAATGGTCGCATCTACAACAAGTATGCTCAATTTTATGGCCAGTGACCATTTAAAATATGACATAGAAGAACATGAAACAATGCCTAATGATGACACGTGCGATGACGTAGATCTACGACGATAAGGTCTTGATATGAACACAAGTAATAAGAAAGCTACCAAGGAAAATTTAATTGCTAATAAAACTTAAGAAGTAATTCCTTATATTGCTGAAATTGTTTACTCATTTCGTATTTACGACTTTGCAGATGGATATTACAAAGACGTCACTAATTACTTTATAATTGTTTTGTGACGTGGTTGTCGATGGGTATTTAGTTTTCATTGCCGTTTGTGTTCATGATTGGTCTCGGGTTTCATTCTTGACTTAGGTACAGTATTACCAGTATCGGTCAATTTCTTATTGTAGACTTTCATAACAATGATTTAGGAGTTCTCCCGAATATCCTTGCAAGCATTGGAGTCATTCACGATTCTGCAATGAACATGCACCTTGCTTCACTGCAAACTTCTCATAGAGAATATTTCCATGTTCAAAGTTACATAACCAAAGCCAATACTGTTACGTTATTCACGTAGTGTTGTCACAACTCATTAAATTATTATCAACAATAGCAGTAATTTTACGGAAGAATAATCTGTAAGCACGAATTAAAATTATGTACTATTGCAAAATGTGTTCGTGCCATGAATAATTCAATCTGAATTGTTTTCTAATCACTTTGCTACTGATTCTTAGTGAGGTAAACGGCTGATTTTCTATCTTAAAATCTATTTTGCAATTACATGAATTAAAGTAAAAAAAATGTTGCAAAAAATCAATACATGGGTTTGGTTATTGGGACCATTATTGAATACGTAATGGTGGGTTGTGGTTTTTTAATTACCGTGCAAAAGGTCTTATTAGAGAAGCGAAAGAAATTTAATGTCAGTATAATTAGCTGGTTTTTCTGCTAAAGTAAAGAAAAATTAAAACTGCAGGTATATTTTTTAGAAATAGAATTTCAGTCCTGCTTTATTAAAATAAATTTAATTTTAAAAGCAGACAGTAGCATTTATTGTTATTTAAAGCATAATTAAAAATAATGAAGTCACAAAAACTTATAAAAAGAATAGACGCAAATCGAAACCTACACTTGTACAAACATAGATGTATCACAGAGGTTTATAATAAAAAGAGTAATTTATCAGTAAAAAAAAATTAAAGTATCTAATTAAAAACAAAATGAAGTCATACACTACCACTCACCGGATTTCCTTTTTTCGTTCACTAGGACCAGCGATTTCGTCCTCTTAACTCTCAAAGATCGTCGCCTTATGGACCTCATGAGTGCCTCAGGCATCCTCGAAAACCTGGGAGAGTCCACTCTCTTTTCAGGCATAAAAAAATTCTTGACCGCCAACATTGTTAACTATTCACACTTCCCGCACTATAAACCGAATAAATAATCGATTACACGAATCCCATCTCTATTTCAATTACTTCACTTATCACGATCAATGTCGTTCGAATTATAAACACAAAAAACTGAGACTAATCCATTTTAGTCGATTTTCAAGGTCAGGAAATTCACATCAATTAGTAAGTTGTGGGTGGTACTAATTGAACAGTCCTATTTAGTAAGAATGTCACTATTGTTTGTTCTCATCACTATTCCGTACGGAGAGCATCCTGTTTGCCCGTTTCGTGGTCGTATTAATTTTAGGGGACGCGCGATACGTCCTCTCATTGACGGAGCGCGCAGCGTACTGGCGTCAGAGTAGCTAGGTGTAGTAGAGGGGATTGCCTTGCGGGTTCGCGAATGTTATCTATCTTCTTATCAGACTTTACCTAGTCTTCATAGGTACAATAAGGTCGTAAAATTTACTGTGAGTTGATAACCGGTAACAAGGTCGTATACTGGATGAATGAAATAGCTATTTATATTCCATACAGCTACAATTTCAATTGAGTGCGATAATTTTCTCACATTATGGCTACCGATACAGTGAATTCAATTTGAATTATTAGATTTATCTAAACATGTTGTGTACTATATCGTTACTGTAGTCGCAATTTGAAAAATGGACGACTTACGATAAAAATAATGTACCTATGTGATAGGTATTCATAAGAGAAGACATCGGTGCCCACTACCAAACATAACTTAAAGTGTAATTTAAAGAGGCCCAACATATAAGTACCATAAGCATTTAAATATCAAGCCAGCTCCGAATGGGTAAGCTACAGTAAAAGTAGAAGCTAAAACATAACTCAGAGACGACATTGCAACAGGAGTCAAAATTTTGTGCACAGCAGACACGCATACCACTTGAACAACGACTGTAGGTAAATAATACAGGAGGTCAAATGGAAAACGGAAGTAAGATAATCAATTTAAATATCCATATCCGATGATCGACCGGCAGTAAACAAACCAAACTCGTTCCTTGAATATCGATATGAATCACACACCTGTATACATTATCCTCAATCTAGTTTCCTTTCGGGGTGGTCAGAGAGTACCGAGCACCATATAGGTACATGCACTTCCTATGTCACTTGTGTCTCCATATGAGGAATCGATGTATTACTCACGATTTTATTCTTAGCTTAAGCATTGCAATGCCTTAATAATCAATAAATAAATCAAGATCAGCCGATAGGTTTTTACTGGGTCTTTCACGGACATTTCTGAAATAGACTATGCAATATAATGTAAGAAATCAGTGCCAAAAAACATATTATATGTCTAATCTAATTTTCTTCTAAACCACGATGTGCAAACATTTGCAGTTCCAAAATATCTCAAAACCTTTACAGCGTTAAATAATACAAATACGAAGATTGAAAAAGAAAATGCGCAGTTACAACATGTTTGGTTTCCTAAGGCTTTAGTAGGCTTAGCAATATTGTTTGCCCAAAAGGCTCAACCAAGTTAATTGAATGATAAAAGCAATATAGACCAAGACAAAGAATCTAAAGAAGCTACAGACAAAAACCTACTTAAGGAATATTCAAAGAGTAGGTTATTCATAATTGAAAATTTTGCATAAGATTTTCCTTTGAAGAAAGATATATCCAGAAAGTCATAATGTGTGGAGAAATTTTAGAAACGACGAATAAAATGAACATTTCTACATGGCACAAAAATATTCATTTAATTTGCATTAAATAGTAATTCGAGGAGATAATTGCAATGTCGAGTGTAATGTTCAGCAATGAACATTGGCCGACCGGTGCTGATAACTTGTACCTTGAAACTGAAATTTGCGCTCACAATTCATCTCATTCACGCCAATTTGGCACTTTTTAAACACCCACGCTAACAGCTCTTGGGCCCGCCTTATTTAGCTGTGGGGTATTGAGTTAGCTATTTGAGTCATCCCCGAAAATATTTGTGATCTGAAACCGTACAGTTTCCAGCTGCTTTTCAATATAATCTTATTCATATTCCAATAACATTTCGAGCTTTTACATTCCTTATTCATCTTTATTGTAATCATGATGATCTACTCGAATACTATTTCAAATGGAACTGCTGATTCAGGTTCAGCCATTATCCCGACTATTCCAGTGGAGGTAAAATTAAAACCAAAATTACCGCCATCCCGCTAAATTAAAATATGCACACAAGTGGTACAAATTGGCCTACATTCATCATCATTAGGTATAAAGCGGGCATTCCGTTCATTTAACATTAATGCCGCGCCTAGATCGAACCCACTCCCTCCATTGTAGTTTCTGTACTAATTAATTTATTGGTGCTTTGTAGTTTTAGTCGTGACGAGATTCATATTGTGTTTTCTGATCCGTTCTTTTTAAATTAACAAACTGTTTAATGCTTTGGAAGTTTCAGACCTAAATAAATTTTGACAAAGGAAATTATGTAGACAAATGTTTGTCCCAAATGTAGTCGAGAATTCACAAATATCCAAGCAACGCTAAAGTCTTGGCTTTCTAGATTAATCCTGTAAAATTTAAACGGTAATGGCGACATTAACGTGTCGGCAGCTCGGCGTTTCCAAGATATATTCGGTACCCGGTTTTATCCTGAGATCATGCTTAAGATCATATTCCGTGAATTTCTCCAGTGGATAACTTGAATTGTCTCTTTACGAGTACCTACCTACGTAGATAACTTAATATTACGAAAGAGGTATATTTCCTTTAAAATAATACACATTACACATTATTTATGTAAATGTACATACGTTGAATGTTCTCAAATAAATAGATTAGAATAGTTTCTGAAGTATTTACCTTAACTATTCCTGCATCAAATATTTAACTTTTCAAGCCTGTAGCGATGAAGTAAAACATCTGCATGTTTGCTGCTTCAAGCTGATAACTGGACTCGTTTCTACTAGTTATTACCACGATAACAATGAAATAATAGTAAAAGTCTAATAAATCAGAAAATAAATAGAATAGATATGAAAAATAGAACTGCCGAAATCAACTCTGATACTGAACATTAAACACTAATAATGATAGATGCTTTTCAGCTCTTGTAGCGAAAAATCAAGTAATTAATATTCACTGTTTAGTGCATAACAAACCACGTTAAGCGCTACATCGCTTTACTTACGAAATTCCACTGAGAATCGTGCAATTTCTTATCGCAGCATCGTAGTTGCACATTGCGGTTCACGTTTTGCATCAACGACCAAGGCAACCTGACCTTCCAACCCCTCTTTTGTTTTCTTAAAATGGTTCCGGGCACGAAAGGACAGTGTCTTCAGAGATGTCTCGTTAAATTGGACGGTGTCGTGATTCAGCTTTGTATTTTCTAACAGAGATTTATTTTTAGTGTGATGTTTAGAGGCAAATATTCAGTGGAGATTTTGTTTGAACATTTACCAGGAGACAGAAATGTATAACATGAGATTTATTGTTAAAATACGGTCATTATGCTTTGTAAAATTAACTTAGAAACTATAGATGTAAATCATTATTGTACAAAAGTATAAAAGGACCAATATTGACTTGGCAACCAGTTTGCAATCTCAAGATAAAAACTGACTTATCAAGGCAATTATCATTAACCTGCACTGACTGCAATAAGAGCAGTAAATTATTTCTATATCCAGTCAACTTGATTGTGTATTCATAGTAGTGGTTTATATAAGGTTCTATCGTTACATATTTTTGTGGGGCTTCGAGAACGTCCGTGAGGTATAATAATTCTCTATTTTAAAATCATTATTTTTTAACAAAATGCTATTCTTTTTTTTAACTATATACATCTATTTTTATTTGATTTAGTAGTGATGTCCTAAAAGACATGGGTAACTGGCCTGGCTAATCTTAACCTACAGCACCACAGTTAATTTATTAAGTCTGACTTGACTAGCAAAATTAAATAACTTATTACATAGAACATTTCAGGCATACGTGAATGTGGTTCATATGACCCATTTGATTAACAAAAGAATTTTCCCTTCTGCAGGTAATTTATCAATAAAACTAATAAATTATCCTTTATTGTTCTATCTAATATGTTTTTCCTGTATTAAAAACTTTACTAAAAGGCCCAACATTTAAATCAATTTTGAATGACTGAAAATATAAGTACTGTATCAAAGCCTGACATATTTTGGAGCTAAAAATAACTAGTATAATAACATCTCCCATAGGAACAGAAGCGATGGAGTTGTACGTCAAACCTGTCCGTTTAATTGTAGGCTCAATTAATTCAGGTCGTTTTGGGAATGCTGTTCTCGCCCACGACAAAGCAGGACCGGGAATAGAACCGGTTGAATCCTCAACGAGATAGAAGCTTCCTTTAATAATTTGTCTGCCTGATAAGACGTGGCAGGTGAAGGAATAAAGATTGTGCTCTTTGCCTGGGGATTGCTAGCTTTCTGAAGCTGACGTGGCTTTTATTTTTAGAAAAAAGTGGGATGATGTGATTAAATAACAAGTTGGTAATTACTCTTTTCTGTTGTTTTTAACTAGCAATTAGGAGAGAAACCATTTCTTGTTAGTCTAATTTATTAATATTAAAGAAATAAAAATTCGTAGCTGATGAACCCATGACATTTTTTCAATATTTAGCAAGATACATGAGGCAAATATTATTGGAAAGAGGCGTCAAAGAACTATTAATTTTAGGTTACAAAGGGACGGCAACAAAATAATTTCAGAAGGGTAAAAACAAATTAATTCTAACTACGGACAAAGTATGAATAACGAAAATCCAATTACGAGCTCCTAGAAAAGGGACGCCTAGCAACAAGCAAATTATACAGCTATTAACAAGATAGTCAACAGAAAACTTTATAATAAAATGGAAAACAAAACCAGAGCTCGCAGCTCTGAAGATCTAGTTAACATTTCAAACAAAAACAACTACCTCTAAATTCCAACCCTCATTAAGCGAACTAAAACTGACTTCGAAATTAAAAGTAAACTGCTTTGAAAACAAACAAAGGCTAGGAAACAATTAATTTGGGCGAAAATAGAGGTTCTTCTGTTTATAAAGTTCAAGCATGATCGCGTTTTACACTGTGCATCTATTTAAAATTTTAAAGCCTAATATTAAGTACACTGCTGTGTCTGTATAAAACGATATTTTCGATAAATTGAAAATTGGATCGTACCATTACCATGTTATGAGGTAATCATTTTTTTAGATTGAAGAAAAATATCGGATATTGTTTTATGCTTGTTGATGTTTACAAGGGAGAAATTTCTCAGTAATTGGTTATAGAGTACGTAAGTTTATTGATAGAAATAATATTTAAAACAATAGTTAAAAGCATTCTTTTCAAGATCATAGGCCGGCAACGCACATGTGACTCCTCTGGTGTTGCGGGTGTCTATGGGCGGCGCTGATCGCTTACCATCAGGTGATCCGTCTGCTCGTTTGCCTTCTATTCCATAAATAAAAGATCAAGAAGTAGTCACACCCTCACACCAAGTTTCTAAGGCCACAACCTTCAAGCGAAATATAATTGCACGCCTGCTCTTGTCCACTGCAGCAAATATTAAGACATAAAGTTCTTATGTACCCGTCCACCCACAGTAGTAAACAAGCCAAATTATATTGCATTCAACTCCAAGTAGGATGTTATATTAATGTCTAGTTTAAACAGCGCAGGAACCAGTACGGAACCTTGTGGCATTCCGTGTACGTAGGACGGTTTCATACAAAGTCATATTTAGAAATAGGTGCAAGGGGTGCATATGTTTATTATTGGATAAGAGAAGTCGTATTTGTGAAGAAAAGGAAATAAACTGTCGCATTTTTAGTTATTGTTGACAGTTTCGTATTACCAGTAGCTTATGTCAAGTCGTAGGTAATAATAGACCAACCTACGTTTTCCTAAACAATATGAACTTTATTTTTAATCCAACAAGATTTCATTTACTTACTCCTGTTTAATATGGATTTAAAGATTATGCAATGAAATAAGCTTTCCATGACAGTCCGGAAATGGTCTGCTGCTCACAATCTGAAACCATCGCCGTAAGATAACCTAACTGATGATATGCCTTGAGCTAATTTATTTCGAAATTGTTTTAGCAAAGACGTTCTCCATTTGAGTGGGAGTAGAAATGTCTTGGATTATGATAGCAAAATATCAGTATAAAAGGAATATTCAATGGATAAGCCTCGGGCGTTGGTGATGGTACGCCTACACAGAGAGTAACTAGAATTCAATGTTGAATTATTTTGCGGATTCTTTTTGTTATCTTTGTTTCGAAAAGGTCAGGTTAACAAAAATACATCTGTCTTATATTACTGTGCGGTACTTGTGGGGGACGATAGTCAAAACATTGAGGTCCTTCTAAAAAGTTGGTTGAACTTTTTAGAAAATTTTAACGTAGGTGTATGGAACCCTCTCACGTGTACTGGAAGACTTTTAGTAGTTTATTTTTATCATCCCACATCGTTATAAAGTTTTTGCAAGATGAATAGTTAGTTTAGCTTTGTGTCCTAGTGTTTATAACAAACCTATACGCGTAGAAAAGAAACTGTCCAATTTAGCAGGTGCCGCTGTTAAAGTTTCACTCGTCTTCGTCAAAACATAAGAATATTACCTGAAACAATAATAGAAAATGTTATACTGCCATTTAAATCCCATTAGTACACCATCAAACCGCCATACAAGGCATTATGGCGTCGTAAACCGAATAATAGAAACATCTACGAATCTCAAATAGACATAAGAATTTTATAAACTTGGTCATGTATTTTTTACAAAGGATTTTACGACTGTGGCCACAGAAGGCAATGAATGATTTTACGATGCAAAGGGACGTACAGAGATAAATTTTAAAGACATATAAAAAGTCCCTTTCGATAGAAATTAGGAAACGGTCGGCAATTTCAAGTGCTGTATCAATCAAAGAAAAATATACTTTACAGTGAAGCTATACGGTATCTTATTGACTAACATTTTTTAATTTGCTATTTAAAATGCAATTCATACCAATTTTACTCTTGCAGTCATTTTTGATTGGATTCATTTTATAACTGTTTCTCAAGTTATTTAACTATTAGAACAGCATTTATTACCAAATATAGCTACAGAGATCGTAAGTGCGATACAATTACATCTAATGAACTGTAAAGAAAGACTACTATCTAGTTTTACTGCAACAAACTGATAGATATTACCAAAGTAAAGTTTATCTAGCGTTCAGGTAGAACAATATAAAGCATTAAGCAATATCTATTCAGTCAGATACACCTGCTAAGTGCTAGCTGCATAGTATCCGCCCACAAAATATTCTTGGTCACGGTCGTAGTACAAATGTGTTAAGTTTATAACTTAGAATCTTGGAGACAAGTAAAACTGGTCAGTGGAATAGCCGAGTAAATTACGGTTGCAGAAGAAAATCACAGTGTAAAAGTCGTGTATTTTAGCATTACATTTACCCTGAATACGGCTTCCTAGAACTGTAATGGGATTGTAGATTGAGTAGAAAAGCCGGACCTTGAAATAGATTATGATGAAGAGAAAACGTGGAAAGATAGGAATGTATTTAGTTTTGGCTTTTCAGAACTAAGTAAAGACGTGAATATATTTTTAAAAACTGTGGATGCTTTGCTGTGCCCTATAAGATTGGGTTAAATAGTTACAAATTGAGTTTGTTAGTTTGTTATTTATAACATAAGATAACTTCACACCTTTTATCCCCACAGGGATAGGCAGAGGTGTACATACATTACGGCACTTAATGCCACTGTACAATGTATCACTCACTTATCACTATTTATGTTATGAGTCCTATGTAATAGGGGGTGAGCCTATTGCCATATACCGGGCATAATTCCAGACTCCGTGCTACTACTGAGATTTTTTTTAAAACCCAGTAATATTTTGACTGACCCGGGAATCGAAATCCACTTGTCCTTGCCCTTGACTTGTTACTTATGTATATGGGTAAATCTATAAACCAAAAACAAATTATGTGATTTTTATAACATAGACAGTATAGCATGTTATAGTATCACAGAAAACTTTAGCCACTATATCTTCAATCCTTGGCCTGTAACCTAAGACCACAATATCAAACAAGTACTAAGTGACAGTTAGTACGTATTGTCCGTCAAGTTCACCATTTTCTTTTGCATTCCCACGACTCAGGGTCGAGTGATTACGATCATCATCATAATGGCTATCATTAACCGTGCGATGTGGACATAACAGCTAACTGCTTTCTGGAAGCATAATGATGTGTCACCATATCTTTGAGGAGCCTTGTTTAGAAAATTTGGCTCGTTTTAGTGAGGTACGAATCCCACACCCCCTACTTTTTCTTCCTAATAAAGCTAGGCGCCTTTTGAAGGTTCCCCCGTCACAAAAAAAAGGGGGGGGTTGAACCTATGGCCGCGGTATAAAGCGGTTATTTCATTATTACAAGCAGACACTCCAATTTTATTTATATGTGGTAGATTTTTGTTTGCTAATTCTTATTGGTCGTAGATTATTGTAAAAGGAAATGTTGAAAGGGTAGATACCATTCCCATATGATATAAAGAGTAAGATAATAAGGGTGGTTACACAGGTCCAATATTCGAGACAATAAAGCGTTAAACGATAGTCATGCCAAAAATGTCTAGTCAGATAAAATTGTTAACAGTGTTTAAAAGGTGATAATGCTAACACGTTACATTAAAATTCACACCAAAATACCCATTACTTTACTAGGAATAAGCACGAAAATCCAATGTAAATAAGCCATTACCACAAAAAGCTAGATTTAAAATAAAATGTAGGATGAAAATAGAGTCTGAAGCCACGAGGCAGATTTGGGCTTTGACCTACATCGCAGATTTGAGGACGAAATTATTCATATCAGTGTGACAAGGGTACCAGCTGACAGAGAGACTGGGGACATAGGTTTTTACTCAGCCAAATGACACCTGCATTAACAATTAAACTGCTTTCCAAGAAAACTTTGTTTCTTTGACTTTGTAAAGAAGGTTGACTTGCTAATAAACTGCTTCAGTAAGGTACGTTACGTTTTACGTTTGAAATTTTGAACTTAAAAAGTTTTGTAAAGTGTTTAGAATTTTAATGCCTGTCACGAATTTACGATCCCTAACCCTAACCTAAAAAGTAATATTTTATTTGTTCACTTACATTCATTCATCAAATTGGTTAAGTGGGATCATACTGTGATGGGGAATGGTATAACCTAACCTAACCTAACCATTATGAGGACCTTAATATACATATGGACTTAAAACTCTGTATCAATATAATTAATGCGTAAAATCTGAAGAATCGCTGTTGTAAAACATTCCCGCAAACTAAAAACACTGCAATATCTTCATGCCTGAATGACTTCGGTAATAAATATGTCGATAGAGCTAATCAATTTAAAACTGTGCCAAATTGGATGGCTGTAAAAATATATGCTTTGATTAGAGCGTATGCGATTATATCAACGCTTGCAAAAAATAGTATGGAACTGCAAACATGGAAAAAAGTTACATGTTAAAAGTTACGTAACTATTTAACGAGATCTCATAGCGATGATGACAGGGTATGAAAATAAAAAATCTAGTTAGTCTGTCAGTTAGGTAATGAAAAAATAATATACACGTACGATAATTGTACTTAAAAGTGACGTCATGCGATATTTGAAATCAATATATCTTCGAAACTATTTGTTTCCGTTAGAAAATAAAAAATACGTGTCTATGTTTTTAAATAATCTACCTTATGGTTGCGCGACGTTCGCCGCGTCGTATGTCGCGTTATGCCACTCATCAATATGAGCCCCTCGCTTGGTTTGTAACTAGTCGGGTTACGAGAGTAAGGCGTTAAACATATAATTAAGTTATGCCCGAATACTGAGAGGCTACTCAATCTTAAATATCGTGCCATCTCTGTCATTTTAAAAAGAACTTGAAGTGACAACTATACTTAACAATTAAAGACTCGCTAATGGGTCTAACGGACCCAGTTGTTTAATTTGTTTGTAATAACTTTTAAGATTTGACGTTTGCGATGTTGCCGTTCTTAGTACCTTTCAACAACAGTGTAGCGCGGCAAATGCCGGTCGTATTCGTAAGTTGGCGCCCTGCGAGTGAGTGCTATAGACGTATAAGGTGCGTATGGGTCCTCTGGAACCGGTAGCGACTAAATACGTAAGCGTTCTTTTTCTCATTATAGTATTATTTATAGACTTGTTTTATGTTTATTTCATAGAAAATGGCTTCCAATAGGCCGTTGAGACTTGACGAAATAGTAGACTATGACTATGAATGAGATATACTATGACTAGAAAATGTTAATGAAGAATAGATGTAGAAACTGGTGAAAAACAGAAACCGGAAATAATAACCGACTATAATGCTTTGAAATGTGGAGTCGATATAGTTGATCAGACGATTGGTACGTATTCTGTGTCAAGACGAACTCAAAGATGGCCCCTGTGTAAATTTTTCGGATTATTGAATATTGGTGGACTACACACTTATATTATTCAGAAGGCTAATGTATCTTCAGATAACTTCACTCGAAGAGATTTCATCAAAACCTTGGCAATTTTTCTGGTTCACCGCACCTTCATGACAGAATTTCTATCATAAACATTCCACAGCATATCAAAAACCGTATCTGAAATATAATTTGAGAAGTCGATCCACCCGCGGCATCCAACTCATCCTGGCCAATTGCTGGGCGAAAAGTACGTTGCGGTCTTTGTAATTTGAAAAAAGATAGAAAAACCAAAATTTTTTGTATAAAATGCAATATAGTCATTTGTAGAAAACGCGTGAAGCACGTGTGTTCCAATTGTTTTAGTAAATTAGAAGAAGAAAGAGACTGTTGATTTTGAATTATTGTATCCCAAAAAAAGTTATCTGATTTTGTTAATTTTCAAAGATATTTTTATTGTGTTCTTTTAGTATTGATCTCTTATTGTTAATTGTTCTACGTAGGTATAACATAGTGGTATAAAAAAATATAGAAAGGTATTGATAAAACCACTAATTACAGAAGTTTTCAGGATTAAACTTAATCTTGTCATAAAAACATGCCAAAAAACCGTAAATTTTTGTAAAAACTTGTTTATTAAGAAAACGAAACAAATATTACTGTTTGATTCATTATTGTCTTTGTTTATTATCATATTATCCCTAGTAATAAAGTAGCTTTCACTTTTATTTAGTATTTTTGGAAAAAAAATGAATATTGTACTGGGTCCAGCGTACCCGGTAGCGAGTATGGGTGTTACAAAATAAGGCGCGAGTCCTTAAGTGTTAAGCGCGACTTAAGTTGACTCAAATGCTACATTTGAGTATTTGGACATTAACGAAGTATTTAGTAGACCGGTGATCATTATTTATCAATCATTATTTGCTTTCGTTATGAGAAATTGAAATTTTGTTATGAGATTTATCCTTACTAATATTATAAATTGGAAAGTGAGTTTGTTTGTTTGTTTGTTTGTTCCGCTTTCACGCCGTAACTACAAAACCGATTGCTTTCAATTTTTGCAGACGTAAAGTTAAAAGTCCGGATTAAATAATAGGGTACTTTTTATCCCGGAAAAATTTGATATTCCCGAGGGAAAACAAATTTTTCCGGGATAATGAATATACTCAGCAGAAGATGGCGCTGTGTGTATTGATATATGTCACATAGGTTACTTTTATCCATTTGTGACGCGAGCGAAGCCGCGGGTAAAAGCTAGTTACTCATAATTCCAGATTCTGTTATCACATACATCTTATGGAGAGACAGCACTGAGACATATCGATAATTATCTTGACTCTCGTAACGAAAAAGTTTTAACTTTTTACTAATTCCTGCTTGTAATAGTGACTAAAATTTGCAGAATGAAATTGGAATCAACGGTAGAACTATTTACTTCTGCAACACTAAGCATAATGAATATTCGTGGTCCTTATAACACCCACAAACTGACCCTTACCTAATTCAAAACACCAACTTTCTCCGTCACCCAAAAATTAATTGCCCGATGACTTGTAAGTCGAATCGGTATCCCACATTACGCGTGAACGATAATCGCAATATAAATAATCGAATAATCGATTCCATCGAAAATCATCCACTTGTAACTAATAGGGGGGATATTCGATCGTAAATTGTATCTAGTTTTGGATCGTAAAGCACTCGGGCCTTGCCTGTGTCGCGTATTGATATTTATTGAAGAAAAGGGAAGAAATTTTTTATCTGACTTTCTGCAAAGGTGCAATGAATACGGTAACCGATATCAATCTTTTACGGTTAAATTGTTTTGTATTTCTTTCGACAATACACTTTGAACTAGGTCAATAAAGCATTTCTGTTGTTGTATGGAAGAAGAAATGTGAGTCAAAATCTAAAAAGCCTTTTTGTAACTGTTAAAGTCACCTGTGAGTTGAGGACATATGTTAATCAGGCATAGCTAACCTATGTTAATATATTAACTACTAGCTTCTGCCACCGGTTTCGTCCGCGTTCCTGTGAGTTAAAAAGTAAAATACATACACAATAAATCCTCATCAAACCTATTCAAACCCCTCCATAAAAAATAAAATGAAAAAGAAGACGAAAACAAAAAAAACACGATTTACAGCGGCACCTCTATCCATCCAAGTGGACTATTGCAACATTAGGGGACTTCATGGAAATCTTAACGCAGTCCACCAACACCTTGAGACTGCGAAGCCGACTCTACTCTTTCTCACGGAGACGCAGATATCCTGCCCGGCCGATATATCGTACCTCAATTATCCTGGCTACAAACTCGAACATAATTTTCTGAGACGTGCCGGTGTATGTCTGTACGTTCGGGAGGATGTCTGTTGTCGGCGTCTTCGCCATGTTGAAGACAGGGACCTGTCGATATTGTGGGTGCGCGTAGACTATGGTGGCCACACCCGTATATACGCGTGCCTATACAGGTCTTATAGCGGTGACAGGGAAACAACGCGACTTTTCGAGCACTTGCAATTGACGACTGATAGAATTATTGAGCAATACCCTTTTGCGGAGTTAGTGATCTTAGGAGACTTCAACGCCCACCACACCGAATGGCTTAGTTCTCGGTCCACTGACTACGCTGGGAGGTGTGCTCACGAATTCGCTCTGGCCTATGGTTTTTCACAACTGGTACATTCTCCAACAAGAATACCGGATATTGAGAACCATACAAGTTCCATATTGGACCTTCTGCTGACCCAACGTCCGGATGGATATTCCATATCAGTGGATGCACCACTCGGATCTTCTGACCACTGTCTTATCCGGACTCTAGCACCATGCGCACGACAGAATCCACCTCGACCAACTAACTTGCGGCGCATGTGGCAGTATAAGTCAGCAGACTGGGATGGATTGCGGGAGTATTACGCATCGTACCCGTGGAGACAGCTTTGTTTCGCATCAGAGGATTCCGACACCTGCGCAGCTGCTGTCTCTGAGGCTATACTGGCGGGTATGGAAAACTTTATTCCAAACTCGCTGGTCGCTGCAGGGACGAAGAAGCGACCGTGGTTTAATAGGTCCTGTAAAATTGCTAGACAACTCAAGCAAGTCGCGTACAGGGCTTGGACCACGGCTCGTAACAATCGCGATCCCGATCTTTCTGATGTGAAACGCGAACTTAATGCTGCCTCGAGGTCCACGAAAAGGAAAATTGCCAGAGCAAAATTCGATTTCATCGGCAGAATTGGCGAGAAGCTAATAGGCTATCCCTCTGGGAGTCGTGCTTTCTGGTCACTTGCCAAAGCTGCCGAGGGTAACTTCTGTCAGTCGTCCTTACCGCCACTGCAAAATACCGATGGCAACCTGGCCCACAGTGCAAAGGAGAAAGCCGATCTGTTAGGCACTCTTTTTGCCTCTAACTCGACTTTGAACGTCGACGAAAGCACCATACCACCTACCATCCCGCATTGCGGCCACTTTATGGCGGAGGTTCGCTTCTCACAAAGAGACATTCGGCGGGAGTTGCTAAGTCTTGATGTTCATAAGTCGAGCGGGCCCGACGGCATACCGGCAGTGGTTCTAAAGCAGTGTGCTCCTGAATTGTGCCCTGTTCTAACGCGTCTTTTCGCTTTTTCTTACCACACTAGGCAAGTACCGTCTTCGTGGAAGACCGCCTACGTGCATCCGGTGCCCAAAAAGGGCGATAGAACAGACCCGACGAATTACAGGCCTATCGCTATTACCTCCCTTCTTTCCAAGGTGATGGAGCGAGTAATCAATACCAAGCTCCTTCGATACCTAGAGGAGCACGACCTGCTCAGCGACCGTCAATACGGTTTTCGCCACGGTCGCTCGACTGGTGATCTTCTAGTGTATCTCACACATCGCTGGGCCTCGGCCATTGAAAGTCAAGGTGAGGCATTGGCAGTTAGCCTAGATATAGCGAAGGCGTTCGATAGGGTCTGGCACCGGAGTCTTCTGACGAAGTTGCCATCATACGGACTGCCCGAGGAATTGTGCAAATGGATTGGTAGCTTTTTGTCCGGCCGACGCATAAGAGCCGTCGTAGACGGTAGTTACTCTGAAAGCATGGACATAAACGCTGGCGTCCCACAAGGCTCCGTACTTTCTCCGACGCTGTTTCTTCTGCATATCAATGATTTGCTGTCTGTTGAGGGTATTCATTGTTATGCTGATGATAGCACCGGGGACGCATTTTACACGGGCCGTGCAAACATCCCTCGTTCCGTTGTGGAAGAAAACCGCGTAAAACTTGTGTCTCAAATCGAGAGGACCTTATGTCGAGTCTCCGATTGGGGTCGGGACCATATGGTCCGGTTCAACCCCTCCAAGACACAAGTTTGTGCGTTTACAGCTAAAAAAACCCCATTCGTTGTGGCCCCTAAATTCCAAGACACTACCCTTAACATCTCCAAAAGTATAGGTATCCTTGGTGTCGACATATCTAGTGACGTCCAGTTCCGTAGTCACTTAGAAGATAAGGCCAAGCTGGCATCTAAAAAACTCGGTGTACTAAACAGAGCGAAGCGGTACTTCACGCCGGGACAAAGACTGCTTTTATATAAATCGCAAGTTCGCCCCCATATGGAGTACTGCTCTCATCTCTGGGCAGGAGCGCCAGCATACCAGCTTGGACCTTTTGACGCGGTCCAAAGGAGAGCTGTCAGACTTGTTGATGATCCTATACTTACGAGCGGTATCGAGCACTTAAGTCTAAGGAGAGATTTTGCCTCCTTGTGCGTGTTCTACCGCTTGTATAATGGGTTATGTTCTGCGGAATTATTTGATACGATGCCCACGGCCACTTTTTATCATCGCACCGCTCGCCATCGACAGGGGGTTCACGCTCACTCATTGGAGCCAAAATGGTCCCGTACAGTTCGATTTCAGAGGAATTTTCTCCCACGGACCCTCCGATTGTGGAATGAGCTCCCTGCCGTGGTTTTCCCAGTGGGCTACAACATGAGGTTCTTCAAGAGGGCGGTGAATAGGTTTTTTAAGGGTCGGCAAGACGCATGTAATGCCCCAAGTGTTGCAGGCGTACATAGGCCACGGTAACCGCTTACCATCAGGTGGGCCGTGTGCTTTTTTGCCACCGTCGTGGTATAAAAAAAAAAAAAAAAAAAAGTAACCTATGTGTTATTGCAGACCATATTCTACCCCTGTTCCAAATTTCATCTCAATCCTTTCAGCCGTTTTGACGTGAAAGAGTAACAGACAAACAAACGCACAAACTTTCGCATTTATAATGTTATTAGGATGTAGCATGTGATCAATCACAGAACAGAGGAACACAACTGTCTATGGGATCAAAATTGAAATATGGGAACAATCCATTATTTCGGTTAATTAGAGAAGAGCTGCATAAACCAGAAATAGAAACAAATGGTGATTTTACTGTTGCCATTTCTGTGATAGTCGATTACTTGCTTCCTACTGCCTTACAGATATAAAGTAATGTTCCGTAAAATAGCTACCTGGGCAATTTCATACAAACTGTACAAATCGTAGCACTTGGAGATCTGCCCAACCCATAAGGGTTAAAGAGCGTGAACAACAATTTTAGGAGACCAACGACGTAAATACAGAGGCAACGAACTCATAAAAATAAAGGTATGTAAAAATCTAATTTAAATATTTATATTTGAAATATTTAGGTCATGTATTCAGACTATTAGTGTCAGTTTTGGAACATAAACAGGGTATAAATGTCTTGGTCCAGTCCTGTTGATGGGATTTCGAAATCTGAAGGTCTAAATGTGATTATTTGCATATCCCTTGCATAAGCTTAGCTTTGAAATGCTCAATTCACTTCGTGTAGATGACATCGTGAGCAAATCGCAGGTTTATGCTTACATATATTCAAATGTTATTTTTATTTGAGACATAATTTATTCTTCTCTTCAGTGAAACGGTTGACATGAAAAACACTTCAAAGTACTCAATAACAAACGTTTTTGTGGCGTCTTCAAAATCTGTTTTCTTAACAAAAACTGTTAGTTAACGCCTTGAGCGAAGGTAACACGAGACTGAACATCCATTGACGTCACTATAACCTAATAATATGTTTATTACATGAATCGCGAAAACCGAAAAATAGGTCACAGACGTCCCAAGGTGATGCATTTAGGTGGAGCAAACATTAGACCAGAGACTCCCAACATTTACGCTAACCTTGGGTTATGTCATACGTCGGGGTCAGACGGCTTCCAAGGCAGAATAGCAGCTACTCAAATTATATTGGAGAAATATTTTGTACAGATAGAAGAAGAATTAATCGTTTATTACGAAATGATGACAGTACAGTCGTACAAATGCTTGAACACATTTTTGCTCTACTACGTGATGCAAAGGAAGGCAATTTTTTTTAAGTGGGGAAAGTCATCGAATGGCTTCTCTCGCCTTTGTGAGGCGGGAGGGAGTATCAGACTCTTACTTACTAAAAACCACCCTTTCCTACTCCTTGACTTCGAGCCAGAGTCCCGGTAACCCGTTAAGTTCTCCGCGGCTGCTCCGTATCAGCATCAGCCCTATTGGGCCCCATTTGTAGTGGTCTGATGCCATCAGCTCTCTGAGGCGCGTGCGGATCGCAACGCGCCGCACGCTCGGGTCTGGGTCTGGTCTGGTCTGGTCGGTCGGCGAGCCATGGGTAGCTCGCCGTCCACAGGCCCGTGCTTAAAGGAATGCAATAGACGGTAGTCTCATAATTGTTATACTTCTACAATTGATTCAGGGTGAACAGCATAAGTACTATTCACTCTGAATATACTCAGCAGAATTAAGATCATAATAGGTAACTCACAGGTTATTAATAATTTAGATGCGTGCTGGCCAATCCTAATCGATCTGAATATCATTGCGTCAGGCCGATGCATGCTCAGCAGTGAATGTTTTATGGCTGATACAGCGATTATGATGAAAGTGATATTGGAAATATTAACTAAGGTTTTTAGAACAAGCCAAATGTTGAGCACCGCACCACCATACCACTCAATCAATTTCATTAAAAAATATTTTGAATTCTGTGCAAAAACATTAAAAAAATATTTAGGTTTGGCGTACCACAACATATTTGTGTAATCTGGTCGGAATTCGGTGAGAAACCACTAGTAATGAATCAACTGTTTATCTTATAGTGTAAGTGAATGGATTGAGGAATATGAAATTCGATGAAGATGAGTTAATAGGTGTTTTTCAACAGTCGGTGCTGAGATAATATTCTAGAGTATATTTCCGTCTGGTAGATTATTTTAAAATATTAGACACGTATTTTTTCGTGACGTGATGTGACGCTTTAGGAGACACTCGGAATATAAAGAAATCAATAAACTAAACCGACTCCATGCCCTAAATTAAACGCATTACTAAAATTCACTAGCACTCAACTCAACTAGCTCCCACCAAAAGCAAGACCCACTTCTCCCTCATAATTTTATTACAAAGTTTCTATGAAATTTTAACACTAATTTAGGCACCCTCTAACTAAATATTTGAAACGATAAAGTTGGTAGTAACTAACTTAAGTTAGCGAGTACTTGCGCTGCATGTAGGAGCACTCCGGCGTTAATAAGTTCTTGACTTAATTGACACTTCAAGTTGAACATTTATAGTACATTCTTCTTTGGTATTGGTGGATCGATTTGAAAATTTCGTAGCGCATATTACTGAATGTCTTATTGAATCAAAGTACATTAAGTAATAGGTACCTATTATGAGTGTCTTCATTCGGCAAATTGATCGTAAGTTTGCGTGCATCCTTTCATAAGTTAGTCTTAGGACGAGTGAAGCATTAGGTACTTATCGGATTTGGATCAAAGATTTTGGGCGCTGACCAGCGGGTGCAAGCGATGTATTCATTCCGGTCTTGAGGATAGTTAGCTAGTGGTGTGAGTGAGTTTACTACTTCCCAATCAATATTAACACGTTAAATGCCATGGGGGTCACTGGTGACCGACGTTAACTGAGGATTTACCTTCAACGGATTTTATGGGCAGTTAAAGGGGCAAAAGCATTCTTACACAACCAACATATCAATGAAACATTAATCCCCAAGAACACGTAATTGATTCGAACATTATATTATCGACGCGAGCACCTTACTGTCTGCTGTAGGTGGTCGGTAACCAAAAGTGTTCTATACCTAACCGTGACAGTTTTCTCGGTCTGTTGCGCAAGGAACCAGGGTTTGTAAGGATCAAATATATTTATGTGTGGTCTAGTTATAAAGAGGTAGCTAGCTGTTGAAAGTATTTCGTGATTTTTGTTTTGTTGTGCTGTTATTTACAACTGGTCATTTTGAGAAGCATTTGGGGACACGGGGCATAGCCTATGTTCTGTAGTGAATGGGCATGATATAAAATTTTTTGGTGTGGCGGCAATCATTAATGTATTATAGATAGTTGTGTTAAATGACAAATATAACAGGTAAATATAAGTCTTTGCTGTTATGAGGATAATTCTATAAAGCATTCCTCACATATTTGTATAGTCTTATTTATAAAAATCTTAAGCTATTACTAAGAATCCCACAAATAACATCAGACGCATTCATTTATTGGAAGTTTCCTATTGGTTTACGGGATCTATGCAAATCAAAATAAATTCGAAATAATCAAACCGTTCCTCTTTATAATATCGCTTTCTCTCATAACTTAGGAGGTACCCAAATAACGCCAGATGTGACAAACAGTTATGGACAAGACACCCTCACCGCGACCCCCAATTTGTATATAATTGATTCAAATATTATTTTAAATTGCCGACCGTGGTTGATTGATACAGGAAGGATACATCAAAACATAGGCTTATAGGGCAATTTGTAGCTTATGGCTTCGAAATAAAAAATGATGTATGGAGTCGTATTTTGTTGAAGACTTTTTATGGGCCTTTTGAAACACATCAAAACAAATAACTTCATGTTAAGGGTTAGATTGGTGAAGTAGGTACTGTTCTGGAGTTAATGTCGTCTACAGATGTTAATGTTGTCTACAATATTTTGTAGACATAAAGTTGGGTTTCGTTTACCAGGTCTAATTGAGATATGATGAGAATTGTGTTTCAATTTTTGTTGGTACCATATCCCACACCATTTCTTACTGTTCCTTTTGATAATCATGTAAGGTCTTTGTCAGTAATATGTTTTGGTACCAAACATAACACTTTCTACTTTTAAACAATATTTTGAAATACAGTACCTAAATAGTTGTTAAATATAAAATCCTAAAACTTCTATCGATTGATTCTGCTCTCGCAATCGAGGGGACTATTACAAACAAGACCTGATTGTCTTGTTTGTAAGCAGATTGAATATGAAAATATACCGCAAGTAAAACCTTTAGTCGCAGGTGAAAGTATAGACATTTTCACTTCCTATGTTCAGTAGAAATAAAGGAAAGCTGTTTGTACAATTATATGCTGTGGCTGTGACATCGGATATTGAAGGAAATGACGGGGCATGAGCTATGGTTAATAGGTAATGTATACTGTTGTTAATGGGTACTTCTTAGTGTTTATAACTTCCACTTGCAGTAAATAGACATATGTATGCACTTGCACTCACTCCCAGTTTTTACTTGATAAGTGAATAGTGTTTTATAATTATATTGCAATAAAGCACTTCTGAAAATGTATACTCGACAGCGTAGACAAAAGACCTATTTTTTATATTATTTATTTTCAACCATGATCGTCCCACTGCTGGGCAAAGGGAGGCCTTTATCCTCCTTCAACTCTTCTCTATGTAAAGCTTTATGCGGTCACTCCTTGTCATACATGTCTAGTTCGTATATATATTACTAGTCCTATTAAAAAAGGGGTATTCCAAATGCTGTAGACCGAATATACCTCTGAACTCTGCTGTTATGAAAGAATTTGAAATGTCCCTAAAATCTCGACTGCTTCATATTTGATCTCCGTTTTATCATTTCACACTCACATCAAACATACCACATACACAAGTAAAAAGTAATCCCTCAAACCTATATCAGGGTACAAGATCCTCAGTGATGTAGACATCACACTACACCCCACAGAGGGCGCCCCTCTCGTTTCAAAAAACCGAGAGTGCATTTAATGTTATAAAAATGTCGGGGACGAAATTGTGGGCGAGTAAAACGTGTTGTTGTAATGGCTTTGGGTTCTGTATAATATTTTTGTGTCGTATTTTAAATGTCGCTGAAAATGTATGTGAAAAATGTAAAAGCAATGCAGCTCACCACCCACAGTCAAACCGTTAAACCGGCTTTGTGGGAATAAGATGTAAACTCAATATCTGTACATTATTGTGATTATAAATAAATAAATAAAATATTAATTTTTTTATTCATCATCATTACCAATCTGATGGTGATGATCAATTGATCATGTTAGCCACGGGACACCCATTGATGAACCTCGCTGATGAAGTTGGAAATGGCCTGGATCCGGCAGTAAAAAAATATTACAAAGAGCCCCCTAACTCACTAATACGGAACATTTTACCGTGTCGTTTGCACATGAAATGCATGTTCCATACGATTATTTACGTCTTACTTAAGTGGTAAAGCGAGGCCTAATAAAAATCTGCTGTTGCCGAGTTTAAAGCCGTGTCTTACCAGCATCGTAAAAATCAGTTACTTTCTAGTAATAAACTCGTCATAATTGTTTGTTACTGACACTATTGTAACGGTATTGAATAGTGCAAATTATAGATCTAGTTACAATATTGCGATTATCGGAATAACACAAAATTTTTCTATCTAACACACATTTTTGTCTTTTCGACCTACCATTCGTGAGTCACTGCAGGGTGCCATCACTAGAAAACCAGCGTTGAGTGTTACCACGCTCAAGATAATGCTGAGGTGGAGGCCCGTTCGGCATAGGCACGCATCTATTTTTGCTAATTTTGTGATGTTTATTTTTTGTTTTTATTTAGAGGTATATTATTATATTATTTTTTTCATTTTTGTCTACATCCCTGTGCATGCAATTTGCGGAATAAATGTTTTCCTTTCTTTCTTTCAATAAGAATAACATTATGTTCAATATCGTAAGGCAGACAAAATTGCACTTTGAAGTTTTTATTGAAGTTCAATGTCACAATGAAGTTTACTTATTACCCTTTGGTAACCAAAAATTTACAGACAAACATATATTAATTTTATTTCGTAATATCTCTGGTCTTTTGATTTTGTAGTTACAATTACTAGTTATAAAAATATAACATAATATAACATCACGCCTTTTATCCCCGAAGGCGTAGGTAGATGTACATATTACAGTAGTTAATGCAACTGTACAATGTAACACCCACTTTTCACTGTTACTTTTATGAGTCCCATGTAATAGCGGGTGAGCCTATTGGCATTAACTACAACTACACCACTGAATAAAAAGAACCTAAAAAAATTACCTACTAAGTTTTCTTTTAAGAGAGTTTTGCCATAATCCCCGTCCTTTCTTGGGCATGTTGGGTGACCAGAGTGTAAAGAATCCTACTTCTTGCTGGTTATCCCTTGATTACCGATGAATACAGTTTTAGGACATACGCCCATCAGTTTGCTTTACAACTTCTCAAAAATAATGTACAACAATTAACTTCATTGAACTATTCTTTGTCTTACGGAACCCAACTAGTTCTCTCCTCTGTAAACCGCACGTGCTGTGCCTCTATGCCCTCCCTAACTATTATGTAAGCAAAATGTTCAATCAGAGTGCAGTGTGACGACGTGGCTTTTAATGTCATATTTTCTACGCAGGGTGCAAGGGCGACAGAATTTATAAAGTGGAAAGAGAATTGTATGGATATTATGTAGATTTTGCAGTCATGAAATTTCTCTAGTGGTCGTATTTTCTTAGGTAGGTAGGTAAAATTACCATTAAACAGTTACAATAAGTAAGTCATGTCTGCTCTGCTCGTTAGTGTAATGATGAGCAATAAGCAGGAAGCCTTTTTCGATTTCCGACTTTAAGTTTAGGTTTTATGGACACAGTTTTGAATAACCATGCAATTACCAGTTTGTAATTGATAAAA
This sequence comes from Spodoptera picta, assembly GCA_038387885.1. Taxonomy (NCBI): domain Eukaryota; kingdom Metazoa; phylum Arthropoda; class Insecta; order Lepidoptera; family Noctuidae; genus Spodoptera; species Spodoptera picta. Next base: position 231,275 of record JAZHFQ010000082.1, read on the forward strand.
TAGTTAGAAAGAACGAACAAAGTAATACAAGTACATTGCTTTGTTCGTATAAAATATCAAACACATGTATGTATAAAATATAAAAAAACTAAGCAGGTTTTGCCTATTATTTACTTAAGTAGGTATACGGAAGATGGTACATAATCATCATTGACAAAGGCAATCACAAATCACATTAACTAGAAATAACTACGTAGCAAAAAGCAAAAATAAACTCGTAAAACGAGTAACCTATAGTTAATACACTGGATATTTATTTAAAATCTTACATTAACATATAATTCCGCCATTTGTAAACTGATGTAATCATTATTTACGGAACTATGCAAATTGTAAGGCTGAGTACACAAAGAGGGGACGGTCGATTGCGTATCGGCGATTAATGAATAAAAATATTGGCAAAAAACATGTTGTTCGGAATACGAATGAGTTTGACACACTGAACTGTCACGTGAGTTATGGCGATTAACATGTTTATTTAGGATATCTAGTCTATTTGTGTTCGTACGTCAATGAGGACTGAATTCTGATTATAAGCTGTTTTTTATTGTATTTTATTTTAGAAGTAAATTAGAATTACTGATTGACAGCTATTACATTGAGTACAGTTCATGTTGAATAAAAATAGTTTACATATTGTTGGCAAATTGGATTACTATGTTGATTATTGAATGCATTCTTGATAACATTACGGGTATTCAAGTTATTTTCGAGGGTGTGTGGAACGCCTTGCTGTTTTTCATTATAGGGGTTAGAGAAGAAGATAGGCGCAGAGAAAACTTTGTTGCGAAAGAATTCAAACAGAAACGATCAATATGACAACTTCAACATAGCAAAACTAACATAGAGGTAAATAGGTATCACACAGAATTCTAGTGAAATTAAACAACACACTAAAACACAGAATCGCTACGTCACCAAACATGGCTATGTAAATATGAATGACGAGTGACCACTAACCACTGACCAGTAACGCTTCGGGAATAGTCATCAATGTGTACTACGGTTAACGCGTCAGTGAACATTGCAATACGTGCTAATGCATTTGGTGATACGATTACTGGGTGTATCCACGCATTATATTGTTGGATCAGTAGATTTAGAGTGCTAGAAAGAGAACATCACATTGTTAGGAATGATAAAATACATACATACATGATCTCACACCTTTCTCCCATGGGGTAGGCAGAGACTATATATGGAATATAAATGGGAGAGGACATTGGAGGATTTTCCTCCCTTAAAAAACTATTATAGTATATTAGTAATGTAGTAGTTTTTTTAAGTGGGGGAAATCATCGAATGTCTGCTCCCGCCTAGGTGAGGCGGGAGGGAGTGTTAGACTCTTCCTGACTAAAAACCACCCCGTTTCTTCTCCTGCACGTCGAGCCGGAGCCCCGGTAACCCGTTAGGTTCTCCGCGACAGTAATCTAGTAGTATAAACTTATAGTAATAATACTTGTTAATAGAGTAGTAGTAATGACTGTAAACAAACAAATATGATACCAATTAATTAACGAACTCAACTGTAACAAGAGTGAGCTGACTATTAATAGCGAAGTGCATAATGTACCGTGTATTTATGTGTTTATCCTTGACATAACTATTGGCTTATGTATTGTATGTAGAACTCAATGAGGAAACTTGTATATATAAGTAAATATAAACATTTGCCTTTGGAAGTGCATAAAGGTTTATTTATGTGGCTTTTATTGATTACTAGCTTTTACCCGCGGCTTCGCTCGCGTCACAAAAGGATAAAAAGTAGCATATGTGACATATACCAATACACACAGCGCCATCTATACCAATAATTTCGTTTTCCCTCGAGAATATCAAATTTTTCCGAGATAAAAAGTACCCTATTATTTAATCCAGACTTCTAACTTTGCGTCTGCAACATTTCAAAGCAATCAGTTTAGTAATTACGGCGTGAAAGCGGAACAAACAAAAAAACAAACTCACTATCCGATTTATAATATTATTAGTAAGGATTAATATTAATTAATAATTATATTTATCCGCAGCTTTACAAGCGTGGAGTAAACTAGCCTAGGCGCTTGTTCTAAAATGCATAAATTTTATATCACTACATAGTATAAAACAAAGTCGCTTTTCGCCGTCTGTCCGTATGTATGCTTACATCTTTAAAACTACCCAACGGATTTTGATGCGGTTGTTTTTTAATAGATAGAGTGATTCTTAAGCAAGTTTATATGTATAATACATGCATATTGCACCCGTGCGAAGCCGGGGCGGGTCGCTAGTACCTACTATAAAGTACTACATTATACTAGCAACTAGCTTCACTTCTTAATTTTTGTTGTTGACGTTCAAAAATGCCTTCCTGGTCTAATTGAAACAAATGATTTTTATTTTGACTTTGACTAGTACTATTATTACCTATATAAATCTGAAGAGTTTTTTGTTTGTTTGTCTAAACGCGCTAATCTCGGTAACCACTGATCTGATTTGAATAATTCTTTTTGAGTTTTATAGTCCATTTATCGAGGAAGGTTATAGGGTATAAAAAATCACGCTGCGATCAATAGGAGCCGAGAAGAGCGTGTAAAGCCGCGCGGAAGTAGCTAGTTCATATATAACACGGAGGAGTAACCAGTGCACTCCATCGTTATACTAAAAAAAATGTTGTAAATCCTCATTGGTACATTGTTCAAATATAGTCTATAAGACAAGCTAAATAAAAAAAAAATCCTAAAGTCATGAACTTAATAAATATAATATCAGTTAATATAAAACAAATAAATCTAACATAAAATAAATTCCATGTAATAATAAATTACAACGGCTAGACGTTATTTGGGGGTGCACATTTATGCGTACTACGCGACGCGTTGTACGGAACAACGCGTTGTAAGCCGACAGCACACCAAGCTATACTAATGTCCATTTCCTTTAATAGAATTTCAGCCTTGTTGTGTTAGTTATAATGTTGAGATTTCATTAACATTTTTTGACAGTTTGGGGTAGACAGATTGCCTTTACTCTGTATCAACTAAAACATGATTGATTGTGTAGATATTGACAGTTATGAGATATGAAAGTTAATTTATTTTGCTTTTGTAAAGCTGAATGAGATTTCTTGGGATTTAACGGTGTATTGATGGAGCTGAGTTTGTTTTCGTCATATTTCGTTGTATTTCCCTCTTACAAGAGACTAAAGTATATAAAAGATGCCTAATCATTTAGTGTGAGACCTTCATACATACCTAGTAGAAAAGAAGAATATTCAATTGCCAAATTGATTTGAGAGATCAAATAAGTCATTCAAATTATAGTTCACAGTTACATTGAAGATACTGTGCCTTAGCAGTCTATACCAAAACCGATAAAAAAACAAAAAAAAACACGTTTAAAAAAAACAACAATAAAATAATACCTACTTATAATAAAAATATCATCGATTAAACCAAATAATAGAATCCTAAATTTAAATTTAAAAAAAGCACAATGATTCTACATAAAAATCAAATGCCATATTTGCAAAAAAAGAAATGCACTTCAAAATTTAAACTTAGAATGCCATAATATTAATGATACGGGTAAATCGTAAATCGGTAAATCGTATCATTGAACCATTTCGGTACATTTACGTCAGCGACGCATTTGTGTTCAAAAATTTAGATTAATGATGGTTACATAATTACACATCAAGTCATACAGACCAGTGTAAACTGACTGTCGAATATACTGAGAGATCATATAAAGAGAGACCATGATAAAATGGTTTTGTAAAACTCGATTTGTAGTCACATACAAATATCGAAAACTCACAGTAATGGACGTGCACAAAATGATTAATCATCACACGGCATTATTGACGTTTTTAATTGTGCTATTTTTGGCTTACGGGGTTACGAGAGTTCGAAACTGGAGCGGTTAATGTGATTTTACGCTTAGTAAAAAAAGTGCGTGTTAAACTAAGTGTAATGGTTACTTAGTCTAGTGGAACGAGTGTAAAATATTAAAAAATAAACCATTATCATAGTCTGAGAATGATAGGTAAGTATGTAGATGATGTAAAAATGTAATAAAATCTTCGTATAGATAGAACATCCGTTAAAAATTGATCTAGTTATAAATGTCGATTACTTATGTCAACGGTCGGAATTACCATAATTTAAATTGAAAACGTCATAATATGAATGATACGGCAAAGCGTGTCATTGATTAACTGGTCCTTATCCAAAATCTCTGAATTGTTTTGGATTGTACACAAAAACCGTATTAATTTCGACCGATAGTCAGTGCCTGCGGACACGGCTGCTGAAGTTCAGATATTGCTTGCTAGCTTGGGACGGGCAAAAAGGTTTTTGAACTATATTCTGTCGTAGAGATTCTATTCTATAGCTTATAGGAACTGAGTTCAATATATTAATATATTTCACGCTTTAACATATCATTAAATACATTTTTTTTTATTCTTCATCACATAAAATTACAGTGAATGGCGGATTTAATGCGGGCATTCTCTGACAGTCAAAAATAGGGAAGTGCGGAGGACATAACATAACATAACATCACGCCTTTTATCCCCGAAGGGGTAGGCTTTTCACTATTTATGTTACGAGTAATAGGGGGTGAGCCTATTGCCATATACCGGACACAATTCCAGATTTCGTGCTACTACTGAGATTTTTTTAAACCCAGTAATGCTTTGCCCGACCCGGGAATCGAACCCGAGACCCCTTGCCCGGCAGTCGCACTTGCGACCACTCGGCCAACGAGGCAGTCCGAGGAATTAGCTTCAACAAAGCACTGTAACAATATTATTATATTTACTATTTACCTTTACAACCCACAAACTGATTACAACATAATCCACCGCAATCTATAACCGAACAATACAAATCGGACCAATAACCGTAAAACCAAGATTAACTTCGACTATCCACAAATGACAATAATTCCCATCACTCATAACGACATGACGTCATGTCAAAGTTGAACTTGACATTTCAAAGGGGATCCAACAATAAGGCCCCAATTAAAATGTATTTAGAAAACTAATCCTTATAAAAAACAAGATGTCTGCCTCTAAGGAACACGCGAAAACATGGACTCAAGTTACCCCTTCAAACAAATACTATTTGCATAAAATTTGCAAAGGAGATAAGGGTTAAGCTTAATAAAAAACAACTTTATGGTTAAGAAGATTAAGCACAATCTTACTTAAAGCTCAAGGAATAAAGTTAAGCTAATTGAAGCTGACGGTTTCTATTGTGTTTCGTCACTTGAAGGTTAATATTGGTTACGCGGCTATTAATTATGAGAATGAAGCAAAACGGCATAAAAAACAGTGAAGTGTTTGTTGGCGAATCAGGCTGAGAACGGCACTAAAGTAAATGATAAAAACCAAAGCTTTAATGAATAACAAGATTCAATATTAAAGCCGTAACAGAGTCTGTTTTTATAGCTAAAAGATTTTAAATTTACAAACGGATTGGAGTAAAACGCGGTTTACGTAACAATCATAAGAATATCCATAGCGACGAAGTTAATCGCGTTACAGAACCACCCAAACATTAAAACGTTTCAAAAACCGTAACAATCGGATTTATCAACGCGAACAGTGACAACTCCATTGTCGTACAATCACAAAAAAATACAAACATCTAAATAACAAAACAGGAAACCAAAACTAAAATAAAATCCCACAAAATTCTCGCAAAAAAACGAAAAAAGTAACACAAAAATTGCAATACGGTTTGGGAAAAAAGTCGATGAGACCCTAAACTTGGGAGGAGACACCCCTGATATATTTTTTATGCAATCGAAGAAGGGTGCAAAATAAAGTTGCAATTTTAAGACATTGCGATTGGACAGAAATGGCTAGGGGTGACACCCAAGAGTATAGGGCGGACCACGCAAGGGTAAAACTGGGGCCTGAGAAAAGATTATTAATTTTTGAAGATGTGCCGTGGGGATAAAGACTAAGAATTTATTTGAGTGAAACTGGATCTAGACTATGTAATGATATTACGGGATTTCCAAACCAGTTACAGTAACAATAGGGTTCTCAATTTATTCATACGCTTCTCCAGTTTTCGCATCTCTCTTTACTTTATAGGACTAAATATTAAATTATACATCTTTGATTAACACAGAAACATTTCTAGATACCATAGTTGCCAACTACAGAGTTATCATAGGATTCGACACCATAAACGGCTAACAGCTAGAAACTGACAACAAAACCAGTAATTGAATATTTCAAGCTCTGAGAAAGACTAGTACGAGGAAGTAGTAAACAGTATTGACACGACAAATAAACATTTATCTATTCGAAATAATAATTGTACGGAAAAAGCCAGTAGCAGAAGCAATCTCGACATTTTAATTATGTGAACCGAATTACCACTTGTATAACAATTACAATGCTCTAAAGAAATTAACATTTTATTTACTTAGTTTGGTTCCAGCACAATAAATGATTTCACGTAATTATCACAATAAAAGGAAACAAGACGGCGGCAACGAATGTTCATAAAAGGAATCTAAACTCAATTTGAATTTTAATCCTTTTCTTATGAGAAAACAAAAGGGGTTATAAATCAAAATATTTCACTTCCAACAATAACGTCACGGCGTGCGCGTACGACGATGTACAATGGGTTTTCTCAATATCAATGACATTAGACGGTGTTATCAAAGGCGTTGAACAAATTTATGACCCGTAAAACCCATTAGAATTATTCGTACACAATAAATCATAGGAAACGTATGACTAGACTATGGTAACAGTATAATTTCTCGCTACTAAGATTTGGTTACGGGTCGTTTACTAAATTGATAGAATCAATACAAAAACGTGTGTAACGCTTACTTCTTTCTATTTGGCATAATGAGGGATAGAAAGGAAGATTTCGTTATGGATAGTAATAAAATGTCAAGTTGTATGAGCCGCAGATTTTTGTAATTGTTAGATCAGAAATTATGAGCTCCTAAACTGCTTCCGTTTAGTGGATAAAAAGCTGAGAAGTTTTATAAAGAATCCGTTAACAAGAACGCGAGAGGAAGAATAATAAATCCACGTTTGTGTAAAGACAGAAAAGGAAAAAAGTATCTCACTGACCCAACCTTTCGTAACTTCAATCATAACACGTCAAAAGTGACGTCTTCAACAGAAATGCAAGATGCAACGGAGTGCGAACGATTAACAAAGGAACCGACGACTATTGGGACCAGCGAGCGACCGGACAGATGTTGCAGCCAAGTTTTACTTGAAAATACGAATAATCGGCGTGCGACTCAACTTCCGTGTTGCAGGACCGGTTCTTAGTGTTAAAAATAACATACAACAATCAGCCAGTTGGGAACATTTGAATGGTGAGAAAAAAATAGTCAGAGATGAATGTGTATTTGTCTTAGTTGTAAATTATTGTGCAGATTTATCAAACGTAGAAAAAAGATTTTTATTAATTGAGAGATCCAATAACGTGTGTGCCAATTATCGTTGATGAAGATAGTAAATGCAGACACATAAACATTGAACAACCACTTTCTTTTCCAGCAAGTGTAGTATAAAACTGATTCATACTACCATTGTGAGCACTGTTTCATCGGCATCTAATGTTGTTTGTTCCACGTGTACAACTAATTATTGGCATACATACACACCACATTAAAATTCTTACGACCGCATCTACAACAATAACATAGTATTTAATAGCCAAAGCTAAATCGCTAAAGGAATTATGTAACAGAGACATAATCTCCAACAACTTCTGACCACGTTTCAAACAATTACCAATTACATTAGGGTTCAATAGATCAACAACACATTTCAATTCCTTTGACAAGTTACACAATTTGAAATCAACGATCTTATACCGTAATCTAATATTTAGCAATATGATTATCGATAATGCTATTAAGATAACAATCGAACCAGTTAGATATGAACAAGATAAGACAGCAACAATAGATTTCTCATCTAACAAACTGTTTTAAACGGTACGAAATGTTATTGTTGACCTAAGGGTTGAACCCTTTCTTGTATACCCTTTCCCGTCATAGATTGTCATGACATTGTCAGAATTTGCAACGTGACAGCATGTCAGGGTGAAAATGCAGTTTGATGAGGTTTAAATGAATGCAGTGAAGGTAAGAAAGAGTTCACACGGCTGGGTCGACGAACTTTTGAAGTATCCGCTTCCCTAATAGGGTTCCTTGCTTTAAACAATAGAATAACAGGTAGAATGACGTAACAGTTTCATGTCGTACAATATGCAGTTCGAATCAATATCAATCCAGCGCAGTGTTGAATTTGATTTGACAGCTTTCACATGAGTCGAAGCTGACAAAATTGATTTAACAAAAGTAATTGAAAGGGAATCAAGTGTTATATTGGCTATTCGTTATTCGGAATTGTATTGAGAATAGTAGAAACTAAAATCCAAACATATATGTTTGGATTTCTTAAGATCTAAGCCAATTTTGAACCTTAAAAAATACTAATTGCCGTTCCAATGTAAGTACGGAAACCTAACTTTACCCAAATTCTCACAACCACGTAAACAAATATTGAATTTTACAAAAAAACATGATGAAAGTCTTCCCATAAAATGCATTCTTCTCAAAATTGCATGCGTCTGGTCTATTCTCCGTTGATATATTTGCAATAAACAAACTGACAGTGCTCCCTACTTCTTAAATATCAAAATCTATTCAGAAAGCTGTCATCTCATCAAATACTTGTCTTCCCTTGTTTCCAAAAATATTATTTGAACAAACGCCCCAATATTCAAGACTCCGATATAATTTTCGCATTGTCAACATTATTGATATCTCTTAAATCCACAGGTGCTCTTTATTATCTTACCCTAGAGGTTATTTTCCCATGATTATTGATTTTGTAACTGCAATATCAGTTGGTGTTATTCGATCTAATAAATTGCTAGATAAAGTAGAGGGTTTGCGGTATTCGATGGTACTATCAAGTGAAGAAAAATGGCCGAAATCGTAAATATGGTAACGTTATAGTTTGTCGTTTCCCTCGTTCGGGGGAACTTTGGATATCGTGCTTTATATTTGCATTGCATTAGAAGTTTGGGTCTATAAATAAACAGGGGTATTATGTTACGGTGTCTGAATATTATAATAGCGCGAATTTATTACGAACCAGAATTTCAGAACAACATGTTAAGGTTACCTGTCCTCCACTGTAATGTTAGAGTATGAAATATAAATGCGTGAACGACACACTGGAATTCATAATAACTCTGAAATTAAACCAACTGCATATTAAACTAAATGAAACGGTGAAGAAACATTCCGGGAACGTTGAAGTCTTGTGAATTTATGGAGTTTCTGCCTTTCGCAATAATACTGAAGTGTCTAACAAATTGCTAGGCGGAGGACTGTTTGTAAGTAGTAAGTTCTATTACTGAGAAGTCTTACAAAACTTGTGCGGGATGCTATGTTAATGATATTGCTCTGGTTGTGGCCTATGATTTCAGCTACTGGCTTTCTACTTCATGTTCGTTGGGTAATATTACATAGACCTCTTTAAGTATTGTGTAGGTAATGACAGATACAATTTTCTAACGCCATCATTATTACTTCTTAAGATTAGTACATCTGTATTTACTTCTCAGTTTTATGTCTAGCTTATAATGATTAGGTTAATTTCTTAATCAGACCTTTTTAATTAGCATAAAATTTGTTGCCCATTCTTCTATTCTGAAATGGGTCATAAACTTTCTAAGTAGTTTCTATAAACACTTAGATAGCATTCTTTGTATAACTTTTTATAACTTGTAACATTTATCTTTTAAGGAACGGATATAAACATTATAGGCCTAAAAACAAACATCAAAGACAATGACACAATACAGTAAGTATAAGTAGATAAAAAGATGCACTTCCATGTTGCAAAACTCTATTATGTCAGATATATGAAGAAAGGATCAACTGACGATGACTTTAGGGCATTTTCGGATAGCGATGTTAACTGACGCATAACAGATTTTTACGCCAACTGTCCCTACACTACCTTAAAGGGTACAACCCTAATCTTAACTAATACTACTTAACGACGAACCGTGTCCATACACTACGACATTTAAATTCAAATTCGGAACAAGTTGTCTATTTTCAATTGTTGGTCTATGCTGCCATTGTCAAATGTTTTGTTAAAAAACAGGATTCGTGCTCCAAAGAGGTCATGGTCATTCTCTATGGTATATCCATGAAGGTTGACTTGGATTGTCTATTTTTTTGTGTGAAGTAAAACTTGTGGATTTAGAATAAAAACGCAGTCGAGTTGGACAAACCGGAGTGGTAAAAACTCAAGTACTTATGTCGTAAGTTTAGAAGGGAATATTTTGTAATAGCAATGAGTTGGTCATTCGTGACGTTGTGGGTACAATACCTATTATAATAGTACTTACCTACTGTTTACCAATATCTTAGTATTTTTCCTTATTAATAGAGCAACAAGTTTATGAAGCAACAATACAAATAAAAGGGTAATACAAGGATCATTATAGTTACTAATTACTAAGGATCAATAAAATTATTTCCTCCTACAAAAATACGTTAGAAATTTTAACTACTTATCATGCAAAAAACTATTGTTTTAGTATAACATCCATTCAAACACATGCTTTGACGTCATAAGTTTACTGTTTCATGGGAAACTGAAGATTTCCGTGTCTTAACGTTTGTTTGTATAAAGAGCAAGTTTTTGATACATATCCTAGACCATACATTGCATAAAATACAACACCATATCAATATCACACTATGACATAACGTTCACAATTCAACCAATAATTCAGTCATAGCTGTTCTTACTTCGAATAAATAAATTCTTATTAGTATTACATCGTGAAGTGTATGAACGTCGAACAAGCCGCGAAACGTGTTCCCGTGAGCAATAACGATAATGATCCCGCATTTAAAATGATATATTTTATTAGAAAAGGGCTCTCTTAGGGAACTCCTTCAGAAAAGGGCTAAGGATTGGCACATGGTAACTGGGTATTGAATAATGTTGGAATGTATTTTATTTTTATTTATTTTTTGGCGTGTTATTTGCGAATGGTTGCGAAAAATAGATTTATTAAAGAATCCTATTAGTATGAAGTGGTAATAATGATAATTACTCTTAAGTATAACAATGTGTGGTTTTATCTTAGATGAATGAATGTAATGTATTTGTAGGTATAAAATATATAAACATATTTTATACCTACAAGTTAATTAATTTATTTATTTTGATATGTTTAGGGAATAACAGTGTGTACTTACTTATTGATAATTAATTAAAGATTACAGAAGTATTGCAAAACTATTGCGAAAAAGCAATTCAAAGTTCAGTTTTTGTATCTTATTTCCACATCAAAACCTAACCAACGAAGTACAAACACAACTTCACGATCGACATTTCGCAAAAAATGTACGGTGTAGCAATGTCACGCCTCAAGAATAAGCCACGTACTGTATCTTAAGTCACAATGTCCAAACGGGTCCTATAATCCGGCTAGTTAGCGCACCCAATTTGCATTCACCAAGGGTCGTTGCGTACGATACGGTACAATTGTCCCATTCTTTGGACATCGCGCAAAAAATATGTCAAACTTGCATTGGTACGGAACGGTCAAATTTTGATTTATCTTGATATAAAAGGGTCTGAAGAATTGAGTAGCTTTTGTTTGGAGTTGAAAGATGTCTTGTGTTGTCTGGTTGCATGCTTTTAATGTAGGTTTTGAATACGGATATCTTTGCCCTCATTTATCTGGTAGTGCGTGTTTGATCTGTTTTGAAGATAACTTTAAAAAACAAATAAGTAATTTTTTTATATAAACAATTCAAACCAACCTTCGTTCGTTCCTTCAATCATTATAATAAAAGATTTTGATTCCATAAAATAATATATATTATGTCTTTCAATAATTGTTTTCAATAAAAATAAAAAATTAGTTTTACGTCATCACTTAACATTATGTTACGTTATTTCGACAACAATTCCATCGCTCCGATAGCCGTGATCGTCTAGTGGTTAGGACCCTACGTTGTGGCCGTAGTAACCCAGGTTCGAATCCTGGTCACGGCAGTGTTCAACACTGTCATGGCGGAGCATAATATTTTGTCATTATGAAAATTTTCAACATTTTTTAAAATGTTTTTAAGTTAAATAGCACAAAAATAATAATTGAAATTTTAACTAAAAACAAAGACCATTAGTGCGTATCGCCATCTAGTAGGTAATAGTAAAACTACGAATTTTTGTTTTGAGATTCAGAATATAGATGGCGCTGAATATTTTCTTCTTAACTACTCGTTAATAGATGGCGCTATAAATATTTTTTTTAATCCCTTTCCTAATAGATGGCGCTATAAACAATACCTAATTCTGCACTACTAGATGGCGCTGATATGTCGCTTGAGAAGTTCCACAACTTAGTAGATAAGTTACGAAAGTTTTCACCCCGTGCACCTGTGGTACTTCAGCGCTGAGATTCCATATTGATTACGCTTCGTTGTGTGATTTTTAATTGAGTAGCTTAGGTAATTAATTGCTTGATGTAATTTAATTTTTTATGCAGTTTAAGCTGTAGGTAAATAATGTGATAAAAAAATGTAATATTGTGTTTGATGAAATACGGAACGTTTGGTGCTGTAATTTTGTTTACATGGTATAATGTATGTAATATATATAATGACTGAGCTTTTGAATAAAGTATTGCGGGTTCGATTCCCATAGGGAACAAAACTTTGCGTGATACATCATCAAGTAGACCGTTGAATAGAATTCAAACTGAGAAAGGAATTCAGTCACATCCTAAATGATTTAGTGTGACCTTCAACACGAAGCAAAACGATGATCCAGATAATATTTCACTGGCGACATCTATAGAGGCATAAAAACCTTTAGAGAACCGCAGACAGGGCGGAGAGACAGTTGAGAGGCTTAACAATCATTTGTCAGGACATTAGCCGACTTATATTGCAGGAACGTGAGATAAAAGTGCCTTGTTTTACGAATCGTTATAAATAACTGCGAATTCGGGGAAGATACTCCTTGGGATATGCCTTAAGAAGGAATTAGAAACTGGTGTTAAATGTAATGTTTAAGTAGTAGACTAATGTTTAAGTAGTACTTTATAGTTCATTACTATCACAAGATATCTTGAGAATGCTTGTCAATGAAAGAGGTATACCAGAATCGTGTGTCTATCTGTTGTGAATATGAAAACGAAAGTTAGTATTGTTTTGTACGAGTAAATAAGAAAATATTAAGAGCCACTTGTTAAACTAGGCTTAAATACCACACATTCATAGCATAATTATTTATCTGTAATCTGCGATAAACCATGACATCTACCTAGGTTATAATTGGAACCATTTATTGTTCATGGTTTGAACCAAACCTTCATAAGGCACTTATGTTAGTACACTTAGCTGTATTTCAAATTAAAATCAATCAAACACATAGGTACGACATAGACTAGAGTACTAGACTAGACGGGCTAGAACCAGCAAGCCAGTTGTGTGTTGTGTAAGACTAATTGTCTTTTGACCTGGTATGTAGGTCTCATGGTTATCTGAACCAACCTGCAGATTGTATATGAAGGTACAGTTCCGATACAATTGATTCCCAATTCACAGTTATTGTAGGGTCTATTGTAATGTGTCCGTCACAGGAAGACTAGCGATGGTCCTAAGTATATTCTTTTACAAATAGTTTTTTCATTGTTGTGTCAGTTAAAAGGGTCATGACGTTTTTGCTAGGTCATTTCTTTTTTAGAAATACTTATACTATGTTGTTTTTGAAGTTAAGTAATAATTGGTTTGTCTATTTGATTGGACTAAGTTGTAATTATTATCAAATAAGTGGCAGTGGGCGTCTTACCGTTAATTATAATGATGTTAATTTAAATGCAAGTACAGAGTCTATTGTCAAAGACAGTGTCCTGACAGGTGACCAAACCTAAAATCTTATAAACAAATAAGCAGTCAACATAAATGAAATAAGTTTTCAGTAATCACACTAACACTGACAAACGGTGAAGGAAAAACATCGTGAGGAGACCTGGACTTATAATTTCTAATTATAAGTTTGAAATCGCCAACCCGCATTGAGCAAGCGTGGTGATTAACGCTCTAACCTTCTCCGTGCGAGAAGAGGCTTTGCTCAGCAGTGGGCATTTATAGGCTGTTGATGATGATGAATCACACTAATATTATAAATGTGAAAGTTTCTTTGTTTGGATGTTTGTCAGTCAATCACGCTGAAACTACTGAATGGGTTTCAATGAAATTTGGTATAGGATAGAATTGAAATCATATTCTAAGCGGACGAAGTCCAGTCCAACTAGGGTTGCCACCTTTTATTTTGGTATTTAAAGTACATTAACGATTATAGGTAAGTAAAAAAAAGTACATAGTACAAAAATAAAGTACAATTTATTCTTATTTAGAATATTCTATTTAAAAATATATTTTTATTGCTTTTTGCAGTTTGTATTAAATTAGTATCTTTACTAAACAATTGCATCTTTACTAGAAATTATCTAAGAGGCGCTGGCGAGTGGCGAATCGAATCGATAAGTTTACCGAAAAATAAAATGAAGTTTGCAAAAATAAAGTATTTTCGTGTACTTTATTATTCTTATAAAGTATAGAGTACAATTACCTGAAATAACGTACAATACTTTATTATAATATAAAGTACGGGTGGCACCCCTAAGTCCAACAGCTAGTATCTAATAACTGCACAAAATTAACTGTCACCACGGCATACCCGCAAAAGTCCAACGTGTGATACAAAGATTACTCATAACTCCTTTCTGCTATCAATATTGTATTGATAAATTATTATTGCCTCCTTATTTAAATGCATTGTAGATAAGATGACACACTGACACCTTTAGCGGCAGTAATTATTGTGAATAGTCGGTTTCATTTATCTATTGTCTGTTGTTTTGCACCATAATTATGTCGATAAGTGGCGCCTTATACTCACTAGGGTTATATAAGTAGAAAAATACATAGTTCTTTTTAAAACGTGTCCACGATATGACCAACACGAGGAAAATCTTTCGTAAAAAGACTTATCCACCTATCTTGGTTCCAGTAATTTTATATTCTATATCAATGCAGCAGTTTACACAAGAAATTACTTTTTATACCACAAACAGTAGCGACAAAGCTTACAGGTCATATCAACGGTTACCATGTAGCCGATTGTAGCCAAATTAAACCTTTATCACGATAAGTATCATGCTTGCAAGTCGCTGACCATGTCAGAGTTAGGTGACACCTTTTTAAAGAACCTCATATTTTTTGCCAACAATCTGAGGATACTGGGGAGACTATCTATTTACCTGTACTGTACTCGGCCATACTCCCACTAGCATACGATCACGATAATGAACGTCCAAGCCTGTTAAAAATGTACGCTGACGTTGTACCTTTGGGAACAACAAGCTTCATATAATCTAGCGTACCCTAGACTGCCCCTACCCTGTCCAGGAGAGGAGACGATCTAATTCCAACAACATTAAGTATGTAAGGCATACGCGGCGATTACGCATAATTTATGCATTATTTGCGTACCAAGGCAGATTGTTTCTTTGTTGCGTAAATCAAAGTAATGGCTACAGTAAAGTAGATATAGGGATTTTTTATGAGATACTACCTAGACGTGGGAGGTACGGCAGTTTCTTTGAAGTTTACTTTCTTCTTTGTTTTGGAATTTCATTTGCTAAGCACGCATTGAGGTGCATATTTTAAAGTTATGTTCAAAAATACTGGAATATTGTCAGAGAAATTAGACAAGATAGAAATTTAACTTGATGTTTCACTACTTAGTAGGCTTATGCGAAAGTCTGTGATGATTCGCGGATGTTTGAATGTTTGATTACTCATTCTCGCAAAAGCTCCATGCATCTGGATGACTGTTTTGAATATCTACCATATAGGTTACTGCCTACTCCGATCATGCTATCCGATTGGTGGAAACTAGTTCTTATAAAACTAATGCATTAATGCTCACTAGTCATAGACAAAAACAATTGAAAGTTAGTCCAGGAAATTCATTTTAATTTCTTCTACACACATATAAATTCGTACATACAGGTTTTATAGACGAACATAAGACTTTTTATACGTAACCCAATTGAGTAAACCTTAGACATTTAATAGTTAATCTTAAATAAAACCGACATTAAGTTGAAAGTTAATTGCAGCTCTAGGTACAGTATAAAATGCTACTAAACAAAATCAAGGATAAGAGATTTCTCTTCTTACGTGTTAAAGTATAAAATATTAGCGAAGATTTCTACATAGAAATAGTTTGAGATATTAATTTTAGGCGATTTTATTCCCTCAGGGGTTAAACCGGGTTGAGATTGGGGGCGAAACCTTTCACCGTAGCAATCACGATGTAAAAGTGAAAAATTTGAACGGAATCCCCCAATTAACCTTGTAGACTCGGGTTCGACGCTCGGGTTGGGTTTGGGTATGGATCGATGAATATTTAGTATTAAGAAAACCGATTTATTTTTAAGAATATTTCTCTTGAATTTTCACAGATTTCGAAATGTAAATGAACAATAATGAATAACATAACGACTTGACCAAATTTGACAATTGTATTTTTGTGCTGTTTTTATGAATATTCGACACTTACCGTGAATAGCGGAAGTAAACTAAATCCTATTAATATTTTATTATAAATGCGAAAGTTTGTGAGGATGTATATATGTATGTATTAAATATTTGACGTTTCAAAAGAACCTATTTAAGGATTAATTGAAATAAATGCTTTGACTTTGACTTTTGTGTGTGTGTTTGTTTGTTTGTTGTTCTTACATGTCAGGCTGAAGGGATCGAGATGAAATTTTGAACAGGGGTAGATTATGGTCTGAAATACCTCATAGGCTACTCATTATTTATAGAGAATCGCTGGTAGAAGCTTGTCTAATATAAAATTACTGCTGAAGTGCTGAATAAAAATGATGTAAAACAAACGACAAAATAGTAAAAGCGGGGTTCACTTTACCCAGATTAGTTACAACTGCACGCTAACTGTTTTTTTTATGGAATAGGAGGCAATCGAGCAGACGGATCATCTGATGGTAAGCGATCAGCGCCGCCCATGGAAACCCGCAACACCAGAGGAGTCACAGGTGCGTTGCCGGCCTTTTAAAAAGGAATACGCTCTTTTTTGGAAGGTTTGAGGGTCGTATCTGTTCGGAAATACCGCCGACGACAGATCATTCCACAATTTTGCTGTGCGAGGCAGAGAGCTACGTGTGAAGCGCACAGTTGTGGTCTGTTATTGGTCCTATTGCATACATTGTACTTTTTTGTTTTTTTTTATGTCTTAGTTAAACAAAATTCAAATAACTACCTAATGTGAACAAATTTCCTCTACATTGTCACTTTACTAACAGATGTAAACATTGATACAGTGTTTCATGACATGTCATATTGTATGCTAGCGATAGCCATTTAATTAAATGGCCTTTGTTGACCATATCCAGCTATAATTACTCTGTCAGTACCTTGTCTGTGTTGTTATTAGTTGACAGATCACTAGAACGATTGCTGAGTAAGAAATAGTCTGTTTCGATTCCGAATTCGATCAGTACCATTGGAATTTTTTAATAACAAATTCGACCATGTAAGACAATAGACAAACTTCTAGTAGGTACTTACATGGGTTTCTTTAGCATATAAAGATATACTCACATAACATATCGTTTATACCTAATATAACTGCTATTCTGTAGTATATAATATAGTCCATTTATCATACCTGGAACAAAACAAGAACACATTTTAATATTAATATTCAATCAGAAAAAAATACAGGGAAAAAGTAAAATTAACATTAAAAACAATAAGCGTTTTTTAATAACTGGCTGGAAATAAAAATGGCGGTAAAAGGCCGTCCATAGGGACTCCTTCGGCAACCGCGGTTGGTTTTTTAACGATATACATTAAATTATTTTCGTGGTTTGAAATAATAATGTGTGGTTTTGTGGGTGGAGTAGAATCATTGATGGCGGAAAGAGCGCAATATTGTGATGTAGAAAGGTAGTGTACCTCTAGAAGAAGTCACTCAGAGAGTCAGGGGTGAGTAATAGAGGACAGGACAGTTGTGACTTCAGTTTAAAGTTTCTTAAATTGTTTCATCATCATCATCAACAGCCATTAAATGCCCACTGCTGAGCAAAGCCTCTTCTCACACGAAGAAGGTTTGAGCATTAATCACCACGCTTGCTCATTGCGGGTTGGCGATATCAAACTTATAATTAGAAATCATAAGTCCAGGTCTCCTCACGATGTTTTCCTTCACCGTTTGTCAGTGGTGTCTAAATAATCTTAGAAAGTACATATAACTCGGAAAAAGTCACATTGGTACTTGCCGTTGGTAGGTTTCGAACCCGCACCCTCATGCATGAGAAGCCAGCGTGTTAAACCTCCGGGCCACTACGACATTACCAATTACTTGCCATAAATAACACTTTTGTATTGTAATATTCCGTAATGGGAGAAATAAGTACAGGTATAGATAAAGTACGATCACAATACATCAGTAAAAATATGTCGTTATAATTACTGAAAACCAAGTAAATAATTCGGACGTTATAATTAACAAAGTGTGTTAATGTTAATGATCTTCTCGACTAATTGTATCAAACACAAAATTTTGTATCACAAAAAAAAATATTTACTTCCCATAAATAGTTAGTGGTTAAATTTACAGAATCTGCTTCGTTGGCAGAGGCATGAGGCATGAGAAGCGGACGTCTTAACCTCCGGGCCACCACGACATTTTACATTTTAAACTGTTTACGAGATCATTATCCTGAAGATATGAGATACAGATGACTTCTAACCCGAAATGTTACACAAATGTTTGTGCTGTGCACAATACACAATACATTTGGTCATAAGGTTCAAAAATTTTATTAGAATTGACTCGTGATTTTAAAACTGATAGTAAAATGGTACGACGTTTTCAATTTTATTGACAAAGTCTGACAGCGTAATTAGAGAAACTGCGTGTCACCATGGAAGAGAAACTTTGCTGTCTGTCTAGTGAACTATTATATTAGTTAGACAGATACATATAACAACAAACAATATGTAATTCAAACAACAACACAGCAGACGAGCCCAAACATTTGTCGCCCGGTGAATACAAGGCTTATTTGCATATTAATTTTGTACGCTCGAATTTTGGGTAACCGCAAACTGAATGTACGAAGAACAGGTGCTATAGAAGTTTGTAGTTGTGATACATCACGTTTATTATAATTTGTTCTATTACTGGCTTTTGGTCGTGGCTTTACTAGCGAGTTGCAATGTTAAACAGTTCCCTAAAGGGTGTTATGAAGTGGACGTGTCACGGCAAACGGAGTGTAGAGCGCCTTCTTTGAAGAAAGGCCTCTTCTGGAGGTAGATAAGTATTGGTCATTGATCACTTCACCACCACAATAAGACCAATATGCTCGTTGTGTGAACTTGTAAGTTCGGAATATTATGTTTAATTTGATGTAGTATTTTTGTTCATTCAGAATTATTCTTCAATAAAGAACGCACAAGAAACATAATGAAAATAAAGGGAAAGAATCGTGTTGGTTTGTTAGACAACATCTACCTCTATAAATGAGAGGGAAACCGAAGTAAAAACTAGTCTTAAAAACAACTGGCATAACTAACAAATTCCTTTCACTCGAATGAAAACAAATAAAATCGTCGGAATCTAATAACAATTCAATCTTTGGCGGATCAAAGGAACACTTTGCGATTTCATATCAAGAAAGGATAAATTTATTCAATTTCCTTAGGAGCGGCCCTTGCTTGGCCCTTACGAGCTTTTGATAACTAAATGTTTGTACTAAAATAGAAGGGTATACACATAAAATAATATAACTTCACGCCTTTTTATTTCTCCAAGGAATAGACAGAGGTGTCGTAACAGGGAAATGACCATAAGACCATGTCATAGGACTGCAGCCAGCCACCAAGGACCATTGAAATTTTAAAGATAGCATTCTTTAAAATTTCAATGACCCAATTGCGATCCCTAAGCCGCCTGCCAAGTGTGGGGACGAATATTTTTGTTTTAACAAGATTTGTAGGAATCCCTTTCATGTTATTTGCGAGCGTTACTAAGTTATATTAATATTCAGAGGTACACTACGTAAGTACAATATTTTTATGTTGTAAGTAATAAGATTTAGGAAAATTGCGTTGAAGTCAGAATTTCATATTTGCTACATTATTATAATATGGCAATATTGAGTTCTAACCTTAAGTAAATTCAAGTTCAGATAAATAAGCACTTTTTCATTTTAAATTATTGAGCACGTATTTCCTTTCTTACGTTCTATTTTTTTTTTATTTTTATTTATATATACCTCTATATAGACGTTCATGTTTTTTAATGCACCTGAAGCGACCTAAGATCTTATAATATCAAGTCAACAAACAAAAAAAAAAAACATTACTACACCGTATAACTATAGGTGTCTATTCGTTCACACCATTACCCCATTAATATCAAAATTCCAATATGGCAGCACCCATGCCACACACCATACAATTTCCCATGAAACAATCATGCATGCAGCATGCCTAATACACAGTCGGTAATAAAATCCTATGAAAATTTCCACATTGAATTCAGAACATGCAGCCAATTATATCATCCCTTGAACATTACATGCAAATTGTATGAGTGTGTTACTCCGGGATTTCCCTAAGGAATCTTTGGAATCCCGTTTAAGGGCCAAGGCGTGGGAGGTTAACTATGTATGGAGCGTGGAACATTCTATGGTGAGTTCTGTTTTGGTAGATATTGAATATGGGTTAGGTTTTTCGGCTATGAAGACTGCCTCGTTGGTAGAGTGGTAGCAAGTGCTGCCGGGTTCGATTCCCGGGTCGGGTAAATCTCGCATCGTAATGTTAGGTGAAGTTTGGTGATTTTCTCTGAAATTGATCCTTTCTTAAAAATTACATTACATATTTTCATTGTGGTTTACGTTCACAAAAAGGATAGTTCAGATAATACAGAAAGAAAGTTAATACAGAAGATAGAAAAGATAGGGTTAGTTAATACCTACCTAAATTGTGTAAGTCAACAGTTCAGGAATTCCGAGTTCAATGAACAAAATATGTAGGTACTATCTGATTTTTATACAAGCCGTTTACCAAAGGCTTTGACTAACACACATATTTTATCTATTAAGTAATATACCAGGAATACAGAGTAATATTATTCCATTAATGGCACTTTGATGGCATTTTATAGCTTCTATGACAACTGTAATTTTCCTTCCATTAATATTACCAAAGCGAAGGGTTCCGCGGCACCGGTAATTACACTTCATTTATGAAGATTTCCAAATATTATTTATGTTTTGATAGTATATTCCTGATTGTATGTACATAATATGGACATAATTATACAACTCGCATGTGGTATGAGTCACCTAAATAATAGATGTATTAACCCGTCATGCTAGGTCTATGTTGTGAGTCCACGTATCTAATAGATAGGGGAGCATTTCTATGGTAATACATACATCATACAATATTCCAAGTTGCCAGCTAGGACATTCGAATCTTATTCAAGAACTGTACTCGAAACTGCCTCGTTGGTCGAGTGGTCGCAATTACGACTGCCGGGCAAGGGGTCACGGAGTCAGGAACTGTGCCCGGTATATGGCAATAGCCTCACCCCCTATTACATGGGACTCATAACATAAATAGTGAAAAGTGGGCCTTACATTGTACAGTGACATTAAGTGCTGTAATGTACAACTCTGGCTATCCCTTCGGGATAAAAGGCGTGATGTTATGTTATGTTGTACTCGAAACTTTATGCTAAACAGTCACAATAAAACCAAGGATCCACTAGGGGACATATGCCCTGCAACACGTGTTGCCGGACTTCGCCCGATATGTCTGGCAACATAGCGCGACACAGGTCTTCTAGCGCGTTATCGCCATATTTGTCAGACGAAGTCGGCCGGCTTCGCTTGACATGTTGCCGAAACATGTCATCGGACATTTGTCCCCTAGTGTACCCTTGGCTTTATAACCAGATGTCAACGAAATAGGTATTTCAACTAACCAGGTAAACGTTACCATGGAGTTCTTTATTCATTATTGTAACAATCAGGTCTAGATTTTGGAACGACCTATCTTTATAAGCGTACAATTCTATTTAGCCTTTTTTTTAACGTGTGGAAATCCACAGCAGTTTATGTTGGACTCTTACCGACTAAAACCGCATATTCAATCCCAGAAAGCAATGAGATGGTAACTGGGTACTCGAATGTACGAAGTCACCTGCAAAGCAACTATACCTAGATTTATTCGGATTTTGAATTACCTATATAAATTTCACAATACTACAGAACCTTCATGTTACGCGTTGGACTATACCAATTGGTCATCTCATCATGAGAGCGATGATGGCACGCAGCCACGCACCTCATTGTCGAACAACCTTCATGGTACGATGCGCCTGTACCTACGTACTTACAGTATCGTGATCTATGCAATTATGTAGGTACTGGTACTTGTATCGACGGTAGTACATTAAACTACTTTGAATTGTTGCTGTTGGTAATAGATTTTTAACTTTATCATGGTGTATAGTCGAAAGTCATTCAATATCAACAGCTCATGACAGTCACTGCTAGACTATAGTAGCTTCGGCGGAAGACTTAACGGGTTGCCGGGGCACCGACTGGAAGTGCAGGAGTAGGAACGGGGTGGTTTTTAGTCAGTAAGAGTCTGAAAGAGAGAAAGGAGAAATCATTGGATGATTTTCCCCCCTCAAAAAGACTATAGAAGCCTTCTCTCCTCTCCATATAAGGGATTGCCATAATTTCTACGTGGGTTGGAGACTTGGAGAGAGCAGTTTACAAAGCTCAGTTCTTTCACTAATCTTCGTAAAATGAATTCTATAGTCTTTTAGTCGACCAACAACACAAGCAAAAAGAAAAGAGGTAGTGACACCCTATCTTTAAAAAATAGCAGTTATGCAATGTTACATTTATAATAGATCACAATAAACCCATATACAATATTTACATGCATATCAGGCACTACAGGTATAGGAAAAACGAGATGATTCACTGAAACTTGTTTTATTTGTATGTGATTGTGTTACTCAATGATTGACATTATTTATTCCGTTACGGAATATTCACATCACTACTCACTTTTCATTCACATGCACGGATTTATATAGAGCTGTTAACTGGATAACTGAATAGATCATCATAAACATTAACCTGTGATAGTAGTACACTGCTGCTTAGTAAAGATAAGATTTGCCATAATCGCTACTTTTAGCAGGCAGATATTAAATCGCACTTTAAAAGGTTCTGAATAATAGACGGACGTTTTTCATTTTTGCCGTCTCTTATATGGATATATTACTGGCAGTCTAATTTAACGTTGCATTTCAGTTCAACACACGGTAAAACCAACGAATGATGTAGCTGTTAACGCATCCTCTCAATTAAGATGAAGTGTGAATGTATCCTGTTCAAATAATTTGCTGTTTCCTTTACTTAATTATTACTAATCATGATACCTATTAATATATGTACGTAATTATAGAGTTATTAGCCTATAGGCTGTAGTGGTTTACAAAATACTTGTATAACGATCAACAGACAGACATAATTCAAAATCAAGTTTAGCGATGCACTTCGATCGTAATGTAAAATTAAGACACTTCATACCAAACCTTTTTATCACGTGAGATATCGTACCGAATATCCCCAAAATTTGTCCATACAAAAGTAGTCTCTAAACGTTGGAAATAAGGTCTATAATGCAGTGAGTGGAGAGCGGTCACCAGGGACCGCTTGGGAATTGACCAAGAAGATAAGTCTTGTATCCCGGTTTTCGGTGTATACAATTTGGAGAGACATGTAGGCAGTGCTAGATATTTTTTAAGAAATTTTAACAAAATTTACAACAAAGCAAACACGTGTCGTATCAGCAGCTCCATACGATATCCCGACCCTTGCAAAGGTTGCGGGTTCGAACGATCCCATTTGTTCCATTTACCATATGATTGCGCCCCGGCGCCGATCGCACAATACTGCGGAATTATGTGAAGCGTATTTAGATTCAGGCTTCGTTAGCTGTCTATTGCGTTACCTACTTACGTAAGGAATGTTCGGGTAAGGGGATTTGGTAAGCACGTATGATAAATACAACGCTATTCGTATGTATATTGGTATATGTGATTGGGTCCAGATGTGTCTAGTTATGATTGAGAAAAGCACTTTTGTAGAAGATATTTTCATTATAATATTCATGTATATTTTATTAGATTTTACCTCGTGTGCCTACTTATTCGAATTTCTTAGAAATCTATCACAATAATAATGTTATCTGAGACTAATTTATTATCTACCTACAAATCTCAGGTACGGACGATTTTTATACAAGCCGGTAAACTAAACTTAAAACGTGCGTCATAATGTTCATAACCTAATGAAATAATAGCAAATACTTATAGGTTCGAAAAGGACAACAATAGACCTGAAACAAACAAAAGTAAACCTATATCACGTAACGACACAACACAAATTCGAACTCTAAAACCCAGCATTAGAATATCAGGAGACGCGAGAAAAATAAACAAAATAAACATTCTTACATAAACGAAGTTCGTGAAGAAAAATAACGAAATTTTTCAGGTGCGTTATCTCAAGGAGAAGGGAAAAATCTCACAAAGGAGATAGTCTTCAACAAATAACAATTACTTACTGGAGTTGAAGAAGGGAGAATAGGGCCCATGTCAATGTCGAAGCTTCGATGCGCGCCCATATTCCGAGAGACGATATTGAAACGATATATTTGCTTATTAATTCTGTTGAGTTTTCCGGAAGAAGGTTTTGTTAACTTTTCTTGTGTATGTTATAAGGGTTCTTGTTGAGTAGAAATACCTATGTGCAATTACAAAATATGGAGGTTTTGTTGGATTCCAAGTATATTTTAGATTTTTGGTAACAGTAATACTTCTATTCTTTTAATCAACATTTTTAAAATTCTTTTAATTACGTTTTAACATAAATTTCCATGTAGTTAAGAGTTAGACATAAAATTAAATATTTTTTGTAGAATTTAAATATAATAATATAATGCAATACTAATAAATTTATTTATTTTCTCTTTACACAAAATACCATTCCACAGAAACAATATACTCCTTGGCGAATGTAACAGTAAAAGCATATATATTTTAGAAGACCATTCTATCATCGATCATTCTACTGCCACCACGGCAAACATCATTTAAGTAATTAATGACCATAACGGTGAGACAGCACGCTTGCAATTAAACCAGGGATCATAATTAGATTCCAACCCTACTGTTTAGGCCGTCAATTGTGGCACATTTACACTGTGACAAAGCTCTTAGCTTGTATCATGATCAATCTTTAAAGAGCGCGTTAAAATGGCTCCCGTATGAACGGGACACCCTCACTTAGAAAGAGGGGTGCATCAAATATTATAAAGTAAATACGTTGAATATACTTCATCTAAAAGCACTGAGTGCTAAAGGTATAATAAGGTACTTAGCTTGCAGATTTGAATAAATAAAGTGCTTTTAGCAACCTGCATTTCTTATTATCTGCTTTGTTGATGTATTAGTTTTAAGAGCGATTGATCGGCGAGATTTAGAGTTGTTGGATGTTTCAATGGAGACAACAAAACTATAGACTATAGCAAACTATAGGGGTGTACACTGCTTAAACCTTTGTAATTTAAGTGACAGAAGTTTTATGTAATAGTTTTATATAAAATATGAAGTATCATGTGAAGAAGGGTGTTTTATGACGTCCATTTCTCTAGTACCAAGTAAAATGTAAAATTATAGTAATAATAATAAATCATTTATTTCAGACTAGTTGGTTGCTATATTGGGTTAGTAAAAAAGAGACTTATAAACTATGCTAGTGAAATATAAAATATAAATATAATTTAAGTACCTATTCATTAAATCTTAAATTGAGTTAACTTTATCGAAAAAATATCGTGAACAGCTGGTTCCTCAGAATAACACCGAATGATAAGGTATCTTCGATGAGTCTACAGAATTACAGGGTGTCTTAAATTAAATGTAAATACCTTAAAAAATTGAGTTCCCTTTGTGTACTGTAAATATTGTTTGGACCGATGTTAATTGAAGATAGCTGCTAACCACGAGCGTTGTACCGATTAGGGGGCGACGGGCGAGTCTGGGGTTGAAATGTTTATTCTACTTATTTGATGCCGCGTTTTTATAGTTATACCTTTTCGGTGGTTACTGGCTGGTTTCGTATCATTCGCTCGGTGTAAAATAAATAAATGTTATGACTTTCGGAGAAGCAGTAAAGCAGATTAGTTTTTCGTTAGGTAAGTAGAAAAAGGCTGGTTGACAAGGTGAATGAGATTGTAATTACGATAGTTTAAAAGGATAACTAAGCTTATTTACTAAAATCTTCAGTTTATAGTGATAATCACCATAACTATTGTTTTTCACTCGTCTATGGAGCTACAAATAGAGGACACTCTTGGTATGGGAATAAATCTAGGTGTCTTAAATACCGACATATTTATTGAATATAATACTTAGCTGTCGTGCTCAATGAGTTTAGGTACCAGAATTACAGACGGTTTCAAAAGTACGTACAGTACATTTTTTCTCCATAAATACGGGAAAAGTTTTTGGTCGGCGACTTTAGCCTGCACGTAGAAAGGACAATGATTTTTCTAACTATGCAATGGAACAGTTGTATGCAAAAACTTGTGCGTCTTGCTTTGTGAAGCGATGCTAAACTTTTCTGTTTGGTTTTTTTCTGTTGGAAAGGAGAATCATCGTAATGATCATTGTAACTACACCTGCTTTTCTAATTGTTATTTTAAATAGTTCATACATTTTGCCAAAATTTTCGCGGGATATAAGGTAGCTTATGTGTTATTCTACTAAACCATAATCTAGCCCTGTTCCAAAATTTCATC
This sequence comes from Spodoptera picta, assembly GCA_038387885.1. Classification (NCBI taxonomy): domain Eukaryota; kingdom Metazoa; phylum Arthropoda; class Insecta; order Lepidoptera; family Noctuidae; genus Spodoptera; species Spodoptera picta. The sequence continues at coordinate 258,305 of JAZHFQ010000082.1, forward strand.
CTGATCACTACAGTCGTTTTGTTGTTATATAGACAAACATGCACACAAACAAAACTAAGATAGGATTCTCATTTAATAGATTGCTTGCCGTAAAGTACCTATCAACACTAATTCTTTGCCAGTTACCTATATTAGTCTCTTATAAAAGAGGGCGAGCCTATTGCCTAATCAAGTAGGTAAACAACAACAAGGTGTAATCCTGATCCCCAAATATCCACGTAACTAATTCGAAGCCGGCAATAGCTTCATTACCTGTCCAATCAGACGCTCTGGGGCCCCGGGCCCCGGGCAATTTGCCAATTGATAGGATTGCTACTACCACTCATTACCCTGACGAGCATCTTGATTCGCAGCGACGTCTAGCGTCGAGTAGAGGAAGCGTTAATTGCGTTATATTGACAATAGATGGCAGTATTTGCCGTTGTTTTTATTTTCATTAAACCGCACAGTTTAAATAAAAAAATACACCGTTATTCGATACAACCTTTTCAATAAAAAATACCTGAAGTTACTCAAAGGTTCCAACATAAAAATTGCAATACAGTTAAAATTAAGTAACGATGTTTTTACAAGTCCCACGGGGTTACCATGCCAACCGTACTCGTAGTTTATTTTTACGACGTGCGGGGGAAGATTGCTACTGATACACCCGCGGCGCGGTGTCGGCTCAGTACGCAGGTTCAAAGGGAACACCACTGATAAATATATTAATCTATTCTCTTCAATGAGGTATCTCGTAGAAGGTAAATGATGAAAGAATTAAAATTCATTTATAAGTATTTCTTTATCGATTTATTGTGGCTTATGAGGACAAATAGAAGAAAAAATACATACCTAGTTTATTTTAATAAGGACTACTTGGAAATTAGAAAAGGAGGAAAGGATAACGGGCAGCATGTATGGAAAATGTACCTACTGACCAATAACAACCAGACGTATGTCGATAGAAAGTTCTTTTCATGACAATAATTTGATATTATGGAAGCTAGTTTCAATTCGATGTGGGGAAAATGAAAATAAAACATGATTAAGTCATTTTTAGATAATAACTAGGTGACCCGGCCAACTTCATACGGCCAAAATTTTTTTCTCATTTTTTAAACCATTTCAAGACCAAAATTAGCCAAATCGGTTCAGCCGTTCTCGAGGTTTAACGAGACTAACGCTCACTTTAGCAATATAGCAATGACTCTGAAATTGAAAATGTTTGTTTGATTGCAAAAAGAAGTAAAAATCTATTCCATCACCAACCAATCCATTGTGCTTATAATTAAATTATTTCTGTAACACACACATATCCATACAAAGTAAAAGTATGTCCAATGTTGGCCTAAGGCGTACAGCTAAATGCAATTTTACACTGTGTTCACACTATCAAAATTCACAGCATGTTCCCTTCATAAGGGGGAAAACATACGTGCGTTTATTGTGTGCGGTGCGGTTGGGAAAAATAGCAGTTAAGTGTTAACTTAAATACCTTTTAAACTAACCTTTAGTTTGTTTTGTGCAGTGTTGCAAGTATGAACTTATGAATATAATCCTTTATGAACTTAACAAAATCATGTTTATGCTTGTTTAAAGTCTTTAAAGAAATTATTTGGATTAATACAAAATTTTCTGACAAAGGCTACATCTTATTATTGTTTGATTTTCTAACCATTCGATAATAATTTAAACCTAAGTATTTTATAAGAGATTTTAATGGTCTTGTAAGCTAGTCTGTAGATTAGAGTTTTTAGGAGCAGAATAAACTATTACATAGTTTTTTCTGCTCCTAAAAACTATTACTTACTTTGGACTTAACCAAAGTAAGTAAAAAATAGTGTTTGGTCATGAATTTGAGCAAGTTGCATGTAGGTCAGTGTAGTAGTGTTAATTTAGTTTTATTTCGTTCGCTTTATAGTCTATGTTTGTTAGCTCGTTTAAAGCAATGAACTCTGCACGTTTTTCGAATTTTTAATTCCTTGTTAAAATGTACTAGGCTTTTAGCTGTAAATCCGTATGTCATGTACTCTTCGACGAAACATTTTATCATTTTTGATTCCTGACTTTTTTATCCTGTAACTGTTATAAGAACAAAGTTTAATATAAAGTCGGATTACTGTTACTAATTCATTAAAATAATTCAAGTATATTTCTCAAGCAAGTAACATAGACACTATTCTTTCTTAAAAGTTTCGACCAAGTTCCCGCTTGATACACCGTGTCGTATATTTTCATTGTGTGTGGTCGTTCAATTTCCCTAGCCGCAGGGTTGGCACGTTTAGTTTTACACGGCGACAATGGCGGCCGCGACGTCCCTATTTCTATCCCCATTGTCCGTCAGGTTCTGAACGGGACACCTCGGTTGAGCCGTCGGATATGGTCCAAGGTAAGAGCGGTAGCGATTATTAAAAGATGATAATTATTTTCTTCGTATTATTTTGTTTTGATATGTGACAGTTAAACGTTGAGTCTCCATAATGAACGGCCTTTTATATCACGTCAGGTGTGCTGACTGACTGTTCATGGAAAATCTGGATGAGTACAACTTAACACGTTAAACGCCATGGGGGTCACCTGTGACCGGCGTTAGCGGAGGATTTACCTTCAACAGTTTTTTATTGGCAGTCAAAGTCTTAACTATACCTTTGAACTTCCATAGAGCGAAAAAGAGATTTTAAGTACCTTAGATAGTGAGCCTTTCAGTGTTATTATTTTCTTATTTAACTTCATTTGTGGACACCTCTTGCACACATTTTTTGAAGGGGGAAAATCAACGAATGACTGCTCCCGCCTGGGTGAGGCTGGAGGGAGTGTCAGACTCTTACTGACTAAAAACTACCCCGTTCATTCTCCTGCGATTCGAGCCGGAGCCCCGGTAACCCGTTAGGTTCTCCGCGACTCATTGCACACATTCACCCTCACAATAAAAATTAAACCAACACGCTTTCTCTTGTAACTTGCACTAAGATTACTCCATCAAGGTTTGCGAGGGATCCACATTCGGGGATCTCCAGCCGTCCAGAGATAAGACGCTGTGATGTCCGCCATAGCTGTTCTGTGTACGCTATGTCAGTCTTTTTATGTACAGAGAAAATGAGACGGACTGATGAAATACTTGAAGAGAGAATGAGAGAGGTTTATATTTTTGATGTTGGAGACTTGATATAATTTTCTAAGAAGCATCAAGTCAGTGCCGATCATAATTCCTTATAATGTTCTAAGGAAAATGTGAATAGAACAAGAGACATAATCTTCAGTATTTATGATTGTCAGTCACATTTCCAACTACTAAATATTTTATTTTATCGAATGTAATAAAAATAAGTAATAATAATAATATTATGAAACCTCTTTTCTCTAGAAGAATAGATCTAAAAAGCCAAAGTTTTTATGAACACATGTTATGTGCCAAGGACGCTGAAAAACAGGCGGACATAGTCTCTTGAAATCACGAATGTGGCACCTGGCTACTATAGACTTACACGCAGAATACACACACATCGACACGTAGGCGTGACATGGACCGTCATTACATTTGGTGTATTGACTGGACTGCCTCGTTGACCGAGTGGTCGCAAGTGCAACTACCGGGCAAGGGGTCTCGGGTTCGATTTCCGGGTCGGGCAAAGTATTATTGGGTTTAAAAAAAAATCTCAGTAGTAGCACGAAGTCTGGAATTGTGCCCGGTATATGGCAATAGGCTCACCCCCTATTACATGGGACTCATAACATAAATAGTGAAAAGTGGGTGTTACTTCTGTGTGCACTTCTGCCGATTCTGCCTAAAAGGCTTGATGTTATGTATGTTATGTATTGACTGGTATTTTGGTGTTTCAATCATTTCTAAGTGATATTACGATCGCCCCACCCTTATTAGTTGCACACTTGCAAACGTTAAAAATCCAATTAATGAACATCACCATAATGAAATGTTTAACTAAAACACAAACTGTATTGTGAAACCATTTTAAACGGAATCTCTTAAAAGAGAGAATATTCAATTTCAAACTTTTAATCAGATGCAAATCCTGTCTTTAATTTTGTCTGTTTGTGCAAACTTCTTAGTAAGTTTTTACACTGCCCTGCTCCGTAACAACTGTGCTATATAATATGCAAACAATACTTAGCCATTTGTTTAATAATATGTAGAAGTTATAGCTTTTCTATGAAAATTATTTTTCTTTTATTTAAACAAAATCAGAGCACTGGCAGAAGCACGTACTTAATACAATAAAGGACAAAATATCAACATTCCACTACAATAATATTATCAGTTCCATACCCTATCAGTAGCAGAAGACAAGTTATCTACAATCAGTAGAGGATTCCTTTCTATATTGTTCTGATGTTTACCGTAATGAATTGTTTTGTTTTGTTGTGTTTGCGTCGTTTGTGCGGTCGACTCGCCGCTTTATCAGCACTTAATGAAAAGCTGTGTACCACAATAATGGAGATATTTTAGAACAAAGGTTTTGATGTCTTGTGTGGTAGCTTCGACGTTGAATTTGTTAAATAAATGGCATGTCTAGGTAACTAGTAGTATGGGACAAAAATATTCCCAATACCCAAAAGGCCGGTAACGCCTTAGTGTTTCGGGTGTGCCGATTCGGAGTCGCGGAGAACCTAACGGGTAACCGGGGCTCCGGCTCGACGTGCAGGAGAAGGAACGGGTTGGTTTTTAGTCAGTAAGAGTCTGACACTCCCTCCCGCCTCATCCAGGCGGGAGCAGTCATTCGATGATTTTCCCCCCTTAAAAAAAAATGTTTCGTGTCGCCATGGGTGGCGCCGATTGCTTACCATCAGGTGATCCGTCTGCTCGTTTACCGGCTTATTCCATAAAAAACTAAACTAATCTCCGTGTTGTCGAAAGCCCGGGAAGATTTTATACAACAATATACAACCGAAAAAGAAAAACCAATAATAAAATATAAAATAGCACTAAAGTAAAAAATAAAAATTGAAAAATGCAATCGGCCACGTGATGACGTATTATTTAAGTGGTTCGCCAGGCAAATTGCGTGTCTGGCTGAGAGCGTTAGTTTGACCCCATCGGCTTAACTTTCAGCGTTAATTGAATTTACATGACACAGACACACACACACACATATACACACACTGGACGGATCACTGGACAACTGAATGTAATTAAAACGTCAGCTATCCGAGTTCCTCTTTCGCGGGTTACCTGAAAACGCATAATATGTGCAATTACGTAAATAATAAATAATAAAAAAATAAATAAAATAAATTTATTTCAGACATACTGGGTCCATACATTTACAGTTTAATATTATGAAATATATATAATTCTTAATCAATTTATTTAATTTAATTTATTACATTATACACCGCACTATCAATCATTGTTATTTTTTTTATATTGACAATAATAAAAATAGATTTCGATTAAACCGCCAATAAATAATTATTAAATTAGTAAAAAATAAACAATTATTAAATTAGTAAAAAATAAATAATTATTAAATTAGTAAAAAATAAATAATTATTAAATTAGTAAAAAAATATACTCTCATAGTTAAAAAGCTTTAAAGTCCATTTAGATTGTCACTACAAACAAAAGTAGCGGAGCGTAGGGGATAGAGAAGTAGCGAACTCGTAGCAGCGTAGCCAAAGCCGGCGTAGCAACAAGGGTAGGATCGTAGCACATCCGTAGCACGGTATCAAAATCCATAGAAAAGTTGAAATAAAGTTGAACAGAAAACTGCAATAAAAGTTAAAAGCGACATTTTTCCTTTCGACTAACGATGCTATTGGAGTCGAACATTAAAATAAAGCCATTAGGCAAAAATTTCGTAAAATGGACTTTTCCAAACTCAATAAAATCCGATAGCATGAAATAGCAACCCTTGAAAATTCGTATTTAATTAAAGCGTCACCCTGGGGACACATTATCGTCACGTACCTCCCCAAATGGCCCATAAATTTATATGATTCACCTAATACGACTGGTTTCATATATCCCAATTTCGGACCGCAATATTATTGTCTTGATTTTAATGTTGTTTAGAACTCAATTACAAAATGACTGTCAAAGTAGGTGAAACTAATTACTAGGTTTATAAGGTAAAGAATCCTTTAACTCCTTAAAATTAGGTATGTTGTACAAAAACAATTAAAATTTCATTCCTACAATATCAATGACAATAAGTTTTTGAAGTGGGTCTATTGGAAACTATTCAATACCTGTATACCATCATCATTGTTACGGCACCGTGAGGAACCTTTTTGTTCCCCCAGCTAGAACCTCACCCCATGGGTCTATAAATCACGGACCAAGCTAACTCAATTTGGAGCATTTAACGTATCTGGGAACCTTTAGTTTACCATACAAACTTTGTAGTCGTGTATCATCTTAACTTCTCGTTTATTATAAGTGCATCCTACATCAGTGCTTTAAAAGGTAGCCATGAACACTTTCTTTATTTTAGTCAACATTTTGAAAAAGAATAGCTACTGATTTTCTGCGAACTCGTTTTTATTGCTGGATTTTAAAAAACGACTATGTTTTAGACGATCTGAGAGTCCAAAACTTTTAGTCTTTAGTTAGATAAATAATTCCCTTAAAATCGATTAACCAGCTGTTTGTTATCCCATCGGACTTCACAGTGTGGGGCAGAAGTTATTATAACCACCTGTACCCGTGTGTTCCCATAAGGTATTGAAGTACTAATAATAAGTATTAATTGGTATTCCTCACATAATGACGGCCTTAGGATTATTAAAATGAAGCAAAATTACGAATTTACTATTGATTTATACACGAAATTATTTATTTAGTCCTTAGACATTCTGACTTTGTATAAAAAATGATTCGTGGCGTTTGATTTCATCTCAAGTCGATGTATTGCCTAATGGCAAAACTGTGAAATAAAGAGTAAGGAATGAAGTTTCTTGGTCGTTCTTCTTCACTCGAATCCACATTTTGGAACGAGCATAAAGCTACACTGCCGGACAGATTGACAGACTATTATTTATTTTACATTTGTTGACGTTTCAAAAGTCCCTTATTGTGGTTTAATTATATATTTATAGATAATTATAAATTGTAGATAATGAATTACATGTAGGTGATAATAATTAATTTCGTATTTCACAGTTTTATCACCATTACACAATTGGATTTACTATCAGAGAAAAACAATCAATTTCAGTTAGCTGTACATCATCAAAAACATATCCATAACATAATAACTCCACGTAACATCATGTAAATATAATTATTCAGTCATAAAACAGTTGTTAACATGCAAAACTAATGTTTTTTCACTGTCTCGACTGCTTTAGTCACGGTTGGCTAGTTCATAGAATACTGACAAATGTTTTAACACTTCCTTCAGTAGAATCAAGTTTTTTTGCCGATGAATACAGCCGACGATGGTTTATTACCTGAATAATAAGGTCCACGAAACATAGATTAGATTAATATACAATCCTTATTAAAAAGAACCGAATCATGCTAAAACTGTATTGTATAAGAAAATATTTTAGTTTTGATATATTTATAATATTAATATTAGTTTACTTTTAGTTTAATCACAGAAATATGTGTATAGTATATTTGTGAATATTAAAAAAAGTAAGAAAATTGATGTAAACGAAAGAACACAGCAAAATATTTCAAGATGCGGAATACAATAATATATATTGTGGAAGAGCAAAAGCGTGCTTTTTTGGGCTCATAGCTGTTAATCATATGACTGGACTGAAAAAATAAATGTATGCCACTTGAGAGTTGCTGCAGAAAAAATCTCATTTTCACGAATTAGTAGTGTTACGATCGTAGTTGATGATAGTAGAATAAAAGTATTAAGTTCTAAAATGAAATCAAATAATAAATTATGACCCTCACATAACACATCCACTTTTCTAACAAAAACACCAACGCTAGTCTTTCAAACCTGTTCAAAATCGAAATACCCAAAATCCAATTAGAAAATTCAATTATCATTATAAAAAGTAACAAATAAATCTAAAAAGATCGTTCTACCTGTACCATAGGCGGCAGGTGCAATCGCTATAGTCATAAATCCTGGACCGCATAATACACCCCTGTTCCCCCAATCTCGCTGTTCCCAGGGTTTTTTCCCCCTAACGCTACCATTTTGTTAGTACAGTACCATTGTATATTTTCCTAAAATTAAGGTAATTTTTCGTCTCATGATCCAATTTAAATTAAGATGTAGGGGTCTGTGAGTTTTGTCACAATTTCCGTGATGGTTCTTCGAATTTGGGAAGACAAATGATGTTGGTTTTATGTAGATAGAATGGGAATGAGTTTTGTTGGAGACGGTAATGAAACTGTGTAGTTAAGTTGTAATTGAATGGATGTTGTTTAACAATAAGTTTTTGATATAAGATCAGAACAATGAATTGGTTAAGTTGAGGGATACGTATAATACGCCAATCTTTATTATGTGTTGTAAATCGTGCTCGGTATATGGCAATAGGCTCACCCCGTATTACATGGGACTCATAACATAAATAGTGAAAAGTGGGTGTTACATAGTACAGTGGCATAATGAGCACCTCTGCCTACCCCTTCGGGGATAAAAGGCATGATATTATGTTTTTATGTTTTTATTAAACCAATCATATATGTATAATGAGAAATTGAATATTAAAAAAAGTATATTTTTCTAGACCTAGTTCTGTGCATTCGCACTTGATCAGCGAGTCAGTCAAGTCAATTAACAAGACAAGTATTGACATAAGTACATATTTAATAAAATAAAATCATCCAACTATAAAATTAAACAGAATTACAAATGCAACTATTCAATTCTAAAACTGTAACTTAATTAATCAAGTAAATTAGCCAAGAAATAAAACACATTCACCCAATATTATTCTAAGCATAGTCCTATCTCAAAAAAAAGTAACGCTAAAATGAATTTCCTTCCAAACGCGTAGGGTATCTTTAATCTCTTTATAGCCCAATCTAATTATACTAACAGTCGTATATCTAAAGGCGTTTAAAAACGTACAATATGCTATAAAGAGTGCTATAAATCAGAGGGAATAAGGCAAGAGGTAGCCCCTTTGTGGCACTCCCTTGTATCGGAGTCTTGGAGTGTGACGCCCTCGGTTAGTGATTGAACGGTTATCGGACGCAGGTGATGTATACTCATTCATGTCGGTACTCCATATATGCATTTGTTTAATAAGGCTATTCGCAGTACAGAACAATTTAGGGTTTTAAGTTACTGTTGCATAAAGTTTCTATCTCTGTTACATAATTATGTGAATAGGATTACTCACACATTTGTTCGATGTGGCTAGTCATATCTATGGCCCCTGACATTATTTGAAACTAGTCCGGCTACCTTGTCAAACTGTTATACGAGTACAATGTAATGTAATGTGGTTTCTATAGTGTTTCAATTACTACCTACCCCAACAACCCGATCAATAACAACACATAGTATTCCAAAAGTGTACTCCAAACAGCCTATAGAAAGCGAATCAGATTCTAGAACATTGTCGAAAAGTCTCCATACAAAACAGTCCCTGAACTATCCGGCGAAAACAAAAGAAAACGTTAGGTAAAACAGTTCCCATATAAAATTCAATATTTATGGAGTGGAGCGGCGAGGTGATATATTTGCAAGTGGGTTCAACAGATAACTGAAGGGTGCTCGGTTATGTTCGTGTTTTTATGTTGTTTCTATCTTTATTTTGTTGTGTAATATGTTCTGGGTTGATATTTGGATGGGTTTCATTTCATGGTGAATTTGTAAAAGTATGAGAATTTCCTTTATTATAATTTTTTTACATATGGTAATTATAATTTTTTTACATTTCATACGTTTATCAAAGGGAACCATAGCAGGATCTTATCCTGCACACCAGTATATCCTACAAGTTGTAATATAACCTATGTTTCATAAATATTTTTTCACTTTGATTAACTGAATAGCGCTGACTTTCATTGTTACTGTTTTTTTATTTATTTTAAAAGTTCAAATTATACGTTTTAATTTGAAATTAATAACACGGGATTTTTTAAAGTCCCTTCAGGTGTTATGTCCATTGAGTTATAAACGTATTAGAAGCAATCTATTCGGTTATTGTGACGAAGAACTTATTCTTGTAAAGTACATGTGGTAGACACCTGTGCTAAGAAGAAATGTGAGACTCTGAACACGTTAATGATACATTAATTAACCTTACTAGATGTACTTACATAATTATGTTTCATTAGTTACATTTATAGTCCCACAAGGAAGTAAGAGAACTTTCCGTAGACTAAGGATAATCCTCATAATCTATAAAATACTCTAAGCTAATATTTTCCTACCCGGAAGATTAAAACTAAGCATGCACGCGGACTAGACCTAAACCATACTGTAAATAACACCAGGGTAGTAATGTAAGCTGAGTCACCACACATACAAAAAAAAAAGAAAACAAAAAAGCAATCACATTTGTTTGTCATTCGAATTATTGTAGGCTGTAGTCAGTGACACGTGTCATTCAATTATAGAAGAATATTGAACGCGTCAGCCTGTGACGAGCACCTCTGAAGGAGATTTGCAGGAGATCTCGAAGTGACGTGATCTTGTGATGTTTAGTATGTTTTGTATAAATAGTTGTGCTGGTAATTATAGCCCGGAGTTTAAAAAAGTAGTGTCAGGTTGATTATCTATGAGCTGATGTACTTTTGTATGTTTATTTCGCGAAGGGATAAGTCAACATGTTAAAACCAAGTGTTATAGGTATAGCAGGCTTAAGATTATTTATTGTGCAAAACTGGTCACTACCGTAGAATCCCAGTTATTATAAATAATTATGTTCGAACAACTCAAACCTAAGGGTTTAATTCAAAACCAGCAGCCATGATTTAGATTCAACTCTTTTATTTCAGTTCCACCTAATAAAATTTATACAAATATTCCACACGTGTCTACAAAAATACATAGCCATATTACCTCGGAATCTAAAAAAGATACATGCAAATAAATAATATTTAAAAAATTCGATTACCATACATTACATGGCACGAGTTCATATGAATTGTTCGCAACACGGGCATAACAAACGGCGAACAAATCGTTCAAACGGAATAAGTAATGAGGCTCGTCCGCCTATATTTTTATTTTACATAGACAATTTAATAAGCCTCTTTGTGAACCTCCCCTCTAGTCGATGGTGAATATTACATGATTGTTGCTATTAAAATATCTACCTAGTATGAGTGCTATTAGCATGTTTCTTTTTATTATTTTTTAGTCAATTATCTGAGCTATCGTATCAATTGGCGTTCCATAGTCTCTGCCTACCCCCCATGGGAGACAGGCGTGAAGTTATGTATGTATGTATGTATCTGTATGTATTACCTGAGCTAAAATGAAACCAATAATTCATAATTTTGTTATTTTATTGTTTTAACAGTAAATGTAGTAGTCGAGAGCTATAATTGGATTGTCCAAATATAGCTATAGCTAGTTACATCTATAAATTTCCATCGCTTTTAATAGAAACAAACAATGTCGTCACAATTTCTCTGCGGATACAAGGACCAAATGAAACTCATCCCTTAATTAACCACCTTGCAAAGAAGCAGAATTATAGACGTATAAAATAAAACCCAAGTTCAGTACACCGTAAATTCATTGACGTACGTCTAATTCTGCGAAGACGAATGACCAAACAGCCGGCACTGAATCCCAGGCCACTAATAAGATTAGCGGGCCGAAAGTGATCCAGGCCTAAGCCGATTTAACGCAAATACGGTCTGCAACTATTGGATGCCGCTAATTCGATAAACAACTTCACTACGTAAACGATAAGTTGTAATATCATCAAGTTGCTTGACTAGCGAATACTAATAATGGTTTAATATCTTGTTTCATGTTTGTGGTTTGCTGTGTGAATCCCAATAACAGTTATAATACCTGTTTTTGGTAAAATGTTATTTTAGTTTTCAATTTCAACATTTTCAGTACCTAATTGCAACTTGATACAGCTTCAAAACACCTCATTTTGAAAATATATGTTGTTAATTTCTATTCTATACGCACGATAAAATATCAATTAAACAATACGTCTACAAACATCAAAGTCAAAACGTTAGTTTTCATCAGTTCCAACAAACGGCTTACTGATTTGACACGTATTTACCTCTACATTTAAGACCTCCTCAAACTGCACACACTTACAATTCATTTTTTTACACCAACCTCTTTCGTAAACCAGCTTCCATCCATCCTTTCTAAACGTCCAAACCACCGTAACCACCGTAATTCCCCTTTCAATCTTCTTTTAGCCCACATTTCTCCTTAATCCCTCTATTTTTCACTCTATCTATCAATCTAACTCCACATATACTTTTTAAGGCCCCCATTTCCAGCTCCATAGCATTACATCACATTTTTTCTATAGAAATACTCCGAGTTAAGAAGCATACCAATTCTTTGTATTTCATGTCATGAGTCTCTGTCTCGAAATTGGTTCTTAACAGTCTATCAATAATGTGTCTTTTTCAATGAACCTCCTTCTTCTTAGTCTTTGAGGCTAAGTCTCAAAGCAAAGCATATTTCCGGTAAACAAAGGATATATTTTTATTCCTGTTACGATAAAACAGGGTTTACTGTATTTACAATAAATCTTCCGAAAATCGCCTTTACGACTTATAGAAGATAATATCTTTTCTACTGATTATATTTCCACGGGAAAGTAACTGATTTTCACGTACAATATTCAAGTTAATGTTAATGGAGCTATTATAATATTAGCTGAAAGAGGTAATGTTTGTGATAGATTTATTATAAATACCTACCGGAGACTTTGTTAGTCTAGCTAGAATAGAAGCAATTAATAAAGTTTGGGTGTTTACGTCAAGTAATAGGTAGGAGTCATTTTTGGAATCTTATGAACACGAAGAGCCATAAGATGATAAATACTTCTAAGGTCGACTTACGCCTCTTAGGATCAAGATTTCCCACAGAGCATTATTGAACGGCATCATGACTTAGAAACTCGAACTTACCTGAAAAGACAAGAAAAATAAAATAAACATTTTTGCAAACAAGATTTCACTTTTAAAGATAATTATAATAAATCAAGGGACATGAAGCATCAGAGTTTAATAATCGCAAATGAAGACAAACGATCAATAGACTCAACAGCTTCAAGTTTATTGCTGTTGTTGATGGTATTTGTCAAAAATAATTAATCACAGAACAGGGACAAAGGAGGCATTTGGCAGATGATTAATTTTGCCAAGTAAAACGGTACAGGTGCGCGAATCCTTCAGGGTACCCGAGTAGAGGGTAAAATATTTTATGGGATAACGGAACGGAATTGTTTTGATGATTAAAGCAAGAAATTATACTTTTTTGTTACTGGACCAAGCTGTAAGAACTCGCTGCACGTGTAAGTACTATTTTATGTAAGTTTTGAAACAAATTCGGGTATAATTTTTAATAGTTTTAATATTATAATAATGTTGAATAAAAGACGGTATGTCGCAAGGAGCGTCAAGTATAAGTGAATCAAACTATTCAACATCTGGGATCTTGTTACAACAAGCTCATAGATTTGATAACAGGAGACATGAAGTATATAAAAAGGGCAAACGCAAAAACATATCATTATTTGCCTCTTTCACCACTTACTATTCTATACAAAGCTTCCCCCTTTTCCAAACTAACACGAGAAAATAAGTAAGAGGCAATGATTGGAAAAGATCAGAAAATTGTCGATCCGTCTTTGAGAATGGCCTGTTTGTCAAGTAATACCCATTCGAAGGAAGTGTCCGGCGATTTATTGTCAGCACTACAGGATATTACGCCATGTTTTCCTTCATAGTGACTTCCAGTGTCGCTCATAGTTGAAAAGTTAATAAAAAGGCATTGAGAAGAAGAGTCTCTGTCTTAGCATTTGTCTTTGTCGAAGAGTTCGGATAAAGAAAAATAATTGTTTATAATGTAATGACGTCATGAACATTCATTTATTTATTTCAATGTCTTTAATTCACGGGAATATTTATTACAGTTGCAGTTATAAATGTGGTTTATAACCAAATAATAATAATTTCCACATTTATTATAGGTAGACACAAAGAAAGTTAAACAATATTCCTGGAAACCAAATCAATATTCATTACTACTTGTTGGTGGCTCAAAATGGTATTAAAATTAATCAGTGTTGAGAGCAGCTTTTATCAGAAATGAATTAGTATTCCCAATGCATCAGTTAATTAAAATTAATTCTGCATTCGACTCTTCTCGAACTCTTAACGACCATTGCTAGTTAAACTCTCATCCCTCTTCCCTTTGAGAGGGACCACGTTTATATTCACACGATAGAATAAGTAGTGATGTATATTAATACCCCTTTTTAAACAGAATTAGGTGCAAAAAATACCAGTTTTGCTGGGTTTAGAATGAAATCCAAGCCTTTTTATTTAAACTTAGCAGTTTCATTTTTGCAGCAGCAGTCAGTCAACAATAAACCTCAGTAAGGAAGTTAATCCTATTAGCATCACTCAACAAAATTAACAAAATGTTACAAGTATAAATATCTATTCAAATGTAGCATTAAGGGTTTAATTTGTTTCTTCACCCCTAGTAAGGGTTGCCAGAGAAACGCGTCCGTTTTACTACAAAATGATTTTATTGAAATCCACCTGTCACAAGTCGATACAGTTTAATAACAGACGTTTTAAAGAATTGAGAGAAAAAATTTTTTATACCCATTTTAATTATTCTGTTTTTCGGTTTTCTCGCGTAATTATTTGACGAGGAACTTGACTAGTTCGAAGCTACGCTAGAGGCTTATATTCATGAGCATTATTCCGCGACTCGCAATGTGGTGATAGATTGGTCACGCTGCTACTGTGTACTGTAGTACTCCTCAAATAAATTATATGAGGAAGTCTAAAAACATAATAATTAGTATGTCCCAAAAAAGTTGACATGCATATAGTGTGCTCTCTAATTATGTCTTTCCTCTTATTACATCTTTATGCCATATGTAGTAAGGTATTAATGTGTTATTCTAATAAAACCGTCTAGTATTGTTTATGGCAATATTCTAACTCTTGCAGCAATTACCTTTACACCAATTCCTGCAAAATCTTCCGCCTTTTTACTACAATCAGGTAATGGACAGCATTGAATAATAGAGATAAAAGCTACTCCATTTCACAAATCTGATAACCCTGGTTAGTATGTACCCCACTCTTCTAATAGCCAGCAAGAGTGATCAAACAACGGTAAAAGTGGAGCAATCCGTATTACTTCTCCAGATTGTGGGGAGCCAACAGTTATGGGGGAATGATGGCACTTCGAGAGGTTTTGTTTTGAAAGCTATGAGTATTTGATATTGGGAGCAAACATCGCGAAATTCTGGGCAAAGATTATTTGATTTTAGGGCTAATTATTCCTTTCAATATTTTGTAAGCGTTTACTTCTTTCTTTTGTTGACGTTCAAAAGTTCCTTCCTGATCTAATTGAAATAAATAATTTTGACTGACCATGGAAAATTGGAAAATTAACTGCTTATTTAGCAGCTTAAGACTTACCGATACATGTATTATTTCTCAAAATAAAATCACATCTTACAGTCACCGTAGCTAGTTTCTAGAATTTTCTTTATAAATAGCCAGCAGCCCAGCACCTTTGTGCTCAAAGCCCATTATTTTTTGTTTTTCTTTGTCGAACGAATGAACAATAGAAATACTTGAATGAACCGCCAAACTTCATCTTTGAACTTTGACATTTTATTTTATTTCATTTTTATCCACGGAAATGTGATATTTTTAGAATTGTGGTGTTCGACCGGATTATTGCAGACTGGGTATACAGTTGTGATATTGATGACATTTCTACAATAGAAGAAGTTTTAAAATAAAGTACAGAGGACTTTCAGTCTTCATGCTATCTCCATTAATAATATTTCCAAGATCCCAAGTCGATCTTGGAAATATTATTAAGACTGCTGCATTTGCGACCAGTTGACCAACGAGTCTTGTAACTACTATAGCTACAATTCGTAACATTTATTTTCTGTCGAGCTCCCAACCTACCCTTTCAACATGCATCGCCATCCCACACAAGTTTTCTTCCCATTCCTGAAGCTACTCACACACTCCTTTCACTCGTCTGAATAATTCTGAAGCAGTACGTAAATAAAGCGTCCATTCAAATCCAGCATTAGGTAAACATTATGTTATTTCAATAGCTTCGTATATTAACGCTATTATTATACGGGTACCGGCGTCTGAGTGCCGATACGTGACCGTGCATATTTCAACCATGCGCTGAAAACACGTTTCAATTTTCACGAGATTTTCGTGAAAATGTACGGGTTTTCTTCATAATCACGGTGATTTGGTAGCGTTTTGATGAGTGGGGTCTACCTGCGTACGCTGTTATGATTTGGATTATGTTTATTTTTTTGTTTGTTTTGCGTGACATGGGTCGTATTGGGGTATCGAGAGGTTGGGTGTGCTTGTTTTTGCGATAGGTGCAACTATTCATATTTTATAAATATTTTCTGAAGCTTGACATATTTTTGCATGAATTTGTATGCCGCTTTTACAAATATCTGGGACACAAAACACTATTAACTGTGTATTATTAGCACAAACCTGTTTATTAGATGTGGGTGCTTTACTTTGTAATCATAAAAACATTCACTACATTCATCAAAACAGCAACAATTTTCTTAAGAGGAAACCCATGTTTCTACCAGAAAATGTCACATAAAACGATAGTAAATTACATTCGCGCAAGGGGCCAGTATTATTTACTACAGTAATAGTTATATATCGCTGATATACAATGAACTAGATACGGTAAGCGATTGTGGTCTTCCAGCTACTTTATTTCTGCACTAGTTCTTCTGTACAATTTCACTTTCGTACTCTCTATTCCTATAAGTCGCCGACCAAGTCAAGTCCCTCAAGAACTTTGCAATCATATTTTTCAAAATAATAATCTAATGTGACTGTTTGGTCTGCTAATACAAACTAACAATTCTTAAGGTACTGTATTAAATGCATGGGTAAAATTGAGTAAATAAAATTTCCTGATTGTAGGCATTATCGGTAATGACATTTTTTACGAGTGGGACTTGTCCTTGACCTTTAAAAATTGAAAGGTTGAGCAAATTTTGTAATTGCGTGATATTGGTGGGTTCGCTCATTTTCAGACGATTTGTGCGGTTTCCAGTTTGGAGTAGGCCTGTGTAACATTTTGCGGACAAAGGACTATGTAAGGACATGACGGCATATTGGTAACTAAATGAAGGGAATTCAGGTGCTGTGTATTTGACGGTACTGAGAACGGTCTGTGGGATTGGTTATACTGTGTAAACTGTGTACTTCGAATTAGGTGTCGATGTGACTTTTAATGTGTGAGAGTGATTGACTGCGTTCAGATTTGTTGTTTGAATTACTTTTTATTGTTTATCTATCGAATATGTTTATAGCATTCCTTTGAAGAAAGGATAGAAAGGATCCTTTCAAATAAAATATATCGAGGGTTAACGGACTATTTGGTTTAAACTGTCAAACACCAAGCGGTCACCGGTGACCGCAACCTATTGTTCTATAATTGTGTCTACAAAACCGGTACTCGACGAGTTAAGCGACATATTGAATTATATAATAACTCAATATCGCCCATAATATCGCTTAAACCAAATAGTCCGTTACCCCTCGATATGATATCATTTAAATGCGAGACGGGCACTGTACAGATTAAACCCATCAATAGATTAAAAAAAATAACTTAGGTATGATATAATATGAATCGATTCTGACTACATTTTTTATCGGAAAATACCCCTTGGTAAAGATTAATTCAAAAGCCCAAATTTTGTCTAGTGACCTAATACGAATAGTACCGTTATCGCCCATCAGCGGTGCTTATGGACACCAGCGCCACCAGAGGCGTAACAGGTTCACTACCAGTCCCTTAGGAGTCAGAAGGAAAGATAACATCTCTGGTACCCTCACCGATAAAGCCATCAGTCAGACCATGATATCACTGCGGTTGAATATAAAGCATAGAATTAACATTGCACAATGTACTACATTGTTTCCAGAAGTAACTATTGTGTAATTACGTCTCAACCGTCGCTTGCGTACGACAGCCGTTAATTTTATCACTTCGTCCCTAATACCTGTGCTAATTGGATTGGGGTCGATAATGAGGACTGATCTAGAATATGGCCGGGGCACCTTGGACAATTTGTTTGTTTATATTTTTCTTCGTTTAACTTTTGGAACGTCTTAAGTGTATAAGTCTTTGTTTTGAAGACCAGTTGTATAATTTAATCACTTGGTAAGTCATTTCGTTGTAGGTAACTAAATACTTGACGAAAGGTGTTCTCAATGAGTATTAGGCACAATACACTAAGAGCTATATAGTACATATAATAGCCATTAAAGTTAACTGCATACTTATCCAAAATACAATGTATATCATTATTCGTCGTTACGTGGTTCGTCCATAATAGGTACCTAACCTTTTGGTTTTCATAACCAATTATCATTTCTACATATACAACAACGTATCTAGAGGTAGTTAGAATATTGATATTCACAACTCCCAAATTCCTACCAAATTCTATACGTACGCCCTTAACTGCACATCACATTCAATCACAGCACGAGCCAATCTACGCTCTACGTATCACAGAATTCGTTTCAAATTCCCTGACCATATGACCAGTCAGACATTCCTCACGCACATATACCTCTATACATATAAGTCCTAGATTCAAAACAGCACCGTTCCAAAATTTATTAAACCCCGCACGAGTCCTGCCTTCGCTTTGTATAACAGACTACGTACAAACTGTTGTAAGCTCCACGTCACACGAAGATGAATGTTATTCCAAACACTAGAACGATCTAATTTGCATTCTGATCGGGAAGAGAAACAAAGACTTAGCTTACAAGTACATGTGGAACAAACATGGCCGCGTGGGTGGTGGTTGCTAACGTAAGTTGTTAAGTCAAAATTATTTCACTATACATTTTCTTGGAATGGATTAATTTGGGCCTAAATAATTGAATGTTTTGCTTGAAGTTACCAATTTTCTATTCATATAGTAATTACTATTTGGTGTATGTGTCCGTGTGTGTGTGTGTGTGTGTGTGTGTGTGTGTGTGTGTGTGTGTTGTGTGTGTGAATCTGTACTCAGTACCCATATTTCACCTCTTAAGAGTTTCTTGTATTGGGAGGAGTCATACACCGGTCACATTTCCTCACTCCATACTCAGTAGAGGCAGAGGAGAGGCAGAGGTGCAAAACTGAAGAAGAAACGATAACACCCCTTAACCTCTAGGCACTCGCGCTTACGGTTACTCGACCAAGGGGGTTGAAAAATGATAAGTGTCTCATTGGCAAAATGTTACCTTTCTTAAAGCTTTGTCTTTAATTACTAACATTTTCTCATGTCATATCATCATATCATCACGCCTTTTACCCCCGAAGGGAGAGGCAGAGGTGCTAAACTGCACATTACGGCACTCAATGCCACTGTACAAAGTAATACTTACTTTTCACCATGTATGTTAGAAGTCCTTAGAAGTCCCATGTAATAGGAGGTAAGCCTATTGCCATATACCGGACACAATTCAATATTCAAGTTCAATTTAAAATCCCAGCAATACTTTGCCCGACCCGGCAATCGAACCCGAAACCCCATTCTCAGAATTCGCACTTGCGACCACTCAGCTAACAAGGCAGTCCAAACATTTGTTTATTAATTACGTAGCTTTAAATTAATCATATTTCCTTCCATACACTACTTACATATACATATCAGCCATACTATTCCAAGTACGGTTTGTACAACTTTGATTTGTAGCCCCAGTTTTTGCCAGTTAACTATGTTAATAGTCTCATGTAATATGCGGGCTTATAGCCATATAGAGGCCAGAAAACTAGGTTCCGAGTTAGTGCTGAAAATTGGAACATTTCAGATTGGATGGACTACTAGATTATAGAGGTATAACATACTATCTTTTAGGGATAGGTAGATTGATTGTATGGTTTCTAATACAAATTATTGACAGTTTTTTTATGGGATAAGCCGGTTAATAACCAGCCGGATCACCTGATGGTGAGCAATAGGCGTCGCCCATGGACACCTGGAACACCAGATTCGTTACAAGTGCGTTACCGGCCTTTTGGAATTAGGAATTTGGGGATTGTTAGGGATTCAGGGATTGGGAAAGGGGGGAGGGGTAATTAGGCCTCCATGTTATCAGTTCTATACTTGACATCACTACGATATTTTTTTATATTTGATGAGTCGACGTTTGGTCATTATCTCTCTTGGTGATAGATAATTGATATATTATATTGATACTTAAGGCCGTATTAACCAACTTCTCCAAAATTTTAAGAAACCTCTCAGCTAAAATGACATTTAATTGTGACATTTAACGACATTCGTTTTTACCAAACTTTCTATTTTTAAAATTAACACAAAATTTCTAATATAAGATGTCACTTACAGTGTTAGTTTAGTACAATCGGTTAGTTTAGGTGCTACGCTACGTAACTGTTAGTTAAGAGATAATCTACGGGTGGTTCGTGAAAACGAACGAATAATGTATATTTTACCTATAGCTAAAGATGTAGTGAGAGTATTAATACTGAAAAGAGCATTTCTTGTATTGAACAATCACACTAATATTATAAATGTTTCTTTGTTAGGATGTGTGTTCGTCAATCACGCTGAAATCACTAAACGGATTTTGATGAAATTTGGTATACAGGCAGGGTATGGGCTGACTTAGGACTACTTTTTGTCCCGATTAAATACTCCCATGGGATAAAACAGGAATCATATTCTACGCGGACAAACTGGCGGGCAATAGCGAGTAAAGTAGATGTAGTAAGAGTGTTAAAAATGAAAGTAGAATTTTCTCTACTGAATAATACGAAACTAATTTTAAACACATATCCAAGAAAATGTAATTAGCGCTCCGTTTTAAAGTATGTGATTTTATTACAGTGTAAATAACATACGACAAACATATAAGAAAACAGTAACTTGTTCATTAAATGCTAATACCTCTAGTACAAAGAAATGTTTTATTAAATGTTCAAAAGAAATTGTTTAATTTTATATCTGGCTACCTAACTTTATTAAATTACTACATTTATTGTGTACAGAGACTGTATTTAAATATAATAGTTCTTTTGAACACTATAAGGTTGTTTTTCAATTGGATTTAATTAGTATGATCTAATCAGAGTACTGAAATAGATACTGCCTCGTTGGCCGAGTGGTCGTAAGTGCGACTGCCGGGTCTCGGGTTCGATTCCCGGGTCGGGCAAAGTATTACTGGGTTTTTAAATATTCTCAGTAGTAGAAAGGAGTCTGGAATTGTGCCCGGTACACGGCAATATGGTCACGCCTTTTGGTAAATGAAAAAAAAAAGGAACAAAATGATAAAATCGAGGCTCAAATCCACGGCCAACGTCTTTCGAATCCTGCTTATAATGTATGTTTTTTTTTTAACTTATTTATATCGATATCTAACAAATTTCACATCACATCTCTTTTCTAACCTGCCAATGATAGTACCACTAACTACACTCACTTTAGGGAGTAGATTTCCATCCACAATAACCCTACGGCCGCCACGTCCACAACATGTCACGGTAAGATTAATGTTAACCCAAACACTAACAGGATATTAAGTTTCGTCCGTCCGTCCGGCGGACACCGGGTTGAATTCTGATTGTACAACGTACTTTAATAATGCAAGAGGGACTTTGATAGTGAAGGTTCTATGTGAAACTGTGTATGTTAATATCTAAATGTAGGGTTGGAGAACGAATTATCTGTTAAGATTTACACGGCAAAAATATCTTTTTTGATTATTTTAGTAGCTTTTTTTAAACCGTTGCCCCACACTAGAATTTTCACCTATGTCGTGGGTGCATTTAAATAACATCGAACAATAATCGGAACATCAATTTGTGGATCATACAAAGAATTGCTATAAAGTGGAATCGAACCCGCACCAACCGTGCCATCCACTTGTTCTTTTATAACTAAATTATTGATTTAGTTTAGTCCGCATAAACTTCCTTAGTTTTCATCATCACCATCATAATATAAGGCACAAGACACCTATTGTTAAACCATAAATAGTGATAAAATGGGAACCACTAAAAGTTTCAACTATTGCATACTACAAATTACAATACAAATGTTAGACACGACGGTCAAGCAACAAAAGGAAAACTGATAAATAGACAACAGAGACAGCAGAAAATCAATAGGATGCAAGCAGTGGGTAGCATAAGCCGCGGAGAACTTAACGGGTTGCGGGGGCTCCGACTCGAAGAGTAGAAGTAGGAACGGGGTGGTTTTTAGTCAGTAAGTGTCTGACACTCGCTCCCGCCTCACCCAAGACGGAAGAAGTATTTGGATGGTATTTCCCTTTAAAAAAAAACAGTGATAACATAGACCCTAAAGCATTGTTCTAAAATTAATGAACAGGAGCTTTGTCAAGACAAGCTGATATTATGAGCGAAGATATTATGTCACACTAGAAATTATTATGTAGCCATATTGTGTGACAAGCAAGAACAGGATTAATATATGTATGTAATATAATTAACACGGTTTCTCTTCCAACGTTTTCTTAACGATCCAGGTAAAACTCAATGAAAAATTCCTTCAACGAGCGTAATGAATATTTTCCATACTAAAGATGCGGAAAATTTACGTCATAAAGTTGATTAATTAAGTGATACACGTGTGTAATATGATATAAATACCTCTTATTTGTAGAAGGTGTACAGGCTCTGATGGGAATGGAATATGGATAAGGAAAATTCTAAAAGCTTGTAGTTACAATGTTCTGTTAACATGTTGAAAGAAAGGTTAGACTACGATGGTACAAGTTCGGAATTAGTCAAAATTTGCTAATTAGTGGGAGAAGTTTTGTCTAATATTGTAGGATAGCTAAGATTAACCTATCCTTTTCTGTCTTTTCCATCACATCTTCTATTTTATTATATTGACATAAAATCGAAAATCCAATGAATAATTTTGAGAGACTGAGATACCTTGATCTTCTGGCAACTGTACCAGTTAAAATAAGCTAGCTTAAACATTAGCAAGGAGAAGTGCTTGACTATAATAGGTATATGATGTACTACACACGACAAACAATCTAGTTTGTCAAACATTCTCACATTCAACAGACAGTTCTTGTTGTCCAAGTATGAGATTTTGAGTTCAATGCACAGACTGTTTAGCGGTACCTAATCAAACAATTTTAAAATTGCACTAGACGTAATCCATTCCGCTCTTTGATATAGCCATATAAAATGTACTTAATCTTCTGTATTTCTTATTTTATATTTTCCCCTCTCTCCTGTCGCCGGTCTAGTGGCGACACCTACATTCAATACCACATCGTCTGAGCCTTTTCTTCTTATAGAGGTAAAGTACATGTCATATACCGACTAGTTAAGTTGCGTTGCACACTATATTTCAGAGTTCCGTAAGGAAAATAATATACCTCTAAATGTACATCAGTAGGTACACCGAGGCGACCATGCATTCTCCATTTTGAAAGACGGTTCTTTGAAAGACGTATTTTAGCGACATGACTGCGATAAGTTAGTATTGTATTTTTTCTGCTTAACCCTTCACGATTGGACAAAACCAAGACATCTTGAATATTGATAAAACAATAACAATCTTCTATGGATAATAAAAATATCACAACAATTACCATCATAATAATACTTTTATAGCCTATATTTTTCTCTGTGACAGCATAATTACTAAGACTAGGCTACTAAGCTAGACCTAGGTACGTAATTGAGAACGAACACTTATCATTGCCTTCATTTATGTGCTATTTTCTTTACGATCCACTACGATCACGTGAATAAATATCCTTCAGAAAAGGACTGAGGCGGTATTCTATGAAAAAGTTATAGAAAAGAAATAGACCAGTTAGTATTTTTTTATACGTTTGATGGGTCGACGTTTGATCACTATCTCGCCTAGTGCAAAAGATGATGCGGTCTACAATGGAGCATGTCGTCCCATAAGCAACCTATTCACTCGGGCCTTGAAGACACCCAGGTTATACCCTTCATTAAATACAGACTCTGGCAAAGAATACCACTCCTTAGCAGTACGCACAAGGAAGCTTAAATAATGATGATAGATACAGGTTCGTGAATGTTTGTTAAGTAGGAGTTATCTTAAAGTTTATCAAAACGAGTTATTAATCTGTGTAGGTGGTGAGTTAGCCAACTTTATGTGTATTGCTAAATGTTGGCAGGATGCCTAAGATTAGTACAGAAGTAGATAGGTAAATAAACATTGATTAGGAACTTGGTTTCCATATACCTCTACATAAATGTTATAGAGCATGATTATGTATTTACATTCTAAGCAAAGATAAACCAGCTGTTCTAGGAAAAGTCAAGACTCCTGTTAGGTACTTGTAAGTTAACTCGTCGAGTACCGTCATTATAGACACAATTATAGAACAATAGGTTGCGGTCACCGGTGACCGCTTGGTGTTTGACAGTTTAATACATATTTCGTTCGTTAAGTTATTAAGTACCTAAATGTACCACCTAAATATAAAAAAATCGTTCCTAAAACTGGAGATGAGTCTTAAAAAGCTGAAGTATTCTGAGTATAAAATTCCTTAAAGATTGTTGGCCCTGCTCGGAAACATATATCTGAAAGATGACGCAAAATTATTTGGAAAATCATTATTTGAAAATGCATTTATTTAGGAAAGTGGCAAAAATAGACTGAGTTCTAAAATGGGAGACCCCATCTGTTCAAACCTTGACCGCGCACTTAAAGCGCTTACAAAAAAACCTGTAATTAAAACTACAAGCGCGGAACCCACAGTAATTTGAAATGATGCCATCTTGCGGAGAGAAAATAAAACTAGGGGTGACCGCAAAAGTCCCGCAGCATTGCGATGACACAAATGTACCAAATACTTAGCGCTGAAGTGAAAAATATTTTCAAATTCCATTCCACACAGTCACAGTTTATTTGATATTTCTAACTCTGAGGTCATTCGGGTCGCAGCGAGAAATGTACTAACTAATGAAGATACTCTATTTTTATATAAGGTAAGAATGTAGAATATTTATTATCTTCAACGAAGATTGCATTTTGCTGATGCTCTGTCATGAATACTTCTTGCTGTATAAATTATCGTAGAAGGTGTATTAGTACTGAATTGTGAATAGAAAAGATTCGAAGCAAGTATGATAATGAATAGTTCTTATTAATTTTATTATCAGATGAGGGCAAAATGAACAGGATTTTTGCCGTAAAATAGCCTGTTGGTGAGTAATTAGACTTCCATAGACCTCCTCAACTTCAGAGGGATTGCAATGATTATCAACAACGCCATGAAAAATTCATGGGCGTCAATTTAATATACCTCTAATATTAATTCAGCACCAGAATAAAACAAAAGCGAGAGGAAAAACTCAATAAAAGTCTCTAAACTCGCCACATATGTGCCAGTATTACCCCCGCGCGAGACATAAAAAGAAAATTCCGAAATGGGGGGAGGGAAAAAATCCAGGTAGTGTCGGTCTTTGTGACCACAGGAGCAACATAGCGGATACATTAACACGGGTAGGGGTATACTTAGTCGCGAGTTTTCACGGAAAACACTTGAATTTTCACACGACCGCCCCCGTTACTGTGTGATGTAATTGAAGCCGAGATGCCTGGCTTGGGCGGCAGCGATTTTGCTCCTTTTGTGTCAAGAATTAATTGATTCATGTTGTCATTAATTCTCACATGAATCATTTTGCCATTGGAAATATCAGAAGAACATACACTTACCAAACTAACAAAATCGTCTGGAAGAAAAAATATTCTGGCATTTTAGACCTGCACTGAAAATAAATAATAAGTAATAAAATAGTCGTTTTAGTATTATTTATTTTGATCTTATGAAATACTTTTAATAGCAAATTCTTGTTATAATCAATAAACGCTTACATTTCGAAATAAAGAAAAAATAAGACATGAAAACAAAATTAACTAAAAATCGTGGGTTACTCACGTGAATGAACTGAGAAAAGCTCTACTAGTTTCGAACCACAGAGGGATTCTTGCTCATGAGCAGCGTGCGCCGTCGCGGCGATATCACGCAGCCTACTGACTGCTGTAGGCTGCGCGACATTAGTATGTCTCACGATAGTTATTATCAAAACATGAAAACAAAACTTCAGAATCGTCACCCAAAAATACAACACCCGTAGCAATTACTCCAAGAGCCAAACCAAACAAAATCTTCGCTATCTTATGAACAAAGGCCTCTCCCTAAAAGTTCGCATGCCACGACCGGACTAGGAGCGTGTTCTATACTTTCTAACAGTATCACAAGAAAGGCCAAGTTAATTGAAAAAGGCACAATCGTGTGTGCTTTCCACTTTAGTGCCCAGAACTTGGCTTCGTGTAGTCTTACCTCAGATTACCTAATAGCCTTTATTGTTTCTTAGTCGGACTAATCTAGATTTTCTCTAGCACACAACATGTAGTGTATGTAGTACTTTTAGCTGACGTCAAAACTACTCAAAGGATCAGGATGAAATTTGGAACACGGATAGATTATGGTCTGGAATAATACATAGAGTACTTGTTACTCCACGAAAAGTTGCGCAAAGCCGTGTGCAGAAGCTAGTATGCAATGTCTAATTCGTCTGCCAAAGTGGAAAGCCCTGTTACGTAGAGGCCCATAGTATTCACCAGTAACCTGTCATGGGACGTATCTGTTTATAAATTAAATAATTATTAAAAAATATTCTTTTATTAAATTTGTTTGTCCGACTTATTTTTCGCAATTCGTGACTACTAAAACATAATACTTACTAATGATACACGAATTCGACTTATTTAGATCAAAATATAAAATAACTTTCATTACTTAAATATACAATCTAATAATTAAGCTTTAACTATAATCTTACTGTCAAGATAAATCTAATTATTCAGCTTGTAAGTAATACAAAACTGACAATAACGAGCCAGTTTGTTCGCTGCCTAATTAAATATTACAATATGAAGATAATAAAATAAAATAATACGTAATTTGTTTTATGAAGGCCACTGTTACCGTCTATGAATTTAATAAAGAAAATGTCAAATATAATATAAACAGCGTGATTGTATATTTATATTAACTAAAATCGCGGGTATATGCTCACGTGTACCTCTACATACATGCTGAGAAAAACTCTACTAGTTTCGTTTACACCACATTGAGTTGCGCGACGTCGCCGCGACCATGAGTAGTATATTCACGTGAGTAACCCGCAATTTTAGTTAATTTAGTATAACTCACGATAATTATTATGATTTATACTCGAAAATAATTTAAGAATTTAGATAATTATGAAAACTGACATAAAAATTCACCATGTGTTGAAACACATGTCGAACTGATTTCTTATACAAACACCAGGATATCAAGTTAAACAAACATGTCAATTTACTAATGTCGATTTTAAATAACATAACATAACATCACGCCTTTTATCCCCGAAGGGGTAGGCAGAGAGAGGTGCACATTACGGCAGTGTGTTTTCCATACCCTCGTACCCACGACACGCACCGGGGTGGTTTTTAGTCAGTAAGAGGTCACAGTTCTCTTCGTTTGGACCAGGCGAGAGAACTCCATAAGGATTTTATTGGAGTAAAAAAGACTAGCCTAACTATAGGGAGAAGTAGAACGTAATAATCTAGGTACTATATTATCCATTGTCATAGAAAGCATAGTTCCTTTAGAAAGAACGTAAGATTATGTTCAGTATGACTATAATGTAGCAATGATCCCTTAAAATGTTCAATTAATGTTTCCAATGAGATTCCTAGGTTCATGCTGAAAAGAAAAAGGTTTTAAGACCTCCATTCTCATTAAACGAAAGTGGTGCTTATGAGCTTTAGATTTAGGTACAGACTATGCTGAATGCGAAAGTGAAAGGCTCAAAGGGTCGGGAAAGACCACTGTCGCTATTAAACATAATGTTAACTTTCCAGCTTAGTGCAGTAACAATGTGTTTCTAATACAAGTTACAGATCGTAATTATTGTAGAGAATGCTATTTAAAAAAATATTTTATCGATTTTTTTTCGATTGTTCTTTTTCTTAGAGGAAGTAACTATAACGGTGTACCAACGAGACTAACTCGATATTTTGTTAACATAACATAACATCACGAATTTTATCCCCGAAGGGGTAGGCAGAGGTGGGTAATACGGCACATTACAATGTAATACCCAATTTTCACTATTTATGTTGTGAGCCTATTGCCATATACCGGGCACAATTCCAAATTCCATGCTACTACTAAGATTTTTTTTAATCCAGTAATTCTTTGCCCAACCCGAGAATCCAACCTGAAATCCCTTGCCGCCAGTCGCAAGTGCGACTACTCAGCCAACGAGGCAGTAATTTTGTTAAGTTATTAAATATCAACAAACCATTACAACAATAATACAACATGTCTTCAGATTAAAGTACTGTAAATAAATCAAGAATAAAAAACTACAATATAAAAAAAAAACGATGTACATTTTGCTTCTACCTCTAGAAAAACCAAAATGATTCTATTAAGTATCAGACAGTCAAAAGATTAAACGAAGATTTTCATTAATAATTAGGTACTTGTACCTAAGGACCAGTATCGACCTAAGTAATGCGCCGTTTCCCGGAACCCTCAAGGCGAATAACATAAAACGATTTAATTAAATAATATAAGGCGTATTTACTTTAATATCCCTCTTGTACTGTTAAATAAATATTTCAAAAGGCAAATTATTTTCCTTATAGAAAGGACGAGGTTGCCAAGGTAATTACATAATTCGCCATTTCACTGTTTTGTACATATTGAGGCTCAATGCAGAAGAATGAAGTGCTTTTTGTATTTTAATTATTAAAATGTTTTTGTTTAATTTTAATTTTGGGCAGATCAAACAGAGCTCGGACGTTTCTGATACAAAATTATTTATTTAAATTGGTGCTGTTGGATACTAAGTATGAGGATAATATTGTCATATTTATTAATTGGATTATGTGGATACTCCTAGTCTCCAACCTATAACTCTCCAGTTGTGTTAATCATATCATTTCTGTCAGTTATACATGTAAAAACCATATTCTAAGTTTTATAAACTTCAAACACTTAAAACTATAGAGAGCAAATTTGACGAGAAATTAACCAAAACATAAGGTTGATTTCAGTAGTTATATGTCAAACTTCACCAAATGTTATAATCACAACAAAACCAACAATAACAATAGACAAAATCTTACCCAACTCAACAAATACGTTGAAATGGAGCCAAGATGGCGCAGTCACGAACAATACTTGAAGACTGGCACACCGTCCCATTTGAATGTGAGCTGAACATGCCACATACCCTGACAACTCCCAATAGGTTCCAACACGAAAGGTATTGTGACGAAATTATTTTATTGTGCTATTTTGTCCTTCGAGACTGTCATGGGATTGTCATTACTTTTACGGTTGTACCTCTATAAGATTTAGGTGACTATAATTTCGGCGGAAAATTGGCGAGCATTTTTGGGTAGCGGTGTTTGGGTTTTATTTTTGGTTTATGGTTGTGGATTTCTTTTGTTAGGTTATAATAATATCAGTGTAAATCGTACGCTTGATACTAGAGGTAATTCATAGATACATTAAGCTTTTGATTGTGTTTTCAAAGTAATAGTAAATCTTTTTGAAGCTGAATAACCTGCAGCTGTAGCCAAATGCCACTTAGCGCTTGTCAACATGTAGAATAGAAAACCAAATTATATGGAATTGACGTATATTTTGACACTTGTCAGTGTCATCCCCATACATTTTGATTTCTACTCTCTCTGTAGACAAGCGCTAAAGTGGCGTTTGGCTAGAGGCCCTGATTCGACTACGGTACCAAATTTAAAAGAGAGCACGTAGAAGCATGTGATCTGCTGAACAGCTAAACGGAAGTTTGTACGTTCTTTATGTAGCACAATCAGTAGAAAAACATTCACATTTTTGTTGGCTGTCCGTTTAAACGTACAAAATTCGTCTAAAACATGTTTAAATAAACCAGTGCTCTTTTCGTCCTTCCCGAGTGCATGGAGCGTGAAATTTTCAGCGACCTCTTTATCATTGTCCACATAGGAACTATTTCGTGACTACCCTCGTTATTTCTCCGCTAATGTACTACATTTGTCACTGTGTTGGTCAAACGTTTTAGTTTTCAGCTCGTTTTCCGAAAATGGGGTTTAATGTTCACACCTTTCTGCGGGAGTCTGTTGTTTGCTAACAACAAAGCATAAATAGGTGTATTGAATACTAGGTTTTATGAAGTCAGCCTCAGAGTCAAACTTTATCATTTTCTATTTCTAACACATATAATCATTGTTTCGCGTTTTTCATGGCTTTCATTTATTGTGAATTAGGTACATCGAATTTCATTACGAACGATTTTATCAAAATGTACTCTTTCAATAACATTACTGACCCAAAACAAAGAAACAAACTTATCCTTACCACGTAAGCATCAAAATCAATTGCAAACCTTACCATCTAACTTCAAGCCGAACAAAGTTCAGGACAAGTCGTATCAAATTTTAAAGTTTTATACAATTTTCGAAGTGTAACGTTATAAATCTGGTTGGAACATAGTTTGGGAAGCAGAACGTGTAGTATGCACTCGTGTGTTGAGACTTTGTTCCTCTAACAATGCACTAAGTTATCCGTGGAATTCGGTGTCAGATTTGTTGAGACATGTTTCTCGGAATAATATAAGTTCTAGCTTATGTTTGCCTGGAAGATTCTCGTCTGTCTTAGCAAGCTGAGAGTTTATTGTTTCACTGAAGACTGTTGTTTGTTTTACCAGTTCTTTCAATTATGATAATATTGTTATATGACATGAGTTTTGCTGTTTATTCTTCTACAGAGTCTACTCTATATAACGTTTAAAAATATTTTGAAGATAAAGTTAGCTTACTGTATTTTATTTTAATCTTAATTTATGCTATTCTGGGTTACGTGGTTATTTCTGTTGTGTTAATCGTTATCACAAATTGGCGCATTCTAGTTTACTTTATTTGTTTACTCTATATACATAAAAAATGCTCCAGGTCCACAGGAAGAAATTCCAATAGGAATAGGTGGTACCTTTGTACTTTAATTTTATGTATGTGTTGTCCTTTATGTTGTATGTGTGTACATAAATAAATAAATAAATAATAAATAAAAAAAACCGTTTGTACCCTCACTAATTGATGATATTTACAAATTCGTCTTTTTTTAAACATTCCGAATTCAGTCAATGCATGTACCTATGCTATAAACGACAACAGCCAGTATTTTAGTGTTATCAGTTCAAAACCTTACAAAGGGAAAATTTGCAATATTCAGCATATTCTATTTAAAAAGCAAATGGAACTTATTTATATAGCATCGCATGCAGCAATAGTATTTTAACTATTTTGAGCCCATTTTCATTCATAGCAACACTGGTATTAAAACGGAGTGGCAATACTGGCTATTCACACAGGAGCATGCAGATTGGCTCGTAGACGATCACATTTTTCAATTTGTTCCACTGTGTATGGTATTGTGAAGCTAGCATTTATAAATTGGTTGTTTTGAATTTATTATAACTTTGTATGTTTTGTTGATTAGAAACATTGTTGATTGAAGTAATTTTTCCAAATAAAACATGCCTTACCTCATTTATACTGAATACTAAGAACACTTCTTCGATTATTTGCTTAAGACTTGCGTTTAAGACCAGTCGAGCCATAAAATACACACGGAGTTTAAAAAAGCAAATACTAACATTTGAGTTTAAAGCTCCCAATTTCCATACCCTTACATTCCCATTTTATGACGAACCTCCTCATCCAACTACAGAATCCAATTTCATGCAGTTACCGACTCTTTACCCATCGGACTTCCACTTTTGGACCGACCTACATTGCTCGTGCCTAGTTAACGATTTGAAGGAAGGCTTGTTACTGGTACATACATCAAGCTACGCAAAACCAGTATAAAAGGACCGCCGAATGTGCGGAATGATCATGTAAAGTGGGACCATGGTAAATTGGTCTTGTGTAGTTCGATGTTTCGCCATATTGTGTACATCAATGTTTTATGAAGACTCGGGTACATTGAAGCTGTGCACTGCAGGGTAGATACGGGTAGTTGTGTTGTCTAACTTCGTAACAATATCCTTACCTTTTGTAATAACCTTGTGGAGTGCTTTTGTGGTGTACTTTTGAGTATAATACTTTACTTAAGTAGGTACCAGTCAAAGTTGAGTACTTTTCGTTAAGTTTTCGGTGAAAAGACTTTTTAGTTACTAAAATGACGAAGACCTTGTGATATTTGTTTAAGACTTACTATGTGAAACACGAAAACTACAATTTTACTAACTACAGGATAGCGAGAAATCGGTGTAATCAGATGGTGAGAGCTGCCAAACGCCGATACATTTTTGATAATGTTCAAAATTCTTCACAGGCTGATGTATGGAAGTTCTTAAAAACTTTGGGTGTTTGTAAGACGTCATCCAGTGTTTTGCCTCCGAACCTTTCACTTAATAGTCTTAACCTGCATTTTGCTACATCGTCTGGTTTGGCTGATGCAGTTAAACTCCAAACCATTTCTGAAATAACTTCCAAGCCTATGTCACTCCCTGATACTTTCTCATTTAGTCCTGTGACTGAACTAGACATTCGACGAGTTTTTACATCGGTCAAGTCTAGGGCGGTGGGCTGTGACGGGGTGGGCCGTACCATGATTTCCTTAATTACCGACCACTTCCTCCCTATTTTCACTCACATAATTAACTTCTCATTATTTTACGGTGTATTCCCCTCAATCTGGCAAAAAGCTCATATTATTCCACTTCCTAAAATCCGCAACCCCTATCTGGCCAAATATTTCAGACCCATTTCAATTCTCCCTTACCAATCAAAGATCCTCGAAGCAGTTGTTCATAAGCAAATCTCTTCCTACATCTCAAAACACAAACTACTGTCTTCTTTCCAATCAGGTTTTCGGCCCGGCCATAGCACTTCTACCGCCTTGCTGAAAGTCACTGAGGATGCGAGGTATGGTATGGAGGGCTCGAGGTTAACTGTGTTGGTTTTAATCGACTTCTCCAACGCTTTCAATACGGTCGACCACGATGTCCTCCTAGCTATATTAACTCAGTCTGGACTCTCGTTGTCGTCTCGGGAGTGGTTTTCGGCTTATCTTCGTGGTCGCCAGCAGGCGGTTCGCATTGGTCAGGAAAACTCTGACTGGTGCGGGCTGACGGCTGGTGTCCCACAGGGCGGTATACTATCTCCTCTGTTGTTTTCCTTATTCATAAATTCTATCACTAGTCGTCTCACGTGCTCTTATCATCTGTATGCCGATGACTTGCAACTGTATGCTCAGGCTTGTGCTGCTGACTTGCGGATCTGTATTCAGCATCTTAACGCCAACTTGCTCACTATAGAAGAGTGGTCTAAGAAGTATGGAGTCACCATTAATGCGGGTAAGTGTCAGGCCATTGTGTTGGGTAGTTCCTCTTATTTAAACCGTTTGAATATAAATCACCTCGAACCAATAATATACAATAAAGTTGTTATACCGTTGTCTCCTTACGTAAAGAATTTGGGTCTATACCTGGATGGTAGCCTCAGCTGGAACCATCAGGTTGCGCAGGTTGGTAAGAGAGTTACTGCTACGCTGCGATCTCTCTATAGATTTAAAAACTTTCTGCCCCCAAATATAAAAGAGTTACTGGTCCGGTCCCTTGTGCTTCCTGTTATCGATTATGCTGATGTTTGTTACTCTGACCTATCCCAAGACCTTCTGAACAAATTGGATCGAATGCTCAATAACTGTATCCGTTTTATCTTCGGTCTTCGTAAATACGACCACATTTCTTCTTTTCGTGATCAGCTAAAATGGCTTCCTATCCGTGAGAGAAGATCTCTTAGATCTCTCTGCATGCTTTTCTCTATTCTGAATGATCCTTGTGCTCCTGAATACCTAAAGTCTTGCTTCCAGGTATTGGGCAGTTCTCACAGCCGAAATCTCCGTTCTGCTGAAAATCTGCTTCTTGAGATTCCGTCCCTCCGAACATCCTTCATTTCTAACTCTTTCACAGTTAGTGTAATTAAGTTATGGAACGCATTACCGCTTAAAATAAAAAAGGCTCCAAATAAGATCACTTTCAAACGTGATGTTCACGAATTCTTTTTAAAGTCACTACAACGCTGAGTCTTGGTCTATTCCTATTATATATGTATTATTATAGAATTTATTTATTTAGTCTATTTATGTATATACGAGCATACATATATGTTATAGAGGTATATACCTATATATTTATGTTGTATTTATATTGTAGTGTAAATTTTAAATATTTTTAGTACCTTTCTATATTTATAAAGTCTATGTTATTTGTTTCTAATAATCACACATGCCTATTTTTTCGCAAATTTCCATTCTAACCCTAAGGTTGACTGGGAGAGAATTCCATATGGCATTAATGTCCGCCTTATGTACCATTACTTGTTTGTGTGTACATTAAAGTTTAAAAAAAAAAAAAAAAAAACTACAATTTTCACAATGTACAAAAACGGTTGATGGTGACATTGCGAAAAAAGACATTTGAATGAAAGACGTATTACACATTTTTCCTAAATACTGTTGATATTATACACATTTACCATAATGATCAATATAAGTAGGCAATATCTAGATAACCCAAAAACTGCATTAAATTAATGAACCAGTGGTAGATCAACAAAGCCGATTAGAGACCACCAGAGTATCAATCAACTGGCGCTGTGCATGATTGATTGATATTAATGAAATCTCTGACGTCAACCCAATCAGATATCAAGTTAATTGATGCGAAATGTGCATCAAATCTAGGCTAAGATTCTGGACAATTTGACATAGATAGATTGACTATGGATGGGTCAAGACAGACGTTTAGACAGAAACAGAACTCTTTGGAAAGTAGAATATGAAAAGTCAGACTTACAAACTACAAGTTTTAATGTTCTTTCATTAGCAGTTTCAACTTTTAACTTCATTTCTAATTTTGAAGACGTGTGATATTTAGCAGATGTTTACGAAATGTTTTTCTAACAAGTATTAAGTAAGTTTGTAATTCTGAAACTGGTAATTTCATTGTAAATATTACTTAGATAAAGTTCGCAGACATGGCTTAAATAAGTAATAGAAGAAGGAATTAAAGTTAATAAATAAACCTTAATAGCGAAGAAATTAAGCTCAAAGATAATGCCGAAGTAAGTGCGAATCTCGAAACAATCAAAGAAAAAGTAGAAGAAAAATACGAAGAAACTGTTCAAAGTGCCTTAAACGACAAAGTTCGTCTAAACGATAGAAACAACCTTCAAACTCCAGCACTTTACCCATTGCCCTAATAAACCATAAAACTCACACAGACACAGAACGCTTATCAAACAAGCCATTAAAGATTCAAACAGCGATATTTAAAAAAGGAACATCGCAGTTGACGTCACCAAATTACACGGTACACTTGGTCCCCTTTTATGGATGCCATGAATGTCGGAAAGGTGGGACATTTGACGGTCTATGGGAAAAGGTTAGTTGTTCCTGTCCTGTTTTGTTTGGTGGTAGATCAACTAAATATTTCTGGCTAAAATAAATTAGTATTCTAATTTCAAATAACTAAGTCTCGAAATAAATATTTTGAAGCCCAGCAATACAACAATACATTTTTTTGTATTGGAGATTTAAACAAAAACATTGGTAAACTGATATTTTATACAAACCAACTAAATAAAACAAAGATATTCGTAGAACTGAAATTCAATAATTCAACCGACATCGAGAGAGCATTGAAAGTTATGACGTTCAATGGTGATGCCATATCATAGTTTCAAGTTTCAGTTCTAAAAGTTTCCTCCGTTAAAACATGAACTGCTCCATATTTCTTCACGCTGAATAGTAATGAATTCTTTCAATACTCGTATCTTTCAGAGGCGACAGGCTGTTGTGAAATTCAAACAAGCAGCCGGTGTTTTAGGGTAACCTTTACATTTGTTGGCAAACCGTTTTAATACTGGAGCTTAAAGTTTTAAGGCCTTTTGTAGAAAGTGCAGCTTTGTAGTTCAACTTTTGAATATAAAATGTGAGTAGAATGAGATGAAAGTTGTTACAATCAATGTGACCAATTTAGGAACAATATAAATATGTTACATAGTTGGGAAATGAGAAATCCAAAATGATGTTTTGTGAATCCACCAAAGATCTTTCGATCATCATAATCGGCCAGTGTTTGTCCACTGCAGGACATAGGCCCCTCCAATGACACGCCACTGAGGTCGGTCTTCGGTTTAGTGTTGCTTAATTATTTGCAGTAGCCATCAGTCTTCTACACTATTCATCAAAATTAAATCTCCTAGGAAGATACTTCTACAAAAGTAGACTGTTATAAAAGAATACATTATTCATAGAAAAGAATAATTAATGTTTGCAAACGGCGATGATATCACAAGCCCTGTTCTCTTGAGTTAGAAGAAAACATTAATTAATGTCACTTCCAGTCAAACTCTTACTTTTATTGGCCTATTAACATCGCCGATTAATCACGGCAGACATATTGCCGGCAGAAAATGATAAGTTGCGATATATTTTACAGATTTTATTAAACAATTTGTCTTATAAAGTGATTTAGATTGAGGAGATTCGTTATGAAGATGTGGAGCTTGGTAGGGACTGAATTCATACAGTGTGGAGACAATTAAGTTTAGCCATGGACTGTTTTTAACTAAATTAATTAAAAATCGCGGGTTACTTACGTGAATATACTGAGAAAAGCTCAACTAGTTTCGAAGCACACATTAAAATAGAGTCGATTTGCAGTAGTGTCTGTTTATCAATATTGTAATAGGTACAGGTCCTGTGTTCTTTATTTTCTGAAGGGCACAACCTGCATCTTCAATTCTCGAGTAAATAGGTTCTTTAAAAAGATTATCGATATTAGAGCTTGAGCTACCTAGCATAAATCTAGTAAAACCAAAAAATTGTACGTATAAACTGTGAATTTCCAGTCTTAACACATTCGTGCTCATACTCTTAGCATTCAGCACATTTATTCTGTTCCCTGGACAAACAGTAAAGTTGCATCGGCTCACGTTAGAAGCTAGGACGTCTCCCTGTCCTGGGACCTCTCGTTTATTTCACATTCAATGCAGCAGTCCAGTATTTGGGTCATATTTGAAATGGTCGACATTGAATAGGTTTTGATAGTAGAATAGCTGACAGACCGATCTCATATTGCATACGCTTTGCAGGTGAAACGAATGCTGGATAGAGATTTATGAAGCGGATTTGTTTTGAATATATCCAGATGGAAAATTAGGGAAAAATATACAGATACACTATTTGTATGGAGGTTTATAAAACATATTCGATGTTTTTATAAAGGTTCAAATGGATGCATATAAAGCAATATTGTGGAGTGGTGTTGAATTCAGACATGTGGCTAGTACTGAAATAATTTTGCACATCCATTATTTTGATTATTTTTTTTATACTTTTTTTAAACATAGGCCCACACTATAGTTTTCTCCTGTGTCGTGAGTGCGTTAACAAACATACAGGTTCACATACACAAGACACCCAGACCCGAAACAACCAGTTGCTCCGTGCTTGAATAAAACCATCACTACACGTTTCACGGCAGCCAGTTGCCCAGCCACTGCGCTACCCGTGCAGTCGAATTTTTCTATAGATACGTATCTTGCTTAAAAATAAAAATAGCTATATCAAGTTTAACTAGTAAGTGACCAAAAATATTTATACATTATAACTTCAAAATTTGGTCCTAAATAGAACCACAACGACACGGTCGAACACTTCCCTTTCGGAGTAGCTCAAATGAGGTGTGCTATAGTATTCACTCACGACTACACTATCAAACGCGAAAATCGTGCCCATTAGGCTCTTACGGAACACAATAATGAGCAAACGAAAATGAAAGCCTATACTAAGAAGTAAGTAGATTTTCTTGATAGAACACGAAGTA
The DNA here is from genome assembly GCA_038387885.1 of Spodoptera picta. Lineage (NCBI taxonomy): Eukaryota > Metazoa > Arthropoda > Insecta > Lepidoptera > Noctuidae > Spodoptera > Spodoptera picta. The sequence goes on from JAZHFQ010000082.1 coordinate 296,395, forward strand.
CGTGTGACCATAACTCATTGAGTTTCGAAGATATAATGAATATAAACTTCCATGTTAAAACAACAGAATATTTTAAATTCGTATAAAACGACCAATAAAATATAGTGATTTACACGAAAATAAATAACAAACGAGGAAACTAAGTGGATAAAACACGAGTTAACATTGAACAGACGAATTTACTACATTGAGTGAATTATTGTTATATGCTAGTAACGCTTGTGGAAGTTAAAAAAACGGTACATTTAATGGGTGTAAAAGTTTATTATTGTGAACTTTATTCCATGGTAATAAGGGCTCTGTAATCACGATAATGACATGATGTCAGCTTCACGGATGCCACCGCCATTGTAATGCATATTACATGTCTATAGCATCACTCGTGGACTAAACATGGAGTTAACATTGAATGCTGCGTCTAGATAAGCTTAGATTTTGATTGTTACTTCCCTCGCTTTCGAAAAAGAACGGAAAATAGTATAAACCCACGATGTTTCCAAAGATTTAAGAATCAATTGTTGGAAACGAGTTTCTATTGTGTTCGTAGTCGATTTTCTAGCAATCTAAAACTACTTACCCACATTCTACATCAATTTTTCAAACCGACATGTAACTTGTGTTTGTGAGCTCGGTTTACGTGAACTTCATGTGGAGAGTTGCACAAAAGAATTCAAATACTTAAAAGATTGAATTTGCATAGTAAGAAGAATAGACAAAGGATATGTGTAAAAATTATCTGTAATGTACATTTTTTGGAACTCCACACCAATTCTGATGAAGGTACATAATAATTAAGGTAATAAAGTGGAAAGTAACAAGATAAACGCCAATAATACTGCAAATACAACAAAAAATAGCGTAGTTCTATACCAGGTGCTGATTTTATATTTGCAATAAACGAGGGCATTGAAAAAACAGCAATCGACGTGAAGGAGAAAATCCCGGATTAAGTTTCACGAGTTCTCTTAAGAACTGATTAATTGAAAGATTGGAAACCAGCGGAGCCATAAAGAATTCAAGATTTATTGGAAAAGTAGTTATCAAAACGTTGTTCAAATTGCAAAATGCGGATTTTCTGTTTGCCATGTAACAATTTATTGAGGGCTTTTCGATCGTATTCACTTTAGAAAGTATAAAAATTAAATACTTTTTAAAATGGAGGTTATAAAAATTAATTATGTTATGTTATATTATATTAATTTATGTTATGTTATGTTATAATTTATGTTATGTTATATTATATATAAAAATTAATTAGGTTATAAAAATAATTATAGGAATAAAAATTAAATACTTTTTAAAATGGAGGATAAAAAATGGAGGTTCTTAGTTGGAGTTCTATGTAGAGGTATATGTACCAATGTTTGTGCGGTATTATCTCGCGATTGGCTGAACCGATTTTGATGCGGTTTTCAAAAAAGTGTTTATTAAATTTGGGAGAAGGTTTTATGTAGTATATTAATTAACCGACTTCACAAAAGAGGGGGTTGAAGTCGGTTTCATTAAACGTAGTTTATAAAAGAATTATGATTTTCTGGCTTCTTCAAAGATTTATTTTAAGATATTATTTTAACAGAAGTAGTTGGATATTTGAGTTATATCCTGATACACAATGATTAGACTAAAAAATGAAGTAGTAGCGAATAGTCAAGAAAAATCTTGAAAGAAACTTTACTACTATGTAGAAATAAACCAACCATGAAAAAAGTCAATTTAAAATTAAAATAAAACAAAGATCATCAATCTATAGATTTTCATCTTACTATAATCTCTGCATTCACCAAATCCACCGCTTTCGATGGCGACTCTTCTTCTGTACTCACTAAATCCCCATTTTCAATGGCGAGTCTTCTTTCTATTTTTTTAAGGTTTTAAGCACTCGTGGAATGATTCCATTTACCAGCTCCATTTGCTGTACATTGGTGTCCACACAGTTTAAAAGGCACCGGTGCACGTTGAGTTTTAATGACGCGGGCGTGCGCTGTCATTTTACAACATTTAATGGATGCGCGATCGATACACACACACCGTTTAAAAACGCAGAAAAACCGTTCTTGTTACTAAAAGCGATGCAAACTTTCATGCGTTCATTTTTCAATGGAAGTTTATTGAAATTTTCGAACGTTGCCGTCTATTTTTCGGAAGCTATGCGGTTAATCGCTTATTCGGTTCTAAAGAGGAGATTGTGTTTGCGTAGTTTGAAAAGAACTCTCTGACTACTGAAGCAACTTTTTCAGTATTTATTTTGTCTATTGTGCTGTACTTTGCATACAGGATATTGTGCAAGCTCGCGATCTAACCGCAATGACTGTCTTAGACTGAAGCGGATTTTAGCATTAACGAAAGAAAGAAGCGACGTTTCGTATTTATATTGGCTTCAGTTCGATAAAATAAATAAACACCAAACTCTTTTCATCCGACATTTTTCGCAATGCTAATTTTGGAAACCTAAGAAAATAATGGACCGAGCAAACAGATCCAATACTCTTGGATTTAACAACATTAAACCTTGAAACTCCGAAGCCAATAAATACTTAAAAGAAAATAAAAGGAAAATAAACGTTAACATGTAAGGAGAAAGAGAAAGTGCGATATAAACTGATGGGATCGTTTTGTATGGGACATGTCGTGAATTTTTAAAGAGGGGGAACCGCGTAGTTTTGATCTATTTCGTGGAACTTTGGAGCTTTTTGAACGAATACTGTTTGCGTACAACTTGCGGTGAACTAAGTGATTGCTTCGCTTTATGTTCGGAATTTTGGTGCCTGGAATATGTTACAGAATTCTGGAATACATCTGTAATCTGTTCTACATTCAGCAAACCATTCATGTCTGGTTTGCCTAAGTACATAAATATGACTCTGAAATACATAATTCTTTGTTAAATAGAGGTAACATTGAGTTAATGGAAAACACAGTGTTTTTATAACTTTGTTATTTCTATCCTTTACAATGTTATGGCTTACTGAATTCCGTTCACTTATTTCTGGTTCGCTGATAACACCAGCTTCATTTTTCACTGTTAAAATAAAATTTGAAATTACTTTTAGCTTAAATTCTTGGTCACCCGTTTCGTCAGTACTGTGAAACTTTTAGACATTTTACCAAAAACCGCAAGAACTCTGTTGGACATTTTATAAATGGACTGTCAAAGTAAAGAACAGTTTATTTATCGAGCTATGGCATTTTATATTGGAGTGCCCAAACTAATGGGTTCCGGACTATCGGAATTCCTTTGAAACAATTTGAGACCCTTCGCTCCGAGACTTGTGAGATGAGACTGAGAGAAATGTAAGCATGAATTCGCTATGCATTGCTTGATAGTTGCACTTCCATTAGTAGAATTTAATATTCTGTGTACACTTGTACAGCTGACAGTGTTTGTGCTTTTTAACCAGCTTCAAAAAAGAAGGAGGTTCTCAGTTTAACCTGTATGTATCACGATTAGCTGTATCGATTTTGATGCGGTTTACAGAAAGTGTTTGTTACAATTGGGTGAAGGTTTTAGTATACCGACTCTAAAAAAGAAGGAGTTTGTAGTCGATATTTTTAAACGGTACGTTTAGTAAGTCTAGTTTACACAAGAATTATTAAGAGTTTGATTAATGAAGTGTACCATAATATTGTATAACAAGCTGTTGTCTGCTGTAGGATGCTGCTACTGCTGCAGTAGCAGCGCGAGTAGTCACCGCGTCGCGAGTTGTGGAATGCTGCTCATGACCATGAGCCTCTAGCATGTCTTGAAACTAGTCGAGTTCATCGTCAAATAATTACGCGAGTAACCCGAAAACATAATAATTGATTACACGTTACATAAAATTTAGAAAGGACTGCACATAATTAACACTCAGATCTAATACAACCAAACATAATCATACCACTTACACGTCTACTTTATATTCCCTTAAACTTGATACAAGCCACAGCTTCACACTATGTAAATCCGTAAGTAAATCGAGATATTAATTACCACATTAACTAACAGTTTGATTACCCGGCTGTGAAATTAAGCGTAAATACAAGGATACAGGGTTATTTTGAGATGGAAACAAACATGCAGATTGTCGTAACACAACCCAAAGGCACTGCAAGGATTCTGTTGAATATTTGATATTAGTTTATTTACGAAATGTAAGTTGTAAATTTTGTTAAATATAGCCTAAAGGATAGATTTGTTAGCGACCCAGTTTGCTCAAAATATAGCTGCTATTGCTGTGAATATTTTAACGAACTGGGACTTGGGAGATAGTTTAATTTGTTACAGAGAGAAGTGTAAGCATATAAATTGGTGTATATCTAATATTCTATTCTCAGTTACACCATGTAGACTAGAATTAATTATCTCGAACTAACTTCTGACAGGGGCTTCGCTCATCTGCCCGTGGGATAAAACAAGCCTATGTGTCATTCTAGACCATAATTCTATAAAATGCCTATTCCAAATTTAATCCGCTGAAGGGATCGTTCAGCAGTTTCTACGTGAAGGAGTAACAAACATATAAACTTTCACATTCATAATATTAGTAGGATGTTTGCTAATACAGATAATATTGTAAATGGCGAGTATTATGTGTACCCATGTACCCCTCCGCTTACTCCCGAATGAATACCAGGCGTAAAGTTACGTATGTATGAGTCCAAAAAAACTGTCATAACAGGACATTACAAAGTTTTAATAAACGAAGTGCAAGTAAGAGAATAAATGTCGCTCATTACGCTGACCCACGTTGGGCGCCATAAAACCTGTCATCATATTGATGGAGTTTTTGATGACGTCACATAAACGTAACAACCTAACTTTGTTTATTTCCACCATGGTACACCGTAAAGCGTAATGAATCGCGAGCCGAAGATCCTTTATTTTGTTTTTTCCTTTAATGTTGTTCTAAATAGGTGCTTGTAAGTTTGTTTATGGCAAATTTGGAGGATAATGTTTTTATTTTTAAGCTAATGAATTTGAATGTTGAATGAGATGGTTTTGTTAAGTTTCTATTAGGACACAAATTATTTTATGGTGAGCTCTTGACACAGTTTTCATTTAAAATAGCAGAAGTAATTTTAAGAGGGAACATGAAAATAAAAGAAGTAGCGGCTGTAATTTGAACACGCAACCTTGAGCATTCCATGCCAATGCACATTTGGCAGCGCATAAGCTCTTTACAACGCCCACACTAAGCGTAATTAAAATATTACTAAATAGAATACTCAAGCTTAAATCTTATTGAAATCTATTTTAAATAACATACACTTTTCACTTTTTATAGAAACTTTGTGTAAGAACTAAACAAGAAAAATAAAACTAAACATTAGAAAAGTACTGCAAGTAAACATACTAAAATAAACAAAATAAAAGCTAAAAGGCTTAAAGACTTAGAAAATATAAACAGTTGAAAATGGCTTTAAACCTGTTAATATCAGAAGACCGTAAATATGAAAGAAAGCTGGCTAAGAACATAATATAGATAAACAACGTAAAGCTGAAAATTTGTGGGTGTTCATAATCCCGTTTGTAGATGAGAATAGAATATTAGAAAAAGGATACTTAATTCCTAGACAAGTAGATTGAAAATTAAACAATGCTTTAAAATTAGATGAAGGTAGTAAAACAGATAGGGTTTAGTTTTGGAGTCGAGACGGATAAATAACATATAATGTTGTGTCTGTCTAATATTGCTTTTACACTAGTAATGAGATGTTTTTAATTGTTATTGGTCTGCTTTGTCTGTTATGATGTACACGTTTATTGTTTCCTAAACGGGTAGTAGGTAACTGCCTTACCGAAACTGACTTCTTTGGTTTTTAGTACCTACAATCGAAATCGAGTGCAAATTTAATACTAATATTCAGATTTACAGCTTCATATTTACACTGATAACTTAACGATACAATATATCCGATATAAATATTCTATTAGCAGCAAAGTCACTAAACTGCAGTTTGGACCTCAAGTGCAACATGCTGTGTGTAACTAATAAATTGAAACACACATTTTGTCTTACAAAAAACCCTTCAACTTCAAATCGACACTAAAAACCCTTTCCACGAAACCCAACATCATTATAAACCCTTTTGTGTATCAGTAGTACCTCGTGTCTCGTGGTAAAAGTAAGAATTTTACTTAGCAACGAAATGTACTAGCATTTTCATCTCTTACGAGAGAGTAGCGTAAGAGCCCGAACACAGTAAAGGCTTGTGCCAAAACCGTGTGTACTGTGCAAACTCAGACATCGTATTTCATAAATCTAGTATTAGCCCCGTGCAAATAATGGCCGGAGACAAAGTCAATTACGCTGCAGTTATTCTAATTTCCCATGAGGATCACGAGTTTACTTGAAATATTAAGAAACACTGTACTGCAGTTTATTCAATCTGTTTCGTTTTCTTTTGAATATTTCTGAGTGAATTCTTCACAAATTAATGGTGGACACGTTGAAAAAACAGAGGAAAGGGCCCTTGTTGAAATCGAAATGGTAATAGGTTACCTTAGTGTTTATGGTGTTATAAAAATTTCTTTTAGGGGACAAGAAAGGATTATGTGTTGGTATAAACCAAAGAGAGTAAATGCATCCCAAACTTGGATGATTGCCGCCACCAATCCAATAGATAACCAGATCAGATTTGTAACTTAATTGTCTTCACATGTAGCAGGGATGTAACTAAGTATAATATTCTACTTCTCTACACAATGCCAGAAAAATCCAGTTATTCATTTTCATTTGTTTGTTTGTCTCAAAAATATTTCAGAGTGCCGAAATTACGATGTATGTGCCAATACTCTTACGAAGCCAAAAGGCTTCGAATGTGACCTGAATAAAATTTCATAGATATCGATTTCTTGTATTTTTTTTATACTTTCTAGATTCTGACCGAGTTGCTTGTAGAGTACACGTGGTCGATTTATGTGGTTTGTCTCAAGGGAAATAAGAAGTACGTCTTACATAGAATTATGTAACTTTAGGAAATGCAGGACTGACTTGTTGGTTGGTCATGAATGCAATTCCTAACATTTGCTGGTTTTCAAATCTTTATTATTTCTTTCTACTGAAATGCTCATGACATCAACGACTGTAGACGTAGATTCCTTTATAATCATCAGCGTCATATCAACTATCATTTGCCTTCAAAGTCACACATCCATAACATAAATCAGCAACACACAAGTGCAGCTTAACCTCAAGAATTAGGCGGGAGCAGTCATTCGATAATTTTCGCCACTTAAAAAAAACGCAAGAGTTAGTATACTAGCAATAACGATACTAATATATCTTTCAATTAATAAAAGACAATTATATTCACGTAAATCTACAGATGTTTCCACAAAAACAAAGCTGCGGGTGTTTTCCTAATCATAATATATTTTCTTACCCAAAGTCAGCGATATGATAATACGGGGACAACTTAAGCATTTTCCTCTTTACCTGAAACAAAGAGAACGATTTCATTATTATTAGCCCGTATAGGATATAATAAAGATATTGTCTTACGCTTTTATTTCTAAATATTTGCGCAACGCTGTATATTAAACAGCTTAACATCTTTTTCATTTTCTACAAAGATATAAATAATGCTATTTACACAAATAAGATTACTTACCTACTCAGTCAATAAAGTGCTCGAAACGAGGTTTATTCTAACAGTTTTATATTTATCATTTTGTTATTCTGTCTATCGTGAAATTGTACTGTCTCTGAACAAGTCATGAGTACTACCACTCACCAAATAATGGAATTTTATTATAATAACGTTTTAATAAGAAGAGTTTGGGAGAACAAATGACGAATCTCATACACAGTCACCCCTCTTTGCCTAAGTCAATTGAAATTTCGAGTTCCCTTTCCACGTTCAATGGCGTGTGGTGATATCAAGCGACTTGACTCGGCGCATCAAACTTTGCAGTACCTTTAGAAATTACTTCTCTATTCATACGTGAATACAAATGCAAGTTGTGAAATTAAAACTACTCATTTGTTCTTGATGTGAAATATTTCAATAAGTCCATATAGACTTGTAGCACTGATGACCTAAGTAGAGGATGGAGTAGAGATTTTAATGTAGAAGATAATACTATTTTTGGCAAATGTTTATTCAAGATGTAAACGTGGACATTACAACCGCCTTCAAATACTAATAAATCAGAAACTCCAATAAACCAGAAATTGTATTAAGTTTATCCAATTTTTATACAAAGAAACTTAAATCAATCTTGCAGCAAGCGTGGACCGTGAGATTCAATGACTGCACCAATAAAAGCGAAATGAAATCCGGTTCAATGGGATTTTATAGAATTTCCAAGACTGTTACTCTTGATAGAATTCTTCTTTATGTTCAGTATTTCATTGTTTGAGAAATTTTGGCGATTGATTATTTGCTGTTGCACGAGAAAAACTCTTTAAAGATGTTTGTAAAGGTCTTTAAAATTAACGCAGGCTTTAACGTCGTTTAACGTAACGACAGATTTTTAGATGTTATAAAGCATGGATCTACTGGAGCTGGAGCATGGAGCAACTCCATCGGAAGAAGACATAGACAGAATTTTTGTACATATCTACTAACTAAAGTGACGTCTCATATAAGAAGCATGTCATACAAAAGCACTCGATAACCGTAAATGTACACGAACTAAGCTTCACTAGGAACTCATACCTTCATAGCTTTCCTTTACAAAATCATTTGAACATACAGAGTGCCTGCCCACATTAGGAAATATGTCTCCCTTCAGACTTTACAATGCATTAATTTTCAAGTAAAACTCTACAGTCCCTTCTAAATACGTGATAAAACATCAAACCCAAGTTGACGAAGAGTAAAATGGCGCGGAAGTCTCGTAAACAACACGTAAGCGTACAGTGTAAACTGTGATTCAAAACGAAATGGACTGTAGTTAGGACGTCCCAATGGAGAGATCTATTATCTTTTGGTGCAAGTTAAAAGCGATTAGTCCCGGACTCTTATGTTCGGAAAGTAGAAGAAACTAGACTTGCAAGGTGGCAAAATGTACCTATGCTTATATCTGTAACACAAACTGTTTTCTTATTATGAAACCAAGTATATGCAGACACATAAAATCTGCATTCAGTTTTGTCTCACGTCAACTTATTTACTTTTACACGCGAATAAACTTTATTATCCAGTGCCTCTACAATTTCTGCTGCAACGTAGATTTACATTTTGCTGTTGACAACCTCTTTAGTGCATCCTCCTTTTGTAGAAGTGATTGGAAGAAGAAAAGAAAACAAAGGAAAAAGGAATGAATTAAGACCGATTCCTTTTTCAAAGGGTTCCCAATAAAGACCATGTGACTTAACCAAAATGGGAGCTGAAACGAGGCAGCAAAGTGACCGCACGCTAAATTAAACGTTTGCATTCTGCGGCCGACGTTCCTCGCGGACAGACGCGGGGACCGTTGACTTTTTAATTACATTTATAATTAAAATGCACGTCACGCCGTGTGAGCTCCGTTGTGCACCGGAAAATTGAATGTACAAATTAGAGAAAAAAATTAAAAAACGACCACCCCTTGTTCTATCGTGTTATTTTCTACGTGAATTGCGATTTCGGTTTCATTTTCTCGTGTAGCGGTTTGTCTGAGATTCGAGTTTTGTCTGCGAAGTAAAATTTTATAATTAAAATGAGACCAAGATTATCTAATTTTATTTTGAATTTACAATTTAACTTTTTTTAATATTAACTATTACACAATTAAATATATACACAAATAATATACATATATAATTTATGTATTTTTTGCGCTCGACCCAACTCTGGTCTGCACCCCTTCTTTTAGAAAAAATTGACCAAATCATTAGGCGAACCCTGTCCTTAATTTTGAATGTGGCTCTTGATGACCGAGCTTGGACACAAGCCACTCTGCCTGTCCGCATGGGTGGGCTTGGCGTCCGTAAAATTTCCAGTGTAAGCCTACCGGCTTTCATATCTTCCGCCCTTAGTACTGAAGAATTAACCAGGAAAATTCTTTCTCAATCACTGGTTAATTTTGATGTACCATGTTTAGTGGAAGCTGTGAATGCTTGGAAAATCGCTTGCCCAAATATTGACCCCCCCGTCAAATCACATTCCCAGAGACAATGGGACGAGCCACTCTGCAGAAAAGTGAGCGAAAATCTCTTGAACTCCTCTTGTTCAACTGCAGAGAGAGCTCGCCTTTTGGCTGTGGGTGAGTGGGAGTCGGAGTTATGGCTTCTTGCTTTACCTTCGTCTAACCTAGGTACTTTGTTGGACGACACCACGTTCCGCGCTGCAATTTGTTTAAGGCTTGGAGCTTCATTATGTTCACCTCATCGTTGTCGTTGTGGTGAAGATGTCAACAGCCTTGGACACCACGGCTTGTCATGTAGCCGTAGTGCGGGCCGTTTTGCTCGACACGCAAGTATTAATGACATAATTCGTCGAGCTCTTGCCTCCGTTGTCGTGCCAGCTACTTTAGAACCTAATGGCTTGGTACGCGACGATGGCAAGAGACCCGACGGTATGTCATTGTTCCCTTGGAAGATGGGTAGGGCTTTAGTATGGGACGCCACTTGCGTTGATACTCTGGCGCCATCCCATCTTCCAAGCTCAGTGTGTCGAGCCGGTGCTGCCGCTGCTGCTGCCGAGAACCTCAAACGGCGAAAGTATAATAGCCTGATTGGCAATTATGCTTTCGAACCGTTTGGGGTTGAAACTTTAGGGCCGTGGGGCCCAAGTGCACATCTTCTTTACAAAGATATTGTAAGGAGGATGGTTGACACTTCAGGTGATCGAAGGGCTGGCTACTACCTTGGGCAAAGGTTAAGCATTGCCATTCAACGTGGCAATGCTGCCAGTCTTTTGGGCACCCTACCTCACGGTAGCGATGAGGAAAATGTTTTCTTTGATGCCTTATGATTTATTTTTATTATTATTATTTTATTAAGGTGTAAATATTTTAGTTTTAATTTTTTTTTATATATTTTAAGTTGTAAATGAGACCTGAATAGGAAAACATTTACTAGCTTTATATTCAGAGGCACATAATGGTTGTGGTTGATCTCCTATTGTAACGGAACATGTAAACATTATCATATTATAAGCACGAGTACTGATTACTGTGTACTTCGTATATCGTAGTGTTTGACACTAAACAATAGTATTTGGTATAGTTTCAACGTAAATATTGCCTAAATTGTAAAATATTTTGTTTCATTGAATGTTGAACTCTATTGTTTCGGAACAGAGTTTAGACAGACCGAAGTATGAATTGATTTAAGTAGGTCATTAGACATATTTTCTTATCACTGATCATGTCAAAACATTGAAAGAGTTGTGATTAAGCAGTAGAGCATGAAGCAGAAACCCTCTCAGCTCAAAATCACAAAAATAAACCAACATAAAGTCTATCATAATCCTAAACACATTAGGTATCTGATCACAAAATTCAATTTCAGTAAAGACACCTCCATCCTCCATATCCTTTCTCCAACAAAGAATAGCGAAGAAAATACAAGTAACAAAGGACACGATGATATTACTTAAGAAACGGAAAGTTTTACCTCGAATTGAATTTCAGAGTATACAGGCTAGACTAATAATGGGGGGGAGGGTAAACCAAATCCGCGGGACCCCTCACGCTCGCATATGCCATCAAAAGAACGTTCGTATTATATTGAAAATCTTAAGAAAGCCGAGATTGGGTTTTAAAATTTTCATTAAGTTTGCCACAGACGCCTTTCTTCGGTACAAAGCAGGTGGGTGTTTTAAAATTTTGAATACTTCTTTGAGGTTAAGTTTATTGTGCGCCGTGCATCGTTAGTTTTAGGAGTTCTAATAATTTAGAAGAACGTTGGCTCTGACTGAATTGGTCACATTTGGTGTAGTAATAAAGTTTAATACAAAGAGAAATAACTAAATTATGTTCTTTCATTTACTTTTCATGAATATTCATGGGTACTTTTTATAGTCTCTAAGTTTTTCTACACATCTTGTTTTCTACAAAACAATTTATTCCTTTCTCTTGCAACAGAGTACTTAGACGAAACTCACGAATATAATCACCGCTAAGGGTTGTACAAAAGCCTAATATAAATCATATAGTTGCTACAATGTGTGGAAACTTTACCTCATAAATAATGGTTTGCTGTGGCCAGTAGCCGCTTTTAGATAAATTTCAGTAAGTAGCAACATATTTTAGCTAGCACATATATCATGGGTGAGATGTTTTTAGTTTGTCTGGAGTGGGATTATGTTTTGAGTAATCCACCAGTTTTTATGTTCAAGTAATTAAAAATGAAATTATTATTCATTGTGATTTGTCAGGAAAGGGAATTTTTTGGTGGAAGATGACTAAGTGCACTTGAAACTTTTACATTAATTATTACTCAGTTTTTTCACTTCCTTTATTATATACCTACGTAGGTATATCTTTTGAGTCCTTATTAGTCGAACTAAGAGGAACACAACGATTTAATTTACTACCGTATTGTGCATAAAATAAGCACCATATTAAGTCTTCTATTGGTATAAATTGCTGCCGAATTTCATCAGATTCATTTATCAGAAGATACAGAAAAGTTAATAGGTAAATAAACAACCTCAGAGGCACGAGAACACGTGCAAAATCTTTGAAAGTATTTGATGAAACCTACGCACGTTATCCCTACGTTTTCAATCAAATTATTATAATTTTAACGGAACAAGGAAGTGACAGAGTACTTAAAACTTGAAAGACTAAAGATCAAACCAAAACATGTAAAGGGCAAACAAGCAAACACGAGAAGAAAGATGAGTCAAGGTCAATTGCAAGAAGGTTTGTTACACCGTTTAGCTTTTGTGAAAGCACTTCCAGCCCTTTCCAGGAGTAATGATAATGCAAACAAATTAAGGAGGCATAAAACTTCTTCCGACGCCTCTTTGCAGGAAGCGACAAGGAAACGTAATCAGGCTAATGAAGCGACCGACTTCCTTTCTAGAAATGTTGGTGTCCGGAGTATTAGGACATGTTTTCGGATATAAGAATACTGCTGTCATGGGAAATAATGATTCAGGGTTGAAAGTAGAAAGTAAGCAGAAATGTGTGTCCGTAGGTACGTGTGTAAGTAAGTACAATTTCTACAGCATCACTTTTATTCGTTCGAAAACTACTTTCGAAATTAATCACCCATTTTAAACCAAAATCTCGGGTCTCGGTTTTTGACACAAACTCTATACCAATTACTCCACCACTCCATAATCAATGTATAAAATCACAAAATTTTAAGCCACAATCTCTGGATTGAAATCATTTATTAATTTCGACCATATGAGACCATTACAACATCATGTCGCTCAATTACAACGATACCTAGTCCAGCAATTGACAACACACGATGACGTCACAGTGTAGCGTACACACACGGACTTATTGTCTAAGTCCCGTTCGAACACGGTGTACGACAGTCCTACAAGCATACGACACTAGGGCCAGGACACACTTATTATGCTTAACAAGTGTTGGTCGGAAAACGGACCATGCACTGGTCTGTTTCACGCCACTATGGGAAACGGGAAACTGTGTAATAAAAGTGTGCGAGAAACGTTTTTGCGGAAACGACGTTTTGTGGGTATGTCTTGTTAATTGTCTTTGTTTTTTCTGCTAATTTTGTGGAGTGTTTTTGGGTAAATGTGTGGGACTTTATTTATTAACAAATACGTGTTTATATTCATGTGAAACCTTATCAATGTAAAATTGTTACTTAATGGATATCTTTTTTGTTCACAGATCTGCTCAGCTAGAGGTCCTTTTTTGATTCAGGAGATAGTATCAAAAGGCAGCAAAAAATATCACAACCTGCTGTTTGTTTGGAATTTTTACGTCCTGGTTTAAATTTACTTTAAGAGTTTGCTTTGTTTGGTACATCCACATTGTGCTAAAAAAACACATTACACGAACGCACAGACAGAGCTACAAGCATATTACTTATCTCATAAAAGAGTCTTTGCTGTTTTCTTTGATCTATAATTTTACTCGGCTGCTTTTGACGCAAGTATTTACTCGACGTCAATACTTCATAATTGTGTGTGTTTAAGGAAAGAGTACAAATTGGCGTGAAGGAAAAGACGAACACGAGGTGAAGTTAAAATCAGACTAAATGTCGGAAATTGTTTAGGGTTAGGGGAAATTATGGACGTATAGGAAGATGCAGACAGAAAAGAAATAGCAGTTATGTTTTGTAAGCCAAATCAAAGTCTATGAACTTTTTGCATTTTTACTTTGAAACTAAAATTTTATGTGAATTTCTCTGTTTAGCTTCAGAAGTATTTAGAAGTAACACTTCTTCAAAACATTTTACAGCTTGGAGAGGTTACAATGACATACCTTTACTAATTCAGCAGAAGTACCTGCTTACTCTCTACATTAGCAAAAGTGCCTGTAATGGCATAATGGACATAAATAATCCGATTTTGACTCCATGTTATGTGAAACGTTAATTAGTTTTCAACAGCCAGAATAACTTCATTAGCTGCGAGGCGAAACAGGTTTTGTGAAGGGACTAATTTAAAAAATCTTTATGCTTTCACATTATTCATTGCTCGTTAAACCCACAATGCCTAAAGGTCTCCTAAGGTCTCCCACGTAATCATGAAGGCTGAGGTCATCGAACTCTGTGATGTGGGCCCAAGAATGGCAATCGCTAAGCAGCCTATAAGGTGAGCTTCCTGCACACAATGGAATAATTCGCAATGGTGCTACCATAACAGGAGACTTAATATTTTATAAGGACTGCGGTTTGGTTATCGATTGTATTTTTTGTCATTTCACAAATGTCTTGGTGATATTTTACAAGAGTTATTTAGGCATACGTGTATTGTCAAAACTCGTATTGCAGGACATTTTATTTCTTCTTTGTGACGGTTTGGACTTGGGTTCAGAAATACGGGTTTTGTAAGTTATAAAATCCGAGAGAAATAGTTTTTTTTTTAAATGCATAAAGTATGTAGTAGCAAAAATTATGAGTTTTCGATATTTTCGCTAGTATTACATTTACCTCTATATAAAAATAACTCCCGCTATTACAATCCATATAATTTTGTGGGTGGTCTGTCAACTCCCTCATTTGGGCATTCTATCCGTATATCGTTTGGAACAAGTTTTTTATGGCTTTGTCGGTAATTTGAAACACTAAAACTGGACAAAATTTTACGTCTTGTACTGAGTACTTGTAAATTTTATTGCTGTCTGGCCATTATTCCTACGACTTTTTAACCTTATTGTACAACAACTTATTGTTGGTTTGTGCTTAAGGTGGGCGAAACTTGAAAGGTTAAGTAAGACGGCGATGCTTAACGACAGGTATGGATGGACAGAGCGTTTTAAAGTCCAGAAGTAGGGTGGTTTTTGCACTTATATTTTAAAGATCTACACAGTCACAGTACAGTCAGTACAGTCTTTTTACGATTTTGACAGGAAAATAGCACAATAGAATGTATAAAAAGTACCTACAATGTGATGCATCAATGAAAAGGACACAACAGATATTGATTATGGATTGAAATAAGTTTAATCATTAAAAAACAACCAAGAAGTGTTATAAGCGGTCATAGTGTAACATTAAAAAAGTCCTGTAATACCCACAAACAACAAAAGGGCCCATCAGGCCATCCAGTACAAATTCCAAGAGCCCCAGACACCCTATTAAATCTTGAACAGAGACTCTGTGTAATCCGGCAAAATTAGTTATTCAAAAGTAATTTACATGCAGTGTCCGTTGTCCTGTATTAATAGTAATGTTTGTTGGAAAACTGGTTTAGTGTTAAATTGTAGGTCAGATTGTATTTTGAGGATTTATGGGTCGTTATTATTCATTGTGGGGTCTGTCCTCTGAAGAATTATGAGCTCAGTTGTTGCTAGAATCCTTTCACGGCTTAGCTAGTGTAGGAGACGTGTTGATTTGTAAAGTACAGAAGCAAACTGGATGGGATATTGAGGATAAGTTGCTATGGAGTAAACTGGAGGATATAGAACCATGAGACGACAGATTTATTTTCGCCATGTATCTCACTTAAGGTGTGCCTTCTCAGAGCAGCTTGCTACCATCTCAAGCTAGTTTCTTGAATCATTGTGTCTTCGCACCCGGACTGCATTCATTAACCTACTAATATCAACTGACCAAAAGTGTAATAAAAATCAGAGAAATGTTGCAAAGACAACTTGAGAATTTCAGGAAAATACTCTCGGAAGGAAAAAGTTGTACTAAACATATTATGTAGGATGTAAGGTAACCTCGTGCAACGGATGCAAGAACTGGCATTAACATAGTTAAATGTGTTCCGGAGCAAACGACGTACTCGTGCGGATGTGACGGGATTGCTCCGTAAACTGCTTTGTTGACGCACCATGGTAAGCGACGAGAGCAAACTTTGTTTTACAACGAACTGTTCATAGGTGGTCGGTAGTGTTATGTGCTTGCACTGTGTAGTTTGTTAAGGTGTCCGATTATAAGGTAGTGATGAAGTTTGTAGTTTCCATTTTATTATTTTTTCCTTTTTATGTATACAACAACTTATCTCCAAAACAGATTTTGTAGCCATAACTTTTCTTGGGTACAATTTTTATGGGGAGATCTATTGAGAAATTCTTCTAAATATTATAGTTCAATTATGTGCTAACTCCAAATCAGCCACCAATTTTATTTAATGATAGTGTCGGTCTATTGTGTTAATAGCCGTGCAATTAGCAGTGCGATCAACAAATCAAACAGATGATAATGCGATCGCGGCCATTACTGCCTGATTACCGCGATCTCGGTAATTGTACACTCGTAACGTTTGAATACGCCTTAATGTTCGTACATTTCCACTGCTATTTGTCATAAGTCTCGCGGTAAATGTATAAAATGAATCGTTCTAGTGATTTAGGGTGTGACTTATTATTCTTTCTATTGCAGGTGTTTAGTTTTGTTGTAAGTATAGTGTGGTCATTAGCTTCAAAGAATGTTTAAGCATACTAATTGTGCAGTTCTATCATCATCTGTCTTTCTTTTTGATGCGGACTTTATGTGTGCTGTAGCAACTCCACTCGTTGATACTCATTAGAATACAAAAGCATTTATCACACCCACTTTCAGTAATGAATATTAAAGTCGCACGTAATGAATATGAAAGCTTATTACGGTGTAACAGGTGTATATGTAACCACCATGTAGTCTTTGAGGATTCTTAAAATAACTCTATTAAGACAAGTAACTATTTTTACAACGGAGATCAGAACTAGCTTCAAGATCCTCAGACGTTTTAATTTGGATCCCATCAACAAAGGCAATTTTGCGTGAGACCAAGCAAGTCAACCGAACCGAGATCTGACTTTAATGGCGTCGTCTGAATTTCCAGTTAAAACAACATGGACAGAACTGAATTACCCATCGAAAATTCATGGTGGAACGACACGAGTCATTACCATAATTACCATTACCATAATTACGATGGAGTATCGGTATCGAATGGAATCGATTATATAATCGAATAGGGCGATGACCGTAACCCTATCTCGGTCATTCGACCTTATCATCGTCTCTCATGGTGAATGATCGTAATGGGGTGTAAACACAATTTATGGGATTGATATAGGTTTGGCTTCTATCATTTTGAGGGCTGGGTGACCTTGATTAAATGAATATGTCTAGGGCAGTCTAGGTTGAGGAATTATTTGGCAAAAACTAGTAGCTACATTTCCAGGTAAAGTTTATATTTGTTGCACACAAAAAATGTAACATAACCAATCCCCCTAAATAGCGACGATTCATAAAGTTTCCCAGATCAAAGCAAATATAGAGTATACCTACAGTTTGTGGTTGCGTGGTCGTCGCGCACATAATAGCATCTGATCTTCGAAGATACGTCTGTTGAGGTAGGTTTCATAGTGTTAGATATGTCACAAGTGTATTGTGATTACTTCTGACAGTTATACGTGGCATATTTTCACTGGTATTCAGCCTTAAATGAATATCCGCCATCCTATTTTTTCCTCTTCAACGTGATGCTACAATTGCTACAATACTCCGTTCTTATATCAGTTATCTTCATCCTAATTTGACCTCTGTCGAAGAAAATCCTCTGATTAATGAACTGAAAACGAAGTGTCAGTTTTGTTTATTTTCAACTATCTAAGAAGACCTTTAGAAAAGGATTTTCTTTCTGAAATACAGATTTAGCTAAAGATTAGTTTGGATTCAACAACCATTCCTTCCTCATCATATCAGCCACAAGGAGTTCATGAACTGCTATAGTTTGAACAATACCTTGCAAATTGACCTGTTGGTGTGATCCTTCACAAACATCCTCCACACGTGTTGTATTTTATTACTTATCAATCAAAACAATCTCCGTGACATATCAACAAACCCAACTCAATATAGAAAGTCACATAATAATCCAAAAATTAAGTTAGCAAAACAGAAACCGGTGCTTGTGAATACAAATGTGATTTATTCGCTACAATCCTGCAGCTCACTGGTGCCAAAATACGAGTGCGTCCATCATAATGCAATTGGGCACACATCAGACATGATCCGGTTGCATAATACACTTGTTGCACATAGCGTACTCCCAAACGTAGGACGTATTACGAACTCATAAAATAGAATACTATTCATTAAAAGCGTCATTATCAGTAAGTACCTGTGAGAGTCCACTATCGGATTATAGTACCCCTCTATTTAAGAGGGGTTTACCATGATCTCCGCTGCTCAGCACCTAGTCGCTTGGAGATCGTAGGTAAAAAAGGTCATGTTCATCAGAAAGCACTTCTGCTAGGCTGTTTTATAACTGTTAATTCGAACTTTCGAAGTCAACTAATGGCATTCTCGTCCGTCACTGGTCGAGATTATTCTCACGACCACTTACATGGCGGACCGTGATTTAGTTCACTTCGATACAAACTACGAGTTACAACTGATGCCGATACAGAGCCACGGAAAACGTAAAAGGTTACCGGGGTTCCGGCTCGAAGTGCAGGAGTAGAAACGGGGTCGTTTTTATTCAGTAAGAGTCTGACACTCCTTCCCGCCTCATCCAGGCGGGAGAAGTAATTCGATGATTTTCCCCCCCTTAAAAAAAGCTGTGCTGCTGTCTTTGGGAAATCCCTAAGTCGGCTTCTACGATACCCGCGGGGAGAGTAGGGATAGTGAAAAATGTATCGTACTCTACGGCCACGGTATTACGTATGCATAGTGGTGTAAATCTAAAAATACTCCCATAAAAGACCCTATTTATCCCGAAAATTTGGCGGAAGGAACAGCTGCCCATACAGGCATTAGTCGATAAAGGTTTTAGGACAGCAATGGACCTTCAAAAAGCACTTTAGTTGCTCATAATTTACTTGGGTTTATATTCGTGAGGTTGCTCTAAAACTCGGGAGATTTATTGCGTCATTTTAGAACAGTATCAAGTAGTCACGTGAGTGTCTGTAAAAGAGTTGATAGAGAAATTTTCCTGAAAAAAATGATACTATTATGTTGATTCATAGTGGAAGTGTTAACAAAGAAAGTAATAGGAGTAAAACTATCAAAAAAACTTATTACAAAGTTAAAAATGCATACTGATAATAATTGTACTTCGAATTTTAATTTATTTTCCCCTATACAAGGGCACGGACAATTTGACAGAAACAAAGACGGAAACACAGCGTAAGTTAATTATATCGGACAGACATCACATCAGAATATCGATATTGTATCGAGCATTGACCGCGTAACCCGATCGTCTCGATCAGCGGACCTTATCATCGATTCTCACGCTCTTTGCCTTTGGACTGACGCGCGTTATTCTATATATAGTATATTGCTTTTGTTTATATAAGGCATATTTTAAAAATTACGGCATCAGAGGATCCTAAGTGACGCCAATTAGAGACCGTAGAAGTAATGAGATGTGATTTAAACTGGTTTTGAATGATTAGCTAGAATTTAGGTGATTTAGAGTTCTCAGAAAGGGTATTAAGACGAAATTGTGCATTAGAAATGTCTTGTGGAAGCTAAGAAAATGGATCTCACTAGATTGAAAATAATTTGGACTGAGAAGAAAAAGTAAGTAAGGATTAGCTACAAACGGAGTGAATTCTAGCTCAACGTATGAAGTGCAAATGAATTATTTTCTAGTTAGAATTCTGAGAACATACGAAAAGAAGAGGTTCAGACACCATTTAGTACACGCACCTACGTGCCTTTCTCGACAAATCCCTAAATCCCGACTAACGTATAGTCGTCGCCTTAATATTTCATGAGTTTTTATAATGTTCAAATCCTTTTGAGATTAAATGGGAACAAACCAGATCCCCTTTGAAGTTGGTTTTGTTCGAAATAAGGGGACTTAGATGTGTAGGATTACTGCATACTAAGACAGGAGCAATGCAACTTAAAAATTAAAAAGGTTTAAGAATGTGGTTATTGGCTACGGAATATTATAGCAGCAATAGGGTACCCAGAGTATAATAATTAAAAATCTAATTCGCCAGTTAGATAATGAAAAAAATATGACCTCTAGACTTGCGTTTTTTTATTTTCTCGTATAAAGTTTCAATACTTGGATAAAATGGTGTTATGTTTAGGAGTGGGAGGTAGTTACGTTACAACGTGCTACAAAGTGTAGCACGCTGTGACGTCACACGATATTTCAAATTAATGTATCGGCGAAAGTATTTAATTTTGTGAAAAAAGTGGATCTAATATTTTAAATTAATCTACTAGACGGACATTAAAATAAAATGTAGGAAACTACCCTATTTTTAAAATAATGAACATGTTATTTTCCTGGTAATACACAATAAGGAATACGGTGATCTTCGGTGACTAGAAGGCTTTTTAACTAAAAATACCTCTAGAAAGTTTTTAGACAACAAAACTTTTTCTTTACTGCAATCTTTCTTTCAGAAGACAAATTTTATTCTTCAAGAACTCTAGACTTTAACACCATGCCTTTGGTTTTAGGACTATTTCTACATTTTATGGCATGTAAACTAGATGATATGTATATGAAAAGCACTCAGCACGAACTCTAAACTCTATAAAGACAGACTTCACATCATATTAGTTGCAAGGTAACGCGAACTTTTGTAATAAGCTACATAATAAGATACAGCGTGTTTCCCTTTTAGCTCTCAACGTATGTTATATGACACTTGTCTTTTACTACATCTTTGTGTGGTTTACAAGGGTGCTTACGTAAGAGTTTATGAATTTATGTAATTTTAATAGTGGTTTTGTATTTCGAAATTATTTTTGGTTACATACGCAACTTACTAACATGCATTTGCGTTTTCGATTTCTATTACTAGACTTTACTTTAATTAATTAATATTTGAAACACGTTATAAGAATACGCATTTATAAGTCGTCAATAAGATAGAAAACATTCACACAAAGTAAGCAGAAAAATAAAGATTAAGAGCAAATCTGACCCACCAGAAGTGGTGTGACCCAAAAACAATCAGATACGACTGCACATGAGTTTGTTGACCCTTTCTACTAAGTATAATCCATTAATTCCCTTTACACCCGAAGGGTAGATACGGACCGATTTATTCCCAGCAAAAACAAATTAGCCATTTGCACACTTGAATAATTAAGAGGAGACTCCAAAAACGTAATACTATGATCACTACCAATGAGAACACAAACGTAGCCAGAACTGTAAATTATTAATCACGTAAGTAGCCTAACAAACAGTTTCCAATACTACCGTATTACATTTTAGAATGTTTATTGCATTGATCGATTAAATATTGCTCACATTTAAAAGCTTAGGATCAAGACAATAAAGGTTATAAAAGGAAATTATGAACATAATATACAGTAGACGAATAGAACAAGCTGATGATGTTGATATTTTTCACGTCAACTTATAGACCCGACCAATGAAAATTCCACAACGTTTTCATGGAATTGATAATAATTATTTGCCAACTTAACATGATCACTTCGCCAGCTTGGACCGTTGAAGTGGTATCGTTCTTAGTAGCTTAACCACAAGGAACTTTCTTATCTTGGGGATCCAATTTGAGACCCCTTGCTCGACTAACGGCCCTCGCTGTTGTCTCAAGACTGTAATCGATATTTGTCCTAATTAATATGAACTTAATTATTTTCCTTTACCCAATTTCCCCATCCCTGAATCTCCAACAATCCTCAGATTACTAATTCCCAAAAGACCAGTAACCCTCTCGTGTTCTGGGTGTCCATGGTCAACGCCTATTGCTTAACATCGGGTAATATGTCTGCTTGTTTACCGGCTTATCCCAATAAAAACATCATTCAGCTTACGTATATTAAATGTAGTATATCTCTCGAAAGTTATAATACAAACATGAACTTCATTGAAAATTTCCACATTATAATCATGTACCTACTGCATTATTCTATCTATTGGTTGTACATCAACTGGTATACGAAACTCCGCTCCAAGCAATGTGTCTAACGTTAACAAAAGCTCGGCTTCACAGTTTGATGCGCTGTTCTTGAAACTAAAGTTATAATGACTTGGGTATTACTACACTTAATAGTCTGGTAATCCTTAAGACTAGATCAGACTTCGTTTTGTCCTGTGTACTGGAATGCGGAAGTTTTAATGCATCTTTTGTTAACCAATTTGGGACGGAATATGCACTGCATATAGGTTAAGTGAACTTTAGGAAGGACTAATCGAAGGCATATGTTTCTCTACAATTTGTAAGCACTACATACCCATATTGTGAACAAATCGAGATTTAATGCTATGATAGCGAAAGTCGAAAATACATGTTGTCTTCGAAATTAAACCAATAATTTCAGTACTTTATTCATTGACTTTAAAATAGAATCGCTTCAATTTATTACCTACCAATAGTTAACATAACTACTTGAACAATCAATAACAATAAACGTCAAAGTATCTATTCAATTATTACCTATCGATTCATCGCAGTCAGGGCAGGTAATAGAAATAACATAAGCTATCGAACACACATGTATGTATGTATGGTATATGATACGACTCAACACAGAGTAACTAATTTCCCAAGTTGGACATTGTTGCACTGGTCGATACGGAAACTGAACGCGTTAATTAATATCATAGATGGCGCGGTACCTGTTCGAGAAACTTCATCAATTATATTATATAAATGATAGATTTCAGAGCGGAGTCATATACTAACTATTTGTGAAGTTTGTTAGTTTATTCAGAGGTCTGGTTTATAGTCCGTAGTTTGACTGATCTCTGTGGTTAAAGTTTATATTGAGCTAAATTAGTGTTGTGCTGGAATAGCAGATACGACTAGTATAAGCTTTTCTTAGCTAAGTACAACATGGATCAATCATGGGTATGAGGTTAGCATTTGGAAACTGTGGGAATCTAAATAATGAAATTAGTTCAGAATGTAGAAAATAAAAATGTATTATCAAACTGTAAGTAAGAGTTACAAATAACGTCTTAGGTAAACAACAGTGGCGTGCACAGGTTTTCGAGACAGGGTAGGCAACTAAATATCGTATGATTAAACCCCCCCCCCCGCCGGTCATACAATCATACTCACACAAGACAGGTACATTCAAGAATATTGTGGTGTATTCTTTCGCCAAATTACATACACTGACATCTCGTGTATTTTTTGTGAAGTACTTCATCAGCTATTGATTAAGCCAACAACACTTACAAATAATGAAGGATCTATTATTTATTTTAATAATGAAGCATTTTGATGAACCAAATTTCATTATGGAATTGTTAAGTTTAATCAATCTGTTCAAAATCATAATATATTACGAATTTAAGAGCGTAGGTACCTACATTATGTCAACAAACAAAACAATAACAAGCGCGGCCGGCTGTGGCCGACCTGAGTCTATGCGGTACATTTGTTATTATTACATTACATAATTATTAATAAGAATTAATATGTGAATCAGTACAACCCGAAGTCTAAGTTGATATTTTTAAGAATTATCAAACAATAAACAAGAAATCAAATAACAGATCCATTATAGTAAGTACATATTTACATTACCTACCTTTTACTTGGGTCAATTCTCGTAACTCGAGTACACCTCTGCCTATGGTCATTACCTGAATCTAGTCCTATAAAGGACATTTTCTTGCGAAATCTTACTGTTTTTACTTTCAACAAACACATAAAATTACCTATTATTCACACAAACTTCACAATCGAATAATATAGGTACTTGTACTAGAAACTGATAAACAAATACACTATTTGAAAAACCTTTTTTTTTTTTTTTGAGAGGGGGAAAATCATCCAATGACTTCTCCCGCCCGGGTGAGGCGAGAGGGAGTGTCAGACTCTTACTGACTAAAAACCACCCCGTTCCTACTCCTGCACTTCGAGCCGGAGCCCCGGCAACCGGTTAAGTTTTCCGCGGCTCCGTATCGGCATTAGCCCTATTGGGCCCCATCCGTGGTGGTCTGATGGCTCTTTGAGGCGCGCGCGGAACGCGACGCGCCGTACGCTCGGGCCTGGTTCTGGTCGGGCGGCGAGTCACCCGTGCTCGCCGTCCGCAGGCCCATGCTTACGGTGGCCGGAGATCGTCTCGCGATCCCCGACGCCCGGAGTGTCTCTCGCGACGGCCGGGGTGTGAGGAGGTTCGTTCCCTCACGCGCTCCGCCTCCTCCTTAGCTAGCATAACTGCTTCGCAAAAGGAGGAGACGGCATCCCAGTCCCTCTCGCTCCGTACCATGGTCTGAACCAGAGCCGGACGCGAGAGGTCGCCGTCGCCAATCACATCCCTGAGGACACGACGGTGCTCAGCCCACGCAGGACACACCGCCACCGTATGCTCCACCGTGTCCTCCGGGCGATCCTCGCAGTGATGACACTCGGGCGTTTCCTCCCGCGCAATCCGAAACAGGAACCTACCGAAACTTCCGTGTCCGGTAAGTACCTGCGTCAGGCGGTAGGTGAGGACGCCGTAGCGTCTCTCAAGCCACTCCTCAAAGAGGGGACTTACCGCTGCAATGACAGCGAGCCCAGCCCTCGGCTGCGACAGCCGTTGCTGCCATTCCGCCATGAGATCACGCCGGAGCTCATCCCGCCACGCACTAATCTGGCGCGGCAGCGGATTTTCGCCCCGGCGACGTGCCTCCGCGCGCAAACAAAACACACGCGCCAGCATCTTCGCCTCAAGATCCCACGGCGGTGATCCGGCAAGGAGGTTCGCCGCCTCCCCGGAGATCGTGCGATATCCGCGAATCAATCGGATCGCCATGACCCTCTGAGATGTGAGCAGCGCCCTAGCGGGTGGCCGCATCAAATTCGGCGCCCACACAGGGGCACCGTAGAGGGCCATGGACCGCACGACCCCCGCATACAACCTACGGCAGGAGGCGTTTGGCCCCCCGAGGTTCGGTAGAAGGCGCTTAAGCGCCGCCCCCGTTCGTTCCAACTTAGGAGCCAAACGTCGAAAGTGCTCCATGAAGTTCCACCGACTGTCGAGGACGAGTCCTAGGTACTTCATCGTCGTCTTGACGCCGATGGTAACCCCTCCTGCCGTTATTTGGGACTCACCCGGAGGTGGCGCGTTCCCGCGGCCATGAAAACACATGGCCTCGGACTTGTGGAGCGCCACCTCGAGTCCCAGTTGCCGGATCCTTTCAACGACTGTCGTAACCGCTCTCGCCGTTAAATTAGCCGCCGCCTGATGCGACCTCCCTTGTGCTAGCACCAGTGTGTCGTCAGCGTAACAGACCACGCTGACGTTGTTCGGGAGATCGGTGCGCAGCACCCAGTCATAACCGATGTTCCACAGGAGCGGCCCCAAAACCGAACCCTGTGGAACACCGCGCGACGTCTCTCGCCGGTTCCACTCACCTCGGTGACCGGGGTAGATGACGGACCGGTCCGTCAGATAGGCCTCGATTACACGACGGAGATAAGTGGGCACCCGATGGTATCTGAGTGCCTCCAAAATGCAGCTCCAGGGCAGGGAGTTGAAGGCATTGGCGATGTCCAAAGACACCGCCACTACGACCCTCCCCTGGACACTGCAGTCCCCGTCGTGAGGTCTCTTACACGCATGATGGCGTCCACCGTGGAGCGTCCTCTGCGGAAGCCGAACTGGCCGTCCGACAGGTCCGGCCCGATATCCGACAGGTGCGCGACGAGGCGGTTCGAAATTATCCTTTCGAAAACTTTTCCCACCTCGTCGAGCAACACTATGGGCCGGTACGCGGACGGCGAGTCCGCAGGGCGCCCCGGTTTCTTCACGAGGACCAGTTTACCCGCCTTCCACAATAGCGGGAACTGGCCCCTCTCCAAGCATGCGCTGTAGAGACCAATTAATCGAGGCTTGAAAGCCTCCGAGGCCAGGACCCATGCCTTGCCGTGCAGTCCGTCGGGTCCCGGGGCGGTGTTTTTGGCGCCCATTCGGCGCACCGCCGCTCTCAACTTGGCCTCGGTCACCTCCGAGACTATGTTGCCGTCATCTTCGCTGTGGCCCACATAGGGCACCGCAGGGGGCGGAGTCATGGACGGAGGGGCGAAACCCCTCTGTATTCGGGGGAACAAAGCGCCGACCACCTCCTCCACTACCTCTGGCCGGAGACTCTGAGTCAGCGGGGGAGCCCATGTGCGGAGCTTATCCCGTACCATCCGATAGGGGCGTCCCCACGGGTCTCTGTTCAGAGTCTCCAAGAACTCCCGGCGGGCATTCTCCTTAGCCCGCCGTATCTCCGCTTTGAGGGCGGCCTTCGCCGCCTTGTACCCCTCGTACAGCTCCGCCTCTCTGACCTCTGCGTCCTGAGGACGGATACGAAGCCTGCGGTGCCTGGTGTACCGGCGTCGCGCAGCAGTGCATGCACTGCGTAGAGCAGCCAGCTCTTGCGACCACCAGTACGTCTGGCGCTTGCGCTGACCTGGCCGGACCCGGGGCATCGCCACATCACAGATTCTGGACATGGCGTCCTGGAGCCACCTCGCCTCCTCGTCGATGTCGGCAGGCCTGTCCGGTGGTATCACCCAGGCCTGCACGATTGCGGCTTCCAGGAATAGCTCCCGGTCCAACTGTCTAAGCGCCCAACGCGGGCCACATGGGGCCTGTCTGACCGGCGGGTCCGGGGACTCGGCGGAGACGTTAAACCAGATATACCGGTGATCGGAGTACGTCTCCACCTCTTCCATGACGCGCCAGTCAACGACACGCGGTGACAGAGCGGGGCTAGCGAACGAGATGTCCACCACCGATTCCCCCTGCATCCGCACACACGTGGGGACAGAACCCCGGTTCAAGACGACTAGGCCTGTCTCCAGAGCCCAGTCTTCCACCATCCTACCCCGAACGTCGGTAATTCGGGAACCCCAAGCCAAGTTTTTGGCGTTGAAGTCCCCGAGGACAAGCACGGGGAGGGAACGGAACCCGACGACGACGGCGACCAACTCCCTCAGGGAGTTGTGGAACTCGGCGAGAGTTCGGTTCGGAGAGAAATACACGCCCACCACAGCGATCTCTCCGAACCGTGCTGCGACACAACCCCGGCCTCTCTGAGCGGCCTCGAGAGTCGGGGTCCCGGCGGCGGCTGACGAGATGATGGTCACCGAGCCGTCCAAGTCTGCCACCCAATGATCCCTGGGCGGGACAAAATACGGCTCGGAGACCACAGCGACATTTATTGACCACTGCGCCATGCTCTGGAGCAGGAGATCCTGAGCGGGGGCACAGTGGTTGATGTTCGCCTGGAGGAGGCGGAATGGAGCTATTATTGGCACTCCATTACAACCTCCCCCCTGACGGCATTACAGCCGGGTGTGGCCGCGGCGACGAAATCATTGGCAACTGTGGCGGTGGTGGGACTGACGGGGGCGGCGGAGGGCCTACTCTTGCCCCTGGGTTTGGCAGGAGGGGAGCAGGCCTTGCTCCCGACCCGGTGATTGGCCGGCTTACCAACCGCCGCACATGCGTGACAGTGCAGCGGGGCAGAACACGAGCCGGCCCTGTGACCGGGCTGACCGCAGCGGAAGCAGCAGTCACTGCGGTCCACCTCCGAAGTGCACCTAGCGCTCACGTGGTTACCCACGTGGCAGCGGTAACACCTCATAGGTCGGACCTCGAGCAGTTTGACCTGCGCCGAGACCCAGCCTACCAGGAGCCTTTGACCCTCCTTTATTTTCTTTGCCGCTGAGACGGGGCAGCTCACGACAACCGTTCGCAAACCCGAATTGTCCGGACGGATGGTGCCGGCTTTAACCTGCTCTGCAGGGCACCCTCCCGTCCTTGCTACAGCGGCCACTACCTCCTCCTCCGTTACGGAGTCGTCCAGACCCATTATACGTAACTCTAGGCACTTAGTCGGCCTGGACACGCGGGCCTCGTCTGCACCGAGGCACACCCTGAGCCTTTCGGCTAGAGCGTCAGCGGTTGGGCCGCTGGCCGCGCCGGGGACCTCTAGTAAACGGGCTCCAGTTGCCGTCACTTTCAAGGAGAACCCGTTAGGGGCCCCGTACTCCGCGGGAGTTACCGCCCTCTTCAGTTTGGCGAGGACGTCGCCATACGTCACGCCTCTTTTGACCGCGTCCGGCTGTAACGTGATCACTACAGCCGCGGTTTTAGGGGCGATAAGCATTGCTGCAGCGCGCTTTTCCTTGCGCCGCTGCTGCTGCCGCTGCCGCTGCTCTTTTTTCCGGCGTTTTCGCCCTATTTGAAAAAACCTACACATATATTTAACTACTACTACACATTTATGCAACTTTATGTTTAAAACTATTTCCTAATAAACATAAACAAAGCGATCATACATCACATGAAAACAATATTTAATTTTTTTTTTTTAATTTAAGCACATATTTAAGCACATATTACAATTGTCATTACAGACTACGTCTAATGCGACAAAGTAATTTGACATAAAATAAAATGGTAGCAAACAATGTTTTAGCAAAAAATAAAAAAGAAGTATACCGACTACTATATCTCATCTACATCTTACAAACTACGTAGTACGTAACCTTCGTGAACTCACTCAGTGTACAGGTGAATATGTCTATATTATCTGCCACTGTGTTGAGAGTGCGCAGCGCGCGAGTCAGCGGCGCGCGATAGAGGAGGTTAGTGCGCGCGCGCGGCACCACAAACAGTCGCGGCCGGCGCCTCCGCGCAATGCACTCATCCGGTACACAAAATCCTAATTCTGCTAGTATCCCACAGTGTTGTATACTACCTCTTAAAATTTTAAAGAGGTACACGGTTAGTGCCACTTCTCTCCTAGCTTCCAAACTATAGTATCCCACCATGCCCAGACAGAATAAGGTAGGATATAAAAATGGGTAACCCGGATATACTCCATACATCTTTAGATATAGAAATCGAATGAATTTGTTATGAATTTTTTCAATCATATCTTTATATTTTGTTTCACTCGGACTCCAAACGGCCGCGCTGTACTCGAGATGACTCCTCACAAGAGCTTCGTACAATGCTCTCAGAGCAATGATGTTCGTAAAATCATTTGCCTATGGCCGAAAACATTGGAAATGAATTGAAGTTTATTATAAAAAAAAATGTAGCTTAAAAATTAAGGTAATGCAGCGTTTAATTTCAAAAAAAAAAACAAAGGTTAATTTAGTAAGTCAAATGAAATTGCATCATCGTCTTAAACCAATATTTCATACTAAAAAAAATTCATTCATATAATTTGAAACGTTGTAAATGGCGCCATCTTGAAGTTTCAATAACTTCCTTTTAACTTTTATAATAATAAATACAACATCTCGTTTAAAATTTCTATAAACCGACAAAGCGTAAAAATTTTAAGCTTTAATTAAAACACTTAAAACATATTTGTTAAATACGCAATTATAAAAAGACATTCGCATTATATCGAACGAGTTCAGAAGTTTCAACAAAAAATTCAATAGATGGCGCTGGTGTACTCCATTCATCAGTACTTTACGATATACAGATTTTATCAATTTAAATCCTTTTATGATTTAATTGTTTTTAAAAATACAATAACTTGTTGCTGTTTTATTGTTTTAGAATTCTTAATAAAATACGATCGTTTTCCAAGTGATGAACGAACCGTCCTCTAATTTTTTAGTTGCAAACATTTTGTCAAGCAACAGGAATCGTATAATATAATTATGAATGGTTATTCTGTACCGTGACCATGGTCGTGAACTTTACGCATGCGCGGTGCATAGGTACTTTTGGTACATTACTTTCGTGACGTCACAACTAGCAGCCAAGATTTAAGGAATAGCAGCGCATGCGTGGTGCGTGCGGGGCGCATTCATTGCTTTACAAAGGCGCGTATTTATGTTAGCCGTTTTTTTACAAACTTTTATTATATTATTGAATTTTAATAAACGCGTTTGTACATTTTATGTATGTTATATGTTCACGATATTTATAGGTAGGCAAAGCCTTTTCACCTATATGGACTGCACGCCACTGGTAAACAACACAATAATCCGATCCAATTGAATCCACCAAAAATCATTAAAGAAAACAAAACATAAAACATTTCCCCTCATTTTGTCCGACATCCCCTTTTACCTGTAACTGACAACAAAAGGGGGAAGGTCATCAAAGAAATAATAATAGACTTACCGATAAAGAAAGAGTCAAAACAGACCCTTATTACCTTTCAAAGTATAAAGGATAGGGATGTCGATTCGATTCGTGACATCCTGGCATTTGAACCCGGAGAAATATGCAGGAAAATTATCCCAACATTTGATGCGGGGTAATAGACTGGCGGCAGTTTATCGAGTTCTGGTACTGTTTACACAAATGTTTATGTTGATTCCATACGGCTGTGCTCCCGTGAAATGCAATTGTTAATAAAATAAACTTTGATTGTTTGGCCTGCAATGTTCATTTTGTAATTGAGCTGGGAGTTGAATGGATCACTATTTTTGCTTTGAAATGTTTGATGCGTTCTGTTGTTTTTCTAATTTCAAATATTCGATTGTGGATAGTTTGTTTTGGAATTGTTTCATTCCATCTATTCTGTGTAGTATTCACGCCTCGCATAATGTAAACAAATGTTAGTAGTTACCAGATCGTAATCCCGAGAATTCGCAACATCACTGTTACTTTAGTAATGACTATAATCTTTTGCTGCTCCCAAAACGCCGAAGGCTTATCCAAAAGGCTGTTCTAAGCTGTGACGTCATTTCTCATCATGAAATGTTTTGATGAATATTTGATGCAGAACTCAGTGTAAATAATTGAATATGTTATTATATAGAATTATCACGTGATTGATAGCAATGTTATTTGTTAATTTACAAAGGTGGCTGCCAAGCTTAGGGGAGGATAATTAGGGGGAATATTGCTTGTTTTTGTTTGAGTGAAAGCAATTTTATGAATGCGTTTTATGAAATACTCTGGCTTTAGTCGAGTTAGTCATTTACAAAATTATTAAATTTAATACAAGTTCAGTACGATCAATTGTATAGTTAGTAATATTTCAAAAATATATTGATTGTCTTCTTAAGAAGAGCGTGAAAAATGGTCACGGTTATTATTCTTTCTGAATGGTTTTATAGCTAAAAAGACTATTATTACATGAACATTACCGGAACAGTATTAATTTCGTTTAACTAAACTTATCACTGTTAAATCTACAAGTGTGTGCTAGCACCATATCCATACGTATTCCAAGTATAAATATCCCCCATCTCATTCTTCCAGGTTCAGTAAAACTGGGTTACCAACATACGTTTTATTTCAAACTACTTAAATATTACTGAAGTTAATTTAAGTTAACGTTGAGTTATGGCAACTTACATAGTAAATAGTATGAGTTTATTCATTACTCTAGTAACATCTATATTGCCCGCGACTTCGTCCACGTTGAATATGAATTATAAAACATAACTTATTTTTTGTTTCTATTTTTCATAATAAAAGTAGCCTATGTTACTCCTTAGTACATCAGCTACCTGCCAATAAAAGTTTTGCAAAATCGGTCCAGCCATTCCAGAGATTAGCCAGTACAAACTGACAGACAGTCAGAAAAACAAAAATTGTAAAATCTGTTATTTTGGTATGTGTGTCGTATTTTTATTTTTATATTATAAACAGAAACTCCAATTTAATTTTTCTGTATAGATGTATAAAATACGTATTACTATGTGATAGTTAATAAAATAAACTTTGATGTTACTTCTTGTAAGACGTGTGCCAGAGAAGAAAAACGTGTTTCACCGCCCCTATACTTCCAGAAGGTATCGGAAGAGCCGATGAACAGTCTAATGCTACTACTATCTACTAAGCTATCGTTTTTACTCACCTTTCTGAAAAATGTAACCCCTAAGCCAAAATGGGTGACACTTAAAGACATTTTGGTTCTCATCAACTTATAAGTCGGATCTTTATAGCAAACAACACTGAATTAGAGACTCGGTTGCCGAAGTAGATAGAAAAAAAGTTCCTAATAAATATCTAAAGGTAAGTAGTTAATTTAGTGGCTTCCTCATAATAAACTCTTAGTTAAGAGATGGTTAACAGTACGTATATACGGCAGAAATTAAGTATTTAGAACCTACGTTTTGTTGGTCTGACCTGCGGTCTATAGCCCGTCTGCTCATCTTGGAAATCTTAAAAATCCTTTTTATGGTACTATTTAAACCGCATCGTGGTTTTAAAGTACATATGTTAAGTAAAGACTGCCTCGTTGGCCGCTCAAGGGGTGTCGGGTTCGATTGCCGGGTCGGGCAATGTATTATTGGGTTTTTCAAAACTCTCCGTGGTAGTCGCACGGAGTCTGGAATTGTGCCCGATATATGGCAATAGGCTCACCCCCTATTACATGGGACTCATAATATAAATAGTGAAAAATGAGTGTTACATTGTACAGTGGCATTAATTAAGTGCCGTAATGCCCACCTCTGCTTACCCCTTCAGAGATAAAAGGCGCGATGTTATGTTAAGTAAAGAGTTTCAAGTTTCCACATCTGAACAAGTAGTAATATTAGTATTTGTTCAAATTTAAATTACAGGGTTTAGGTTAGGTTTAGGGTTTGAACTAATGTTATGTTAATTTAAATTAGCGTCGAGTTTACTGGCAACATAATAACGGTATAAGTTTATTTATTAAACTATTACTACGTTGATATTTACGTGGGCGCCATGTTGGGGTCGAAATTGTGCTGTTACAGGAAATTGTATAGTGAGCTTAATATTGTGGGTAATATTGATTATGGAAGAGTTATATTGTCGTTGGATAGTTAATGTAAATATATAAAACTTAAGAATAGGTTTAAGAATATTTTAAAGGACCGTCTGATGATCACAAAGTTCAATTAGTTACTTTTATGTCAGTTAGGTGGTTGTTGACCTTAGACAGATATGAGCTTCATAATAAGGAAAAATTGTTCAAAATGAAATAACAACTAATATATTAATCATCTACGATATTGGTTACACTAGCTTTTTTGAAATAAAATCAGTATTTTAGTTCCTATTTTCGTTTGAATTGTACATAAAAGAGAAGGTCCTATTCAATCAAATTGAGGAATGCCTTTTGTAAACGACCTTTAACAAGGAAAGTTCGTCTACATTTCGCAGAAAACTACTCGTTGACCGTACCTATTTATTGTTACATTGGTCTCAAAACTATGAAATATTAAACGTTACTTCAATTTCTACTACAAATGAAACATGATGTCGCACGTGCCGGATTTAGGACCGGAGTATAGTGCCAGAGAACGAGCGAGCAAGCAAGGCATTACAAACTAGACGACTAACCTTCTATTAGCAATACAAACGGAATCAAAAAATGTGAAACAATTTTTATCGTACTTTTCTTCCAATTACGCACGCTATTAAAGGGGCGTTTATTTTTTTAATTGTTTTAAGGGTGGAAAATCATTGAATGAGCTACCCTTGCTCGCTGTCCGCAGGCTCGTGCTTACGGTGACCGGAGATCGTCCCGCGCCCGTAGTGTCTTTCGCGACGGCTGGGTTGTGAGCCTCGTCCTTAGCTAGCACGACTGCTTCGCAAAAGAACGAGACAACATCCCAGTCCTCCTCGCTCCGCTTTTAATGGTTTAGGATATTCTTGACCATAAATAGTCGCAGCAGAGGATGTTTTTTATAAATGTATGGTCCATTAGATGTTAGGTGTGTCTTCTGAATATGATACATACATACTTATTGGTGAAATAAAAAGAAGAATGAGTTTTAGGAAAGCTAATAATGTAAGTTGAAGCTCATAATAAATCATTGCAATTAATGCTTTTATAAACTAATATTCGGCTCATTCATACGCTTGTTCACTAGACTTCTATCCACACGCTGGTGCTAGCGCACGGGAGGACAGTCGTTGAAAGAATCCGGCAGTTGGGACTCGAGGTGGCGCTCCACAAGTCCGAGGCCATGTGTTTTCATGGCCGCGGGAACGCGCCACCTCCGGGTGGGTCCCAAATAACGGCGGGAGGAGTTACCATCGACGTCGAGACGACGATGAAGTACCTAGGACTCGTCCTCGACAGTCGGTGGAACTTCATAGAACACTTCCGACGTTTGGCCCCAAAGTTGGAGAGGACGGGGGCTGCGTTTAAATGCATCCTCCCCAACCTCGGGGGGCCAAACGCCTCCTGCCGGAGGTTATACGCCGGGGTCGTGCGGTCCATGGCCCTCTACGGCGCCCCTGTTTGGGCGCCAAACCTGTTGCGGCGTCCCGCTCGGACGCTGCTCATGGCACAGAGGGTCATGGCGATCCGAATGATTCGCGGATACCGCACGATCTCTGGGGAGTCGGCGAACCTCCTTGCCGGATTACCGCCGTGGGATCTGGAGGCGAAGGTGTTCGCGCGCGTGTACGGCATGCGCGCGGAGGCACGTCGCCGGGGCGAAACCCCGCTGCCGCGCCAAATAGGTACGTGGCGGGATGAGCTCCCGCGCGATCTCATGGCGGAATGGCAGCAACGACTGTCGCAACCGAGGGCTGGGCTCGCTGCCATCGCAGCGGTAAGTCCCCTCTTTGAGGAGTGGCTTGAGAGACGCTACGGCGTCCTCACCTACCGCCTGACGCAGGTCCTCACCGGACATGGAAGTTTCGGGAGGTACCTGTGTCTGATGGGGCGGGAGGAAACGCCCGGGTGTCATCACTGCGAGGACCGCCCTGAGGACACGGTGGAACACACGGTGGGAGAATGCCCTTCGTGGGCTGAACACCGCCGTGTTCTCAGGGAAGTGATCGGCGATGGCGACCTCTCGCGTCCGGGCCTAGTGCAGGCCATGATGCGGAGCGAGGGGGACTGGGATGCCGTCTCCTCCTTTTGCGAAGCAGTCATGCTAGCTAAGGAGGAGGCGGGACGCGTGAGGCAGCTAAGCGCTCCTCGCGACCCAGCCATCGCGAAGGACACACCGGGCGTCGGGGATCGCGAGACGATCTCCGGCCACCGTAAGCGCGGGCCTGCGGACGGCGAGCATGGGTGGCTCCCCGTCCGACCAGAAACAGACCCGAGCGTACGGCGCATCGCGTTCCGCGCGCGCCTCAAAAAGCCATCAGACCACCACAGATGGGGCCCAATACGGCCGATGCCGATTCGGAGTCGCGGAGAACCTAACGGGTAACCGGGGCTCCGGCTCGACGTGCAGGAGAAGGAACGGGGTGGTTTTTAGTCAGTAAGAGTCTGACACTCCCTCCCGCCTCACCCAGGCGGGAGAAGTCATTCGATGATTTTCCCCCCTTAAAAAAAAAAAAAATCCTCCTATGTGTTACATCTGTATAGTTACCTATAAACGGTGAGTCCCGCAAAACACCGGCCACCGATATTCTGCGGCACACTAAACTCATATTAAACCTATGTTTGCGTCGGGACTGTCGTTAACTATGTTATTAATTCGGGTTCACTTGTGGTCGTGTAGTCGTTTTAAATTTGTTTAGGTGTTAAAATACTAAGGTTGGCTCAGAATACAATATGTTCTGTGTATTTTTTGAAAGTTTATTAAGATTATTTTGTGTTAGAACATTTTGTGGTTGATAAAATTTGGATTTTTTAGTAGCCAATGTAAGTTTGAATATTTTTTGTACATACCTAATTGTTTTTATTTTTACATGTTTTGTTGCTAAGTCGTCAAGATGACTGCTACGCACGAAGTCTACCTACAATAGTAGGCGACTTTGTTAGTTAGAGTAGTTTCTTTGATTTCTGACAAGTAATTCCCGATATTAAAATGGTTTGGGCACAAAGCTAGCCCCACATAATGCCCCACAATAGGATCTTCTCCTGTGTAGTGGGTACGTTTAAAAACATACAAGCTCACATATACATGACACCCAGACCCGGAACAACAACCAGTGGAGCACACAAACAGTTGATCCTTGCGGGAATAGAAGCCGCGACACGTTGCGCGGCAGCCAGTTGCCCAGTCACCGCACCAACCGCAGGCATTAGTGATAGTCATACAGATGAAATCACAACACTTCTCTCACCAACATAATCACAATGCTCAATTCAACACAAATATTTGTACCATCTAAACAAAATATGAAGCTGGGGTAAACTTCGTCACCTCGCTAACACCAACCTTCATGAACGAAACAACAACTTTGGCCAATATTTGGCAAACAAAAACACCAGTAATTGTAAACCGGAGAGAGTTGGGCACGACTTTGTAGCCTTATAGGCTGGTTGTAAGCGTGGGATAAAGAGCGTTCTATATTAGACCATCTTGACAATCTTACGCGTTACAGGGTCTTCAAGTCCGTGCATTTGAGCTAAGGCACAACGCAGGAGTAGGAAAGAAGTGGTTGTTAGTCAGAAAGAGTCTAACACTACCTCTCTCATTTCATCCAAGGCGAGAGCAGTCATTGGAGGACTATCGTCCCTCAAAAAAAAGTATGAATGGTTTACACTAAGAAGGGATAAAGCATGTATCTCACTTTATGCCAACTTGGTTGCGCGCCTGCGCTACTATATCAAATCACTATAGTGTTTGATTTGATATCACACTATCTCGGTTGCGCTAATGGACGATGGATCTGATGAAATAGGTCCTTTAGGAACTACAAACTCGCATTTTGGTTGTCCATTTTGAATGTAGTGTTTTTCACTTGTTTTTCGAACACAAATCACTACTGCTATCATTCGTTTCGGATTAGTTCGCGAATGATTTATTTGTAACTGACGGAAGTGTCTTTTGTTTTTCGTTCGTGTATTTACTGGAACTGTGTACAGTGACGCCGGTAAAGAGTTTTGCAATGATTACATTACCTATTATACAAAGGTTAGTTACCTATAGGTTTATTTTGCATATTCATTTGTGGTAGTTGCCTACGAAAATAAAGTCAATTCAGTATTATTATATTCATATTCAAGCTTTTATTTTTAGATAAAATAAGTATAAAGTTACACAGTTTTTAAGCTCGATATATCCAACCACAGTACTATAAACTAACAGTTCAATAAAAAAAATGCACCTAGAATATTTTTCCAAATATTACCAATGTTCAAATCGATAAGAACGAGACAGCGTTACAAAATATGCAACATTAGAAAAGGACCCAGTATCCAGCCTTACATATAGAAGTGTCATCTCTAAATAATCTGCCTACAAACACCTTTAAAGGGTAGGATAATAAAATCGTCCATTTTACTGCTCGTCTGTAACCGGCCGAAATGCGATGCTAATGGTTGTTCGGTGTTTACCTGAGGACAAAACCCCGTAGCCATGCTAAATATTTTATAATATTTGTTTAATGTGCCCTCCAGCTATTTAAGGGAATCCCAGCCTTATGTACCTCATTATAATATTAAATTTTGTTATAACGCTGACGTGTTTTCATACAACATTATTTTATAATGAAAATTGTACGTTTTTTTTATTCAACTGTACTGAAAGAAAAGTTCGTTTGAAAACTATAGTAAACTATTGAAAACTAACTACATATTTGTCAGCAACACTTTGTTCATTTATAAAAAACTATTAATGATCGAATCAGACACGATATTTCAATTAACAACTAAACCTCAAGGGTTGAACTCAAAACTCAAGGGTTATTGAACAATTTTGTAATAAACATACAAAAAGTTCACGAACATATAAACTATACAATAAGCAGAAGACTCTAATCGATTTTTCTTTATATTTACGTATAAACATTATGTTCTGTCTGTGTTCCAAACAAAGGATTAGAATTCCAATACGACTTGCGTCCTTTTTGAAGCCAGGTAAGCCCTTACCTAGGGGTGCTAAAATAAGGGCTATATCGTAGCAATGGTTATTAAAGAGGGTGTTTTCGCTGACTATAGGGGCAAAGATAAGGTTTGTGTATCGGCAGTAATATTCTTAATTAATAAATACAATGGTGTAAAATAATAACATGAAACCTGCGGCTGTGTGAAGGAGTAGGCTGATGGTATTGTAATAAAGGGCGCGCCGGTTTTAAAACATCACGCTGAATATTTATTTTGTTTTGTGTTGTGATCGGACTTATAATATTGTGTTAAGTAGTCCTAAAATTTAGGGAGCCGCGGAAGCCTAACGGGTTATCGGGGCTGCTAATCTAAGAGCAGGACTAGGAACAGGGTGGTTTTGGGTCAGTAAGAGTATGACACTGCCTCTCGCCTAACCCATGGCGGAGAAGCCACTGGATGATTTCCCGCCTCAAAAATAAAAAAGTCTAATATTCCCAATTGGCGCTCCAGTCTCTTACAAAGTAACTAGTGGCGCCTGCAATAGCTATACCCAAGTATTATTTTTGAAGTTCTTTCATATCTAGAAACTCTGTATTAATAACAACGAACATGATAAAAAAAAATTCGATTAGATCAAGCAGTTTGACATCACACTGCCTACATATATTTCGGTGATTCATTCTTATTTCATTAGAAGACAGTCAGTACAGTCAAACACAATCTTTTTTTCTTATAATTCATAAGAGAAAAGAAAAAGGGGATAAAAGCAATGAACAAGAAATTACAAGCTAAGAGCTTTCTATTATTTTTGTATGAAAACTGCACCCTTTAATTCGGGCCCTTGAGTTCGAAGTTTCGAGATTACGTGAACTAATTAAAGGTAAAGTTTGTTTGTTTTATTAACAATAATTTCGGTAATTGCGTTATTAAGTTAATTTGTATGTAAGTCGTGCACCCTACTAGTATTATATAAAGAAATTATTTCGTTAATATTTTTTTAAGAAAAATTCTGCGTGTCGTCTCTAAATTAATACACACATCATCAGAGTATAGTTAAGACGTAGTGACTATCATCAGATATCTATAGGTACTTAAGTGGCAAATGTACTCCCTCCCGAATACAATCCCAGATTAAGCTCGGATAAAATTAAAAAAATTCAATAATACTTGACCTGACCTAAAAATCGGAACAGACCCTTCAATCGACACCACAAAGAAGGTAGCAGATAAAGATACACCTTATATTTTTGTAAAAAAGCTAACGGTAAAGCTGAAGTAAGAAATAAAATGTCCTGTAGTTGACGTTATTGTTTAAAACAACAGTTAAGAATAGCTTGGTTAATCAAAAGTTAGCTAAGGAAGCCGCGTTTTAACACAATTTACCTGATCATGATAGAAGATGGAAATTGTATTAAGTTTCTAAGTTTAAAATAGACCGGAGTAAAGTGGTAGGGTAGATCGCTTTCATGGATAAGATAGTATTGCAAAATTTTTTAGCTAGCTATGAATGAGAAGTAAGATAGAGTAATTAAATTAATTTAGTTGTGGACGGACTATAATAGTGATGTTTAACCACTATTCTTCTGTGTTAGTGTTCGATTGTGGGACATAGTCGTATTTCTAATCTGAATTTTTCAATATATGTATATTAAGCTTAAGTCTAACGTATGACAATATAAAAAAACTCTAATTACTGGAATAAGGACATATCTACCTACGTATTATATTAATTCAATAGATTTCAATAAAACATTAAGAACTGATGTTGAACATTGAAGTAACAATCCCCATCAATTTCAA
Organism: Spodoptera picta; assembly: GCA_038387885.1. Lineage (NCBI taxonomy): Eukaryota > Metazoa > Arthropoda > Insecta > Lepidoptera > Noctuidae > Spodoptera > Spodoptera picta. Next base: position 336,277 of record JAZHFQ010000082.1, read on the forward strand.
CCACAAAGTCATAACTCTGTGATTTATGAAGAATCCAAAATCGCTCGTAAAATTAGTTTTAATGATCGTATACCGTAAAATGGTCATAAACTAATTTATGGTGGATGACTTAGCTGGAACGGTAACGTCTGTCGATTCACTCAATCATAACACGAAGGGTACATTGATTTATCGATGGTTTCTGCAAAATTGCTGTAGGTATCAGTTTTCGTACGATTAGTGACGAACTATTTATCATTATATATGTGGAGATGTGTTTAATGTTTGTCTTGGATTTGTGGTGAAGAGTGATGTATCTTTAGAACAATTTATATTTTCCCTTCGAAACTGTAAGGGTTCAAGATCTATATGTGCACAGTCAAACCATCAACATACTACATATGCAAGTTGAAATAATAGCAGACGAGAATGAAAGGTAACAACAGACAATGTTTACAGTCACAGTTGGACTGAGCACGAAAGGACATGTTTATTATCAGAACGCATCGAATTAATTGCCGCACACCGTCACGGGAAAGATAATGCTGGGGGTAGGAAAACAGCGGAGACCTTATTTTATATTGGAAATAGGGTAAAACTTAATAATATTAAATATAATACAAAAGAGAATAGTTACTGTTCGATAAAGATATAAGTATGAAAGAATCTCACCAACAAATAAATGTCGCAACGATTGAGACCTACAAACAGATAGTACAAAAATAATCATTAAAACAAACACTGAAAACGTACACTTTATATAGAAAGAAAGAAAAAACTATTTATACAACATTTATATGCCATACAATGTTAAAATAATCCAGATCATAACTAACACGGGAAAAATAATCTATAAATAAAAGTCGAATAAAACTTTGCCGTGACCGAGAATAGAGCGCGTAACTCTATTAAACTAGAAACGTGGTCAGGGTTTAATATGAGCAGCGTACGCACGTCTACTGGCCCCAACTTGTCATCGCCACACCCTTCTCGTCATCTTTCAATCGTCTCTATTCACGAATGAACATTAAATAGATGTTCCAATAAGATTATATTATTTACTAAAGTAAACAGTTTGTAGGGCTGTCAAATAAAAATGATACCAAGAACATCCACTTACTTTTCTTAGACCCTATGTCTACCTACCTACCTACTACAAATATTTAATCTTTGAATAATTTAGTAGGTAAGGCAGGTAATGGTTTTGCTCGAAAATTCTTGACTGAAATGTTTTTTTATATTTATTCCGTGTAACTCAGTATAACTGCCACATAGATAAAAAATTCATTGAATAATTCATATCAAAAAAAAATTTCCTATGGCGATCAAATTTGGAAAATCAGTGTCCACTCATTTGTACGAGCCACTACTACTGTATATGAAAAATCATTTTAACAACCAAAATTGTAATAGAACTGTAGACCATTCCTAGAATCACAATAAAAACGCAAAAAATCACAAAAATGGATTGGTCCTAAAAAACCCTGTGGGACACCAACACCTGATTCAACACTCAAACTGGTTTTCTCCCTATATGAAAAAGAAAACATGATAACCGAATCACGGCCCTTTACCATTAAAAATAGCAATACGAACGAACACCATGAGTTTCCAGTAGAGTGAGCACAAGGGGTGGGCAGACATTGGCTTTGTTAGGTAAAACGCACATATTGTGAGGAAAATCACGTTTCCCCGTGTACTGAATACATCTGATTTCCCTTAACCGTTTTTCTTCCGTGAAGGGATGTTGTATTTTTAGAACTGCTACATTGATATTTAGTTTTTACTGATCTAAATATAAGTTTTATGTGGTTTGTGGATGGTTATGTCGGATGTTGTGAGATATTTTATCTTCTGATTAAAATAATTATCAATAATTTTATGTGCTTGGATATAGACAAGCTCAATAAGTAACATGATTTAGCAATTATCGTCTTAGATATATCTAGTGTGTACATTCTCTTACTATTGTAAATTGATAAGTAAATCACTACGGCAAATGGGCATTAATTTGCCACATGTGAGGTACGCACTCGTTTACACTTTATTAATAAATATGGTTTCTGGTAAAATTGATGGAAAAATATGCATATGTTCTGTAAAGGAACAAAAGTATACACTTGGTATTAAATTTTGCCTTCAGCTTGCTTGCTTATATATGAATAAAATTTCGATCAACCGACACTTGTGAGTCATTACAACGTATATTAATTACAACTAAAGCACCTATCTTAAGCAACAAGAAGATTATAATCCTCAAAAACTAAACTCATTAGTGGACAAAATAAACTACACAGCAATAGTATTTTCTGAACCAAAACAGCCTTAAAGGGTCTCTAAATTAATCATAAACAAAGTCGAACCTTAAAACTGTGAGGGTCCAAAAAACATTAAAAAACTTAAATCATTAGCGTTGCGAACGGCCAGACACTGCCAGTTCTGTTTGTTCGCAAAACAATTTACATTGAATTTCAGTTTCAAGTGGCTGGCGGGATATTTCGTTGAGAAAAATGAACTGTTGCACAGTTCAATGAAAATATTTGCTGGTCACCTAACTCGTTTTGTTGGAAAAAATGGCGGAGTTTCGTTTTTATTGACTCCTGTATTAGGTTGTGCTTCATTTAGTACTTTTCAAGGTGTATCTCGTAAAAAAATATATTATTCAAATATCAACGTTTTAAATTGATTCTTAACAACAACTATTCCTTACTTAAGGATTAAAACAATGAGAGTAGGTTTTAGATAAAGGACGGTTGTACTTTTTCCTGGGAATTTTGTTAAATACAAATTGATTGTGATTATTCCACGTAAGATATGCCGTAATTAATATTTTTAATGCTACAACCCTATTACACCGAAACACCCCAGACAAAATTCGGAAACACGGTGATTCTATAACGGAATGTTAAAAAAGTACTTATTTCCTACGATACGAGAAGCACAGGATACTCCCGCAATACACAGTTTTCAGCTGAAAAACATTTTTCATAATCTGAAAACGGCGGTAAGTACGAACATTTCAGCACCGCATTACGAGGAGATATGAAAGGCGTATTATTTTTAATCCCGCCATTCAGTGGCCCGATTCAGCTCGAAATATTTTTTAATGAAAGTTATTTCTACAGCCCGTTAATACGATGTTTTCGGAAGAATCAGTTTTGGTGACATTTTCATAATTTTAAATAGGTGGGACACAAAATATTCTTATCTTGGCGTCATATCACGACATTGTATTTTGAGACAAGAACTGGTAAATCAGAAACTAAGCTATCATGGAAAATTGTCATTACAAAACTCCATCTAAACAGCCGTTATTAGGCAAGTACAAGAGCTAAACATTACTACATAATTCTAATTTTGTTTTTTTTTTTAATTATATGATACATCAAAAATAGACACCAGTCGGAAAATAAAGGGACCTGATACTTCAAAACAAAAATCAGAGCATTGCATTAAGTTCTCAAATTACTTGGTCCATAATTGAAACGCTGTAGGTACAATGTAATATAACACAATAAATTAGTACCACAATTAACAAGGGAGCTAACAAGAGCAGCAATCAACGGCCGAAGGGACCCGTTATGAATTTTAAAATGCTTCTCTCGCTATACCATCAGCACTCTCTTATTTTTATCGCGCAGTATTTTAAAATGATGGTATTTGTAGATGTTTCATATTGCTGTTTCATTATTATTTATGTCATTAAGACCCATTTTTGTATCATTTGCTTAGAGTGAGACCATTTTTCTAATGGTAACGGTGTATTAAGTATTTGGAGTGTTTTTGTGACATTATTACACATAATAGCACAAACAATATATGACAAAATATAATGACTGGTCAACAAGGTTAAAAAACCAGACAGCGCGTAGGACAACACGACACAACGTATAAGTTTCGCCATACAACAATTTGAAGTCTCTTTGTATTCCCAAACCTTTTATCATATTGTTATTTAATCGCTCATCACTCTTATTTAACCCTTTTACAACATAATCGATTAGCTTCATCGATACAATATCCCCCGCATTATTATTGGCTGTCAATCTATCATCATCCACAAAGGAAGTAAACATTGGAATATTGTATCATGGAAATATTCCGTCAAAGTATCCTGACAATGCAACTCCGATAGACCTCAAAAGAGTATGAAAGGAAAATTCAGATTTCCCGGAACATATTGACATTAAAAGGCTTTGTAGAGAGTAATGCAAAACATGCTCGCTCTTAAGATGGTTATACAGGTAAAAGTATATGCAAAGAATAACTACAGCGATTTTTTGTTAATGTAGACATTTTTTGGATAATTTCATGGAACAATTCGTACTGACTGAGACTGACTTTGTAAATGAAAACGCGTACAATGTTGAAGAAATTCAGAGAGTTCTTCAAGGGAATTTTAATATGTTACCGCATATTTTCTGTGGAAATAAACGTGGGTGCTTAGGTAACCTGGGCTTTTGTTGTAACAATAAAACGTGTTTGAAGTGCTCTAGAAAATTTATATCCATATTTGAGATTTTATATTAACGTACTAGAGAAATGGTTTGTTTAGAAGTTGGTAAAGGTGGATTGACATTTTGCAGCCCTCGATAAACAAAGATTTTATTACACCGACATGTATCTTGGCTGAAAGTGATGGCGGTCCTTGCAACTAAATAAGTCGAAAGGTACGAGTTTGCAACATCAACAGTAGTTTGAGCCAGGAGCTAATAAGACCGAATCCCACATAGCAACAGTTTGCCAACCCAACATACATAAGTAAAGATCTTTTTACTGATTTTGTAGGAGGCCACATCTCAAGGACTTTGAGGCCATATCTCCAACAAAATGACTTAGCTCAATAAAATATTCAAACGTTAGGAGGACGAAATTCTTAGAAATAATAATTATTACTCTGTAATGCTAGGGACCGTAGGAAAACAGAGTTACCAAGGGTAATGTCGAAATTTTTAATTCAATAAAGTCATTGGCCGAGATCAAACAAAAAAAGAAAGAAAGCGTTAGCCGTAGAATTTGATGAGAAAAACGTTTTATAAAAAGACTTTCGTTATTCATGGACGTACAGCGGTTAATATAAATACATAATTAAAGTTGTACTAATGTTGGATTATCAAAGAAATAGGAATTTCTTTTTAATAATAAGATTCTTTTCAGTTCAATGACTAAAAATAGTACAAACGTACTAAGTTACAATAACAAACTCTATCGAATATATTCCTGGTATCGCATTCATGTAAAATTCTCGAAACAAGAAAGTTAAACCGAAATTGTATGAACACATCATTGAATTCAACCATGCAAATAACGTAACCGTTTTAAACCTCCACAAAATATTGATATTGAGGGACTTCGTTAAATATAAAATGTATGCTTTGCTTTACAACTTTCAATTTTAATCCCTGAACTTTAATGCTTGCTTTCGTCTGTCAACAGCCGTTCATCGCCGAACTTGTTTAATTTAGGCTCGACGCACCTTTGTGTGATAATAAAATAAAAAAGTTTTTACCTACATTTGCCCAATACCCGGCGATAGCACGTCAAAGGGAATATTTGATAACGAATTTGATTAAAATGTGGACGAAAGGAAAATAAAGATTTTTTGCAACAGAAAAAGGCAATATTTGCTGTCGATACAGTTCTACGATTGGTGTTTTTAAACTTTTATAAAACTTTAACAAACTGACGAAAACTTTATACAAACAGGCAAAGCAACGGGCTAATACTGAACTCATAAACTAGCAAAATGTTGCTATACCATCAACACAGCTTTGCCAATCACTTCGGGTTAGCTAAACAATGGCTATGTGATATCATGTAGTTCAATAACTATGCATACATATAACTATTCACTATAGGTATCGTCGATACATGAGGGCATACTCCGAACGTTTGTGCGCATCAAAATTCCGTTCCAAAACATAATTAATCCTGAATATCGAATCAAATAGCATTGAAAATGGCTTTCTATACCCGTTTCCTCTTGAGCCACTTACCAATGCTAATACCGGCTTTTAGTTCCATTTGCAAATGGAAATTAGTTGACAGGGGCTCAATCTATGATAGTTTCGTTTACTGTCTCGACCGCATCAGTCTACCTTTACATGATAATGTCGAGCATCCCTCTAGGGCCCATAATTGGACCAGAATTTTTGCATTTTAAATTACATGGGTTTAATGTATTATGATATAGAGGTATGTAACTATCATTCGAATACATATTTGAATTATACTAATTAACGTAGCTTGCTGTACATACACGAACATAAATCATTGTTATAACACATTGTAGTTCGTTGAAAATAAACAAAAATATTTACACTCCAGCTAATCTATCAAGCTTAGTTTCTAGTGCATAATATGCAGCATCATTTATAAAACGGGAACCATCTAAGAACAAAACTAAACAGTGATAAATCTTCATTTTGCACACAATTATTCTCTTCTAGTACACGACTTATGTTTCAATGTCTGCCTTCAGTTGAAGCTCTCACTTCATTTGTTCCCGTCGAAAACTCCTAGCTAGCTAAAGTGTTTGTTTTTAAAACGATCTGCAAGAGCGCTATTATTGTACCTACTTTATCTTTGAAGATGGAGTTGTGCTTTGCTTTATAAGTAGGAGTGAAGTTTTTATATTGAGTGTGAGAGTTCTAATTTGTTGGTTGAGGTCGTTCGATAGTTTATTTCGTTAAGAAACTTAAAAAGACTTCTATTTAAACTTAGACTTTAGTTTAGATCGTAGACAACATGGAAAACGAAAAAACAGATTATTTGTATAGGTACTTCTGATTCAAAAGATTTTTCAAAAGTTTCAAGACAACTGTCTCACATTCCGAGATTTTTGCCTTAATTATCCTTATTTTCCCAGGCTATTGTAGTAGCTAAATATTCCTTAATACGCTGATTAATTAATATCACAACTTTTAATGCATTTCAATGAGCCATTTCCTTTGACACTTTTACAAAAGAAGTCCCAATCACAAGACTTCTGTTATTTTAGTTAGCTTACAAAGCAGAAATGCGATACGACAGTTCGAATCATTAGCTCTTAAATCGACTAACTACGTTCACAGACAAAGCGCTACCCGTTTGGTGGTAGACCACAATTTCACTCACCGACACATTGTACCTCTAGGTTAGGCTAAAGGCATATTGTGGGCTTGTCGTATTACTACGGTAAACTTCCTACCCCTCTTAGAAGTAATTAGTTTGCGTCCCTTTAGATTGGTATAAATGTCCTGTTTTGCGTAATCGTTATTATGGGTTTTGTGAGTCATTTACAGGGTTGAACAATGGGACAGAATCTCCATTGTAGATACAGTATGATTGTAGGTAATGTATGATGATAATGTATGAACAAAACATTGAATGAAAAATCAGTGGCTCTTATAAATAAAACATTTTTTGGTTCCAAAATAATAAAATTGGCTCCTTAATATACTTTGTTTTCGTTAATTTTTAACTTCAAAGAGCGAAAGAGTTTGAACTGTTTCCAGCTTTACTTTTAACTTTAAGGAGGGGTTCGACTTTATAACTTATTATTCAGTTTGTAATTTGCGCATTATTTACCGTTTTGTTGATCCTCTTTATTGCTTTATAGTCAGAAATTCCAACATTACCTGCAAAAAGACAAAACAAATTAATATTGCAAATTAAGTATTAGTTCAATACATGAAGAAGCAGCAAACGACATTGAATATGGTTTGAGTAACCAATCTGTGAAAGTACACAAGACTAACACAACCTCGATAAAAGGTATTAATATCAGAAAATCGACCTCCGTATAGCCTAGAACCACAAAACCTTATAAAAATATACTGGCAAGTTATGCTACAGTATCTATTACAGTAATGGAAACCCATATTGCTTCAGCACGCCAATAAACCGTCCCGTGACACTAAACCTTATGAGTTGGGTCTCTGAATTATCTACGACAGTCGTAAACTTTTTTCCGTCATGCAGCGTATTGTCCTTTACTTTCTACTTTTCGTGGTCAGAAATAGTTTTATTGAATTCAGTACAAACACGCTAGAAAAGTTTGTTCATTTCAAACATTGAAGTACCTACTGCGGGCTGGAAATATTTTTAGCTTTCAATTGGGTTTTGAGATTTAAATTGTTCAGTTTTGTTTGAAGTAATTTTGTAGTACTTTATAAGTACGTTTTCTGAAATAAAATCTACAATTTTGACAGTAAAAATAAAAATAATTTGGGATGGACAGAAGTGTAATAGTCAATTTTCTCCATCATTAACTTTAAGGTTATCAGTACGGTCAGGTTAGCACTAGATTCTAGAGATAGTTCTTACTAAAAAAATCGGGAGCTTGACCCTTTTCTGTTTTGATTCATTCCGGAGCAAACTGGTAGGTAATATCTGGTCGAATCCGCCGCAAATTGGATTGGACCGCACTGGCGTACCACGACTTTTGTATCGTAACGTCTATTTTCTGCACCACAAGGTAGCACTATGATTTTTACATACCGCCTGAATGTAGTGGAAAATTCAACATGTTACCATATTTGATTTATTTAGTTTAAAAATAAAATCTTTACATTTGCTAAGCTGAACAAGGTTTTGGTTGGACACTTACTATAACATAACTAACATAACATCACGCCTTTTATCCCCGAAGGGGTAGGCAGAGGTGCACACAGAAGTAACACCCACTTTTCACTATTTATGTTATGAGTCCCATGTAATAGGGGGTGAGCCTATTGCCATATACCGGGCACATTTCCAGACTCCGTGCTACTACTGAGAATTTTTAAAAACCCAGTAATACTTTGCCCGACCCGGGAATCGAACCCGAGACCCCTTGCCCGGTAGTCGCACTCGCGACCACTCGGCCAACGAGGCTTACTATAATTTGTTATGTATTAAAATTTTATTAAAAATACTTCACTTTTAAAGAAAAGAGTGTAAGAAGATTGCTACTTAGGCAGTGCACCCGCCCACTGTCCATACCGAAGCATAGAACATCAGGCTTTCGGGGTAGCTTCCGATATGCCGCATCGAAAGTGTGGAATAACCTGCCTCCACCTGTCAGGTCTCTCAACGCCATTGGTACTTTTAGAACACACGTACGTCGATATTTGATGGACGCACAGAGAAAGATAGGAATGGCGATTGTCAACATATCATTAATATAACTGTTTGGCTGGGAAATGTGTCGACTTCAATGTCACTGGTTCCATCTCGACTGGGCGCCGCAGCTGTGCTCGGTCTCGTGCGTGCTCGATATTACTCACTGGTGCCTGTCACATCACATCACATCACAACACAACACAATTGGTTACATTCACATGTGTTCAGTGGTCGCCGGCGTATGGCGTAGTGTCGCAGTTTTGCCTGCTTGCTATCGCCATCCCATGGCATGACTATGCGTTCGCTGAGGTGGCGGGGGCAGTTGGATGCTAGTCACTTTGTGTTTTACCTCTATTATATTATTTTAAGTTTTTTTTGGATATTGGTAGGTTGCATTTAACTACACGTTTTTTTAATTTGCTTTTTTGTTTTTATATATTTGTTTTGTTTTGTGCATTTTATTTTGTGTTTTTGGGGAAAATTGTTTTATGTTTATCGTTGTCTGATTGGTGACTTGTTCTTCCGCGAGTCACTCAAGGGGCCAGTAGAATACCAGCGCAAGGCCCTGTCTTGCACATGCTGAACAGGTCCCATTTCACCGCAGACTTGGGACATTAGTAAATGTATATAAACTTATGTGTAAAATCTGTACGTGTCACCTGTTTTTTTAGCGTGTGAAATAAAGTCTTTCTTTCTTTCTTTCTATTATTACAGAATAACTAAGAAACTAAGTACCTACAACTAAATCCGTACTTCTCAATGCCATCAAAATGTCAAGGATGGTTAAATTGCTCATAAAGTCCTGATGGACGTGGAACATAAAACAAAGTAAAGCCATAGATCCCTTTAGCCGAGGCTGGCAGTCGGAGATACATACATAAATCCTTTGACTTACTGATGCATCTTTGAGTACATTTAAATTACTCTGGAATGCACTAATCTATTTTGTCGTGTTCTGCGATTTGATGATCCATATAAACATTTAGTGGTTTAAATGCCAAAATAGAACACGTCTTGATGATAGGTAAATTGAAATTGTATCGAGTTCAAAATACAGAGTAACCAGTAAGGTACTTTTTTACCCCATGAAAACAGGTTGGGAACAAATAATGAGTCTGTTATATTTTAGACCCTATAATAATAAGCAATATGATATTCGAACAGAGGAACTATGACTATTTTCCATTTCATCAGGCAGCGTCAGATGCGTAAATGTTTTGCTTAAAAGTTTGTTGTCTATAAGTCTACGCATACAAAATATTTACCGCCAGACGCAGCGTAGTACATACGTACCTAGAGTTACGTCTATCTACATTCATATGCCTCTTCTATAAAAAAAGAATCATGATAATATAATATAATGTAATAAAATGTTACACCAAGAAGTCTCCAACTCCAATTTTATCCGCAAAAAGTATAACTCCAACAAACTAATAGCATTCACAAAAACCTGCCGTGGTCGAGTACAATTCCACGCCTCTGTGACATCGCATCGTTGCCATTTTGTATCATTTTAAGATATTTTATTACCTTTCCCGTCTCCGTCAGTTTCACGTCACATTTACCGTAAAATTTAATTTGTCACAAATATGCGGGAACTTTATACGCTGACAAAGAGCTATGAAAAGTTCCCGGTTAAAATTCCTGGAGCCCTTTTTTGCTGTCGACGCTGCAAAGCGATCGGCGGCTTTTATTTTCATTTTTCAAGAATGGTAATATGTTTTCAGACGCAACCAAATATACAACGTAACGGTTTTAAAATTAATTTTTCAATGCTGACGTTTATAAAATTGAGGTTGTGGCTACTTTTGCTTCTGGCTCCAAAATAAAATTTATGTTAGCAGAATTTTCATTATTGGATATCTGAAAATGGGGATGTGGAACACACAGTTATTAGATAAGTACAATACTCTATTTCAACACAGATGCTGCATAAGAACTTCATTTTCGCAATATAACGTCATGACCTTTCTAATTTTAAGACTTATCTAATGTTAGGAATTCTCCTATAAAGGGTACCCATCAATACGTAAACATCTTTGACATTTGACCTGTCAAATAACAATAGACCACCGAACCAAACACAAACAATCAACTTTAGCCAAATTCACTTTAAACAAAACAGTTCCGTAATCTGTCCACGAACTATACGGCCGAAAAACATCAAATGCCCATCATCAAACATGAACGCACCATCATGAACTTAAGCAGCTTGTTTTAAACACATTTAAAAAGGTCTACTGGTATCAGTATCGTTGCTACTGCCATCAAAACTGCCTAAATTCGTACCTTAATTAACAATGCGAGCGATTCAAAGCGTAAACTTCACAAAGGTGAGGTAGACAAAAGCGTTTGACAATAATCCCATCAAAGGGCGCTGAACAATACGCTGACCTATTCTGTCCAGTCTCTACCTCTACAGTTCATCTGACGGTATTGTTCTGTTTTTGTGAGCAATTTATTTGTAATAAGTAATTGTTGTTTTAATGGACAGGAAGCGGAATAAAATGTTCTTTTTTGCAATTAAAATGGGAAAATTGTTCGGTTTACTTCCTGTTGGGTGTCTAGGAAGAGTTTATTGTAGATGTTTTTTTCTGAAGATACAACAGTACTAAGAATTCAGAGTATCATAGAAGGAGTATTAACCATAACCCATAATTACGTAGGTATTCATTCGATAGTTGATGTATATGACAAAGTTACTCTTGCAGGTAGCAAAACTAATTATAAAAATTCTACACGGCTCAACAACTAGGACTTTAACACAAAGCGCAATACAATACAAGTGACTGATATACGCTGAGCTATCAGGAACAGTATCAGAAATTCCAATGCTGATTACGTTTCATATGTATGCAGCGAACGTGTGTTGAGCTGGATTGTTGGTAGCATTGAAAGCCAGGATTATTAACATGACATGGAATGCGCAACAGTAATCATTTAGATAGCAATTAGCTCAGTCCTGGATTGTTCAGTACGTTTTGTGTTTATTTCTGTTTATATTTACAAATTTTTGCTTGACACACAAATAGTAGAAGGGAAGTAAACGCATTTATTCATTAAGTAATCAACGTCGTTGTGCTTTTATTTTCTCGTTTTATTTTCAACAGTACTTTAGTGCAGTATCAAGTCTTCTATAAGTTTCACCAACATCCGTATTTTAAAAGCATCCCATTGGGAATTATACCTACTCGAGGTTGGACCCCATATCAAACTTTCCAGCTTTGGTCTACCTACACATGGCTACTATGGTTATAACAAACTTTTTAAAGCAAATACCTATTTTCTAAATTTGAAGATGTTCACTTGTATCTTGAGGTCAGTCTCTTAAAGTACAGCTTATTTACGGATTACAACAGCAAACTACAAATTGTTTAAAGTTAGTTATTATTTCATTTCGGCTAGATTCCATCGATATATACCTACCTAAGTTCTTTCATTTTTTTCGTTCTTCGAACTTTGTTCATTTTTGGGATCACATTTTGGCGATTAACAGATTCCATTATGTAATTGGTCTATAAGTGAAAACCATTATTTTAAACACAATGTTTAAGTTAAACACACAGATATGACACGCAACAGTAAACCGTTAATTAAATGGAGCAATATTTAACCTATCCCCATAATTTAGGTTTACTGGATTACGTGTAACATTATGGTAATTATTAACTATCCGGTAGTTTAACCACGGGATAGTTCACGTGTTTACCTGTTATTTATAGGGCTTTCCATTAAACCTACAGTTTTAAAGCTAGACATAATAATGAAAGTGGTTTCCGACTATAATTTTATGCCTTTGAAAGGTTTTGCGGTAGATTTAATGGTCCCTGTAGGTTTTACCTAGGCTAATAATGATTCAGAGTGCGTAGTTGATCGGCTAGGTGGTAAGTTAACTATAACTCCTCGTGGTGTAATATAGGTACCCAGGTTATAAATCGGTTAAGTTCAAGGCTGTTTAGAATTTTGGTAAAATCTGGGCTATAGAGGACTAACTCTTCTAAACCTTTTGCAAAATGATATTGTACTTCGTTGTATCGTATGGTTGTATCTATTTTCAATGGAGTTATCCATCTCTACTTCACTGGTTTAATGAATTCTCTGTAGTATTAAAAATAAAGTTACTAGCGTCCGAATACTGAAAGGCTATTCAATTTTTAGTCGCATTTAACTAAGCGCTAAAAGCTAAGCTAAAAGAAATTGTACTGACAGAACTCTGTCTCAACAAATTCTTTGTAAAATGACAGGGATGGCACGATATTTAAGTACAAATTAGAATTGAGTATCCTTTCAATATTCGGGCGTAAGCTTCTTATTGGTTTTAATAATCTCACAGAAAAACTAAACAAAGAAAGAATAGGTACTTCATATAATAACAGAAATATAATCAAGACAAAACTAAAAAGCTAATTCAGAGAAGCAAATGCCAAAATAAACGACATCTTCCACCTTTTAACGTTAAAATAATACTCAATACATTGGCTCTGTTATTGTTTCGTGAAGCCATTAAAATGTTGGAACTTGGGCCATAAAAGAAAAAAATAAGTTGATCCGTCAGCCGCCACACTTGTTCTGGCGTGAATTAAAAAGTTCACATTTCGGGTGACTGGACTCACTTATGGAGTTATGGGATATCCGTGTTCTGCTTTCAAGAAAGTTTCTGAAATGACAAATTTCAGGGCTTTTTTTGTGTTGAACCTTTTGAACCTTTTACCATTATTTGGTTTTTTGAAGCACAGTTTGAAACAAACAATAACGTCTCGTCGTCTTAGAATAGGATTGGTTTTTGCTAAAACATTTTGACTGTCTCGTCGGCCGAGTGGTCGCAAGTGCGACTGCCGGGCAAGGAAAGACTCTTGTAGGAAGGTGTAATTCGCGGGTCGGGCAAAGTATTAGGTACTAGGTTTTAATCTCAATGGTAGCACGGAGTCTGGAATCGTGCTCGTGGAATATGGCAATAGGCTCGCCATCTATGATTTATAAATTAACTAGAGACACATTGGTTAACTAATTGCATTAAATATTAATATTTATCTACTTAAAATAATAGTTTGGCGTTTATTGCGATGGAAATTACGATGTGGGCGGTAATTTATATGTAGTTAATTGATTTGATGTCCATAGTTATTGGGCGAAATATGGAGTGGTTTAGTTAATTTATATTAGAGTCTTTGAATAAATAAATATTAAAACTAATGTTGATATTCAAAATAAACATAATTTAGATTTGTTTACAGTTCAAATAATGAAGTTTTGTTTACATTATAGTTTCAATGATGTCAAATTAAACTTTTGTTTATTTAGAAAAAAAGGTTGCCCCACACAAAGATTTTCTCCTGTGCCGTGCGTGGGTGGGTTTACTAACATACAAGTTAACACACATGACACTCGGATCTTGGATAACAATCTGTGGATCACAAAACGAAATGTTCCGTGCGGGAATCAAACCTGCGACAGTAGCCAAGCCACCGCGCCAACCATGCATCCGAGTCGAGCATTAATAAATACATACATATAAAAGCAAACCCCAAAAGTACTTCAGACAAAATTCCAGTTTATTTGAATATATATATATATATATTCAAATAAACTGGAATTTATATATATATATATATATATATATTAAAAAATGGCAGTGCAAGAAAAAAGAATATTCATGCATATCTGTCAATAAAAGTAAGACCTAGATTCCGCTAATCACATTAACCTAGATTTAAATTAATCGACGGTAGGTAAATAAAACTACAGTGCAATATGAATTCATCATAAGATCCAATAAGATAAACAGTTCGCTCATTTGAAGACACTTCTGAGTAAGTTGCAATCTTTTTGAACCGTAATGTTTTACGCTGATTGGTTTGTTAAATGGAGCTGGCCAATGAGAGCGCCAAACGTCACAAACATGTCGATCCTGTTAACGTAAGACAGACTTGCGTTAGGCCCTCAGTAGCATAAACAAAACATTCGAGACACGCACCAGTTCATAAATTAAAAGCACTTTATTTGCTCCCTATCGAATCTGATCTGATGTCCATATATTTTATCCGGGCGCTGAGCGAATGCTAAACGACTTCGGAAATGTTCGGAGAAATTCGGAAGTGATCGGAACTGCTAAAGTCTTTAAAGAACTCTTAAAATAATCAATTTGGCATTGCTGCGTTTATACTACTCTAGATTTTTTGTGTACCGTTAAATTGTACGTGTATTTTTCGAATTCGTGATTTCAGGACCGCTCTATGTTATCTATCCGCAAATATATTAAAAAATAGCCTGTTTAAATTATTAAACATTCTGGAGATTTAAAACTACACTAGCGCCAAAGCTAAGCCAAAACTCACATTCGTTCTTGACCGTCCTTACATCATCCACTTACCACTTTGTCAAAACGCTATGACAAATTCTTACAATTTATTCTTATGATCTCACATAAAAATAAGCTTGTTTACATAAATGTTGCCAAAATACTTTCGCATTATGTGTTGTGATGATTGAATAATGTTACGAGTCAAACTTTTCGTGTGTGACTTATAATCTGCTTACAAATGTAAATAGTTCCTTTAGTTTATCATAATCTGTCAGCAAGACAGTTTTAGTGTTCTGCGTGGATATTCAGACATTATTGAGATCTTTTTCAAGACCTTAAGTTATTAGGAGTCTACTGACTAGTACATAATATTATTATATTTCATCGTCATTGAAGTTTTAAAATTCAAAACGCTTATTGCGGTATGTCCACTGCCAATGTACCTGATCTGAGATCTCCAGTTCTAGCGTGAGCTATTCTTATCGTCTTAATTATGACATTGAGGTCGGTCAGAGCTTGATCTGTGTTGGAATATTATAAGGCTTTCATTATTTATTAAATTCGCCGTTCATTATTTATTAAATCCAATAAAAGCGTAATACTAAACACAAAATTGCTTTTACATTCGTAATGAAAATTGACAGGTTTAAGTTGCTCTACATTCCAGTTTTGACATTTGAAATTTTCCTTATTTATACAATTTTCCATGTGCAGTTCTATTTTGATTGTCTGTTTATTCATACACCATGATCATTTTAACTAATACGCTACTATATTAATCCAAAATACATGTTCATAGTGAGCTCATCAACGTGTATAAAATACGCGATAAATAATTTACAAGATTTAAAACTGCAAGCCTCATTTAAAACAACATAACTAACAAGTGACTGTAAAGCACAACATACACGACTCTCATAATAAGTGACACAAGTCATACAATTTCCACAACAATAACAACAGATGTTATCTACATGAAACATGCGTGCACCATGTTGTATTATGACGTCACTGACGCACGCGCGGCTTTCACGGACGCAATTTGCGTGCGAAGCGCCCCCTATCTCACGGTCGAACGACTCAACTACCAAGTACCACGTGCCTGTTGCACAATATCATGGAGCAGTAATTGGAAGTACGTTTACTTAATTGTTATAGAGAACTAACAGTGTGCTTCGAATATTCCACATAAGGTTTAATTGAAGTTTCAGTAACTATATGTGCATTTTTTTAGTAATATCTCAGACAGCGAATTATGTGACCTCAAAGTGGCGCTTGATTTTATAAACGTGGACCGTATCACTGAAGCTACAAGTTCTACCAAACAAAGTTTCCCGATAAAAACCCAATACACACGTTAGCTTAGCACATTTCCTTCAAAAAAAATGAATGAATAAATCCTTATTCACTTATATTACCCAAACAACTTAAACACGTCATAAATCAACAAGTCATGCACAACAATTACGAGTTTCTGAACGGCCATTAAAAGAAAATGATTTATGAACACAACGTATATTTTTATAAACATGCATCTAAGTCAGTCGCGGACCAAATCCTAGTATTAAAGTTGTGCAAAACATCCATATTTCATTATTTTACGGAACTCTTTGAAACTCTGTTAAAGACTTGCAAAAGTTTGTAAAGTCATCGATCAATTTTGCCCATTTCCCCTAAAACAAACAGTTTAGCCGATCGATCTAGCAAACATAGAGCAGGAAAGTAGTGTTGGTGTTCTTGTCAAACGTGATTGATGTAAATATTAAGTGTGATTAGATTTTACAATGTGGCCCGAGTTTTGAAATAATAGGATCATCTTTTGTTTTGGTAAATGCACTGATTTTCATATGACTCTTCTGATTTACTGCTAACAAAATAACAGTTACTTAATTCAAGAAATCACAAATAACATGTATAAGTCTGTTCTATATACCCGTTTTGCTTAGGACCTCTTACAAAACTCAGGCACAGATATAGTTAGCTCAGAGTGCCAGAACTGCAAACTTGATTACGTAGCACTGAGTGAAGAATAGAATTTACATTGAAATACACACAGCACACGTAGAAGTTGTGACACAGATTCACAAAGTAAACTAATGCCGCACTAATTGGCATAATACTCATGCGAACACATTTCGTGTTATTTCATAACTTCCTACCAGCAAATACGTGTAGCCTTTAAACGATGCGTTTCTCATAACCGAAACACACGATGCCAAAGTTGTATATTAAAACTGCATCTAACCTAAATCACGTTCTATGTTTATTCGACGAAAAATTCACTTCACTTTAGTTATTATTTCGTCCTAAAAAAACCAATGAAAATAAAACGAACGATTAAACTCTGCAATAAATAACATTAATTCCTTAACACTTAAACGACAAACGTTTTACGATTTCTCAAACGTTGAATGGATTTAGGATCCAGTTTTTACCCTTTCTAGAACGTTCCTTTTACGTTACATTGCGTTTTCGATCGTCAGTATTTCGTCGTTTACGGGACATTTACTCGTAAAACTCATTTAGTGTTTATTACTGTCCCCATAACATTTAAAGTGATGGGCTTTAATGGGTATCGGGAGCTGTTTATGTTGGTTGATAGTTTATTTTGTAATTATGGGGTGAGAAATCGATCGATCATGTGCTTTTACGATGTTAATATTGATAGAATTTGTTTATTTATATTCCCATTTTCCATAGTTGTTTTTTTTTGCTAACACTACTAACGGTAGATTAGGTTCATTACTTACATTTTTCTCAATTAGAAACAGAAACTACTTCAGTATACGTGAGGTCAGAAGCACGTAAGTGCCCATGGCTAACGAAAACAAACGGTGGAAGGCTCCACTATGTTTCAATCCAAGCAAACTTGCACAAGATGATGATATCGGATTTTGGACCTAAACTAACATTCCCAAGAGGAGCTCCTTGTTCTAAGCGAAAACTATCAGATTATGTTCCCGTTAGCCTATTTGCTGGACCAATTTGTGAATAGAATTTGGCCAAACAGGAAAATGATGGGATATTCCAGTTATTGAATTTATGGAAGATTTATGGATGGAGACCGTGTCGTAAGAATATTATTTAGATGGATATTGGCAGTTGAAATCTATGGAACAGGCTATTCTTTGCCAAAATACTTTTGAAAATATCTTTATAGTCTATTCATGTGGTGGGAAATACAAATGTTAGTTAGGAATTACACTCCTCCTTACATCACTGCAGTTGTATTGTGTAATGCTACTTCTAGTGTCGAAAGCTACTAAAACAAATTAGCCTGAGAACTGTTTCCTAACTCTTGAGACCTAACATTTTGAAAAGGTGAATAGTTTTAAATCTTTAACAATTAAATGCGACGCGAACAAGGCAGAATCGGGTTAATAGACATGAAAGGTGAGCGGCTGACATTTTGTTTCGTTCGTGAAGGTCTCAAGGAACATCTAACATTTTGGCTTTACTGAGAATGAACGCAAAAGACTCGTGGATATATTATAAATTTGTCTGGGCTTCGTTTGATATTCTGTATTGTTGTACATTTGATAGATAGCAAAAACATGATCTGAGACTAGAAATGTTTTCTTTTAGCTAGAAATTCTTGGAAAATGTACTTAGACGTTTGATAAATATGTAAGACGTCTGAAGAACATTGAGCGAATAAATTGTATTGGTGTTTATTCAAATGTGGCATGTTTAAAATATGATAAGATTCATACTGAATCTAGTGGAAAAAAAGTAAAATCAAAGACACCCGCAGACCACATTTTAGTTACTAAAGAGGTTGTCATCCAAAGCCATCTGTATCAATGGACGAGATTTTCATGTTTCTCTTTTGAACAGTATTTAATTTTTGTTTCCTGGTAGTTCAACTTAAAACCTTTGGTAGGTAGCTACGTGTGGTAAAATAAACTCAGTGATCATTTAATCCTCACTGTGATAATGTTCTCCACATACACCTTGACCTACTTGAGGTGAAGGAGATCCCGTGGGGCGTCTACTTGAGTGGTTGCCGTGAAAACGTGGGAGCCATCTATCTTACTATGGAGCTTAAGGTATACCTAATATATTCTAGAAAACTCTTTTAAACTGAACTACTTTCTATCCCCCATTATAGATATTGGTTTCTCCGTTATATGCTTTCCTAGTTGGTCAATCGGAACGGCTGTAAACGTTGGTTTGAAACTTTGAATAAGGTTCTTAAATTTTCATGATGATGATGTATAGTTACAGGATTTGGCAGTAGACTGCAAAACTATGAAAACGTTCTAATGTGTGAATAGAAAGACGAATAATTATTATTATATTAAAGATGCATCAACGTTGGCAACCAATGATGAATGGAAGAAGATGCTAACGGTGTAACTGTGCAAGAAGTATTAAATAAATATAACAATTATTATACAGACTTGTTTACTACTTTTGCGTGATGCTATGTAAAAATGTTATGTATGAAATAACAATCATATAAACATTAAATAGTCTTACATTACACAACTTGGTCATTAATACAAATAGCTGTAATGTGTCAGTGTGTTTTTCATAGCATTTTTCACGCTCGTTTCATAACTGTTAATGGGTTTTGTTGAAAACAAGATGGCGATTGATAGAATTCTACTGCCGCCAAGATATCCATGGACGATGTTACGACATAACATTTTGAATGTTATTTTTCAGCTTCAATGAGATAAAGAAATGCATTATTTATTTATTTATTTCTTCTTCACAAAATACATCAGTGAATGGCGGACTTAATGCCTTAAGGCATTCTCTTACAGTCAACACACACACACACACACACACACACACACACATAAATAACCTATAGAATAAATATATATATTAATACAATATTTTATAAATCAGTATAGACATATACATACCATATAATACATACTACTAAACAAATACTTATTATACCTATTGCATAAATACTACAATATTATTATATATATATAAAAAAAAACGTTGTCAGAATAGTTTCCTCAATTGTTTTGAGTCTGCCAATGCTTAAGTAAATGCTCACGGACTTTAAATTTAAAGGAATTGCGACTTGTTGCCATTCTGATCTCCTTGGGCAACGCATTCCACAAAATAACAGCTTGAATGAAAAAGGAAGAATGAAAGAAGTCAGTGCGATGAGAGATACATTGAAGATGTCGATTTTGAGACGAACGAAGAAATTTTGTGTGGTTTGCGCACGTATATTGGAAGTAAATAGAACACTAAATTACCATATAGAAAAATCAGGCGGAGTCAAGAAAGCATGGGTCGAATTAAGAGACACTACAACCTGGATCGACAGCATGAAAAATCATAGAAACAAGAAAAGTAAAACAAATAGAATCGAAATATTAAAAGTAGCAACAGAATATTACCGCGAATTATACAACAAAGACGTAACAATAGAGGAATCCAACCAGCTAGTAAGCTGGGTCAGAACTGACGAAGAAGAGACCCCCTATATACTGCGAGATGAAATCAATAAGGCTATCAAATCACAGAAGAAAGGGAAAACGCCTGGAGGAGACTGCATATCTAATGAAGTGTTAATAGGATCATCCAAAGTAACGGTAAACACTATTACTGAGATATTTAATGAAATTTTGCGCACAGAATATATACCTCAACAGTGGACTATATCAACTATTATATTACTACATAAAAAAGGGAACAAAGATGATATAGCCAACTATAGACCCATCAGTTTGATGTCCAATGTGTACAAAATATTTTCAAAAGTACTGCTAGATCGTTTAACAAAGACTTTGGATGAAAACCAACCCAAAGAACAAGCAGGTTTTCGCAGCGAGTTCTCAACAATTGATCACATTCACTCTATAAAACAAGTAATCCAGAAATGTAATGAATACAATATTACTTTTTACCTGGCATTCGTGGATTATAATAAAGCGTTCGACTCTTTAAAACACACAAAGATTTGGGAAGCCTTAGAAACACAAGGAGTGGAGAAAAAGTATATTCGACTGATTACCAACATATATAGGAACATGAAAGCAAAAATAAGAACCGAAAGAGATGGAGATTTTTTTCCAATAAAAAGAGGAGTAAGACAGGGTGATCCTTTGTCACCCAAACTTTTCTCAGCTGTTCTCGAACACGTGTTTAGACGTCTCGAATGGGATAACTATGGATTAATTATCAACGGAGTGCGATTAAACCACCTTAGATTTGCAGACGACCTTATAATAATTTCCGAAGATTCAACAAGTTTACAAAAGATGTTAGAACAACTGGTGTATGAAAGTGATAATGTAGGATTGTCTATGAATACGGCGAAAACCAAAATAATGTCAAACTCGGAAAACACCCCTATAATTGTCAATGGAAAAACCATAGAATATGTGAAGGAATACACGTACCTTGGTCAGATCATATCTCCAATAGATTTGGCAACAAAAGAAATTAATAACAGAATCACTTTGGCATGGAAAAGATACTGGTCCCTCAAGGAGATCATGAAAAACCCACTCGTGCCACTGAAAGCAAAGAGCAAAATATTTGATACGTGTATTCTGCCGGTTATGACATATGGTTGCCAAACCTGGAGCTTAACTAACCATAACATACATAAGTTAGAAACTTGTCAACACAATATGGAACGGAGCATACTTAACATTAAATTAAAAGATAAAATAAAACTTAGAGGTATAAGAGGGAAAACTAGAATCACGGATGTTACTTACTGTGTTAAAAAACTAAAATGGAGGTGGGCAGGCCATATGATGAGGAGTAATAGGGATAAATGGGGTAAGGACGTAACAGAGTGGTGCCCAAGACAATACAAACGAAGGAAAGGGAGACAGCGTCGTAGATGGGAAGACGATTTCAAAACAATAGCGGGACATAATTGGATGAGACAAGCGCAGAATCGCATCCGATGGCGAGCTCTAGGGGAGGCCTATGCTGGACAGCAAGACAATCTTCATGTACCGGTGTCAAATAATTAAATAAGATTATTGTTATGTACTACAATTGTAAGAAAGATTGTTAAATAAAGGCTATTATTATTATTTTCGGAAAGTAAACTTTCTTCTTAGCTATCAAGCTAGTTTCATCCATATTTACGGGCCGAAGCCAAGTAAATACAGGGTGTGGTGAGTAGTGTTATGTGTTTGGGGGTGTAGTCTGGTGGTTGATCTCATTGTCTTCTATTTGCATGAACTTTCTGACGATTCTACAGGTATTTAGGATTGCAGCTTTTTGGAGAGTTATGTATAATGTTTCTTTTAAATCTAACAATTTGAGACTATGGAGAAGATGGTTTGGTATTACACCTGTGGTGGACAGAACTAAAGGGACCACATAAACTTTATTTTGCTTCCATATTCTAGCCACTTCATCTTTGAGTTCTGCATATTTCGTAATTTTTTCGGTAATTGTTTTTTGTATGTTGTGGGTATTTGGCACTGCGATGTCTATTAAGTAGGTGATATTATTTACTTTGTCCTGTAATGTTATGTCCGGTCTATTATAATGAATTGTCCTGTCGGTGAGTATGGCGCGATCGTAGTAAAGCTTATGTGTGGTGTTTTCTAGAACAGTTTCTGGCGTGTATTTGTAATATGGTGTGTTTGTGTTTTGTATGAGTGTGTATTTGAGTGCAAGTTTTTGATGAATGACGTTTACTATCTGGTTGTGTCTGTGGGTGTAATCGGTTTGTGTGAGTGTTGTGCAGGCTCCTGTTATATGTTGTATGGTTTCAGGTTGTATGTGACATTTGCGACATTTATCATCGGTTACTGTAGGGTCTTTAATAATATATTTTTTATAGTTTTTGGTATTAATAATTTGATCCTGAATAGCGATAATGAATCCTTCAGTTTCTGGAAATAAGTTCCCTATTTTCAGCCACTTATTTGATGCTATTGTGTTTACGTGGGCTTGTTCTAAGTCATGTGGATGTCGACCATGGAGGACCTTTCTTTTCCAGTTTTCTAGCTTTTCTTTTTGTGGGTCAGTTTCATTAAAGTTTTCTACATCTATTGGTTCATTTAGGTTTAGTGGTGTATAATTGGTGTCGTTTGAGACTATGGCTTTATGAATGTCGCTTGTTTGAGATTTCGAGTGGAAGAATGATTTTAGTTTACAGATTTGTTTTTGGCAGAGATGAGAGATGTCTATGAGGCCTCTTCCCCCATTTTGTCTTTTAATGGTGAGCCTTTCTATTGCTGATTTAGGGTGTAAATTATTGTGTTTAGTCAGTGTAGTGCGTGTTGTGCGTTCTAGTTGTTCCGTGTCTGTTTTAGTCCATTTTATTACACCGAATGAGTAAGTTAGTATAGGAACAGCGAAAGTGTTGATAGCTTTAATAAGATGTTTACCAGATAATTGTGTTTTACAAACAGCGTTTAATCTTCTTTTGTATTCAGTGGTGAGTGAATTTTTTATTTTTATATGATCTAATCCTTTCAGCTGTGTGTAGCCTAAATACTTGTATAAATCGGTTTGTTCCATTGCAGTTATAATATCTCTGTCATTTACCACATAGTTGCCAGGTTGTATTTTGCCTCTTACAATGTGTAGGGTCTTGCATTTATCTAAACCAAATTGCATATTGATATCGTTACTAAAAGTTGCTGTAATGTCTACTAATGTTTTCATGTCTTTATCGGATTTAGCATAAAGTTTAATATCGTCCATATAAACAAGATGTGAAATAACTGTTTCATCAGAACTATGTTTGAGGCAATACCCAGCATGGCAACGCTGCAGCAAATGGGAAAGAGGGTTCAAGGCTAGGCAGAACCACAAGGGGCTTAGGGAGTCTCCTTGGTAGATACCTTTCTTGATTCTAATTTGTCGCGTAACAACGTTATCGTTGGTAGTATTAAATTGAAGAGTAGTTTTCCAGTGAGGCATTATGTTGCGAAGAAAATCTACAATTTTGTTATTAATTTTATAAATTTCTAATATTTGAATCAACCAAGAATGTGGAACACTGTCGAAGGCTTTTTTATAGTCAATATACGTGCAATGAAGATTTCTATTTTTTGATGTGGCGTGTTTATGGATAGTGGAATCTATAATTAATTGTTCCTTGCACCCCATGTGGCCCCGCCTGCATCCCTTCTGTTCTTCTGCCATTATTTTATATCGTTCTATGTGGGAGTTGACTTTAATTGTAATAGCTGATGTGAGTATTTTGTAAATAGTGGGCAAACAGGTGATAGGTCTGTACTGTGAAGGCTGCGATGAGTGTTTAGCTTTAGGCAACATGTACGTTATTCCTGTCGCTATAAATTCCGGTATTCTTTGCTTTCCTAAGACTATTTCAGTTAAATTTTTAGCTATGTGTTTATGTAGGATAGTTAATTTTTTATACCAAAAGTTATGTACTTTATCTATTCCCGGGGCTTTCCAATTATGTAGTCTACCTGTTACATTTGCAATATCAGATTCTGTGATTTCTATAAATTCCATTTCATCTATACCTGCCCACTTTGTTTCTTCCTCTGTTATCCAAGCAGCTCTATCATTATGACTAATAGATTCTTCCCAAATACCTGCCCAAAATGATTCTAATTGTTCTTTAGATGGTATCGTGCTCTGGTTGTCTGATATGTTGGTGTGTGATGTGTTTAATTGTCTATAGAATATTTTTTCATTTTTTGCAAATATAGCGTTATCATTTCTGCGTTGTTGTGCTTTTTTATATCTTCTAAGCCTGTGTACTTTCAATGCTAGTTTTTGTTTTAATGTATCTAAGAATTCGTGTGGTGTACGATTGTTATTTTCATGTCTAGTGTGTATGCGTGTATTTTTGAAAATGGCTTCTACTCTTTTTACTACTTTATTTGATCTATTGTTATTAATGTATTGCGTGAGTCTACCACAATCTGCTCTTAGTTTTTCTATACCTTTTTCTAATCTTTGTTGCCACGGTGGCTTGATGCTGATCCTTGGCCTACTGTTTGCTGTGTTTTCTGTTATTTTGAAATTGAGTTCTTCCGATATAACTAAAGCTGTACAATATATAATAGTGTGTAAGTCTGTAAGTTGGTTGTCTTCTGAAATAAAGTGAGCGAGAATACTTTCATTGAACAGATTAACTAAGCGAAAAAGGTTACGATTATACAGGAGCTTCGGTAGCCTTGGTCGTGATGCGGGATCCATACCTGAGTATTGTGTGAGTGTCGTTTGGAACTTGTCGTACAATTGTTGTGTGTAATCTTCTGTAATTGGTGCTTGTTCTACTGCGGTTAAGGTGTCGATATCATTTTCCAGAGTTAATGTAATAGATTCTGTTTGTGTGGATGAGTGTGTTATTTGTGTGTAGTTATATGGTTGTGATTGCATATTGAGAGGTTGTGTCTGGGTGATTGGCTGTGTTTGTTGATCATTTGTTTGTATGTTTTGTGGACTCAAGTCTGTGTTACTACTATTTTCTGATTCTGCTTCTAGTTGTTTCCGTGTTTCTTCTTTTATTTGGTCAATAATCTCTTGGGATAAGAGTTTATTTCTAACTATTGTTCTTCTTTGGTCTGAAATTCGCTGTTCAGATACGTTAACCTCAGGATATTGTCGACAGAAGAGTTCGTGCAAGACTTTCCTGTAAATGGTCATGTCAGTTTCTAATTTTGTGATGTAGAAGTAAGTTCGCATGATGAATATGTTTACTTCTTTACTCCACTTCATGCGAACTCTAGGTTTTCCGGTCTTGGTGGACGCGGGCAAAAAGGCGTTTGCCCCCGCGCAACATTCAAGGCCGGAGTAGGTGAAACGGTGTGTAAAACTGGTGACGACGGTATAGATGGTGATGAGGATCTAGATGGTGTGTATGATATGGTACTGGGGCTATATGGCTCCAGTGGTGTGTTGGATCTGTTTGTTTGTAGGTCAGCGTCGTCACTTATTTCGGCTGTCACATGTTTTTTGGTGGAAGCCCGCCTGTTCAACTCCACACCACTGACGGATCGCATGCTGAAACACCCAGCGTCAGCTCCAGGTGTGCCCCGGCGATCGCCCCCGGGAAGCGGCCCTATACGTTTCTTCTTAGATCGTGTCTCCATTTTGAATGGGTGTCCAGAGCCACGTTAGCCACGCCAGTAACTTCGTAATCGTGTGTCCGCCCCCCACGTGATCAGATGGTCGATCAGGACGTGTGGTTGTTTAGGGGGCTTATTATTATTATTTTCGGAAAGTAAACTTTCTTCTTAGCTATCAAGCTAGTTTCATCCATATTTACGGGCCGAAGCCAAGTAAATACAGGGTGTGGTGAGTAGTGTTATGTGTTTGGGGGTGTAGTCTGGTGGTTGATCTCATTGTCTTCTATTTGCATGAACTTTCTGACGATTCTACAGGTATTTAGGATTGCAGCTTTTTGGAGAGTTATGTATAATGTTTCTTTTAAATCTAACAATTTGAGACTATGGAGAAGATGGTTTGGTATTACACCTGTGGTGGACAGAACTAAAGGGACCACATAAACTTTATTTTGCTTCCATATTCTAGCCACTTCATCTTTGAGTTCTGCATATTTCGTAATTTTTTCGGTAATTGTTTTTTGTATGTTGTGGGTATTTGGCACTGCGATGTCTATTAAGTAGGTGATATTATTTACTTTGTCCTGTAATGTTATGTCCGGTCTATTATAATGAATTGTCCTGTCGGTGAGTATGGCGCGATCGTAGTAAAGCTTATGTGTGGTGTTTTCTAGAACAGTTTCTGGCGTGTATTTGTAATATGGTGTGTTTGTGTTTTGTATGAGTGTGTATTTGAGTGCAAGTTTTTGATGAATGACGTTTACTATCTGGTTGTGTCTGTGGGTGTAATCGGTTTGTGTGAGTGTTGTGCAGGCTCCTGTTATATGTTGTATGGTTTCAGGTTGTATGTGACATTTGCGACATTTATCATCGGTTACTGTAGGGTCTTTAATAATATATTTTTTATAGTTTTTGGTATTAATAATTTGATCCTGAATAGCGATAATGAATCCTTCAGTTTCTGGAAATAAGTTCCCTATTTTCAGCCACTTATTTGATGCTATTGTGTTTACGTGGGCTTGTTCTAAGTCATGTGGATGTCGACCATGGAGGACCTTTCTTTTCCAGTTTTCTAGCTTTTCTTTTTGTGGGTCAGTTTCATTAAAGTTTTCTACATCTATTGGTTCATTTAGGTTTAGTGGTGTATAATTGGTGTCGTTTGAGACTATGGCTTTATGAATGTCGCTTGTTTGAGATTTCGAGTGGAAGAATGATTTTAGTTTACAGATTTGTTTTTGGCAGAGATGAGAGATGTCTATGAGGCCTCTTCCCCCATTTTGTCTTTTAATGGTGAGCCTTTCTATTGCTGATTTAGGGTGTAAATTATTGTGTTTAGTCAGTGTAGTGCGTGTTGTGCGTTCTAGTTGTTCCGTGTCTGTTTTAGTCCATTTTATTACACCGAATGAGTAAGTTAGTATAGGAACAGCGAAAGTGTTGATAGCTTTAATAAGATGTTTACCAGATAATTGTGTTTTACAAACAGCGTTTAATCTTCTTTTGTATTCAGTGGTGAGTGAATTTTTTATTTTTATATGATCTAATCCTTTCAGCTGTGTGTAGCCTAAATACTTGTATAAATCGGTTTGTTCCATTGCAGTTATAATATCTCTGTCATTTACCACATAGTTGCCAGGTTGTATTTTGCCTCTTACAATGTGTAGGGTCTTGCATTTATCTAAACCAAATTGCATATTGATATCGTTACTAAAAGTTGCTGTAATGTCTACTAATGTTTTCATATCTTTATCGGATTTAGCATAAAGTTTAATATCGTCCATATAAACAAGATGTGAAATAACTGTTTCATCAGAACTATGTTTGAGGCAATACCCAGCATGGCAACGCTGCAGCAAATGGGAAAGAGGGTTCAAGGCTAGGCAGAACCACAAGGGGCTTAGGGAGTCTCCTTGGTTTATTATTATTTTCGGAAAGTAAACTTTCTTCTTAGCTATCAAGCTAGTTTCATCCATATTTACGGGCCGAAGCCAAGTAAATACAGGGTGTGGTGAGTAGTGTTATGTGTTTGGGGGTGTAGTCTGGTGGTTGATCTCATTGTCTTCTATTTGCATGAACTTTCTGACGATTCTACAGGTATTTAGGATTGCAGCTTTTTGGAGAGTTATGTATAATGTTTCTTTTAAATCTAACAATTTGAGACTATGGAGAAGATGGTTTGGTATTACACCTGTGGTGGACAGAACTAAAGGGACCACATAAACTTTATTTTGCTTCCATATTCTAGCCACTTCATCTTTGAGTTCTGCATATTTCGTAATTTTTTCGGTAATTGTTTTTGTATGTTGTGGGTATTTGGCACTGCGATGTCTATTAAGTAGGTGATATTATTTACTTTGTCCTGTAATGTTATGTCCGGTCTATTATAATGAATTGTCCTGTCGGTGAGTATGGCGCGATCGTAGTAAAGCTTATGTGTGGTGTTTTCTAGAACAGTTTCTGGCGTGTATTTGTAATATGGTGTGTTTGTGTTTTGTATGAGTGTGTATTTCAGTGCAAGTTTTTGATGAATGACGTTTACTATCTGGTTGTGTCTGTGGGTGTAATCGGTTTGTGTGAGTGTTGTGCAGGCTCCTGTTATATGTTGTATGGTTTCAGGTTGTATGTGACATTTGCGACATTTATCATCGGTTACTGTAGGGTCTTTAATAATATATTTTTTATAGTTTTTGGTATTAATAATTTGATCCTGAATAGCGATAATGAATCCTTCAGTTTCTGGAAATAAGTTCCCTATTTTCAGCCACTTATTTGATGCTATTGTGTTTACGTGGGCTTGTTCTAAGTCATGTGGATGTCGACCATGGAGGACCTTTCTTTTCCAGTTTTCTAGCTTTTCTTTTTGTGGGTCAGTTTCATTAAAGTTTTCTACATCTATTGGTTCATTTAGGTTTAGTGGTGTATAATTGGTGTCGTTTGAGACTATGGCTTTATGAATGTCGCTTGTTTGAGATTTCGAGTGGAAGAATGATTTTAGTTTACAGATTTGTTTTTGGCAGAGATGAGAGATGTCTATGAGGCCTCTTCCCCCATTTTGTCTTTTAATGGTGAGCCTTTCTATTGCTGATTTAGGGTGTAAATTATTGTGTTTAGTCAGTGTAGTGCGTGTTGTGCGTTCTAGTTGTTCCGTGTCTGTTTTAGTCCATTTTATTACACCGAATGAGTAAGTTAGTATAGGAACAGCGAAAGTGTTGATAGCTTTAATAAGATGTTTACCAGATAATTGTGTTTTACAAACAGCGTTTAATCTTCTTTTGTATTCAGTGGTGAGTGAATTTTTTATTTTTATATGATCTAATCCTTTCAGCTGTGTGTAGCCTAAATACTTGTATAAATCGGTTTGTTCCATTGCAGTTATAATATCTCTGTCATTTACCACATAGTTGCCAGGTTGTATTTTGCCTCTTACAATGTGTAGGGTCTTGCATTTATCTAAACCAAATTGCATATTGATATCGTTACTAAAAGTTGCTGTAATGTCTACTAATGTTTTCATATCTTTATCGGATTTAGCATAAAGTTTAATATCGTCCATATAAACAAGATGTGAAATAACTGTTTCATCAGAACTATGTTTATTATTATTATTATTATTGGAAGTAAGAAGCAAGGTAAGTAGGTGAAGAAGGAGAGTCAAGATCATTATGTAGAGGTACATACATACACCGATTTATTGTAATTTTTTAACATAACATCTCGCCTTTTATTCCCGAAAAGATAGGCAGAGGTGCAAATTAGGGCACTTAATGCCATAAAGAGAATAAATAGCAATTGCATTGTTACAATTAGGTTCGAGTCCACAATGTGTGGTCACCACACTTTCCACTATTTATGTTATGAGTCCTATGTATGTAGCAGTCGCACTTCCGACTACTTGGTCAACGAGGCAGCCGAGGCAGTTCTTCAAATGACATTACTTTAACTAACTATAGCTATTTTAATATGATTTGATGTGAGGATTGCCAAAGTGTGGTTAACACTAGGCAGTACCTAGTTATGGAATAAATTAATTTGACATTGAAACGATTATCTTTCCTGGGGCATCAAGCTCTGCATCTTTCAAATAACCATTGATGCAGCGTTAAAGTAGATAAGCTGAAAACTAAGTTTCGCTTTGAGATCTCACGCAACACGCTCCTTGTTGACACCTAATTTCCTTGCTTAAATAACAAAGAAGATTAAACAAATTGTCAAACACAGATATGGATGAAACTTTAAGTTTTAATTGACGAGATAATACCTAAGTCTAATGACAGTCTAATTTATTTTCCCTTTTATGTTGTCTTTTACGATATTAAATATTTTTTTACATTATGTTTATTTACAATCATTTCCAGTCACTGTACATTCAGTTTTATGAGTCTGACGTTTTATGTATTGACCATATTAAACGCCATTAAAAATCCGAATCATAACGGAAAACGGATGTGAAATTTATACCCATAATGATGCAGTCGCGCCATTTCTCATAACATAAAGATACAAACAAGAATGAACGAATTAACGCGATGTTATTGAACTTCGCACTAAAAATAATAACTACTCGTCAGAATTGGCGTTTAGAGACTGTTGGAACTGTGCCAATATCACCTTCAAGCATTGCAGCGCTTCACACATTTGACGCGACAAATTGAGTGTGAAACGATAGGAACCTTTAAGCGGCTGGATTGTGTTTTTGTTTGGAAACTTCTGTCACACGTTCAAGTATTGTCCGTGACTTGGTTTTTCCGTCTTTGATACATTAAATCTATAGTTGCTGAAGTTCTTTCAAAATCAACAACAAGGACATTCAATGACAATTAATGTCCTCCTAAACACAATGGCCATAAAAGGAAAGGATCATAAACAGTTCCATTATTTTTGCTGCTATTTTGAGATCACTCACGGGCATGTTGTTACTTCCTTATTGCTTATAGAGGTAGAAGCTTCAACGCGTTATCATTCAGCATCACCCTTCAATAACACAAAGAATAAAATTTTATGAAAGCAATAAAATCCACAATGGTATTTCATCAGCAGAAATTATTTCAAGTCTTTGCGCAGTAATACAAAAGTGAGTTTATTTTACTGTGTCGATGGCAAGTTATTTTGATCGCTAACGGAAAGATGGAACTATAATATGTTCATATCCCTGGGATATAGAATGAATTATGACTTCCCTGGATATAATCTCGGAGGAAGATGACATTATAGACTACGTAGAAAGACAAATGACAATTTCTTAAGTTATGCATTAACTTACTACTGCGGAGTTCGCTCAAACAATAGCTCTGTAATAAATCCTATGTTTACTGCAAGTTAGAGGTATGTGCTTGTAGTAAATAATAAATATGACACGCCATATGCGGTTTTAGGTCATTTGGGGTGACCTACCTATGTTTAGTAGTGATTACGTTGTGAGTAATGATGCTGATGGTGAAATTTTAGTTTTAATGGTGGATGAGATAATAAATACAGAAAGGGTAGTAACATGAGAAACGAACATAAAGGTATAATGATCAAATATTAAAATTCACTAGTTTGGATCGAATGCATAATCAGATTCGATCAGTCTTCGTTTTGTAGGTAAGTATTCATAAACACTGTATAATTGAAAGGTCTAGACTATCAAAGAAGTCATAAATCTTACTAAACCGTGCTAAATTTAGAAGAAAAAAAAAGCGTAATTACCATGCGAAGTGGTTTATCCGTTTCGGAGAAAAGATCTTAAATGGCGTGAGTACTCTTTGTACTTCAACTTAATGATACAATCGTAGATCTTGACGATAATGACACCGCTTACAATTCTGCTCATATGTTTGCACGTGGTTTTAACAAAAGGTTATTACTCCTTTTTCTTTTTTGCGCGTGCATGAAGGAGTCACGCGCATTTTTTGACTAATGATAGCTTTGTAACCATTAGAAGACAATTTTTTGCCTAACTTTGAATTTACGTAGCATTAAATTCTATTTATGATCAGTTTTATATTTTTGCTTGCCTGGAGGAGATTATTAATATAATTTTAGTGCCAACGTTCGTAGTCCTGCAGTGTTCTGACCTCGGCTTTTAATTAGTGCTTCTTGCGACATCCTCGAAAGAGATTAGGTGGCTTATTATTAACCAGCAGCAAAATATGGCACATTACCACAAAACATTACAGACTTGCACTAATTAGATTCAGACCACAATCTTACAATGTTTACATTATTTAGCTTTCAATGCAAGCTGTGGCAAACTGAATACTTGTTTCTTCCAGCCTGGTTTTCGCGTTAAACAGATGATAGTACTTGATTATGCTGAAAAAAGAACAGTAGTTGTTAATTACGTGTTTAAAACTAGAGTAAACATTTGCAGGCAGTCAAGATAATATTTTTAAGCTCGTAAAGTTGAGTGCTCGAGGCGTGAATTAATTAACTCGAAGCCGTAACTATTTTAAAACTTGAAATCTTTTAATTAGTCGAACGGAACCCTCTTAGTGCAAGAAAGTTGTTAAACCGATCCGTTTCCTTATTACTGGCGCTTATTTTAGATCTTGACGAGGAAAATATTACTTGTAACGTGGTTCATATAAAACTAGGTTCCACCGTGACTTTGTTCGTGACCTCACTCCCTCGCCGGGATTTTCTTATCGCACTAATTAGACTTGTTACAATAAGAATCATGTTTTATTCGGAGACGAAAGATCTTCCATATTTTGTACAATCAGGAACAAAAGTGCACATTTCTTGCTAAATAGACGTGTTATGAGCTGATTAGAAAAAAAACATTTCGGAATTATAGGTATGTTGTACACAAGCCATATAAAAAACTTTTTCCATGCCATTGCCAACAGAGAAAATAGCACACTTGAACAAAAAAATATTACCAAACTGAGACACTTCACGAAGTTGCCAATATTTGGGACCCAGTTCACCCCCCAATGAAAAAGCGTGAAGTTACGGGCGAACTTGGGCTATAAACAGTCTCAATTGCAACAGTTTTGCTTCAGTTGATAAAATTGACTGTTCTTTCTCCAAGTTTCTGTTAGTTCCTAAGACAAGTATTGCTTTAGAGTTCAGAAAGTGGTGTTAAGTGGCTGCAATTTCTCCCTGGGTTGGAGAGTATTACTAATGCACCTTAAGTACACTCATTTTGCAATTTTAAAATCATTTGTTTATTGTTTGTTGTGGAAAATAGTTGTTAAAATAAATATAAATATAAAATTGGGTACATATTTCTATCTATCTATACAACATTTATTAAATGTTCTTTACCTTCACGAGAAACAAGGTAATGAGAAACGATACTTCCTATACTCCAACAAACTCTGATAAAAACATTAACAACTTGTGCTAAAATACCAAAGTGTGATGGATAGTTGGGCAGTTGAAGGTTGTCTTCCACACTGAATATTAATAAGCATCAACGAACACGTCTAGTGGTGTTTGTAACGTATGACAACTTTGCGGTACACGTACACCGGTATTTTAGTTTTGACGAAGGTTTAAATTCGCTCATGTTTCAATTTTCGTCCAAACTTTGTGTGCATAAGCCTGGTGGACGTGTTTTCTAACAAACTCTATGAATATAAAATAATTTATTGAAGCAGTTTTTTGGTTTCTTTACATTGTCTGTATAAATTATTTTGTCTCAAACTAAAAATTTTGAACATTACAAATTCTCAACTCTGTTTCTTCTTGGCATCCCTTGACCAACTAACATGATTATGCGAAAGCTATATTTTATACGAACTTCCATTTTTCCACGTTTACGTCCACTTTATATTACACTGCAGCTGTTACGACACCCAGGGGAAGAGCGAGGATGACCTACTTTAAGCTTAGCGCTACAGTGTTTGAAACTTCTGCATTAGAAAATTCTTAGAG
Source organism: Spodoptera picta (assembly GCA_038387885.1). Lineage (NCBI taxonomy): Eukaryota > Metazoa > Arthropoda > Insecta > Lepidoptera > Noctuidae > Spodoptera > Spodoptera picta. The sequence continues at coordinate 370,501 of JAZHFQ010000082.1, forward strand.
AGCATCACGTAAAACTTTCTATCTATAAGCATTGAGTTTTATACCGCTGTCATTATCTATGCTCATTTCATTTAAAATCGCGATGATACATACTCTGAAACCAACTCAACTTGCACAGAGGTATTTAATTAAGCTTCCTCTAAATTTGGGGCAGCATTAACAAGGCGCCTCCGGGCATGGGATCCATCTTTTGTACTCTTGTTAGCTTAGGTGGGGCAAATGTGTATTTTGGCCGTACTCTGAAAATGTGCAGGTACAGCATAGAATTTGGTGTGATAACTCTTTTCAAAGAGACTGTTCTACAATTCAGCGCGAATATTCATTGTGCCCATATTGCTAAAAGGGCGAAATATTTTGATGAAAGCTTTCACATAGGAATGTTTCTCGAAAATAATTAAAATTTTTGTTCGTGTTTTAACAGTTTAGAAGTTAAATAAAATATTTTGTTTTACTATGTTGGATATTTATTCCGTCAATACGGCTTGGATATTGTAAAATAGTTTTGACGCATTTCCTGACGGATATCTTATGAGTAAGAGATCATAGTTATTTAAAATGAAATCGACGTTACGTTTATCGTAAAACAAAGTTAAAAATGAATTTTAACAGAATTTTGGGAATTGTTTGGAGGTTCCAAAAGTTTTCTGCAGAAAATATGATCACAAGCTCACGGTTTTTGACAACGAAATGTTCTTTAGTAAGCCGCAGCCGCGAAAGCTTTCCACTTTATTTCTTGAATTCAGAGAATCCTCGTCAATCATGTTCGTCGTTTTATTTTCATGAAGGTAGAAAGAATAGAAATTATAAGAACTCTTTTCACAAAATATCGGTTTGACCTGAACAGGTAAATGTAAAAAAAATGCAAGGCCATTAAACGATTCATCTTTATAGATAGGTACGATAGAATTATGTAACAGCAACATATTTTATTTAGAAAAGTAATTTCAGTAGTTAAATACCTACATAGAAGTATTGACATGAGAATAATGACGAGTGTTTTTAGGTGCGTTAGATTCTGATGGACCATTCTTCGTGTATTTTATTGTGTCCGTCTAGACATTTAGGTCAAGACTTTTGTTATAAATCGAAAATAGACCGAATTCTTCAAAGAGAACTTCTTCAAGGTCAGATTATGTGACATGTGCGTTCAGTAAATCTGCTGCAAATACGACTTATTTTTCTAAAACTGAGTCAACGTCTAAGAATTCTGTTCCAACGACTGTTTATCCTCTAATTGATGTCCCACAATTTAGGGTTAAATGGGTGAATCGAAGTGATGTCACCACTTCACCACTGAAGTTACATTGTGAATTCTATTTTTAGGGACGCTGATATATTAAGAAAGTAGGTCGCTTTGAGATAGGAATGAATAAGGAACGAATTGAATCCTGTTGGGAAAACGTATTCACGTTGTCATAGTAATAACGTATTATAAAATCTAGTAACTAAGTAGATCCCCTGTTAGGATATTCATATTAATATGCGTAGTTAGCCCACTTTAAGTCAAATATTTTTATTTTTAATATGGATACATGAGAAAATCTTGTTTAAAAAAATGTAGGTAAACTTTTTCAGATTATCGAAATAAAACAGAGCTTTCCGCCGGTGACTTCACAAAAAATACCTATAAATTGCAGCGAACGTCTAATCTGTGACACTTTTTGTTTCACAATAATTTAAATTTATATTCCTCACGGGGTATCAAACGAGGCGACTCAAAGATAAGCCTTTTGAAATATGCAGGCTGAGATAAGGAGTTGAGTAGTTTGCGCAATTTGTTTAACATTTTTATCTTTTTTCCATCAATCTTTTCTACGAAGCTTTTCAATGCTAATTCTTGTAACATTTTTAGCTTTTTGTTCTACCTTTACGAGAAGATGCTCCAGTTTGCTGTTCATTGAATGAATTATGAGAGTAACTACGAGTTTTGGAATAATCCATCTCTCGAAGGCTTTTACAAGTTTCCCAGCTTCGCCGAAGGTTTCTTGGAGGTAGTTAGTTCATTATTTAAGGAAGTGAGCCTCGTTGTGTACCTGCTTCTATCTCGGAGTATGGTCTCGGATGTAATAATGATGATGTTGTTTGTAGTATGGAAGTAGTTGGTTGGTTGGTTATCTAGAACAGTTACTAGGTGCTAACTTCTAACAATGGGTGAATATATTGAGTTAATATTTCAGTCATACGCTATTTTCATTCCTTAAATGCATACTAGAATGGTTCTGAAAGCTGTTGTATTAAATAATTTATCTATTTATAGAATAGAGTATTTTGTCCATTATAAATAATATAAATCCCTTTCTCTTTTATTGTTTAACATACCTCCACAATGTCCTTTTCTTTCTACAAATATTAACATTCCACACGTCGACACACAAACAACATTACGAACACATTAACACTATATTATGTTCTCGAGTAGGTACTTATTTATCGATCTACCCACATGGGGTCAATGCCCGCTGATAAGTTTCAACAAGTTAATCTGTGCTCATAAATCACCTCTATTAGGTAAACAGTAAGATAAGTAGAACTAAGTACACTTTTCTGTGTAAAACTTGATATTTTTTATAAATATTGTGTATTTGTTTGTAGCTTACGAAGTTAATTAATTACTAGACCACACGTAGGTACAGGAGCTCTGAGTACGAAGTTATGTATCATTGAGTTATTACATAATTATATCAAAGCTAGCAGGACTGGACTGTTATTGCAATTATGGCTTAGTTATATCATGATAGGAGCTATCGTATCACCGTCATAACATTAATTAGTCATACAGAACCCTAAAGATTTAATCCTGTTACATCAGGTGACGTCAACAGTCGGCTGCTGGACCACGGGTCTCCCCCATCTCATATAATCTATAATCTCCACGCCTGGAAGACGGGTTAGAGATGTCAGTTTTAAATTCTCAGGTCTACCAGAGAGTGTTGTCTCTTACCTGAATTAGAAACCCGCGGCAGTCGCCACGTCGCGTGTCGCAGAATGCTGCTCATCAATATGGCATGGCTTGAAATTAGTCGATTTCCTCGTCAAGCAGTTACGTGAGTAAGCCGAAAACATAACAAATATTATTAAAATTTATTTAATAATAAAAGGTACTTACATACCTAGTATTTTTTTAAGAGGGGAAAATCATCGAATGACTTCTTCCGCCTGGGTGAGGACGGGGGAGTGTCAGACTCTTACTGACTAAAAACCACCCCGTTCTTACACCTGCACTTCGAGTTGGTCGCCGATCACATCCCTGAGGGCACGGCGGTGCTCAGCCCACGCTGAGCATTCCCAACTGTATGTTCCACTGTGCCCTCAGGGCAGTCCTCGCAGTGATGACACCCGGGCGTTTCCTCCCGCCCTATCAGACACATGTACCTCCCGAAGCTCTCATGTCTGGTGAGGTATATAGTATGCCTTACAATCTAACGCTATGACCAACAAAACTATACACAAACAGTTTGACAAAAGTAAGGGTAGTGTTAAATGTGTTCTACTTTACCACCACTACAGGGCTTCATTTAATCATTTGGCTTGATCCAATTTAATCTCCCTCTTGTTATAATCAAACAAAGCACATATGACTTTAAAACGTCTTCTATCATCCTCTAGACGTCCTAAATTCCTTAGTGGAGTTATATTTAGACATTTGTAAGACAAGACGGGTCTTCCAAATACCAATAAAATATTAGCTGCTATTGAAATGTCACATTAAATAAAGAGACGATACTTATTTCACAATTTAGATGTCATATCTTGTAACGTCTCTTTTATAGATTTTACTATTAGTTTCTTTCTATTCTTTTCGCAGCTTGACTTAAGTCTACGAGGTAATATGTCATCGCCTATTTTTCTGGATTTTTTTTTAAGGGGGTAAATCATCGAATGACTGCTCCCGCCTGGGTGAGGCGGCAGGGAGTGTCAGACTCTTACTGACTAAAAACCACCCCGTTCCTTCTTCTGCACGTCGAGCCGGAGCCCCGGTTACCCGTTAGGTTCTCCGCGACTCCGAATTTTTCTGGATAGCGTAGGCAGATCTGTACAGAGCATTAGTTAGTCACTAGATATTTTTAATTGTCTGTATGTATCCGGTTCATCATATTAGCTCTTTGTGTTAGCTGTGTCCATACACACAGACAGCTAACTAGTCAAATGTGCTAGTACTAAGACATTTCTTTATATATCTGTTCAATTTTATAAAAGAAGGAACAGTGAGTCGTTATTTTGTATTTCAAAGAAAATAGGTTTGGTTCGCAAGCAGATAAGGTCTCAAAGCATTCAGATTACTTTAATGGAGTAAGCTTCAGTTCTTGTTAGCTTTTGAAACAAAAGATGCAGGAATGGAATTCTAAAAGTAACATAAATCTCTACTTTAGTCATAAAATATTTTTTGTCTCACTCTGCTAGTATTTCTAACTTATTGCATTTAGGTTTGAACCAAAATAAATTTGTGAATACGTTTTTCTTTAAAAAAAAAAACGTTGGCCAATACTAGGATTTTCTCCTTCCTCGTGGGTACGTTTACAAACATACAAGTTCACATACACATGACACCCAGACCCAAAACAACGATTTGTGGATCACACAATGAGTTATGCCGTACGGGAATCGAACCTGCGACACGTTGCACGGCAGCCGGTTGCCCAGCTACCGCACCAACCGTGCAGACTACCTACGAAGCACACATCAACAAAGAAATTTACATAAAATACAAACATTAGAATAATTTCTACATACAGATCATAACTCTAAAAAAGAAAAACAATCCACCGAAAACAATGACAACAAAGGCCGCATAAAACAAAAATTTGTTCACATTGAAATGGACTCACTGACGCAAATTAGTTATAAAAAATAAACAGCTACAAATATGAGTTCAACTCCACACTTTATTGTTCCAAAGAGAAATATTCAAGGGTGGAACAAAAAAATCAGTAGAGAAGTTTCGCACAATAACAAAAACATTATAATTGTTCGTAATAATGCTCTTAACAATAAGAATAATAACAATAGGAAACGCGGTCAGTTGAAAGCGACAGTCCAAGAAAACGTGAAAATGAGAGTCCTGTGAAAAAATACACAATACACTTGTTCAGTGAAAGTGGTTAATAATTAGCGGGTAGGTGAAGATTTTGCGGTCAAACATTGTTCACACACTCGACTATCTTATCGCAACCATCTGTGAACGACAAACCATAGCAAAGCTACACACACAAGAATACTTCACGGCTTTTTTTTAAGGGGGGAAAATCATCGAATTACTGCTCCCGCCTGGGTGTGGCGGGAGGGAGTGTCAGACTCTTACTGACTAAAAACCACCCCGTTCCTTCTCCTGCACGTCGAGCCGGAGCCCCGGTAACCCGTTAGGTTCTCCGCGACATACGGCTTAAGACTGATTTTAACTTTAGTACGATCTCAAACTGTTGTTCCTTATTTAAAAACTTCCCTATTTCTCAATACATCCATAACCAAATGTTTAACTATTCAACTACCTATATAATTTAGTAATGCATTAGTTGTTATTACCAAACAGTCATTCATATATTAATTTCTAATGGACTCCCAAGTATGGCATGGCGCAGTTATAGTAACTATCACAATGAATATACGCACGAGATATGTAATTGTTGCATTTGTGTGGACTATTGTTCATTTTGTCAATGGAAAACCGTAAAGATACGCTGTGTGCTAGCGTTGAATATAACGTGGTTTATCAATGAATCAGAGTCAGTTCATTCACTTTACTACACCTATTAAATATAATATCGCAGATATATATAACAATCTGTGAAAGTTCCCTGCTGGTCCCTTCTACAAGGAGTTTGAGATACTCTCTGGCGTGAAAGGCTGGAAGATTGCAGTTTTAAAGTCTCTGGTTTATTGAGAGCGTTTCTGTCCAGTATCTGTTAATTGTGCAGTCCCCTAGTCGGAGCTTAAAATACCCAAAGCAGTGACAAAATGTATTCTGGATTATCAATGAATCAGTTCATTCACTCTAGATGTCTGACCTACTAAGACTATAAACATAAATTCTAAAGTTCTTAATGGAGGAAGTCTCATTCTACATTTACAATTAGCCTCTCCGCTCTCATGCGCAGAGTACGCCCGCTATGGAACTAGTAGTAACTTTTTAAATTGATTAAAACATGTTGCCGTGGCAGCAATCCGTGTTGCCGAAACAATTGGGTTACCAACATCGAATACCTATTTTGATATAATTTGTACTTTATTAGAACATTATATCACGTTTATTTTTATCAGGAGAAGAAAAAAAACAAACGGCTTGTTATTTAATAACTGAGACGTACAATTTCGCTGAGTTCTATTCTATTTTAATAGGGTACAAATTCAATTAAACTTTCGAAAACAGAATGACGAGTACTCTGTTTAAATTAAGTGAACTTACCTACTCGTGAACATAGTAGTTAGTAGCCGTAGCCATCGCAGTAGATCGACTACTAACATAATAGTCCAACATCAAGAATCTGTCAATAGCAAATTAGACTATAAAGAACGAATACGAGTTTTGAAGAATCAGATCTGAATTTAAAAGAATTTAGTTATAACTAGACGAGGTTTTACATGGTAAGATAATTCAAAGGGCCTTTCTCTCTTTGTGTCAAAGGATAGGAATTCAGAATAAATAAGGTCCTAAGTCTGCTACACTTACACATCACATTGTGTAGATACCTTAGTGAAGATCCTTTGTTTTTGCAAGCCCACACAAACGTTACATTTTGGAATTTCTCGCTATTTAAATTGGATGTCTTTTTGGTTGTCGACATTTTGGAACGAGCGCCTAGCTTCACTGACGGACAGACTGGCAGACTATTATTTATTTTTTAGGTATTTCTTCTCGTTTTAAAGGTACCAAATTATGGTTTAATTGAAATAAATGCTTTCGAGTTTGAGTTTGAGTTGTTAAGACCTAAGAAACTTTGTTTTATTTTTTTTTTAATATCTGTGCGTTCCTAGAACACCGTGTAAGACGGTCCTGTTAGAAGTTCCTAAAAAGCATCAAGTTAATAATAAAAAAAGTACTTATTTGTTAATACCTAGTTATTTCGTTAACTTACAAACTGTATCTAAGATATCGTGATTTATGGTTAGCACACACACAATTATAGTCTGTAAAAAACGTATGTTATTAAATTCGAATCGAGAATCATACAGAATCACTTAAAACCCACAGCCATTTTTCATCTCACAATTTATAGTAAAATCGTATTTTAACAAAAACCATGTTACGTATAGTTGTAAGATCCCAAAAAACACTTTATAGAGGTAGAGGTAAATTGCATTACAGAACAGTGCTTTACTTGTTATGATCTCAAGTCAGTGGTCTGCCAAGTGTGAAATGGCGTTGTACCGTTGCCGCAGCAGATGTAACGGTGGTAAACGATTAAATAAAAGAAGTCTAAATAACACTATCGCACATCGGCATTACGGTATAGCGAAACTATAGTCCGAGATCTCTTATCAGAGGGCCACGATTGTATAGAATCGCTACGTAGACTAGAATTATCGAGGAAGATTGTAGACTAGATTATAGTAACTCTAAATCAATGAATTAGCACAGCATTGTTAGGTACGGGCTTGGACTAATTTTAATGTAACTACGATCAGGTTATGGTACCGTATTTTAACGTCTTTATACCCAACTACTACTACAATTAAGGCCTAGAAGTCAGTTTCGGTTATTATAGTTAGTTAGAAGTTGTAAAGTTTAACTGGATGCTCATATACATCTAAGGCGTAACACCCCTAGCGTACTGCGGAGGGAAAACATCAAGTAAAATACATTCATTTCTTCAAGAAACAAACAGCATTACCATCTTCATAATCCTACAACAATATTTGTAGTAAACAAAAGCTTTAATATTTGCTTTGTTTCAAGCACGAGAGCGTTGTTTAATATTCTCGTAAAATTCTATGATATTTTGGTAGCATTATGTTGCTCGAAGTAATACTGGCATAAACTATATGTGTTTGGAACTGTATGCAACATATTGGGTGTTGCGAGGGTAATGGTGCATAAGTAAAACTTGCCGGTTGGAAACCAGCTCGTGCCGTTATTCCGACGACTTTTAACTAAGTTTGCTCTTGCTGTGAGGGAATCCTTTCGACTGGAACGTTCGTTGTTTTTTGAGTTATTTTGGAAGTTCTGTTCTACTGCGACGTTATTTTAAATGTAATTAAGTACCAAGTTATGTGTTTTAATCAAACAACCCGTTTAATAAATGAGTTGTTTGGCTCAAATATAGAAATTGGAATTTTACCCGCTTCCTGACCACAGATCGGTCTGATGTTTGGTACACACTCACAATGTTGATGACCGTTTAACATAAAAGATATTATTTATATACCTACTTGTAGATTTAGTGTTTTCCTGGACACGATTCAACTACTCCATCAGATGAGAATAAACAATCATGAATTAGCTACAAAATTGTCAAAAAGTGGGAGTAAGTATGATTCATGTCTTCCTTCCGTGGCACCATACAAAGATAGCGTACACTCATCGTGTACTATTTCATCTAAGCAGATTTTAATTCATGATTCAGGATTGACGTCAATCCACGTTAATTCTTATTCATAAACGAAATTAGGAGCTGAATTCTTTCCAAACCATATAACTTCAGAACCGTTAGTTATATATCATTAAATTTTATCTTCACTTTGATTAATTTGTTGGTTTTATAAAACACTTCTAATAACCCATCAACGGCTTTTTACATGGAAAAATTAACACCTAGTGGTTCCAAAATAACTACTCTGAATTTGATTTTTTCTTAAACTAGTGTGTTGTTACTAATTGTTATCATAACATGCTTGTTCCATATTACATTGTATTCATAAGATTTCATCAATTCATTTTGATAATAACTACTCGTGTTATATAATTAAAATTTCGAAGCCTCTAATGCCGTGTCCGGCCCGTGCTAATTTCGAGCCTTCTTTTATCAACCAATAATATCCTAAAATATCTTATGACTGCGATTTTGGTTTCATCAGCTTATCATGGTATTTATCGAGCTTTTAGTTACACTAAGTTAGCCTCGTAAGACTGCAATTTTGGTTTTATCATCACAATAATAATTCTACTCCCACAAGTCATGAAGTCAATTGAGATAGGTCAACAAGGTGTGTAGGTGTTCAGCGAATCATCAACACGTGCACCGAAGTAGATTTTAAATCACTCATTAACACGCCTCAAGGTCATTACCAATTTGGTACTCGATGTTTTATAACGAGTTTTGAAGCATACTGATGAACTATCAGTAGCATAGTATGTTTGTATTATGCTGTTGAATTAAAGGCATGTTTTGTTTTATACTACTGTTGATAGAGACCATAAATAAATTCTTATATCTTCGACATACCACGTGTTATCTTGAGTTATTATGGCTGTTATGTTATCGGTTGCTTTTGATAGGATGTTTGTTTTCTGTAAACTATTACAGAAAACAAACATTTCGTAATTAAAACCGTATTAAACTGGCAAGTCTGCTTCTATTGACTTCTAGTAGATATGTGAAAACTAAAGCTAATGATCAATTCGCTCTCAATAAGTTAAATGTTTGTAACTGAATTCTATTTCGCAATAATATTCAGTGTAGGTACCAAAACAATTTACAAATAAAATAACAATGAATCTACCGCCAAAAAAAATGCATAAAAAATAAATGGACCATAAGCCATTAGAAGCAATCACTTTAAAACAGAAGGTAACTAAATAACACCACAAAATTAGAAACGGATCGTTATTCAATCGCAAAATTTACTAAACTTCAGCATAACTATCGCAATTACATGCCCATATATATTTACAGGATTCAAATCATCAATAGTTAATTATAGAATAAGTTTCCACAATAATAAGTATGTATAATAAATTACTGATTAAAACTACACACATAGTCTATCGAAATCTTCTTAATTCAACTTTTAAAAAAATTGGTCAACGAGGTAAAATCAGTTTGTAAATAAACCAACTGTTCCCTTTTTTATTCATCAGGCGGCGACGGGGATGGTGATTTGATAAATAGTGACAAAAAGTTTGCATTGCATAATTATTTTCCTAACGTGTTAAATATCACATCATTAACTGTTCCAAACTATTTTAGATCCAAACTTGTGTGGTTGACTGTACAGAAACTGCGAAAACACGTGGGAAGAACCGGAATCGTGTCCTTAGTCCCAACGTAATACAGAGTAGATTTGCCTCCAATTTCTCACCAAATCGAAGTGAACCTTAACCAGCGTATACATAAAGTCGGTTCCAGTTTGGACATTCGTAACGTTTATTAACAGTACGGTATGTTTTCTGGAATTATGGATGAGTAGAAGTACACGCCTACGAGGTTTTCTTGTGAGATGGAAACAATAAAATATTTGTTTATCTTGACGACACGTGATAGTTTACTGTTCTTCAGAAGTAGAGCAGATGTGTAATTTGTTTGTGCACATGAAAGAGATATTTATGAGAAAATGTATTTGGAAATAGCACTTCAGAGAGTAAGTGCAGAAACTGTGTGTCTTTTTTTTTAAGGGGGGTAAATCATCGAATGACTGCTCCCACCTGGGTGAGGCGGGAGGGAGTGTCAGACTCTTACTGTTTATCAAATAACAGTAACATAATTATTCCAACATCTTTTTCAACTTCGGTATGACTTATCACAACTAATACCACACGTTACCCGTCTATTTGCTCTTCAAAACCAACAACGTAAGAGTACTGCACGCCAACATCAATAAGGGCCTCTTTCACCACCTTCAAGTAAAGTGCCGAGTAGACTAACCGCCAATTAAAGTCACCCATAACTGCATGTGTCAATTTCACGACGCTCGAGTAGCAGTAATCATATGATTAAACTGACCCGTAACTTACTTGCCACTTCGTCTACCAAGTAGCGAGTTTACTTGACGGTTAAATTTAATCACAGAGTTTGAATTGGTCTATCTGTCGCTGAAAATGGACCTATTTGATTTAATTGATCACCAGTTAGATGAATTAGATTATTCTACGCTGCAACGGACATCGAGGATTCGTGTCTTTAAATCCCGTGTTGATTATTTAACGGAATTGGATGAAACTGAATTTTTGGCAAGATTTCGTCTATCGAAGTATACCGTGAACCAAGTGCATAATTTAATAAAACATAAAATAACATCTAAAACGCAAAGGTGAGTAGGTATAATTTTATCATTATTTATTTAATTAAATTAAACAACAACTTTTATAAGTTAATTAATCAAATTATGATATTTATCCACCTAATTTCTTCTACATTTAAAAAATAAAGAATACGATGTTCTGTCAGTAACCTATCTACAATAGGAGGTATCTGTGTACCTAATTACTCATGTATTTACAAATATCTTGATTTCAGAAATCATGCAGTTTCAACAGAAATAAGCCTACTAAGTATTAACTCTCTCTATATGATATCTCGCTACTGGATCCTACTTAAGAAGCGCTGCTGATTTTTGTGGTGTCAGTCCACAAACAACAAAACAAACACAAAATACCCTCTCACAAGTCGCTAATGACAGATAAATCGCCAATGATGACGTCTGTCGAGTAACGTTGACGTATTATTGAACGAATGTAATGTACGGTTTGTGACATCGTTCAATAAACCGGCAAGTAGTTACTCAGAGCTTTAATTTCGCTTGTGAAATCCACTGAAGTTACTTGTAAGTTTTACTTGCCAAGTAACGTTAATTGACAAGTAACTAATCAACACTTTACTTGAAGGTGGTGAAAGAGGCCCTAAGAAACATAATTTCCATTGTTAAATACCGCTTATAATTTCAAACAAACAAAAACTTTACCTTGTACGTTTACAGAAACCAGCTGTTTAACGGGAAACCGAGAAACCTAAGTTTACATTCATAAAACAACATGTTAATGAATAACAATAAAATGTATAATTAGCAAGTGATTATGTGGTTTGCCTCAAATGTCTAAATGAGGAATTATCATGGTTATCAAGGAAACACGTGTTGCTGGTTGCTATTGTCATGAGGTTCAAGCCTATTTTTTATCAATACTGGGTAGAAGTGGATGTAGACACGATTTTCTTTAATAGTTATTGTTACATTACTTCAATATGACTCCAACTCCTTGTAACTAACTGAAAGTTTTTGCATCCCAAATAGTATGATGTATTTCTAATACTACCTACTTAATCTTACGGATATCGTCACAGCAATTTCTTATTAATTAATTCTTAATAATTGGAATTGTGGTAAAATAACATTTTGTGCGAAATCGGAATCTCGTTCAGCGGTGATCGCTTTAAAACCACTAGAGCACGGATCCCAATTGTATTGTATTGTTGATTTTAAACAAAAACTATTAACATCTGTTCGTGGAAGCTGTAATTGGAGTCAAAAACGTGTTTGTATAACTAGTGTGAAGTCAGACATGTGCAAGAAATTGCGATTATTATGGGAGTAACAAAATTGTTCATTGGAACTGGTTTAAGTAATCGGTTTTTTCACGGTGATGCATTATCATCTTGCAGCTATTGAGATAGTATGAGGATTTTATTTTCCATTATAAACATATATTGGCTATGTATTTATACGCTCTTGTAATTGTACTTAATTGTAGTCTTCTACAAAAAAGGGCAATAATAAAAATTTTCCTCGATGTATTCATGTACAATTACAATGTATACCTATACATCCTTAATTTTACCAGTTACATCATTTTCTTCTACATAAATTAGGAGAATCATAATACATTACCTACCACAATCCAGGAAAACTATACCGTAACCATTTCAGTTTTAATGAATGACAAGGTTCACACATTACAATACGTATTACGCAGCATTATCCAAATAAAAAAAAAAACAAATTAAAGATTTTCTAATAAAGAAGTTCTCATTGCTCCAGATCTAGAGGTAGATCAACGCATCAATCTTGATAAACACAGCCAAGCAATTAGCTTCATTTTATCAAGGAAAAGAAAATTCATTTCAAGTTGTAACAACCCAATTCCGATTTTAATTGCCTTCTCAATACGATGATGATTCTTCTTAACATTATGTTCCAAGTGCCAGTAAGAGCCGTGTTTTAAAAATTTATTGTTTCTTGCAATCGTTTGAAGATCAGTGTCTACTAATCAACATTCAATAAAGATTGCTATTTTCTACTGAATATTGTCACAAGCTGTTTTTTTTTAATATTCAATTCTAGAATGGGTAAGAAATTGATAACGAAATGCATTAAAAGAAAGCAAATGATAGACTAAATTCGGTACTTCCTAATAATTTTTTGTCCATACCGTCATTTGTGACCAAAGTAACTAGTTACTTAACTTACTAATATAAAAGATGTGCAGAATAACATTTAAGATTGGTAAACTGAACCATATCATTGCTTGATTTCATGCATCACAAGAAAATGACAGTAAATTCCTTGGACAGCGAATCTTAATCCAACATAGTACGACATAATTGAACAAAAAAGTAAGTTTTCTAATCATCTCATCACAATTAACACTGCATATGATGCGTGAACGTGTAAACCGTAATTTAGTTCATCTAGGTGCCAGTAAAAACTCGAGTGTACATCTGTGTGTACATAACAGTCAATCAGTGGAAGCAAAAAGTACAAATTGGTTAATAATTCATCACGACGAGTTCGTTACTCCGAATGGCGCAGCCCCAGCTTCACTGGAAACGGCAATGGTAAGGGGCTTGAAGGATTACATAGATAATATTATTTGAATACCATTTTGAAGAGTTTACTAAATTTTGAAAGATGTTGCACAAAAGTTTAATCTACAGTTGTAGGTATAGGCAGATATTTCTCCGTATATGAGTTAAGTTTTATCCAAGGCCACCAAGGTCTTGATCTCGACGATATAGTTAAATGCAATCCAATTGATATCGTCGAAGTCCTATAAAGAACTACATACATCTATCCCCATTTTAAAGTGACATATAACTAGTTCTTTATAGGTTCAGGAAGTTCAGTCCAGCAAAACGTAATCTTTGCAATCAGCTTACCAGATACTTAAATATGTATTTTCTCAATTTCAGATCAACCTAGATAAAACTAAAACAAAGGGCAGAAATGCTAATAATAAAAATTGCTTTGCAGAAACCCACCGTTGCTATTTCCATAAATGGGGATAGAAAGAATGGAAATACTTAAATTAAATATTTAAAATAAAAATGTAAACAAATTCTTGCAATTGCTTATGCGGCCCTGTTATGGTAATGCGACCAATTCAAATGCATATTCTCTTTTTAAAAGTATCGCAGCCCTTTTTCCATCGAGCTACAGATTTAAGATTTTGAAACACAGAAGCAAGGAATTTAATCTTTTACTCAGTGCTATTATATTCACCAAATAGTCAATATGGGTCTTGAAACGGAGTTGAACACAGTCCTTCCGAAAAAGAGTGTTCCTTAATTTGATCTTACCCTTGGAAGAAGAAAAAACAGCCACGATGGATTTGATGAAGATTGATGACGTGTCAATGTCATGGAAGCGTAATATCACAAACTGTAGGGTAAAGCCGAATTGCAACACAGTATACCTCTATATTGTAAAGGTATATTTGTTCGTTGTGCCATCACTCTAGCAGGTCCCATGTGATAGGGGAACGCGTACCGTCATTTATCGGACACAGTTCCAATCACAAGCACGTAGGTGTGTCTTTATTTTGTATCGATTTATTACATTTTCCCTCAAATGTAATAAATTCACTTTTTATACTGAAGCCTTTGGTTTGTATGGCATTTTGTGACATTGGGTGAAGAGATACAATTTAAAAGATTCAATTAAGTTAAAATAATTATCTTGTAGTAATCATTCTCAATGTCTTTGCCACTTTTTTCGCGAAAATCAAATATTGAAAAGATATGCGCGGGTCTGTAACGGTAAAGTCTTCTGAAAATAAAATACATATACCTAGTTACCAAAAATTTTTAACAGAATACAGAATAAAATTTTATGTTTCCTGTGTGTTCCGAACTTCTAAAACTTCCAATTCTCACATAACTACACGAAATAAACTATTTGCCGAACCATCAAGTATCATAGTCGTGTGTGCCATTTTATACGCATAATCAATACTCGTATCGCATTTTCGTAACCCACGACTGTGCAAACATATTGTGCATTATTGATTCGTTGATATCACTCGCTGAAACCGACTTTTTTAATCAGTCACACGATCTAAAGCCGAACCAAATTAAACTCCACATTTTTACTCGTCATCCAAATCCTTTAAAGTTTCACATTTGGTTCCCATTACGCTAAATAACAATGAAGACAATATTTACGATGTTTTTACGATATAAAGTCAATTTATTTTTCCTCAGAATAAAACTAAAATAAACATGGCATGAGGATGGTTGGGCTCGTATGCAAATGTATTACGATTATGTAAATATTTTTCAATGAAAATGTTAGTGGACCTCTTGTTTGAACACGATCCGCGATCGCGCCTAATCAATAACCATTGTTCAGGATATGCTTTTATTAAAAGCATACATAGTACCTCTTCATAGTCAACAGTCCATACTTAGGTAAATATTTAAGACTTGAACGTGCCACATTGTCTTTGTGGTTGGATCGGCAAAATATTTGACTTCATCTTTTCATACTTCATTCGATCACGCTATAACTTTTTATAACCGACAAAAAATATTCAATACGATTTTATTTCTCTTATTTAAGATTACATTCAAGATTCTGGACAATGCTGTTCTGTCTAACTTTTCTATACAAAACCGAGTCGTAAATTCAAGCCGTCATTTAGTCGGAGTACAATGACTGAGTTGAGTAATGCTGACCGTGGCGTGACCTTGATATTGTCAGTTCACTGTTCATGACATTATATTTCAAACCGGTTCACTGTCGATGTTATAGTAACAAGTGTAAGTATTAATTAAAATGTAATTTATACTGCGTCAATCTAATTAGTTTGGGACCGGTTGATTGAAGATGCAGATTACGAGTGTTGCTTCTGAATCGTGTTTGATTTTGGTTATTATATTTAACCTAAGATAATAGTTACAGCCATCCAACTCCGAAGCACTTTATTAAACATAACTAATTGCTCTCAGTTTCACAAATATTTAATTGCTTTCAAAGACAAATGAGTTTTTCTACATTTGAGCAAAATATTGTACATTACAACTGCATAGGAATGTCTCTGAATATTATAGCTTTCAAGCTCACATGATTTTGTGAACTGCACGAATGTAGCCAATATTCACGATCGTCGAATACATTGAATTCAGAATGCATGCATTGATACTTTGTGCAGTACAGAACTTTCTGGAATGTGTCGAACACTTGGGAACTCTAAGTGCAGGTCTGCTTAAAAATTTCAATAATATTACTGCTTTTAGTTATATACAACTATTTTGGAGTAACTAGTATAGAATTAGCAGAATTTATTTGTTTGAATCGTTTTAATTTGCTCACTATTCAAGCATTCTTTATTTTCTCTTTGTCATCCGATCTTAATTAAGTATTTAACTTCTACAACCCTGAGATAATTAGACTCTAGAACAATCGACTCTTTGACAAATCTTTGTTAAGAATTAAATCCAGATAATTAGCGAAACCGTTCATTTTGAATTGAAAGTTAAATTGGTTGAGAAACCAAAGATTTTCGAACACGAATGGAACAGTTTCAACTGACGTGCAGACGTCAAACGTGAATCCAAAGCATTTTAAAGGCACCTTCAAAGAAGTTTAATCTCGGAGAATTAATTTTGCTTTCATGCCCATTCTTGTCTTGGTAAATCTATTGAAGCGGATAAAGATTACCTTGATGTTAATTATGAGTCAAAATACTCTGTTCAACAAACTTGTATTGCTCATTGCGTTTGATGATTTACCTAGTTCGCTTAGCAGAATAGCAGAATTCTGTCCCACATACATTGACAAACTAGTAATTAACTCCACTAGTTATCGACTAGTAAAACTTTGTTAGGACCAAACGACGCAGTAGTTACAAATATTTTTTATATTTCTAACTAACCATTTAAAAGTACTGACAATATTCTGCGAACAAAATAATACTTACTAAATAAAGCATTTCGCAACACCTCTTCTGCTCAGTATACCTCCATTTCTTTCATCTTGTCTACATCAAAGGGAACGTGTGAAGCCTATTCTCATCTAAAGACACTCGTACTCGTACATAACTCAAAAACACAATACGAGTATTTAATTAAAATTAATTGCTAGAGCCTCAATATCATTAGATTCCAAACTTTATTGTATCCATTGTGACATTTGACATTAATTAGTTATTTGCACGTCAGCCACCAGAGGGTTGGATTGTATTCACCTTGCTCTAGAGATTAATGGATGCAATGGAATGTCCAATATTAAATCAAAATTGAATAGGGAGCATTCAGACGGTTCTAATAATAAATTGGATAGCAATGAACAATCAAAATTCCAAGACCTTTTTGATGTCTTAGAAGATAAAGTTCTTGTTTATAAAAACAAATATTTTCTTTTAGGTGAATATTTCGATAAATTAGTTACTTACTTCCTAGTTCAAAATGTAACAGCGTTATTAGCAATAATATTCGTTATCTTATCGATGAAAATATTTTGAGGATCTTCAATGTTGAGATTACTTTCAACAGAATTTGAATACGGATAATGTTAATCTTGGACTTAGTAGGTATAGTAATTGTACACTCGACCACACATCAATCTATACAAAACTAGTTTATCCTGGTGTCGCGTCGCATCATCTTTCCTCACATTTAATGTTCAGTTTATACTGGTTATGTTAAGTTCGATGTGTAGCCGTGTTTACCTAACAAAATTAAATACCTAAAAGTAACAACCAGGTAGCCATAAGCAATTTTAGACCGTCTAAAGAAAATACCTATTCGCTCAAAAGCAAAGTAATCCCACAACACATAACAATTATTGGAAAAATGGTATCCAGACTTTTTAGTTAAACATTTAAAAGAGCTTTCGTGCAAAAATTACCTTACTTACATGACCTACTTCTGTATTCAAGTTTTCGAAGTGAATTCCCTTGCTGGCTCCCAGCCAAGCGTTTATTTAATTAAAAAATCTGTTACGTGTATAAGTGTCGATGTAAAGTAGCCATCTAATGTGGAATCTTGAGGTGCTTTCGACGTATGTTTAGCTTATAAAGCGAAAATTGTTGCTACAACTTCAATCCCGATTTCCATACTTTCGGTTAATAGAATACTTCCGTTAGTAGCTTCGAAATCCTATGCGAGTGTGTCCGGAGTCAACGAATCGAGTAGTCGAGAAGTGTTCAATGAAAAATGCAAGGCATTTACACACTGTCGCATACCTTCACCTCTGTATGGAGTGAATATTTTCTGATTTGCATATTTCAGTAAACCGATGTAAATAAATATTCCTTGTTACATGCATCGAGAATCCACAATACGTTCTTAGAATGTTAAGTATTCCATAGTATTTAGTGCTATTTTTCCTGTAAACATAAAATCAAATACGTTGACATCTTCCTCTTCGTTAGGTTCGTATATTATTGCTTTACACTCTAGCCTTTTGATCTCAGTCGATTGCTTCACAACATCAATGCACTTAGACGCTCTTCGAGATCAACTCAACGTTGGCTTATTGACTCCAGAGGTCACTTGTTGAAAACTAGATCACATTGAAAAATGTTCTGTAGGTACTTTAGAATTGGAACCAATTTTATAGCAATCGATTTATTCGAGTTGATTAGAAGATTATTTAGCTTCATATAGTGGTTTGATTTCCAGGTTAAATAAAGTACCTAGTTATGTACCTAAATATATACTTATTTGTGATGGCGTAAAATAATGGTTCGATTTTTCCTTACGACGAACTAACAATTCCCTCAAAGCACACTTGGCATCACTGCTCAACAATTCGAAAAAAAATTTCAAGATTATGTGCACAAAATTTTGAGAAGCATGTAAGATTTCTATCTTAAGTGACAAAAAGAAAAGTCGTTAGAACTAAGCAAATAGTTAAACAAATACTGAACATTTATTTAACTGACTAGAACTAATGGATCGTTTAGTAAAAGTACTTAAAGATCGCTTTGCAGAAGAAAATCTAACGTTGAGGAATAAATTCCTAGACATCTGTCTTGATACTAATAGAACAAATTCTAGCTACAGTGGTAATTCATTTCTTACAGGAGCGAGACATTTTAATCAAAAGAGAAATGCTACCTTTAATACTGGGGACCATTGTAATATTCTTGAGGAGCTGATTACTAAATTACAAGAGAGCGGACTAACTACACGTAAATAGAAGCTACGCGTACTTAAGTTTGTTGACTATTTTTAGACCTTCATGACTCGTTAAACATTGAAGTCCTGGTGTAGAACCATCAAACATAAGAAGTATGATGACGGCAGAGTAGGATATGTTTGTCACTACACCATCACCACCATGTTTGTAAGTATGGGAGAGCCATGCTTCGGCACGAATGGGCCGGCTCAACCGGAATGATACCACGGCCTCACATAAAACAGACGTGAAACAACGCTTGCGTTGTGTTTCATTGTGTGAGTGAGGTTACCGGTAGCCCTATTACTCCCCCTTCCTAGTCTCCTAATCCCCTAATCCCCACAATCCTCAAATTCCTAAAAGGCCGGTAACGCACTTGTAACGCCTCTGGTGTTTTAGGTGTCCATGGGTGACGCCGATTGCTTACCATCAGGTGATTCGTCTGCTCGTTTACATGCTTATCCCATAAAAAACACCACCACATGGGTTTCGTAAGAGCTCCCTAAGGGCCTACAAAGATAGAGATATTATGGCCGATCCTCTCAAAACGTCCAGCAGTGTACCATGAAGGACAGAAATAAAAAATATTCAATATGAAATCAGGGCCTTTTGTTTGAAGTTCAAAAGCCATTGTCGAGCCATTTTTGTCAGCTTCCTACGCTTCGTGTTCGTGTTATATCTTGTCGAGTGCAGATAAAAGAACAAAACAAAATCACAACTAATTGCAATCCAGTATCGATCGAATGGTTCTCTGTCTTATTATTAGACTGCTATCATTATGGTCCGTTTCCTTCTGAATCATTATAATATTGACAGGAAATGGCCGGATAAGCATGGGGTGATAAAGAAATATATTGTGCAGTTAATTTGTTGTGCGAATTATATAATTACTTAATAAATTTGGTAGTTAGTATAGTAAACGAATATCGTGGCTACTTTTTCTGGAAAGAGTCAATGTTACCAGTTGTTAATTTACAAATAGGTCTGTATCTTATAAAAAAATATTTTATCGTCTTCATCTTGATTAGATTTAAGGCTACTGCCGATTATTTCAATATGAAAATTAAATTAAATGATATACCTACATAGGTAGTTACTGTGAAAGCCTCTAGTAATATAGTTAATCCTGTTTTTTTTGTGCCGTAGTTTTAACAATCTACATTATCTGTTTTATTCGGTTGGTTATTTTATGGTTATTTTCCACGTAGCAATTAATGGCAATGTAAGTAGGTAAATAAGCCTAATGAAAACAATCAAGTAAAACACAGAATTAATTAACTTCCCACCTTATTACCTTCAAGAAAATAGGTAACTTGGCCTTCATTTCCTCCAAGATACATTCATGTCCAATAAGAATGATACTAAAATCGATAAAGTACCATTTCAATGAACTAGGAAAGTATCGGAAAAACTGCTACTGCAGAGGGATTATATCAGCTTAAACAAAGTAAAAAACAACATCATAAAACTACTCGACCCGCAAGCTGAACCAGGGTAGCATAAGCCACTAAGCATAATTGGCCCATCGTCAACGTGGAGTGCATTATTCAAATTTTTCAAGGGTGCGCTGGCAAGTTGCCGACACTTATCGGACGATGCCTACTTACTACCGACATAACACTACCGCAACGGCACGCACTTGCCAAGTCAAATGTCAAGATCGCAATTGCCAAGGATTTTTCGAGGCCAAGTCTAGAGATAAAACAGTATGTTATTGCTTATTGTTCTGCATTCATCTTTTATTGCAATTAACATATTAGCTTATAAGACAATTGGTTAGATAGTACTGATTACACTATCCAACTTCACTGTATGAGTGAGGATATTCCGATGTTAATTAGAATTTGAAAATTCAGTCAGGCTGTAAACTTGCATATCGTAAGCTTAGAGTTCATACGTACGGTTTAACTGCACATATTGGAATAATCTCTGAAGATTATCCGTTGAATTGGAAATGTTAGAGAATTTTTCACCTGAGATATAAAGCGGAATAGTTCGTAACTAACTATTGTTGCGTTTCAGTAGAAAATAAAACAACTAAAATGAGTTCTCTCATCAAAAATACAGCACTTGCACATTTACTGAGCTGCCTCTTAGTTACATGCAAGTAGAAACAAGCAACTGATTCATTTCAGATTTCTCCCAGTCCCAGGTGAGCAAATAGCTTCATCTATTTTATATTGTTGAGCACTGATTGCATTTTCTGACCTACATTTCGCCGGTTGCATTGCTTGAGGCGTTCAATTGTAGCACTTGATGAAGGAAATGGATAAGGACTGGAATTCCCACCAGAGATTTTTAAAGGCATTTTATGCGATGTCTGCCCTGAATATAAAATTCGAATCCTGTTGACAATTTCTAGTGATGAACGTCTTTACTGTTAATAATGTCGAGAGACAGATTTCTGATTGAAACTCAAGGATTTATGCCATAAACTTTAATACAAAAGATGAAAGTTCTGTAGTCCAATGAATGAAGTAACCGACGTTTAAAATCATCCTAATTACTCCATCAGAAGTTTGAACAATACCTTTACTTGTTATAGTTTGACGAGCTGATAGTTGTTTTACTTTAATTCTTGAATTAGTATATTGAAAAAGGGTTTAATTAAGAAATAATTAGTGTCGTTCAATTACTTTCTTGCTAGTGTTTACTTCAGACAAGCATTTGACGTATTCCAAGAATGGAATTCATATCATAATTGCAATAACTAGTATACACCAAGTTATTCAAGAGATTAAACTATGCTTAGTAATAACAGAATTCCTTTGATTACCAGTGCACAGTTTTGACCTTAATTTGCTTGAGAATATCTTGTAAATGCATTCTGGAAATTTAGAGCGTCTAATTTCGATGACGAAGGTTGAAGATGTCATGTTTGTGTGAAGACTTGGAGGAGGATAAATGGACCCTGGCAGACAGCCAGGATTGGATAACGCTAAGTAGGACATAAGTGATAGACAGCTTAAGATGGTGATAAACACTTTGATAGAACATCGATGTAGTTTTATAGAGTAGCTATAAGACAACCTCTAAAAAAATAGACAGTCCAGATGATTTATGTCGAAAACAGACATAGACATAACATAACATCACGCCTTTTATCCCCGAAGGGGTAGGCAGAGGTGCACATTATACCACTGTACAATGTAACACCCACTTTTCACTATTTATGTTGAGTCCCATGTAATAGGGGGTGAGCCTATTGCCATATACCGGACACAATTCCAGACTCCGTGCTACTACTGAGATTTTTTAAAACTCAGTAATACCTTGCCCGACCCGGGAATCGAACCCGAGACCCCTTGCCCGGCAGTCGCACTTACGACCACACGGCCAATGAGGCAGTAGAGTAAGCTGAAAACTCACAAACGCATTGTAGGTATCTAGATATTGTTAACTGTTTTATTCATACGTTATACAATCGTCATACGTCGTACTCGTCGTGCCTATATCCCTACTTAGGTGATTACAACACATTAAAACATAAAGCACAAGGGAATAAATCATGCAAATGCTTCACTAATTTCCACTTTATTGATTTCAAATCAACGTGACTAAAAATACCCGGCCGTTACTGACAGCTCGGGTTGGTCGTAAATCGTTAACTTAGAAATAAACAGTCTGACTGAGATAGCTAGGTCTTTCGGTCACCTATAGGCTATAGGCACTACTAATGATGTATAATGACATAGTCTTACATCTATTAGTCTTCGTATCTATTTGTAATAAACATTCTAGCTTGAAGACATTTCTCATAGTTTTACTCGGAAATGAAGACAGTCCGAGATACGTGCAAACTAGGTTAACAAGCAAGAAATGAGATTTCTTTCAATGTATGTGTCTTAGGGAGTAGGGAATAGGGTCAATGGTCCGTCTCACGTAGATTTAGACCCAGTGGAATCTTTAAATAGGTAACCGCTCAATGTGCCATTATATCGACCTTAAACGTCCACCGTTAAGTGTGGACCTTCCAGTAACCGCTCAATTATGAACAGGCTAACGGGATATTTTTTATCTTCATCGTGAAATTGTTTGCAGACATGGAGACGCCGAAGTTCATCCTTCACACATGGTGCCCTATTTTTTGCTCATAGTAGATATGGGATAGTTTAAAGGAAGTTGACTTTGTATTTAGAGTCCAATCTTACAATAGCCATACTGAACATTAACACAATGCCACTGTTTGTTCTTTTCATTGCTCTTTTTTGCTACCGCAACTGAATTTGCGGTGTTTTGAGAATATTTTAATTATAACCCGAATCTCGGGCAACTGGGCGGTCGCTTGAAAAAGTTATTGATCACTTGCTTAATGCGTTTGTGGTTTCAATCTTGTAAGAGATGTTTCTTCATACATGTTACCATCCTTAATTATATTAAACTAGTTTGTTCAGAGCGTGTGTTTTACTTGAAGAAGTAACGAAAACCTCGTATTTATAGAACATTGTCGTGCGTGTCGTTTAACCTCTGGACTATCAAGAAATTAATTCAGTATTTCATACTTATCTGAGTAAGTAATTTATTTATTGTAGGTCATGTCAGTTACGCACGTTATCGATTTAGTTATTGATATCTTGTTCAAAATTGACCAATAGGTAAACAGTATTTTTCCAAAATCAATCTACCTGACTTGGTTGGTATGATCTTGAACAAATTACATATAGGAATTTGACATTGATACTTTAAATTCCTCAGCCAATTAACACGAGGAAATTCGGCATATAAAAAACTGGATACCATCGAGCTATCAACTAAGGATCGGGTTTGCATCGATGTCGTAAAAACCGGAGAAAGTATGAATGAATGAATATTAATGTTTATTGTTAATCGGTATCTCATTGTCAACAATTAAATATCGATATATTATTTTTTTTATAATTTTTGAAATAGTTCACACACTGGCACCGACAGTCTTCCTTCGAGTACGACGAGGTTCTCATAAATAAAAAATTCTAACTTGATAGTAAGACTCGTAGTAACTAACATTGTCAGGAAGAAATCCACAAAAAATTAACAGAATTTATGAGTTTTGTTTGACAGTTGTCTTGAGACACGCAAACAATAGTAAATAACCGACTTCTAGCTTCGAACCAATAGGTAACTACGTAAGTACAGTCAGATTCAAAGATAGGTAGTGAAGACGTTGAGTAATATTAACTGAAGTACCTTTGTACCACAATACCTTTAGTCCGCCACTCGTGCCAATCGTAAACACAGGCTGCGCATTATTAGGTTATCCAACGTGATTTATCTAAGTATAAACAAATCAGACTTCCGCAGAAACCGCACGCTAACTTGTAAACAATCAACTAGTACCGACCTTCTATAGCCACGACGTGATCCCTTATCTGCTGGGCCAGCAATGGATCAGGTACCAACTCCACAAGGTCGTAAAGAGCGTAGATAGAAGGATGCACACTTTCAAATCTCTGTATCTCCTGTCGTATGGACAGAGACGTGTTGAGACACGCCTGGGAGTGCTGCCGGCTACACATCGCGCCTCTGTAGCCCAGCATTGGCCCAGGAAACTTTGACTATCACTCACTACACTGGATGATGCATTCTACCAAAGCTTGGTGAGCGATCCGCCGCTCAACGCGTTCAAAAACTTTTCTTAAATTCACTTTTACGTTTACAAACGTATATTCAACAAGCGTCGTACACAATAAACACTTTACACTGTGATTGTATTGGTTATGATTGTGATGTAAATAAAGTAAACAACCAATCAACGCGTGTTGAAATGACAGCGGCGCGAGTCAACCACCCCGGCGGCGGCCATTACCGAACTGTGGCGTTCCGCGTGTGGCCGAAGGGGATTTGTCAAAATAGAAAAAACTTAGTGTTAGTGCCATCTGTTGGATAGAAGCTGTACCTGGGAAGACACTGGCGTGCAGTAATGAATTGCTGTGTGTTTTAAGTAGATGGCGCTGTTACCTATTAATCTAAATTAACTTACGTTTTTTAAATAAAATATATTTCTTTACGTACGTATGAGAATAAATAACAATAAAAAGTTATTATTTAGTATGATAACATTATTCTTTGGTCACAAATTACTTGCAAACATACGTGATGGAAGGCACCTATCATTAATTACTTACAGTAATTAAGAGACTTATTTAGCATTAACATTAAAATAAGAATAACAAAAAGAAGTAGTTAACTCACGTTTTTATGCTACCTACCTACCTACCAAAATAAAGAGGTTAAAAATGTCTTTTACTGAAGAAATTCTTTAGAAGTCTTCTAAATTATGAGATGAGAGAGATTATGACCTAATTTACAGGAGAAAATCTCGCAGATCTTCCAACTACCCGCTAAGAACTATGAATACAGGCTTGGCTTATGTCCAAGGAGAATGTATTCTCCTTATTAGATGCGGCCATCAGCACATCAAAGTACTCAAACAGAAAAATCGTTCAGAAAATTTTCAACCTTACGTAGTCGAAATAAAGTATAAATTGTAGGGTAGCTTGATATGCTTTCCAAGTAAACGGATCTCTATACCTAATATTAATTGTTCTGCTATTCTGTTGTGAACCGACGATTATCCCCCCGTAAAATTAATCTGAACGCTTTAAGGCTTGACTAGTATTCTGTGGCTTGACCTACTTTTTGCGATCAAGGAACATATCACCAGAAATATAGATTAATGTTAGAAGGACATCTTCATAATAATCAACAACCTATAAGTTAAGTGCCGACTGTTGAACGAAGGCTTCACCTCCCTCGGAAAAGATTTGATCATAAATCGCGGTGCAATACCTAATTGACGGATTGGCGATTTCAACGGTACGTCTTATACCATCATCATCATCATCAACCGCTGAAAGACTTCCACTGCCTGCTGGGCAAAGGCCTCCCCCTTGGTCCTCCACGGCGGCAACAACTCGCCACCTGTAGGTATTCACTGGCTAACGTCTTATACAAATCTATAGAGTTCGATAAGCGAATATCGAAAAAGCACCCTGTTCATTGAACTGCTATAGGTAGTAAAACGCTCAGAAGGATGGTGATCTTAATTAAAACTCAGACTTCTCTAAAATAATTTATATTCACTTGTTTTAAGTTGTTTTACAAAAATTAATCTATTGCTGTCAAAAACAAAACCGCGCGAATACCCGACAAGGATAGTGTTGCCACGTTCGAAAACCAAATCAATCCGGATAATATTACTATTCGGCATTTTAGTGTTTGAAATACTTAGACAATATTATAAGTCACAAATATAAATAAAGTGAGCGATAAAATATGTGACTGTAACAGTAGTTATGGAATAGACCATTCTCTCGATCCATCTTTGATTCACCTGTAGATTAAAATCGATGGACTCTTGCGACCGTCAGCCCTCGAGTCGAGGCAGACAACAAAGCATTATTAATTTATTCGAAAAATCGGTAATAAACAATGTAATAGGTACCTACCCAATTAAAAATAATGGAACCTTTAGCGCTAGATGTAAAAAAGTAAGAAAACTAATTAATGTTTACAATACATTGTTCTCTAAAGTTATTTAGTGTGGAATGTGTTGGTTAATGTTAATCAGCTTAGTACGTGCGGATTGTACATGTACAGCACCATGTTGGTCCATGGCCATGGGTCAATGTAGTTTATAAGAAATCAATACACGTAGGTAATTAGGTATTATAATGGGAATTACTGTTTACTTGTCTCAAAATGGTGCGGTAGGTATGAGACAGTTCTTACTTTTAACCTATTCCTGCTAACGTCTCGCTAATTTCTTGACTGTAGACAGTCCAAGAAATTCGGCCTACCTGGACTGTATCATTATCACTCTGTTACAATAATCGTTTATTAGGTATCATTCAGGATTAAAGCGGTCGTGGTGGCCCGGAAGTTTGAGACGCCCGTTTCTCAAGCATGGGGCGCAAGTTCGAATCCTACCAACGGCAAGTACCAATTCGACTTTTTCAAGTTATATAATTATACTTTTGAAGATTATTTAGACACCAATGACAAACAGTAAAGGAAAACATCGTCAGGAAACCTGGGCTTATAATTTTTAATCACAACCCGCATTGAGCAAGCGTGGTGATTAACATTCAAACCTTCTCCGTGATGATTCAGGATTCAGCCAAATCGTCACATAAATTTTGATTGACTTCCGATTTCAATAACTACTTAAAATTTCCGGATTGATCTTGATTTTCGACGGAAATTCTACAGAACCCAAAATGTCAAATATCGCTCTTAATCTAAAAATGTTAAATTGAGATCGGTTATTGAAATTGGCAGTTAATGTTTACGCCTCATGATCAATGAACAAGAACAAAAGAAGCAAATAACTTACAGCAGTAAATAAATAAAGTTTCCAAATATGACAATACCATGTCCACTTCGAGCAGGTAATCAACCTTCACTTTCATTACTTCACAACGAAATCAAATAAACATAAAACGAAAATAAATCGAACTTATGTCAATGCAAGTTTAAAACAAACTGCTACGTAAGTGACTTTAAACAGTTTGGCTACATAATTAACTATCTAGATACCCATATATCCCCAAGCGGTTACCGGTGACCGCTTTCCACTAAGTACATTATAGACTTTGTTTCCAATGTATAGAGACTACTTTTGTATGAACAAATTTAAATCGGTTGTCAAACAAACAAAACAAACCGAATAAATTTAAAATAAGGGCTAAGGACGTGTTACACAGTTCCATGACAAGATTATTCAGTTAAAATCAATAATATAATGATCACTTCAAATACTTCTTAAGCTTTAAATATTGAATCTTCCACCCTATCAAATCCTCGGACTCATCAAGGACTTATTTT
The DNA here is from genome assembly GCA_038387885.1 of Spodoptera picta. Classification (NCBI taxonomy): domain Eukaryota; kingdom Metazoa; phylum Arthropoda; class Insecta; order Lepidoptera; family Noctuidae; genus Spodoptera; species Spodoptera picta. The sequence goes on from JAZHFQ010000082.1 coordinate 398,572, forward strand.
ATGAGTACTCTCACCAATGAGACAACCATTGTTTAAAAGGATTAGTGAAATACACACAGTTTTTTAAACAAAACCCCTACAATATAGATTTGCAAGTCTCTTACAAAAGTAATTCTATACTTGTAACTCAATACAAATTAGTCCAGGTATGCTGATGTCCTGAATAAGAGCATTAGTACCATTTATCAACAATTTCGCTGCATCCTCATTTGTTGAATGTTTTGTTCAAATTATTACTCCTACACGATATGACGGATTGTAGGATAGAAAACAATGGATCTTATGGTCATTCTCAAGACCTTTTCTCTTAGTGGATTTGCTTACTGACAAGGTGGTTAATCTTCATGGAGACCCCTCACCTGGAGTGGATGAAGTTGACTCTTACTGGCTAAAAACCACTCTGATGCACGGTATCCGCCAGTATCCTACGTAGGAACGAGCATACTAGGGCGCGAGAAACACATTCACTCTTTGATTTTATGTGGAACTTGCATTTAACATCCATCTTTATATTTAGCACGATTGTTATTAAATGTTAATCTTGTGAGAGATTAGATAAGCATACTAAATGCCTAATCACTTTGTACACGTTTATTAACGCAATGGTTTTCAAAAGTTCAATAGCCACTTAAACGAAGCTATAATAAAATAAATCTCTCCGGAAGACGAGTCCCCGGTGCTTCCGTTTACAACCGTCGTATTTACCAACGCAATCGTACCGCAGAGCGCATCGCACACTGGATTTGTAAACGAGTCAATATTTACATACTCACCGCGGAAACTCAATACCGCACTGTTTTCTCTAGTTTACAATACAATACATAGTTTTTATTATTTTTGTTAATAAGTCGGCGTTTGGTCGCTGCCTGGCATATGGTGGTAAACGATAATGGTATCAACGATGAAGCACCTCTGCTCGTATGCAACCTTTTTACTCAGAAATTGAAGACGGTCGTTTAATTTGTTAGACAAATATATAGTCCGGGCAGAATATTTGCGAATGTGTTTCTTAAAACAGTTGTATGTGTGTTTTTTCTAGACTTATCTGCTTTGTACTCATCCCGCATTCATCTGTTTCCAGGTTTTAATGATATATTTTATCTGACGCATGATGACTTTCATTGGCTGGAGGCTTCTATTTTCCAAAATACTTATCGAGAGAAAAATCATCACCATCATCAGCCCTTTTCCGTCTACTGTTAGATTAGCTCCAATAGCTTCCTTAAACCAGGGGGCTTACTCTTGAATCCAATTCCGATCGATCGACATTGACATTGTGAAATTTCGTACTCTTGAGTTGCAAAACTAGCGCCCATTGCATCCGTATTGCGTGGATATTTTATGAACTAATTGGTATTGAGTTTGGCTTTACATTCCGTACTCTGAATGCTACTTTAACAGCTACGATAGGGGTTGCATAGTTTTGACATTGGATAATTATTGAGATTTTATTGGATTGAAATTGCATTGACATTGAGATTGGTTTCACGAGTAAGCACCCTGATCTTCATAGGGAGACGTTCTACTATTAATATGTAAATAATAAATAATTATTCATAATACCAGTATAAGTATTCTCTTCCTTTTGTTTGTGAACTGATTGTAGTCTCAAGGTTTACCTGCATCGAGTTACCGCACACTTATCTCAGGTAATTGACTCAAATGTTATAAATACCAGTCTACTTGGTATATATTATAGCAATCTAATCTGTAATACTTAGCATCCGGTCTTTGGGATGAATCTTTTCATTTACTATGTGGTTCGTAATAAAATTGTAACAACAATTAAAGTGGTTGGAAGTGCGTTTGCCAAGTAGGAGTTCTCGGGATTAGGCCTGATAAATTGTATTATTTTTCTAATTAAATCATCTATTTATGTATGTATGTATATTAGTTTAAAATACATAACATATTTGGGGGAAATGAGTGTAATAGGTACGTATGTTATCATACAATTGTTGTTTGCTAACCCTGTGAGGTTTTTGGCCCTCTACGGCGCCCCTGTTTGGGCGCCAAACCTGTTGCGGCGTCCCGCTCGGACGCTGCTCATGGCACAGAGGGTCATGGCGATCCGAATGATCCGCGGATACCGCACGATCTCTGGGGAGTCGGCGAACCTCCTTGCCGGATTACCGCCGTGGGATCTGGAGGCGAAGGTGCTCGCGCGCGTGTACGGCATGCGCGCGGAGGCACGTCGCCGGGGCGAAACCCCGCTGCCGCGCCAAATAGGTGCGTGGCGGGATGAGCTCCGGCGCGATCTCATGGCGGAATGGCAGCAACGACTGTCGCAACCGAGGGCTGGGCTCGCTGCCATCGCAGCGGTAAGTCCCCTCTTTGAGGAGTGGCTTGAGAGACGCTACGGCGTCCTCACCTACCGCCTGACGCAGGTCCTCACCGGACATGGAAGTTTCGGGAGGTACCTGTGTCTGATGGGGCGGGAGGAAACGCCCGGGTGTCAGCACTGCGAGGACCGCCCTGAGGACACGGTGGAACACACGGTGGGAGAATGCCCTTCGTGGGCTGAGCACCGCCGTGTCCTCAGGGAAGTGATCGGCGATGGCGACCTCTCGCGTCCGAGCCTAGTGCAGGCCATGATGCGGAGCGAGGGGGACTGGGATGCCGTCTCCTCCTTTTGCGAAGCAGTGATGCTAGCTAAGGAGGAGGCGGGACGCGTGAGGCAGCGAAGCGCTGCCTCCTCGCAACCCAGCCATCGCGAAGGACACACCGGGCGTCGGGGATCGCGAGACGATCTCCGGCCACCGTAAGCGCGGGCCTGCGGACGGCGAGCATGGGTGGCTCCCCGTCCGACCAGAAACAGACCCGAGCGTACGGCGCGTCGCGTTCCGCGCGCGCCTCAAAGAGCCATCAGACCACCACAGATGGGGCCCAATACGGCCGATGCCGATTCGGAGTCGCGGAGAACCTAACGGGTAACCGGGGCTCCGGCTCGACGTGCAGGAGAAGGAACGGGGTGGTTTTTAGTCAGTAAGAGTCTGACACTCCCTCCCGCCTCACCCAGGCGGGAGAAGTCATTCGATGATTTTCCCCCCTTAAAAAAAAAAAAAAAAAAAACCCTGTGAGGTTTGAGACTCCGTGTCACAGGTCCCTACAACAGCGTAATTGCGTTTACTTACTTACGATGGAGATTTTTGAGGTGCTTAAAGCGATTTAAAGGTAACAATAGGTATTGGGCTTATAGAGTCGCAAATTACGGGTTAACCTACTTTACTTTGATATCAATGTAAAGTAAGTAAAGTAAAAAAATGTATATATATATATATACATTTTATATATATACCTATATATCTATTTGTATATGTAATATAATAATTATATTGAAAATTTAACTTGTTAAATTCTTAATTTAAGGTATGTATTGTGTGGATATTTGTTGTTATTTTCCTATTTCCATAATTAACTAATCGTATTGTATTTTTAAGCCATTGTTAAGCTTATGAATTGCCAATGCTAAGTACCTATGTCATTATTATTGCATGCATCAGACCATTATTTTGTTACTTTTGTGTATTTTATATGATGTTGTGATGAGGCAGTACCTACTCCTTCAAATAAATAAAGAAATAGCGTAATGTCACAGTTTGTTTGTTTTTTCTGAAACTTGAGAAAGTCTTCTTGTTACTTAAGTATATTTTTATAAGATAGTTCTGACAGTTCGTTTTACTTTAATTGTAGACTACAATAGAAAGTGGAAAGAAATAATAAGTACTTACCAAAAATATGACGGACAGCAAAAATATCAACATATCAGTCTGGAAGATTATTTTTTAGTTTGATTTGATTTCGGTGTCCGCAATGTTATTCTTTGGGCTAAATAAACCTCAATATCATGACATATGTCATTAAAGGAAAATAAAGTACAGACTAGGCTTTTTTTTTTTTTTTAAGGGGGGAAAATCATCGAATGACTTCTCCCGCCTGGGTGAGGCGGGAGGGAGTGTCAGACTCTTACTGACTAAAAACCACCCCGTTCCTTCTCCTGCACGTCGAGCCGGAGCCCCGGTTACCCGTTAGGTTCTCCGCGACACAGACTAGGCTAAGGATAGTTCATTTTTTATACCAGTTAGGCGTAAAACTAAATTTTAATAATTTATGTATTTACAGCAACTTATTAAACATATCTAATGATTATTATTGTAGGAGGAAATAAGTAGGGTTTTTATTTTTACAGACTTATTGTTTTATTTCCATTAATTTATATCTTATTTAGTGTCGCTTATACTTTTTTATCAGTTAGGCATAAAACTAAATTTTAATAATGTATGTATTTACAACAAAATATTAAACATAATGATTATTTTTGTAGGAGGAAATAAGTAGGGTTTTTACAGACTTATTGTTTATATCTTATTTAGTGTCGCTTATACTAAGGGTTTTTTAAGGGGGGAAAATCATCGAATGCCTGCTCCCGCCTGGGTGAGGCGGGAGGGAGTGTCAGACTCTTACTGACTAAAAACCACGCCGTTCCTTCTCCTGCACGTCGAGCCGGAGCCCCGGTTACCCGTTAGGTTCTCCGCGACGATATACTAAGGGCTATCCGATCTCCAGCTATTAGATTTTCGTCTTTAAGGATATTACCTCTATAGTTAGTCTGATGCTAAGAATAATGTAGACATCGTGGACAGCATCAGCGCTTACCACCAGGCGAGACAGTGATCAAACGTATGACTGCACGGTCGGTGCAGTGGCGGGGCAACCACCGTGCTGCACCGCACCAACCGTGTTGATGAGCCACCAACAACACAAATTGTTGTTTCGGGTTTAGGTGTCATTGGGTATGTGAACTTGTATGTTTGTAAACGCACCTACGACACAGGAGAAAATCGTAATGTGGGGCAACGTTTTATTTAAAAAGAAAAACGAAACGTCGGTCCATCAAATATAAGACAAGAGTTCTATGTATATTAAGATTTTTCCGGTTAAGTAGTCAACAGCCTTAGCATGCTGAACTACGAGTGGTCCTAACCTAAAAAAAGTATATTAAATGGATTGAAAATATCAAAAAACACATCGGTCATTTAGACCACTGAAGAGCAAATTCAATACTAGGTACTATTCTATCTAGTTTTTACAATCCTAGGATTAAGAATAATGCAGTATGATATAGGTACACATGTCGATTAAATGTCATTTTTATAGTCCTAGAATTATGAACTACTTTCTAACTACGTTACCTAGTTACCGTCATATAAAACACTAGGTACCTATGTAATAGTTAGTATATAGTGTTATGCTCGTGGGCAACGAACTAAAGCCATTATGCAATGTTGCAATCTGGGAACACGATTCTAGTATTATGTACTTACTTGTCTTGTTTGTCGTACACATGTGTTTGATGACATTTTTTATTTATCTCAAATCTCAAACTGAGCTCTATTTCGCTTTCATTATATAGGTACCAAATATATTTTATTCAGTTATAGTGCTTAGTTATTCTCAGACGATGTCTATACTTTTTAATTGACTTCTTTCCAAAATAGTATTTAAGAATATTCTGACAGAAATCTTGTGTGTTTCAAACACACTTGCATACAACCACTGAAGTAACGACGGAGCTAGAACAATTCTCCATACAAATACATATAGAACGGCTATTCATTCGGCAGTAGGGACATCTTTAATTCAATTTCAACAAAATCGAAATTCAACCAGTATCAATTTGAATCTATCAACGTCATATGAATTCGACAATCGAGTTGTGCGAGCCGGGCACAGCTGCCGAATTTGCCCCAATAAGTAATCGAAAACCTATTACGGTAGCCTATTGATATCGAACAATGTCGACATACATTTTCCATAGCCAAACTTATATCTTTCATAACATAAATAATTGTATTTATTTTTTTAATCACTTGTCTGTGAAACTTTCGTTCTCGTTTGAGCAGTGACATTCCAGCCGCGGTGTCGAGCGGACGCTCGCGTCCTGTATAGTGTTGTGCTACACATTTAATTTGTAACAACAGACAACAACGATTATTACGACGAGATGTCAAAACTCAAGGTAACATTTATAACTAGTTAAACGTGTGAAATTTTTATTGTAATTATTTATATTTTTTAGTGTTCTATGACCTTGATTGTGGTGGCGTTGTGATGCATTATTTTTTAATACGAAGTCGCTTTTTTATAGATAAATAGAACGTGTATCGTTATGCTTCAGTGTTTTTGTAACCATCGAGTACTTATAATTAAATTTTTTAACATAAATTGCAAAATACATAAAAAATATCTACTAAACACGCTAATAACAGTCTAAGATAACCGATTGTGTACATATTTGTTCAAACATTAGTTTTCTAACTCAATTAATTTCCATCTACCGTCCATATCAAGATAAATTATTGCAAATATTAGACAAGTTTCTAAGCAATTAACTTATTATTCGTTTGTTATAATTATAACATAAGTTTATCAAAATAAATATCAAACTATATACTATAGTATACCTATTATTCGTGAATAAACCAATTATAAAAGAGCTTTAACTGCATAGGCATATAAACAATTATTTTAATCTGTTTTGAAAGTCAAGAATTTATGATTTCTTTAAGAGTCATTAATAATAAAGGTCAGTTATTTAATAATCGTTTAGAACTTAAACTAAACATGATAGTAAAAGAACTAAAGACTACTGTAATTATTTATTTAATTATTGACTTCTATTGTTTACTGTAGATAGTAATTTGTTATCAGAAATATAAATAGGATTTATGTCTACATAACTAAGTGTGAATTAAAACTGTCTTCTTCTAATGAAAATTATACAGGCGATTACTTCGTAAGATTGTATCTTTTTTACTGAGATCATAAGTAGTATTTTGTAGTTAATCCAAATTTTGTTCTGTAGGTTCCGATTTCAATCTTTAACTATGGCAGCATATTTTTTGGCTATGCCTAACATGCCTACACATAAAAACTAAGTACATATTTTCTTTCTAGTAGTTGTAGTTCACTTCTATAGTTTATAATAATTATTTTAGATAAGTGGATATTCAGAATCCTACTAACCCTTCCGAGGTATAACAACTGCAGTTTTAACCCATAGACCATTTTTCGATGTTCTTCGTGGAGATTTTCGGACATTTTTTTTAAGAAAGCCTTTGTTTTTAACTGAAATAATGAACATGGTACTTATAAAGATTCATTTAATTTGAGATAGTTTGGAAGATTAGAGAGCCGCGATTAGTAATTAGGTACCTATTACGTATAATATTTTTGTTTGTGATGCTGATGATACATTGTTATTTATTTATTTATTCACTTAGATAAACAAACAAAATCCCTTACGACCGAATACTGAGAGGCTACCCAATTTTACACTTAAATATCGTCCCATCTCTGTCATTTTACAAAGAAATGAAAGTGACAGAACTAAACACAAGAGCGACTAAATTTAAATGGCGTTTGAGTATTTCAACTTCGATTAGTTACGAAAACTAGGCGATTATCAGTACGAAAATATTATTGCTTACCCACATAATAGATGCTCATTTATTTTTTATACATATACAAGAAGAATTGCAACTTTATTGCGAACACGTAAGGTTGAAAATCTAAAAGAATTTTGACAATTTTAGGATAGTTTGACGTGCTAGTATCTACGTAGGTACACAATTATTTAATTGCTTGCAGAATGACATTAATACTTATGACATGTTATAGGTAGATGTGTCCACTTTATGACATTAATTTATATCCATAAAATCGTTTGAGGTAATTAGATTACCTCGCTAGTTGGGGTTCAATTTTAGGAATTGTGTGAAAACCGCTAGAGAGTTAAACAGGGATAGACATAGCATCGAAACCTAGCAACGGTAGTCACCAATGTGACATTTTCCAAGTTATATGTACTTTCTAAGGTTATTATACACACACTGGCGAACGGTGAAGGAAAACATCGTGAGGAAACCTGGGCTAATAATATCTAATTATAAGTTTGAAATCACCAACCCGCATTGAGGAAGCGTTGTGATTAATGCCATCAAACCTTCTTCTTGCGAGAGGTCTTTGGTCAGTAGTGGCCACATATAGAGGTAGGCTGTTGATGTTGATCATGTTATTGATGCACATAACATCATCTTTTCACAAGTTTTGTTGCATGCACCGTACATAATTCCAGATGCTGCGTCTCCAAGTGCAAACACTGAAAAATGTTTCATATACTTAACCTTGACACCAGATGTTATTTTGTGTTAGCTCAGAAAAGTAGGTACCTTTTAACATTTAAGTGTGCATTCTTAACTATGTAGGTACCTAAACAGTTGCAATAATTGGTTTGAGTTTCGGATGTATCTAACAAAAAATATTTTGTATTAGTTGTGATTTTTTTATTTTGCCTCTGCTAGATGCAAAACCTCCACCTGTAGTATTGATTATTAGGTTAGAAAAGTATTGTAGGTTTTAAATAACTCACGTTGGAGATCAGTAATAAACACATTAAAATTGTTTACCATTAGAAGGTTGTAAGCAAGATAACACATATAATTCTACCAGTTTTGCATAATTTACCTGTATTAAATTTTAAATGTCATCGTTGTTAAAGACTGTAATATAATTGTTAGGTATCTATTATTTTTACTTTTTTTATTTACATTGCGCTTTCGTTCACTTTTTCTCATATCCTCGAATCGCATTCTTTTCCTCGAATGGCATCGCCTCATCAAAATGAACCTAAGACCGCTCGTCGAAGGAGATACAGTTCAGTTAAGTTATAAGAGGATTTTGTAACTTTGTGCGGAAATCTTAAACCCTCTACTTTATGTAGTACAGGACACGAAACAATGTTTCAAGTCGATTTCCATATCTGAGTACAACCTCACGATTAAAGTTATAACAATCACAATTCAGAATGCGAGCTCCATTCATGAAAGTTGTTCAATGAAAACTTTCAGTCGCTTCAGTCTTTAGTTTCATCAAAGAGGATTTCACAAGTTCAGCATGTTGTAGCATCAATATTGTTTAAGCCTTTGACTGCCAATAAAAAACTGTTGAAGGCAAATCCTCCGCTAACGTCGGTCACCGGTGACCCCATGGCGTTTAATGTGTTAAGGGAAAATTATGCGATGAAGACGGGAAGAATAATGATGATAACGATGATGAGACAAACAATAGGCTTACCTAAGCATCGATAGGTGATTGTGACAAGAGGTCACTGCTGACCAAAGACGTCTTCCCACACAGAGATGGTTTACGCATTAATCTCCATGCTTATTCATTGAATTGAATCATTATCATTGGAGAAATTATGAGTCCAGATTTCCTCACGATGTTTTCCTTCAGCGTTTGTCAGTGGTGCCTAAACAATCTTAATCATAAAAGATTTCATAATGCAGGATTCAAAAAAAGCAATAATTTAATGTAATTGTTCGAAGAAAGTAATAAACAAAATTGTCATTATTTATTTTGTTGATTTGTTACGCAGTATAAACTACTTATGCATTTATACGTTCTAATATTGATTAAAAATTTGTCGTACCGGTCAATTGCCTTGCCTTTTGTCCTACTAATTTTAAACATGTTCACCTAAATGCTAACCATAGATATTAAATTCCAGAACAACTAACTAGAATATTATTATAGCAACAGAATTCGAAAATTGTAACTCGATTTATTTAGTCCACTACACCAGCTGGACACGTTACATTTATTTAATACCAACAAACTTAGCAATGCATCTCATAGCGGCGCTGCTTACAACGCAAAAAATTGTCAATCCATACATTTCATTTTAGTTCTCCTTTTATCCGTCGGCATATATAAGTTGGTTGGTCTAGTCCATTGTATGCACGGATCTAATCTGCATGTAAATACATGTTGTCGTTTGATGTCTCTATTTATTTCTGTGTACATTGAACATTGACAATATAACGGGGTGGGACAGGACACTAATGGCTAACTCACGGATTTTTCCGCTTGAAGGTTGAAAGGTTATATATAGTGTCTAGATATTCGGAGTCGCGAAGAACCTAACGGGTAACCGGGGCTCGACGTGCAGGAGAAGGAACGGGGTGGTTTTTAGTCAGTAAGAGTCCGACACTCCCTCCCGCCTCACCCAGGCGGGAACAGTCATTCGATGATTTTCCCCCCTCAAAAAAAAAATTGGTGTCTAGATGACTAGATCATAAATATTACTAAATATAAAAGTGCCCTTAACCGACAAGCATGCTTGAAAAGATTGATGACTGTTGATGAAGCGAAGCGAAAGAAGTATGTAGGAATCGTAGTAATTGGCGTTCCCGAGTCTCTGCCTACCCCCATGGGAGACAGGCGTGAACTTATATATATGTATAATGATTATAAACAAGTGCGTTTTTGAAATTCCTAAAATAACCATCTCCATAATTATCAGCCTCAAGACGTCCACTACAACATGGGACTGTCACCAATGCTTCCTAGATCGACCTGTTTAAAGCGACCTGTATCCAACGGTTCCCTGCAACTACTGTCACCTTCAGTCGGTTAGAACTGGCTGGACATAGAGCGACCTGCATTCTGTGACTTCCTCTGCTTCTGTGGTTTATTTTAGGTAGTATGTATACGGTGATGTTATTAAATTATGACATTATTGTTAGTCCAGTGTTAGTCTGACTTCGATTTGTGTGATGTATCCTCATTAAATTAATATTATTTATTTAATAAATTTTGTTTATGTTTATCTACATTAATGGCTGCATTAATGTAAGTCACTCATGATAGGCTATTCAGTGATAAAAGTGAATTTTAATTTCGACCGATCGACTAGCGACTCTGGCGAGAGTGCGATCGAGCTAAGTTCTAACTCAATATGTCAAATATTTGAAAATGTACTTATTTTAATAATAAAGTAAACAGGAAAATGTATGCATAAAAGTGAGACATCCACAAAGGTATTGCATATTCCTGTTATTTTTAAACACCATAAAAATACTTCAGTCTAGACTTGTTGCGTTTGCAACCACTTGACGCTGAAATGGAAGGAAGGAAAATTATCACAATCTGATTTATTATTTGTCACCAATCTAGAGTTATTGTGGACTTGACATCCTAACTATTACATTGTTTTCAAATTAGATTCTAATCATCATAGTTGTTATTCTACAGCTGATTTACTTCGAGGAAAATGGTTGTCTTGTTCTTTGTCCTCTATTGAGGACCGACCTACTTGTGGCTGCTGGTTGACAAAGGCTACGACAAAGTAATTTGCATGCTTTAGATGTATTGTCTAGGTTCGCATCAAAATAATATGGCTTTTCCTAAGAAGATAAATATCTTGGATGGGTTTTCTCTAGAAGGAAAAATGTTTAAAATATGGCAAATTTAGCCAGTGGACTGTCACAAGGTGCATATAGTTATTGCTAGACTTAATTTCTCGTTATATAACAAAAAAATAAAAACAAAAAACGTTTATTAGCGGTTTATAGAATTAACACAGCGAAGCCCTGGCCCCTGTACTAGGTATCCCTGTATCACAAGAGCCAGGTCTCTCAATATTCATAGAAACTTAGCACCACCTGAGTCTTGACAATTAATAATCACTTATATAAAACCTTTACAAATTACAAGGAAAGACTGATTTTTTTATAAAATATCATGTATTTTATAAAATCGGGACACTCTTACATATACACACGTGTTTGCTTTGTTATGAAGTACATAAAGCTGAAAGGACATTTTCTCCTAACCTTTACCTTTATCGAGGTCGTCGTTTTATCTTCAATATATTTGACAGATTTCGGTACTTTAAGGGCTTACACTGTCATCCGTTGTCCATTAGCAAGCGATACGATATTCGTATTAGATATTATGTAGCTTATCACCCGCGGCGTCTTTTTCGTGAAAATATTTTCCTTAAGAAGACCCAGATACTGAAGAAATAATAGGATAACAAGTAGTCTATGCGACTCCTTAAAAAGAAAGCCTTCTAATGAGAAAGAATTTCTCAATTCGGTGTAGTAGGTAGTTTTGGAGTCCATTAATTGCGAACAAACAATAAGTACAATATTTTTACAATATTATTCTAGAAAAGCGAGACCACGAATACAAATGATTGAATTCTCCTAAAGATAACTAGATCCAAAAACACTGCTTTTAAAACCATAAACGAGAAAACATTAATGGAAAATAGGAAGTGTATACCAATGGTTTTAAGCCTTTTCTCTTGGTTAAGGGCACGAACGTACGCGCTCACGAACCTCTGAAGACGATTATGCGACATTTAATGGAGGGAAAATAATTAAAAAGTAGTTTATTTTTATTGTGTGGCAACTTTTGTTTATTTTCTCGTGAAATATGTAGGTACTGCGGTCAGGCTATGGGCACGGGTTGATAACGATAACAATGTTTAAGTTTTAAATGTAGATTAAACTTATTTCCAAGGATATTTAAACTTTTTGATCAATATTCGTTGTTGACTATTCTTGCTCACGGCATTTTTTATAATTTCACATGTTAAGTTCTTGTATTATTTGATTTTTTATTCTCTTTTATGGAGATAACACGTAGAATAACTAATTGTTTACGAACAGATGCTAATAAATAATGAGCGAACGCGAATATTTAGTGACCACGTGTTTACTAAACATACCATACGATATAAACGATGGGCTCGCTCGCTATCCACAAAAAACTGATAGGCAACTGTTATAAAAAACCGAGTCAAGATCAACTGTATTAATTGTCACAATCAGCGAGCGGCGGACAATTTTTCGAATCGCTGCTAGAACTCTAAAAACTCACACTAGTAGAATTTATTAATACTTCGGAGCGTTTGTGAATCGCTTGAAATTAGTTTAGGGAAAGATTTTATTGGTGTAGAGGTATACTTTTCAAATCTTCTTCTCGATCGCTTGCTTCATTTCTGAAGGTCGTGCCCCTGAAAGGCCTTCATTGCTCTCTGTGTTATTTCCCTCCATCTTGTCCTGTTTTCGGCTTCTCTCAGGGCTTTCGTAACAGAGAGTCCAGTGTAGTTGGCAACTTGGTCACACCATCGGCTAGGTGATCGGCCACGTGGTCTCCTTCCTTCCACCTTACCAACAACAACCAATTTGTCGAGGTTATCTGACTGGCGGCGGGCAATGTGACCGAAGTATCCAAGAATTCGCTGATAACATACGGTCGACAGTCTAGTCTTTATATTGAGCTGTTCTAGGATTGACCTATTAGTTCGTCTGGCAGTCCATGGTATCCGGAGCATTCTTCGCCAACACCACATTTCGAAAGCGTCCATCTTTTTGCGATCTAAGGTTCTAATAGTCCACGACTCTGCACCATAGAGGAAGATAGGGAAGACCAATGTCTGAACTAGTCTCTTTTTGGTGATGTTGGAGATGTTTCTGTTTTGCCATATACGTGTCATTTTGCTCATTGCTGCTTTGGCCATTTGTGTTCTTCTTCGGATTTTCTGCTCACTTCCACCCTGGTTTGTTATCATAGACCCAAGGTACACAAAGTCGTTAACAAATTCCAGATCTGAGAGTTCATTAGTTTTAAGGAGCTGACCGGATCTGTCAATCTTCATCACTTTAGTTTTGGTTTTATTGATCGCGAGTCCAACCAGTTCACTCTCATATTCCACCCTCCGGAATAGCTCAGCAAGCTCTTTTTCAGATGACGCAAAGAGTGTCGTATCATCAGCATATCTCAGGTTACTTATTTTTGTACCCCCCACCGAGATGCCTCCCTCCCAATCTTCCAAGGCCTTCCTCATTATATATTCGCCGTAGATGTTGAAAAGAATGGGGGACAAGATACATCCCTGTCTAACACCTCTTTCGGGTCTAAAAGAACCCGAGATAATGTTATTCACCTTCACCACGGACCGTCCATCGTGATATAAGTTTGCGATCAGTGTTATTAGGTGTTGAGGAACTCCCATTTCCTTTAGTATGTACCATAGACGATCCCATCTCACGCAGTCAAACGCCTTTGAGTAGTCGATGAAACACATGAGAATTGGCGTGTTGAACTCTCGGCTTTTTTCAATTATCTGCCTTACATTCACAATCTGCTCTCTGGTGCCTCTGCCCTTCACGAAGCCGGCTTGTACACTGGGTATCTGCCACTGGAGGAAAGACTGCAGTCGGTTGTTTATAATGTATAGCATTATCTTGCTGGCATGAGATATTAGAGCCACTGTTCGATAATTGCCGCATGCTCTTGTTGACCCTTTTTTATGCAGAGGTACCAACATTGATTCTTTCCAGTCAGATATCCACCTGCCTGTTTTCCACACTTGGCTGCAGAGACACAGTAGCATCTTCACGCCTTTATCTCCTAGGTGTTTAAGTTCTTCAGCGAAAATTTGGTCGCTGCCGGCTGATTTATTACTTTTAAGTCGTCTCACAGCGTACCTAACCTCTGATTCGAGAATGTCTGGTTCTGTGTACTGTATACTCGCAGCTTGAAGTTTCTCAGTAGAACCGTCCGTGGGGTTTTTGTATAGACTTTCACAGTACGTACGCCATCTCTCTATGACTTGGTCAATTTCTGTTAGTAGTTTGCCATCGTCAGTTTCTATAGCCCATGTTCTAGCTTTGAAGTCCCGAGTAATACATTTAATTTTCAGAAATAGGTCCTTCGATTGACACTTTTCCGCATGTTCTTCGATATTTCGGCAAATGGAGTTCAGGTATTCATTGTAGTCCTTGCGGCATAGTCGTTGGACTTTGGAAGACATTGCCTGATACTCTGTGCGGTCACGATCTTTATGTCCTTTAAGGAGTTTCTTGCGTTCTTTTATGGCGGTCCACGTCTCCTCTGTAATCCACGCCTTCCTCGGTTTAACGACCTCACTCCTTTGACTCTTTTTGCGCGATGTGAGTATAAGGTTTTTAAATTTTGTCCAGTTAGTGTCGGCATCATCCTGCGGATCCATGTCAAGATTGACTACTGTTTTTTAAAACAGTTGGCAAATGCATTTAGTCCTTCCTGATTTGGTCGTTCCTGTTGTAATTCAGTTGCTCGTTTGCATCGCTTAAGTTTCAAACTTAGTTCGGCTATCAGAAGTTTATGGTCGCTGCCACAGTCCGCTCCTGGATATGTTCTAGTGCTGCTAATACACGATCTCCACCTTTTAGTGATAGCTATATAATCTATCTGGTTTCGAGCTCGATCACCTGGCATCACCCACGTGTACTGTCTCCTTGGGTGGTTTTTGAAACAGGTATTCATGATTGTGAGCGAGTTCTCGGTGCAGAACTGTAGCCACATCTCTCCCCTGTCATTCCTATCACCAAGACCGTATTTACCGACTACTTCTCTAAGATGGTTTTCTTTTGAAGTATCACCTACTTTTGCGTTCAGATCTCCTAGTACGATTGTGATGTCCCTGTTTGGTAGGCTTTTTAGTGTGTCATCGAAGCTATTATAAAATGCCTCTATTTCTGCATCCGTACAGGCTGCAGTGGGTGCGTATACCACGATAAGGTTGATTCGACACGGTTTTGTATTGACTTTTAGAGTAAGTATGCGGTCACTGACGGGGTTGTATCCCAGAACTGATCTATTCATCTCACGCGACACCGATAGCGCCACACCATTCCTACTTTCGTTGATGGGGCCAGAGAAATATACAGTGTAACCACTGGGTGTTGTATAGAATCCTGATCCTCTCATGTGAGTTTCCGTAAGTCCAAGCATTCCGACGTTATATAGTGTTTGCTCTCTTTCTATGATTTCCTTTTTCCCTGGATGAATCATGCCTCTAACATTCCAAGTACCGAGCCTAATTTTCTTGCGTAGCTGTGTACGATAGCTTGTTTTTACATCACCAGTCACATCAACTCCATACTGTGCCTGGTGAGTCACGCTAGTATGGCCAGTAACATATTTTACACCATGCGACCTGGAATCAGCATGGCGCCGGATGTTAGCCGGATCGCACA
Organism: Spodoptera picta; assembly: GCA_038387885.1. NCBI lineage: Eukaryota > Metazoa > Arthropoda > Insecta > Lepidoptera > Noctuidae > Spodoptera > Spodoptera picta. Next base: position 414,450 of record JAZHFQ010000082.1, read on the forward strand.
CGTTCTCACTATTCCTCTGTAACTCTTTCATAGGGTTTCTTGGGATAATAGTGCAGTGGTTTCCCGTTGCCTTCTGCACCAGACCTTTAAGAAGTTATTTGTACCTCAAGGCTGCTGTAGCCTCTTCCAACCATTTTTTGATCGGGAGATGGTTATACCGCCATCGACTCGGTCGCCAGGGCCTCGTCCGTTATCTAGCAGGGAGCACCCAATAACCACTTGGTTATTGCCGCCGCAGCGCGTGCAGGTGAGGTTGACAATTGGGCCGGATAAGATAGTAGTTCCGTTCTCCCCCTACTCCCCAAACCTACTTTTCAAATACACTTCTTTAATATGTTAACTGTACCTAGCTTCTAGATCCATTAGATTAGCATTATCCAGCCCTCATATGAGACATTAAACTTTAAAGTAGGTACTTTAGGACACTTTGTCTTTTCTTTTTCAAATTTTTAAGAATTAAGTACGTACAATTGATGAAATTACAAAAATATACCTAGGTGAATATAGACCTAGAGGATATGAAATCCTTTATTAATGATGATAGTGTACCATCCTGTGTAACATCAACTTTTCATCATTTATATAAATGCGCCCTATGCTATTATTGAAAGTGAACCTATTCAGTGAACAGATAACAATCTGAGAGGTATTAAATATAATAAATAATAATAACTTATAATGTGTAATGTAGGTCCTTATAATAGTTATCATCTTAATAAAGCCATCCCCCACTGGGTATTACAACTAATATAGCTATTTCATGATGATGTATATAACTTACTAGCTACTTCCGCGCGGTTTCACACGCTCTGCTCAGCTCTTATTAGTCGTAGCGTGATGTTTTATAGCCTATAGCCATCCTCGATATGCGCTATCCAACACAAAAAGAATTATTCAAATGAGACTTGTAGTTACGGAGATTAGCGCGTTCAAACAAACAAACAAAAAAAACAAACTCTTCCGCTTTATATAATAGTATAAGATTGTACACTAGCGACCCGCCCCGGGTTTGCAGGGGTTCAATATTCATGCTTTTATTATACCTATAAACCTTCCATAAGAATGACTCTATCTATTAAAAAAACCGCATCAATATCCGTTGCGTAGTTTTAAAGATCTAAGCATGCATAGCGACAGACAGACGGCAGATAGCGATTTTGTTTTATACTATGTACTATGTAGTGATATACATCTGTACATCTGTATTTATTTATATAATACAACTATTACAGTGGACGCTGTGATGCGAAACAATTTAATGGCATAGACAGAAATTAAATAGCATTTTTGTAAAACGTAGCTAAATATAAACGGCTTTCTGTGTCATACTTGTCATAGGTATTTGTGGGAGCAAAATGCTTGTTTTGGGAAATGTTAAATTGTATGTTATACTGTGAGAATTAAAGTTAATTAGTAGACACTATAAGTATTTAAACAAAATGTACCTATTTATTGAGTGTGGGTATTCTTTAGACTCAAGGAGGTGCGATTCACTCTTTTAAAAAAACATTTATCATTTGTATTAGAAATGTAACATCACACATAACATCGCGCCTTTTATCCCCGAAGGTGCACATTACGGCACTTAATGCCACTGTATACCTCTAGATAGATAGATAGATTCATTTATTTGCCTGAAATATGGTGGTTTACAGATTTTATGACATAACATTAGTTCATCATATCTCGCCTATAAATATGGCATGCAAATACTTTAACAAAACTAAATCACAATTTTCAAAATTTATTCTAAGTTACAACAAACAATCTAAACACAACCCTTGTTAATGATTCCTAATCAAAACAAGACAAACTAAGTTACAATTTCCAATATTCAATAATGACTCCAATTCAAAACAAATTAACAAAAAAGATAAATAAAATAATAATAAATTAAATTCTCAAATTGAAATCCAGAGTTATTAAATTAAAAATGTCAAAAACAAAAATTTTAGGCTTCAATGAATGAATTACAATGTCAATAGAACAATAATAATCACATTTCAGATGTCAATAAATCAATTAACAATGTCAAAAATTAAAAAAAAAACGTACAAATTCAAATGTCAGTATAATGTAACACTCACTTTTCACTATTTATGTTATGAGTCCCATGTAATAGAGGGTGAGCACATTACCATATACTGGGCACAATTCCAGGCTCCGTGCTACCACTGAGAATTTTCCCCGACCCGGGAATCGAAACCGAGACCCCTGGCCCGGTAGGCGCACTTGCTAATACTCGGCCAAGAAAAAATATCTTAGAATAGTGAATATAAATAAATTCGTCATTTTAAGCATTTTTTATGAAAGTACGAACCTACTGTATCATATTATGCGTTCCAAAAATCATTAAAATATTTTTAAAAAACTATATAGTTCAGCAATTTGACCAGAGGTGACCCAAGTAGGTATGAAATAGTAGAGATTAGAGTTTTCATATCGGTTACATCAGCTATTGAAGTAAAGCTTATGTTTATTCAATTAAATTAAGTGGGTACACGTCTAGCCCTTCCCAAGAGGTCGTTTGCGAAACACGAACACTATGAGCGATTACCATATTTTGTTAAAATACTTTATAATTGAATAGCATGATACATATATCTACCTACAGATCGTGACAGTCCTTTGGACTATCGGGCTCCTTTATATTTTAAATTTCGTGAGACATACTAAATTAAGTATTGCGGCGACTGTCGCGCTGCTACTCAGTCGCCGCGTCATCGCGGGTCGCGGAATGCTGCTCATGAATATGAGCCTCAAGCATGGGTTGAAAGCAGTCGAGTTCCTCGTCAAACATTTACGTGAGTAAGCCGATAAACATAATATGGGGCTCCTCTAAATAAGAGGGTTTTTCATAATGTCTTTTTTGAAGGGGAACATCATCCAATGACTCCTTCAGCCTTCAGAAGCGACAGGGGACACTCCCTGTCAACTCACCCAAAACTCTTACTGACTAAAAACCACCCCGTTCCTACTCCTGCACTTCGAGCCGGAGTCAAAATCTCATGATTGGCAATCAGGTTGGAGATCGCTGTAAAGGTTTTTAGTTTATCAGAGAATGCCACTACCGAATTATTTTGATCAGATTCAAATATTTATTTTTCGTGACTGTCACTATAGAGGTATAATAACTAGTTGGCAAAATGTGTACAGTAAGCAATACCCTTTGGTGCACCATATTCTTTGCTTATGTTGAAAGAAACTCTTATAAATTAAAGTATGAATTATCAAAGACGAAACTTACCACAGCATACTACAACAAAGTCATTTAAGGCTATCCAAATGCCAGACAGTCTACAGAACACCATTAATGATACCAATTATGACGCTGAGGATTAAACAAACAAATCATTTATGAGCAACATTAATCTTTACGCTTCAATGAGAGATATAATCGTAATTACGTGTTTAATGGACTATAAAGAGAGTGGTTTTATTAACGTGGGTGACGAAGAAGTATAAAATAAAGTTATAGCTTCCTTGAGATGACTTGGAATGTCTGCTCTCTAATTTGATGTGTGGTATGCTACATAGGGATGCGTAGAGGGCTGTAGTTTCATTTTTGATCTAATTTAATTGGAATTTTCCGTTCTGTTGTATGTTCTCATCACTCATGGTTATATGGGACTCATGATGTAACTGAGGAAATGTTATCTTAAGGAACAGTGTCATCACCTTCAAAATGACCAGAAAAACTTACGTGGAAGATAGGTTATACAAATACAAATTAAGTTCTATATTCATCTGGCAAATACTTTAGTGTCTATCTAGCCATTGTCAAACAAGCCTTTTGTATTGTTTAATACTTATGATGTCATTTACATTAGTGCTGAGGATAAAAATGTACAAACCTCCGACTCCAGACTTCAAATGGAATGTCAGAATTGGTTCAATTTCTCCGTTTCCCAGTGTCAATCAGAATAGAATGTAAAAGAGAACAGAGGATATTGAATATCGCGCGTGTCGCAACCGCGGCAGTGTTCTGTAGGGCTGGGTGTTGTATCGAATTAGGTTCAATTAGACCAGCTCGCGAGACGCGAGCTCTCGGTAATCTGTTCCATGTGCATCTAAAATGACGCTTGGTAATCACGTTATATCACTCTATTCTTTTTTAGTGAAGCATTTGTATTTAAAATACAATCTTCTGAGCCCATAATTCACTGCTCGGGGTTGTCTTCCTGATTAAGCTTTCAACTGCCGACAAAAACTGTTAAAGGCTAATCCTCCGCTAGCGTCGGACAACATTGTTCGACACGGCAGCCAATGCGTTAAGGGTGCTTTTTGGATTTGATGCTATCAACTGGTTATATAATATTACTAGCTTTTACCCGCGGCTTCGGCGTCACAAAAGGATAAAAAGTAGCCTATGTGAGATATACCAATACACACAGCGCCATCTATACTAATACTTTTGTATTCCCTCGGGAATATCAAATTTTTTCGGGATAAAAAGTACCCTATTATTTAATCCAGACTTCTAACTTTACGTCTGCAAAAATTCAAAGCAATCGGTTTAGTAGTTACGGCGTGAAAGCGGAATAAACAAACAAACAAACAAACTCACTTTCCAATTTATAATATTAGTATTTAAACTAACCTTGTTCTAAATAATAGACAAGCAATTTTGAAACGATTTGATAATTATCGAACTAACTAACTAGTTGATTCCAATGCCTAGATATTTATGAAGACAAGCAGGCAATCCCAAACTTATTGTCTTGTTAAGGTTTGTATCTCTTAGATCTTACTGTCTGGACCATAGGCAACTTAGATTTTTATCCTCAGCCGTAATAAAATATCACCTAAGAAATATGATGACACAAAACCAACTTCAAAGTATGTACACAAAGTTGAAATGGTAGCCGAAAATCTTTTCATTTTGTGAAGATTAAAAACAAAAACTGTAGCAAAGTAATACTGAAAGTCGTGTGATGTGTCAACAAGGCCGACTTTTCTTTATCTTCGCTCTGTCGTGGTCGTGTAGGTACTTTATCATTGGTTGTGGCGCAAAAATGTTGCATAAACTTTTACAAATGAGTTCTTTGAGTTATTGTGAAAAATGAGTTGGACTACATAGGAGTAGTAGAGAGAGTAGGAGGGAAGGGAAGCAGCCTCCCAGGGCCGCTAACGTGGTGGGACCTGCCGAAAACATAGCGTTAGGTCGAGGCCTGCGGTGTGTGGTGATTTTGGAAGGCATGGTCACAGGCAGGCAGTGGAGGAACACCGCGGTGGTTTTAGCCGGCACGCCCCCCCACCCCTGGTCGTCCCCACGACGTGGGAAGTCCGTGAGGATTTCCATCGCGATACAAAAAAAGGTATATAGTACGAATGTAAGTTAGGGTTTCAGTTTAAAAAAAAATTGGTGACCAACGGTTGCAGTTTTTACTTGAATAGATTATGAAAAAAGTCAATAGGTGTGTCTAGTTTTAAGTAACAATGAACGCAGTGAAATACAGTATTAAATAAGATTGTAATAGCATTAATTGTTTGAATGCTTATTACAATTTAATTAAGAAGGAATGTTAGTGTGCAAATGTTAATCTTTGCTGTTTCTAGGCTAACTTTTACTTTCAGTCATTTTGATTTTAATTAAAGTTATATAACATGACTATACCTTTTTTTTGACGACGGGGGGAAACCTTCAAATGCGCCTAGCGTTTTGGGGATAAAAGACTATAGAGTGGGACTTTTACCTCACTAAAACCACCCTGGTGGCCATCCTCAACACTTTTATGGAGGCATCGGGTCCATTAAAAGAGATAACATGTAGGTATACCCAGGCATTCGGTTAGAATAAGTTTCATAGAAACTGATACTAAGTGACTAAGAACTATGTTATTTAGTCCTTAAAGAAAAGCTTTTACCGATAGTAGTCGTAAGGGCGACTGCCATGACCTTATTATCTGTAGGTGCATACGTCTCACTTCTGTTTATTAAAAGGTATAGGCAGAGTGGCACTTATGCAACACTTGATCAATACGGCGGAATGGAATGGTATTAAAATTTTCGTTACATTGAGTTCCCTGGTACAGGGATACCACCACCTCTTTGGTGACGGTATACTTCATGTATTCCAGATTCCGTCCGGAAAATCCAATGATATGTTTCACTAGCTTCTGCCAGCGACTTCGCTTGCGTTGCTGGGGGTGAAAAGTAACCTATGTATCATTCCATACCATAATCGGCCCTTGTTCTACATGCCGGTTCCTTCGGTCGTTTTGATTTGACTAAGTAACAAAAATAGGTACACATACACAAACACGCAAATTCATAGCGGTTCAAACTAATTTCGATATATAACGATTATACAGACAGACAGACAGACTAAAATTTTACTGATTGCATTTTTGGCATCAGTATCGATCCCTAATCCCTTCCTTTGGAAGTATATTTCATGTACAGAATTGACCACTACAGATTTATTATAAGTATATAGATGATAGATAGATTAGGTACTCGAAAATCGTATGAGATATTGTAACGAGCTAGTGTTCCGTATTTGTTCTCTGCTTTCATCATCATAATATTATCATACAATGCATGCAGCATATTAGCGCCTGCCCACACGTCACTCCGTGGGAAGAAACCCGATGTTTAAACAAATGTAATGGACCGCGTAAACTGCTCAATCCAGCCCCTTTATTGTGTAAACGATTTAATGTATTTACTGTTAATTACTTGCTGTATCCAATCTATGGCCGATACCGAGCTAACTACAAAAGATATAGCTATCCCCCTGTTACACATTTTCTTAATTTTTCCAGTTAATTGTAAAACAATAATAAAACAAACTAAATAACGAAACCAAGGTGTTCTGTTTCTTTATAACATATAAACATTAACTGGTATACTACTTGATTGCAATAAAACATACAAATCTAAATAACATAGGTATCAGTTCCTTTTGTAATCGTATCATTTGCTATGTAGCCATGCTGCTATGCCTACGAATAAGAGACAAGTGTAACCTATACCTTATCACTCTCCAGCTTCCTGTTTGCGCTACCCTCGGCAACCTTGCGGGTTACTAGGGTTCTGGCTCGTAGCAGGACCTGGAACGGAGTGGTTTTTAGCCAGTAAGAGTCTCACTCTCTCTGTCTTGTTGTTTCACCCAAGGCGAGGAGAGAAGTCACTTGATGGATTTCCCCACTCAAAAAAACTAGCATCCTCTCTCCAGAGAAATGAATTTATCAAAGTTCTTCGTTTTCGGAAACCTCACTAATAAGAATATTGTTTAATTTATTATAACACTAGTATTCCATTTACCTTGACAATTTTTACGTTTTAGAAATCTTAGTAAGTATTCATTGACAATCTTAATAGCCCCACGTAGCCACGTAGTTGTGTCGTAAACTAACAATGAACATGTCTGTTATCTTTCAACACAAATAATAACAGTTTTCACTTGAATACGTTTATTGTACTTTTATTTTGTGGTACAATAGATACGGCTTTTTATTTTGGTTTATTTTAGGTGTTATTCGTATACGACTGCCTTTTTGAAGCAGACGGCAACGCGGCTGTAACTCCTCTGGTGTTGCGGGTGTCCATGCGCGCTGACCGCATGCCATCTGGTGATCTGTGTGCTCGTTTACCTCCTATTCCATAAAAAAGTAGTCATAAGTTTAATAGCTCGTGGCCACAGTTGGACTATAGGCTCATAGTCCAAATGTGGACTGTCCTCTATCTCGTTGCCATAACGTCCACGCTGGGTAGGCAGGATGGCTAAAGGTTCCCGTTTATCAAAGAGCATAGCTTACTGGTCCGCCATCAATTTCACATGGCTGAAGATGTAACGTTTCGGAATGTGATTTCGATTCCCATATGGGGTTAGTTACAATATCTATAAACAAAACTTTCTTTAATTTTTCTTACATTCATCGTAAACTAATGATGTCGAAAGTTAATTCATCAAAACAAATGTTGCAACTAAGCTGAATTTCAAAGCGCCCAGCTAAACCTATTCCGAGTAAGCTAGCGGGCTATCTTTGTAGTGCAGGCTATTGAGTTGAGGTATTATGTAGCCTAAGTCGGAATTGTCCCCATAGGAGACAGGCGTGAAGTTATATATGTATGTAAGTAGGAAATTCAGACCTATCACTATCTAGTTGTAGTTTAATTTCAGTTGTGTATCCTATCTAAAACTTTACAAAGTATAACTTCTTTGTTGATTCAGTGTTTGATGGCTGATCAAGAAGTCTCAGATTTAGTTCTTTCGCAAATTAACTCGTCGAGTACCGGTTTTGCAGACACAATTATAGAACAATAGGTTGCGGTCACCGGTGACCGCTTGGTATTTGACAGTTTAAAGTAAATATACACGAGGATATTGAAAGGCTAGGTCGTTAGGTAGACAACTCCTTGCATACTCTATTCTGTTCCTGATCCTTAGTACAGTAGACAAAACTAGCAAAAATTAGTTTCCATTCAGTATGCAGCTATCAATGGCGGAACTGAACGGATACACACTGAAACAAATACTTCCTGTTATAATTTCTACGCGAACGACTTCAAGTGTTAGTTATATAAGCACTTAATTATAACTAGATTTATTGCAAACTGTAGTTATTAGATTTACAATGATTAAACTACTTAATGTGTAATATTTTTACGACCATTATCAAACATTATCATCTTGTAATTTTTTCATTGTAGGGTTAGGTAAAATATTATTTCACTATCGATTTTCAAAAACTCCCAGCTAACAATACATTTACTGGTTGAGGTTCACAACGTAACTGGTGAGTAGTAAGTCATGGCCTCATGGCCTTACCGACCTATAAAATATACAATTATACAAGTATCGATAATGACCAACTCTGTCTAATTTTTCGAGGATTATCGTCATTACCCCAGACCAGTAAGAAAATTAAATACAAGATTCCCTTAATACTTCAATGGAAAAGCAATACAAAGTTACTTAGTCTTCGGACTCCGCGGTATGTTGCGTGCGCGCGTGTCGACTCCAAAGTACCAAGTTATTTCTACTCCAGCTCCAACAATGGCTGGTTTTTTCCTGACTAGAAATTACATTTATTTTACAATTATTACTTACAAACCACGTCACGCGTCATTAGATTGCTATTGGATCTTAGAAGTGTGTCAGTAGGTTGCAAATAAATAGGTCCTATGGCCCCTAGATGGGGCAGAGGGTGTCCATAGAAGTGCTTCATCGGTCTTGAGCTTCTCGTTTTCCCTCACTCCACGTCATTCCGATGCCCACGGCTTCCGACACCTCAGTACGCCGGCGCCGCCAGGTCTGCCGAAGACGGCAACGCTTTCTTTTCTCTGGGGACTCCAGTTTTTACTTATTTACTTAATCTAAGTCCAGGATTTACTTAGGAATATGGTTAGAAATTGAGAGGTCGGGACCTCTGTTTATAGAGATGCAAGTCTCTTTTAAAGAACAAATTCGAAATGTGGTAATAACATAACATAACATCACGCCTTTTATCCCCGAAGGGGTAGGCAGAGGTGTACATTACAAATGTGGTAATCTGACAGGTAAATGAAGTTATCGGCATGACCTGAAGGAGTATCGAGCTGAAATGGACATTGCCACTTCTGTTCGTATTTATTGTAGAACCACTGATCCTTTGGGTAGATAAGTGTTCTGGAGTAAGGATCAGACGTGGACAACCGTCCGGCTCGGTAGAGTAAGTAATTATAATTATTTAATTTTGTCAACTCAGCAGTAGTTGCATGAAGAAGTGCAGATTAAGCTCAATGTCCTTAATAATATCTTGTGCATTCTTCTTACTAAGATGTACAGACAATTTTAGATACAAATGAAATCATACAAACAATAATTTTATCTAAATCCTACTGCACACATGCACCGTACCAATAGTAGATCAATCGTCTCTGTCTATTGTTGCGAGCACGTGTTAAGTACGGCAGTCAGCCAGTCAGTTGCCATTTTTGTTGGCACTATTAGCGTGCCAGTGTCATCCACAATGGTGCGCCGGCGCTATTATTGCACAACGTGAATTATAATGGTTAGTCCATTAATGGCTGCCAGTTGTACGCATTGTAAATATTTATTGCTTTGTAGGTATTTTATTTGTAGAAATGTTTCGTCTTGACAAGGTTTCAAAACATGGAAAGAAACAAAATGTTGAAAAAAATGCATGCCGAAGAGTAGAAGAAAAATCTGTATTTAATTTTTTCTTCTTGAAGTACGTAATTTTATTGAAGCGCCATCTGTGAGTTCACTTTAGGAATATGTAAAATGTTAGTTTAACTATTCGACACGAGATGGCAATGTTAGGGAATTATTTTTTCTATCTCTTTATTTAAATTTTGTTTCGTATTCAATGTTAATAATATTTACCTTTAATAAAAATTCATAAATTGTTTTTCAATTGTGAGTTTGAGTGAAAATTCAATACTTTTAAAATAATTAATTCAGTTCGTTCGTTTGAAGATAGATGGCGTTATATTCATTGCCCCTGAATATTCATAGTGTAAAATATCAAACGCTTTCATACATAAGTATAAAGAAGTCGGTATTAAAAAAAATCATACTTGAAACATGTTCTGAATTCAATCAACAGTTAGTAATACTAAAAATAAAAATTATTACCTCAGAGACGTTACAGCTAAATTGAAAATTGCGTAGTCACATAGGCCACTGACCTTTGTAACTAGTATCTGGTTTAGTAGTATTTGGAAGTTTACAAAAAGTAGATGTCTAACCTATCTCGTGGTGGCCCGGAGGTTTAAGACGCCCGTTTCGCATGCATGCGGGTGCGGGTTCGAAACCTACCAACGGCAAGTACCAATATGTGACTTTTTTCGGGTTATTATGTACTTTCTAAGATTATCTAGACACCACTGACAAACGGTGAAGGAAAACATAGTAAGAAAACCTGGGCTTATAATTACTAATTATAAGTTTGTAGTCGCCAACCAGTATTGAGCAGCGTGGTGATTAATGCTCAAACCTTCTCGTATAATGAGGTGTCTAAATGTCTCGGATTCTAGTTTCGGATAAATAATAATAATAATAATAATAAATTCTTTATTTCAGAGTTGTACACTCCTTATTTATCTTATACAACAAAAAAAAACCAGCAAATACTTATATTATCTAAAAAAAGTAAGAAAGAAACAAACAAAAAAAACAACAATTTATCATAAACTAAAACACAATAACAACCTTAATAACATGAACAGCATTACGCTGCAATATGCATCCATTTTTTATATACAGACGTGGCATACAATCGGCTGTATAACTCCTTGATGATACTGTTCGTGCAAGTGCCAACTGTAGACAAGAATCCAGCGATTCGCTTTCTCTGTATAGCATTAAATGTATCCAGCCTCGCTTCTGTGAACATACCCGACGCACTACAGTGCGGGGCAAGACCCATTAGCTGTCTGAAGATGTTATTGTACTGGACACGAATACCATCCAGAGACCTCCTCGTGTAACGAGTCCAAAGTTGGCACGTGTAGAAACTTTGACAGTAGGTATGTTCTAAATAGGTGAACTTTCGTCTGGGCATTGGCTTTAAAGAATCTCCTACCTATCATATTGCCAACGACTGACAATGCCCTGCGTTGTCTGTCTATGTCAGCGTCGTCCTTCATATCTGACGTCAGCATGTGACCAAGGTACATGAAACTTTCTACTATTCTAAAAATCTGACCTCCTAGCCAAACTGGTGGGACATTACGGGAACCTCTTCCTGATCTGAATATAAGCATTTCAGTCTTCTTCGCGTTATATACTAGATTATGTTCTCGCGCATATTTCTCACAAATCGCCAATAGTCTTCTTATACCCTTGATTGAGGGGCTGAGCAGAACCATATCATCAGCGTAACTCAAGTTGTTGACATACCTATCACCAAGCCTAAGCCCAACTGCCGTCCCACTCAGCTCCTCAATCAAGTCATTCATGTAAACATTAAATAGACCAGGAGAGGTTAACCCACCTTGTCTAACGCCACAAGACAGCCTATAGCTCTCCGACATCGCAGTCTCCCACCTGACATTGTTAGACTGATTAGAGTACCAGTATCTAATCAGTCCAACAACCCCAGCTTCAACTTTAAACCTATCTAGTTTCCTCCATAGCAAGTCGTGATTAATTGTGTCAAATGCGCGGCTCAGATCAAGGAAACAAGCATAAACGCTTGTATCCTGTTCCACATACTGCGATACAACCTGTTTTAGAGAGAAAATAGCCATGTCAGTTGATACCTCATGTATAAAACCAAACTGCCCATCATCCAACTTAAGTGCAGGACTTAACACCTTGTGTATCAGACGCTCAAGCACCTTGGCCACTATTGTTGCCAGCGATATAGGTCTATAGTTAGACATACTAGTAACATCGCCCGTTCTGTTCTTAATTATGGGCACAACTATCGTTCGTATAAGCTCTGCAGGTAGGTACTGGTGTCGCGAACAAAGATTAAAGAGTAAGGCCAGAGTATCAGCAATATACCGACCTGCGTACACTAAGTGCTCAATACTCAAGCCATCGTGTCCTGGGGATTTTCCACGCTTCATTGAAATTAAAGAGGAATTCGGTAAAATAAAGAGTGATTGATTATAAGAATATAGGAGTCCGGAATTTCGAATTAAATTTACCTAAGCATTTGTTGCGTACCTACATCAAAGACTTCTTTATATTATAAGTACCTTCTTTTGTAGTAATGTTGAAATACGATTCATAAATGCGATTTATAAATGAATTTATACGACCTTAGCACATAATTAATGTACCTAGTTGTTGTTCTTGTAGGTAATTAACAACTACAAGTTCATTGAATGAGGATTGCACACGAAACATGTATTGTTTGATGATAAATTAAATAGCAATACCTATTAGTTCAAACTACAGACTAAAAATATTTTTATGTTATTTCAAAGACGTACTTATGTGGTCTACGTTTTCGTTTGACAACCTTTTAAGCGATCCCAATGTGCAGACGATCATACAACCTATAATTATGGTTTCTGTAACTCAGTATTGTCAAAGAACACACAGGATCTCACGCCTCTCATACTTTAGTTTTATTTTTAGATATAAAATAAAACAATGTAAGGTAAGGTTTACTATCTCATGAACTAAAGCATCAATAAATAATATTAGCATTATTCATATTTCATCCTTACACGTTACAAAATAAAGTTCAAAATATAATTGTCCATGACTGTTTGCTCTCGATATCTAGTATCCATTTAAGGTAGGTATGTTGTGCCCTGAACAAGTATCAAGTATTTTAATGTCTGCATACATGAATGTTTCAATATCACGAAGAATCGTGACTAAACAGGTTTCATTTAAATGGGAAAAAATGTAAGTACTTTATAATGCGTTCATACAAAGTTTCAAGTATCAATGCTGTGAATTTTTGTAACTGAACAAGATATTTATAGAATTTATAGTAACACCCCTTATGTTCAAAATTCCTATGAAAAGAAACATAGGTTTCTTATGGAGACGGTAATGCTTCAGGCTCATCAGATGATGTTGAAGACGCTCATAGCTTTCCATCAAGAGGGACATACACTTGTTTGTCGTTTAAGTGACGTGTTCCTAAATAGAATTTCTATTTCATATTATGTACTCAAACGCTATTATGCAATGCTTCAAGGTAACTTTGCCAATAGTCTAGTTTTAAATCCTAGAATTCACTCATACCTAGCTGAGGAACAAGGAAGTTAAAACATGTCATGTCTGGTGCTAGTCGGCGTCTATTTGCCATACCATTACTTTAGCAAAATTCTTAGAAATACATACCACGGAATGCTTTTAGTAAAAAATATTGACTATCATAGTAACTTCAGTCTTATATAGTTTGCAGGCTTGACAGAGATGAATAGTGAATACGTTAATGTTAATGAAAGATCTTCGAGTAAAAGTGGCCAGGTGCGAAAACCCTCAATACACCCGGACTTAGTTAAAATATTTGGGCCTTTCTGGTGTAATTCCATCCAGCATTTCAACTTTGCTTTACTCTGCATCGAGTTATGTTATTTTAAAAGATTTTTGACTTTCTTACACGTCATTGGTATAAAGAAAAAGGGTACGTATTCACGAGAGTTACTAGAAACACAGTTTAGGATATAATTAGTTCTAAATTCGTCCACTAGAGTAAGTTTGTGTCTCTATAATAGTGTAATAGGTAGCGTTAGGTAGACGGTCGCAATTCGTAATGATGTACTTGCGTGGGAATTGTTCGCTACCGCTTGTGATATTATGTACTATGTGACTATGTGGATATTAGCCAGTTTTTTAGCTAGTTTTTAGGTTATATACTAGTATTATTTTCTTAAAAACTTGCTTATTTGAAATAATGGTTACTGTTGCTTGAATAATGCTATAAATGTGTTGGTCTTTAAATTAGGAAACCGAGAAACAGATTTTAAAATAATAAACCGCGGCTCTGGTCGTTTTTCCTCTTAAGTTTTCGTATGAAAGGACCTGACTTGTATTGGACAGTATCTTTTGAACTCATTTCGTTATTGTTTTGTGGTCGTTTTGCGTCTTCACATTACTGTTCGTGGTATAGGTCTGTTGCAATAGATGAAATATTAAGGTATGAACAGCTAGTCAATAGTAGTGTATGGGTATAATTATGTCAAGACTAAAGGACCATATTTCCCAATGCCATACTCTGAGCATTTTATTGCTAGTTTTGCTACCAACTGTGTTTACTTTCTAAGTGTTTTCTGTGTTTACACCATGTGTGTCTAGTATTGATATGTGTCATGCAAGAATGATCTTTAACCTTCGCAATACTCTGCGATTTCGTTATGAAAATTGTTTATCATGAAACAATGATGTATGCAAGTGCACTTTCTAATCTAGCATATTTATAATAATTGAGTAACTTTAAGCTTGCTCGGGCTTAGAGAGAAGGAGAGTTTCATGTTTAATTTTACTTCTAATCTTTGGTGATAATATATTAATTAAGTAGGACAAATTTGCACTACTTTCCTAAACAGATTTTAAGTGCATCTTAATAAATTCTGTAATATATTGAAAGGTACCAACCAACTTATTGAGAATAAACTAGTCATCGCTTACTGATAGCTGGTACCTGGCATAACCTCATCAAATACTTCAATAACCACAAAATAGTACACACGACATCCTAACTTGGATTGTATAACATCCCCCACTAGTACGGTGTCGGAACGCGCAAACTATCGCTTCCTAGAGCTAGTGTCGTGCATTTTGTTAACAAAACTAGACGTGTTAGACCATGTCGTATTATTCCGTAACTGTTATGAAGTTCTACGTGTAAAAACGTTGTAAGTGTTCTGTGATTGTTGTGAAAGAAGTTGGTCCTTATGTCCTAGTGTGTGGTCCTTTTGTAAATGTGGTGTTTTGTGTGAATAATGTGTCCTATTATATAGGATTTAGTAAGAGAGGGGAATTTCGAAGGATTTGTAAATTTGTTAGTTAATTGTTTTCGAGGTCGTACCGGTTTTGTTGTGATGCGGTGTATTTGGTTTGATAAGTAGAATATATCCTTGAATTGGTTTATTGATTAAGTATTATATTAACAAGCGCAAGAGCCAATAAAAGTTTCATATTGTATTGCTATAAATTATATTATTTGTTTCATAGTGTAGGTATAGGTACGCGAAAATTACCCGAATCAAGATAATCTTCCTCGACATTTTTGGCCAGATAGCCATAAGTGGAATGGTTGGTTAGGTTCATTTAGGTTTGTAGAAGTGAGATAATTTGCAGATATGTATATTCCGGGAAGCCAAGTTATTACCGCGTTGAGGTAGGTCTGTAAACTAAAATAAGTTGATAGGTGCAGAAGTTAGTAGATCAATGTAATCAAAAACAACGACTGCACGGTTGGTGCGGTGGCTGGGCAACCGGCTGCCGTGCAACGTGTCGCGGGTTCGATTCCCGCACGGAACAACACTTTGTGTGATCCACAAATTGTTGTTCCGGGTCTGGGTGTCATGTGTATGTTAACTTGTATGTTTGTAAACGCACCCACGACACAGGAGATAATCCTAATATGGGGCAACGTTTTAAAAAGAAGAAAAAAAAAACATCTTAATGTCTATGACAGATTTTCGATTTTAGTACAAACCAATTAGGTTGAAAATTAATTAAACTGTCAAACACCAAGCGGTCACCGGTGACCGCAACCTATTGTTCTATAATTGTGTCTACAAAACCGGTACTCGACGAGTTAAATAGGTTTTACAAACCAGTAGCTTAGCGTATAGGTATAGGGGCCTGATCAATACAATTATTCTACAGACCTTTCCGGCTCTAGCGTGTGTAAAATTCGAAGAAAACCAAGAAATAAAAACAAACACAGTCATGTTTATTTTTAGTTTTTAGGCGTGTCGACATGAACGGATGCGAAACTAAAAAACTACATGCAAGTGATATTATCTAAAGTCTTCTGCTGATTTGGTACTTCTTATTCATGATCAGTTGTTTTTATGACATTTTATTAATGAATAAACTTAAAATTAAAATTTTTATAGTCATGAAATTTCTTAAAGCCTCTTATTTCTTGAGACAGATTGTAGTAGTCAACAGCCTTTCTACAAAAGCATTGAAATACTGAAAGTTTACGAGAATTTTTGGTCTAATAAATTTCACGTAGGCAACTACTGATCCAGATCGGAATGAAATTTCATACAGGGTAGACTATAGTCTGGAATAACACCTTGATTATTTCTAACCTTGGTAACGCTAAGCTAGTTTTAAATGTACCCACGTTTTTCTATTTTTTTTTTAAATCAGGAATTCCCATTTCTGTACATTCCTGATATAATACTCTTTAAGAATTTCGACTACTGGACTAACGAGTTACTGATTATGGAATAGAAGATGTGTTTCGAAGTGGCACGCGATCAGGTTTCAAAAGTGCATCGAACCTTGACCCTGATTTCTTTAGCAGTTTATCGAATAATAATTAATTTCAACTATGCGTCAATGCATCAGTCGTTTGTAAAAAAGCTGATTAGGGGATTTTTACTAATTTGCATGTATTATTATATTTTGCATTCATTTGAAATGTAGCCTCAATTCAAGACTCGTAACTAAGAATCACTTCTGTTAGATTAAGTAGAGGAGGCCACTAATTAAATAACTGAAGAAGTAACCTCACTTACTTGATTTAAAGTCGTTCTTATGTCCCCTAGATGGGGCATTGGGCTTACAAATAGGTCCTCTGTGGATGCTACATGTGGTAACTACATAGTACATAATGTGGCTAGTTTCTTTATAACATATTATCATAATTACAATTATAACTACTATAATTTTAATACACGTAAAACGTAGTACGTCACTCTGTTTATTGCCTCAAGGTACAGGCAGACCGAGCGTACGGCGCGGCTGGTTTCGCGTGCGCCTCAAAAGCCATCAGACCACCACAGATGGGGCTCAATAGTGCTGATGCTGATACGAAGCCGCGGAAATCTTGATAGGTTACCGGAGCTCCGGCTCGACGTGCAGGAGTAGAAACGGGGTGGTTTTTAGCCAGTAAAAGGCTGACACTTTCTACCGCCTCACCCAGGCGGGAGAGAGAAATAAAGGAGGATAAGGGAGGGGCAGAAAAATAAAAGGTATATAGGCAGAGGTGAACATACACAAAATAACATCAACTTTTCACCAAATATGCTTAACTTAAGTACAAATGTATTACTTTCACGAATCACGTTAAATATGTAGCTTATATAACGATGTAAATGAAAGAGGTTGCCACGTCTTAGCTTGGGAAACCCCAAGTATAACATTGTATGAGTCACGTATTAAATATGCAAATTGACCGTACATTAACATGCTTGTTTACTCAAATAGGGAATTTTATACGTGTTTTTAAATATTGCTTAATGTAGTACAAGCGATTAGGTATGATAAGAAATATGTAGGTATTATGAAGGCTTGAGTTTGATTTGATCCTAGACAAGTAAGTAATAAATTTGAAATGTTTAGTTATGATTGCTTCTTTGATTGAGTTGTTGCAACTGACTACCGAGAAGGGAACTTGAGTATAGCTCCCAGATCAAACCATGAGGTTTTTGTTCGTTCGGAAGTTTTCTCGATCTCACGAAGTTTGTAATTTTGCGTGGTAAATGAGAAGAAACTCACCCCTATTACATCAGGGACTCCTAATATTGTAAATGTATAAAAGTAGATAATATTTAGTATGTGCAATATTATTATGCAACTCTACTTACCTCTTTAGGGATTGAAATGCGTGATAATGTAACGTTAAACTTTGTGTCCACAAAGTTTATTTAATGACTTAATTGTTACTTAGTTGCAAAGTTCCGCGCTGCGATAATTATGAAATTATAGCTTAGTTGTCGGCTTATGTTATTATAATGAGATAAACTTAATGGTAGTGTACCTCTAATTTTATTGAATTTTAACGATTATATTATACCATAATTAACGCCATGCCTTTTCATCCGCAGAAGGGTATGTACAAATATGTAGTATCTAGCTTATGCCAGCGGCTCTGCCCGCGGTCCCAGAGAATCCTTACTAATATTATAAATCGGAAAGTGAGTTTGTTTGTTTGTTCCGCTTTCACTCCGTAACTACTAAACCGATTGCTTTGAATTTTTGCAAACGTAAAGTTAGAAGTCTGGATTAAATAATAGGGTACTTCTTATCCCGGAAAAAATTGATATTCCCGAGGGAAAACAAAAGTATTGGTATAGATGGCGCTGTATATATTGGCATATTATGTCACATAGGTACTTTTTATCCTTTTGTGACGCGAGCAAAGCCGCGGGTTATAGCTAGTAAAAAAAAAACAGTCGAATTGAAAACCTCCTCCTTTTTTGAAGTCGGTTGAAAAGTAGCCTACGTGTTATTCCGGACCATAATCTACCCCTATTCCAAGTTTTATCCCAATCCCTTCAGCCATTTTGACGTGAAGGAGTAACAAATAAACAAACATACAAACATTCGCACTTTTAATATTAGTAGTAATACCAGTAGTTGTGTTATGAGTTCCTTGTATTAGGGGGTAAGCTAATTGCCATATGCACGAGCTTACTAACAATTCTACACTAAGAAGTATATCTAAGTTATTTTTAACGTAGAATATGTATTTTAGAACATAACCTTTTTTTGTTTCAATTTTGTTTTAAATAAAAGTAGTTTATGTTACTCCTTAGAACAATTACAGCAACCTGCCAATAAAAGTCTTGCAAAATTGGTCCAGCCATTTCAGAGATTAGCCAGTACAAACCGACAGACAAAAATGGTGAATGAATGTTATTTATGTATGTGCATCGTATGTAGGTATATTCATATGCATATAGTAAAAATCGGTTATTTTAATATTACAACCAGACATTTCAATTATATTTATCCGTATTATACCTCTAAGCAATTATAAAGAGTAGCGTTTACAATATTTTTGTAGGACCTACAAGTGAAATGAACCTACAAAATATTAGGTACCTACAATTTAAGTAATACATATTTTAGTGCATATTCAAATTTTGCATCATCGTAGAACGTTTGAAGTTGGTTTGAGTACACGCATGTACCGTTGTGAGCTAGCTTTGTGTATGTAAACTGTGATGAGTCAACGGTAAACCGCGCGAACGTGCTTGGTGGCTGTACTGTCGCGTAATAAAGTTTCTGAAAGGAAAAAAAATAAGTAAAAAGAATGGCGTCTAAATTAAAGAAAAATTGTTTAATAAAAAATCGTTTATTTACGTTTTAACAATATTTTTTTAAGCCTGGAATTTTAAAAATATGTTATCTCATTTTAACGAAACTGTGTCTGGAATTGTGTCGACTATTATGCTAGGGTTGTCACTTGCGTTGTACAAAAAGAATAACATGTCTGGTAAAATTACGGCACCGGTAAGATTATATATTAACTTTACTCCTAGTTTTCTTATTTCTTATTTACTGAAGGTTATTAGTGGACAATATAATAAGATTCCGATTAAAATTAATTTATTAAATACATAAATGTATTGTGCGTTTCACGCCTTTTTAATAATTAATAATACCAGTCTGTTTTCTAGATAATAAGTATGCATCTATGTTTTTTTTTTCTTTTACAAGTGATTATTACGATCCAGTATTTAGACCTGACCATGACACCAATGACGGTATTAAGCGTCGTGTTCTCTGAAATATTTTAGTAATATTATTCGTTCGGACATTAAAGTGAAAATTCGTGGAATACTGACGTTAGTTAGAAAAAATACTAAAAATACTGCATTTTTATTGCTTACATACGTTAGTGATTAAACAAAAAAATTAATAATCGTAGCAATAAATAGTATGATTGTTATTTAATCAAACCTGATTAAAGTTTTAAGCAGATTTTTTCTTAGAAAATGTATGTAGGTACGTCACTTTTGAGATTTTTTTACAGGTAAACTTTTAGTTAGTAACCAGTAATTTAACAATTAAAAGCTACTATAAGGCATATTACGTCGACAGATGTCTACAGTAAAAAAAACCTACTAAGTGACAGCTAAGATTAATAAATTTCCTATCTTATTCGAAAATTTGAGGATTCACAACATTAAAAAGATCTAGATCCGGTCAATCCAAAAATCCAGATCTATCCAGAGATTTAGTATTGAAACCAAGCTATTCATTGTCTATAAAGTGTATGAAGCAATAAAACAGCTGATTGTATGTCTTCATTGAGTATCGACACTGTTTACTTTGTGACGTATCTTTGTATACTTAGGTGTGATCCGTGTAAGTGAGACTAAGCATTCATTAATGAGTCAGACTGTCTTGAAGATAACTTTAAAAATCGACGCTACTATGATTGGTCAACTTCAGGTTCTTTCGTGTAGATTACAAATGTAAGGGCCGACTTTTTAACCATCAATTAATTGTTAACTGTAGAATCAAATTGAAATTTGATAATACTAAAAATAATACGGAAGAATAGTCAAATATTCAAATTTATTTTTCAGTTAAAATTTTAGTGGCGATGCAAAAATCGGACCTAAATGTTTTAGGTTTTCAATTCTTATCTAATTTTTTTAACCCATTAGAAGTCACTGTACTCAAATAAGTACAGCATTATTTGACCCTACCTAATTGTTGGATACACAGACATCTCAGTTACTTGTATACGAGTAAATTTAAATTGTTACATTAAAATTAGATTCGATATCAAATTATAACTAAACTTCAGTGTGTCATATGGTAATTTCATAACGAAAGCAAACAGCTATTATTCTTTTCATTTATTTATTTATTTATTTATTTATTTATACATTTGGAAAACCAACAGCTATACAATTTGATTAAATAGAATGTGGTATGCCCCAAGAAGCCAATTACTGGTTTCCACGATTAGTAACAGAAAGTAGAAACATGCTAACACAGTACTAAAATTACTTATTAAATTCATTAAACCACAGGCAGTCTATAATGATGCACAAATTACTAATACATAAATTACCCACTATGAATTAAAGAAATCAAGGTTCAGCTGCCTGCGTGCCACAGTAAGTTTTGTGTTAAATGGGTCGAATGAAAACTCTTTGCACAGTTTATTGAAATCATTGCTCGCTCGCACAATAAACGAATTACTCCGATAGTTGGTTGAGGAAGAAAGTAAAAGAAATTTAGTAAGTTAAAGAATTAATACTTTATCCAATATTTCAATAAATGTAACAGTATGCTTATAAGCGTTTCGAGTCAAGTTTCCTTGTGAGAATTGAAAATTCCGCTAAAAATTGAATTCCTTACCAGAATCTGTTTCCCGACAAATATAACTTGGGTGTCTTCAAGTCACAAGTGAACAGGTTGCTCATAGGTAGGCGTGCTCCATCGGCCACATCATCGCTTACCACCAGCGAGATGGCCTAACGTCAGCTTATCAAGTATATAAAACAGTTAGAGACATTGGTAACGTTAAGACGAAATTAATTGTATCATAACCTTCTATCATAGAAGAACAGTACGTAACTTACTCTCATAAATATTTCTACAGACGTTTTCAAACAATCATTGTGTTCACATTATATTTTTAAAACTATGTGTCGTCTATAATCTAGTTTGTTTTATGTTGTCGGTTTTTTGTAGGTTAATTTATTAGCGGTTGATCAAGTTTTTATACCTAGTTGCAATTTGCGTGTAATAAAATTACTGTTTACTTTTTAATTGACCTAAAAACATGTATATCTGATGGTACTGGTATGCTAGAACGAATTTGTAATGTATCGATTTTCAATGTACATTAAGTTACCTTTTCCATTTTGTAAAACAGTTTTGGATTTAAAATAGTAAAATTTTAATTATTTTAAGCCTTTAACTGCCGAAAAAAACTGTTAAAGGCCAATCCTCCGCTAGCGTTGGACATCATTGCCCGCAACGACATCCACTAGACAATTGTTAATTTAAAGAAGTTTGATTTTTTATGGAATTCGACAAAAACAGTGGTTATCGAGATTCTTCCAATATTTTCCTGATAGAAACATAATTAGGTAGGTATGTTAAAATATTGGTTAAAAAAGTTTGCTGATAAAATACCTATAATGATTAAAAATTTATAGACTACAGTTAAGAACGTCAGAATGTCATTTGTTATTGAACTCTTATAACTGCAGACTACATTCCTTTGGTTCATTAACCTTGGAAGGTGCAGACTTTATGAACTCATAATTAAATCAAGATTCACGTGTTTTGACTCTTTAATTTTTTTATGCATCTCATTTCGATTAGACAGTTTTGAATTAATAATTATTTTAATGGAATTCTAATATTATTAAAATAATTCCATCTTACTTGCAAAAAAAGAATTCCGTCGGGGAATTCATATCTATTATATTTTTTTATATACCTACATATTATGCATATATATATAAAAAATATTGAATATTGTCTTCCGGACTGTACGCACATAATTTTATCTAGTCACGAAGTCGATGTTTAAATTGCATTCAAATTATTAGTTACAAATATAAATTACAGACAAATATTGCCAAAACTTTGTTTGCTAACACTTGTGTCGAGGACTGTACTGACGGTGACAGTGAAGCTTGCAAGCTGTCTTGCAGCACACAAGTAAATATAAACCAAAGACTATTTCGTAGATGTGAAATTATGTTAACTGTTAACTAAAAATACCTTATTTAAAATTTCCCAACTAAAAAGCTACGTACCCTCTTTTTCATAATTTTTGTCCTTATAAAATCAAAGATTTCATTTTATATTAAAAACGTAGACGTATACTATTTTTATCGACTTCAAAAAAGGAGGAGGTGCTATGTTCGAATGATTGTTTTTTATGACAGTGTTTATTTATTAATTAATTAATTATTTTCTGTAATAAACTTTCATTACTATTTAATTTTAAACTAGTACCTACACCTATAAACATGGAGGAAACAAAGAGCCGTTTAAAAAGTTCATAAATAGAACACATTTAAATACCGAACAAAATATTATAACGGGGCAAAAAATAATGTTATTCGATAGTTCAATCACCAGAGTTCTGTTTATCGTTTATTTGAATTTGGAAAACCGAAACCTACCGCGCAGTTACCGCATCGAGAAAAACAAAGCATGTGTAACAGTAAGTAAAATAAAAAAAATCACATCTCCAATCAATGACACTCAATAAAATCTATGGCCGAATCCGATACCCTTTATCGTAGTGCGCATGTGTGGGTGGATATCGAGGCTGCGCCAGCACACGACTCAGTCATCGGCCGGTCGGACGCGGCGACTGGCCGTTCTTATTCTAAAATTAAAATTCGTCAACGTTCGGTGTCATCCCGAATTTTTTTAATGACATTTTAAAAGTTGAAAGAAATTTAAATTTTGGTAAGTTTTTCTTGATATATTTTAAAATTTCGTTATTTTTTGTGTGTTTTATGTTTCAACAAATGCGTGTTAAAATTGTTTATAAATAATAACACGCTTCATTGATAGAACGCATATTGTTTCGCATTTTTCCATTATTTTCTCTTAAAACATATGTTACCCGATTGTTTTTTAATGTAATGTACAGTTTAACAAAAAATTATGTTTAAAGGGATTTAAGTTAAACAGTATACATTGATTCCACGGTTGCGCATAATTTATGGATTTGAATTTATAGATTTTGAACTTCAATTAAAAATGTAAAATGCATGTTTAATTGCTTCGACAAGTGGGTACATGTGTTTAGCTTTATTATGTACTTTTTATTTTATATATATGTGTATGTAATTATGTACGAATCCCTTATAAGTAGGTTAAAATTTCGGTACGGTACCTTAAATTAATAAATATAGGTAATAATTGAAATTAATAGGTTATTGACATACCTTCATTTTCATTATGAATTTAAAATCTAAATAACGGTTATTCATACGGTTCGAATTTCAAAATCTAATTATGCCATCCTTATTGGTCGAGTTATAGTCTTAAAAGTAATAACTAAGCAAAGGATTTTAAGTTCAATTCTCCCCTTATTTCTCCAGTATTGTGCAAAATTTGTTCATTTTCGAAATTAGTGTTCAGCTGCTACTTTATTAAGTGCCCATTTATATACATTATTTAATACGTGTAATATAATAAGTGTTTTCTATCGGAAATAAAAAAAAATCATACTCAACCCGGAAACCCTTGTGCTCAAGCAGCTTTATATTTGCGGCCGCTCGATCACACATACAAGTAATGTAAGTTACCATGTCAAGGTTAAATTTACTGATTGATTTATCAAAAACACACCTTTCTATTATTATTTTAAAATAGAAATTTCATCGTTATTAAAATAATCATACACTCGTAATTCTTAAAAATACAAATCACGATTGTAGGTATTTATTTGTTGTATTTTCGTAATCACATAATTTTAAATGTGCCTCATAGTTTTTAATGTTGAGTTTTAATTCCATTATGGCATTAAAATATTTTAATTATTTACCTACAACAAAATTACAATTACAGTTTTCGTGACAAATTAAAAGTGTGTTCTAATAACATTATTTTTAAGCAAGAATTCCTCTGGTACATTGAAATATTTTATTTTTTTTAAAAAGTATTCATCTTCGTCGTTAATAGGAGAGGAATTTGTTTGTAGTTAATTAGAAAAATATTTTAATTTTTGCAACCGCATAATAAAAGCACAAATGGCCCCAACGTAACATTATAGTGCAAGAATATCAAATATGACGTATATTATTGTAGAGCTAAAGTACTAGTAAGATTATGCTATTATAAAAGACATAGATCTAGAAACGTCTATGGAAGTAGACTCCTTCTTTATGGGACTAGTAACAAAAGATTAAAAGAGGATTTACATGTAACATCCCTAAAAGGTTATTCAGAGTCGAGTATGAGGGCTTTTTTTTTGAGTGGCGAAAGTCATACATTGGCTTCACCCGTCTTGGGTTGGCGAAAGGAAGTGTCAGACTCTTACTGACTAAAAACCATCCCGTTCAAACTCTTGCTCTTCGAGTCGGAGCTCCGGCAACCCGTTAGGCCTTCCGGGGTTCCAAAACATTCTGAGGGCTTAAAAAAAATTCATACTAAGGCCTCTGCTTGGTTAATTTGGTTGCAAAGACTATATACATGATAGACTGTCGATTTATGACCTACAGGTTTGATTCTTACAAAAGTTACATAGCTTTACAACTTTACAAATCTTTTTGAACTCCTATATCAGGTTCAATGATCGCAATTATAGAAACGATCTCCCATTGTGTTAACCAATCGAGATAGGTACCTACTGATTATCTACTATTATACCTAAGTATCTAGAATTACTGCCAGATGTCCATATAATATGATTTTACTGTTATTTAATAGGCCATGTATATGATAAAAATACTAAACAGATACTTCAAAGTACTCAGCGTACATAGTCAGAATGGAATATCAACTATGTTTATATGAATTTGCGAACATAAGAATGATTGGGTTTCACAATGGGAGGAAAACACTACATTTCTCGTTTATTGGTTTTTAATATGTAGGTTACTGTTTATTAAAGAAAAATGTACTGTTACCTATGTGCTTATTTTAGGGCGCGTCACGTACCGCGCGCGCCTCAAAGAGCCAGCACACCACCACTGATGGGCCCCAATAGGGCTGATATCGATACGGAGTCGCAGAGGAATTAACGGGTTACCGGGGTTCCGGCTCGAAGTGCAGGAGTAGGAACGGGGTGGTTTTTAGTCAGTAAGAGTCTGACACTCCCTCCCGCCTCATCCAGATGGGAGAAGTCAATCGATGATATTCCTCTCTTAAAAAACATCTATGATCTTATTTGTGGAGATGTGTTTAGTCCATTAAAATTGCATAGGTACCAAAATTCTTCAATAAACTTTCAGTTCTATTGCTAATCTAGGCAATAGATTAGACTGAAATTAAACAAAAGTAGATTAATAACTCTTTAAATAAAAACTATGTTTAAAAATCGACTTCAATCCCTTCACGTTTGGATGTCGGTTAATTATTATACTAACACTAAGTGTAACAAGACTTTTTTGAAAATCGGTTAACCCAATCGCCACATAATCCCGCGCAAACATACATACATTCATACGAGGCTTACTAAGAACCTCCTTCTATTTTAGAAGTCGTTTAAAAATATAGAAAAATGAATTAAAGATGGGCCAATTTAATTGTACCACTAACCGACTAGTATGCATGAGAAGAGTGATGACTGTTGAGGAAGCAAAAGAGGTATGTAAGAATCGTAGCAATTGGCGTTCCATATTCTCTGCCTACCCCCATGGGAGAAAGGTTATAGGTGAGGTTACGTATGTGTATAGTATATGAAAAACAATTAGACGGATTAGGGTAGGTTGATATAATGACATTATTATTTACGGAAACTACATTCATCTGATTAAAATCACTTATCCGTATATAAACATTACAAACAAATTGTAATTTAACTGCATCATCAAATTTTCCAATCGAATGCGTTTCGTTTCGATTAACATCGTTCAATTTATAAATCGATCAAGCATACCTACCTATTACGATTACGAATGCAAAAACTTTGCAGCTGTTCCATGCGGTGGCATTGTAAGGACGTTGCCTTGATCTGGTCCAGGGTCGGACTGGAATGTTGTGGGGCCCTGAGCTAGCACTACACTAAGGGCCGCAAGTCCCTAAGTCCTATATGTAATGGTCGAAATAATATAAAAAACCAAACATGTTAAAAATGTTTGAATGTCTACAAGATCGATCGAGATATTTAGATTTATCTATCTATCTAAATAGATAGAAATTAATAAATATTAATTTTCTAGTTATTTTATGGTTTTAATAGATTTATGCGACACTCTTTTAGTTCAGTAATTTGGTAGTTTTACCTGGAATGTTTTCCGGGAGTTTTGAAAATCGGCAATTTTGTAGATTTTGATATCCTCTTTTTGATTTCCATTTTGCACCTTTGTACGTGCACCGCTCGTGCCGCCATCATGGAAATATGGCGGCGAAAATCACTTTTCTTACAATATCTCTTTTCGTGTGCATTTTAAGAGAAAACCGTTAACTACGATATTAAACTGTTCACAATTTTCTACAATTTATGTATAGATAGCTTTTTTGTAATACAAGTACTTTTGGCGCCAAAGCACATCTACAGATATGCCGATTTTCAAAACTTCCTGAAAACTTTCTAGGTGACCCCTATATTTACTTCCTTATTTATCGGACTATTTTTATAAATCCTAAGAGATATTCACACCATATATATGAGTGCATTACTCCTGTACTTATATATTGATCTGTGTTAAGTCTCTTGGATTGCGTGTGAAAGTTTTCTTTTCTATCTTTCTTCGAGGCTGGGCTGCATCTCAAAAAGCCTATACGTAAATCCGTCCCTGAATTGATCGCATTCCGTTATTTTTATTTTATTTAGAAATTATGCAAGATAATATAGCGTGTCACCGACCCTGCTCGATGGCTCGATGGTAGATGGTACCAGTTTCGGAGCCTCATAACAAAGAGTCCTATCCGTACAACTATGTACACATGAATTGCTACCTTATTTTTAACACAATATAAATAATTATCGTTTGATCCAGAAAATGAGTACTAAGATACCTCGACTACTAGACTTGAAAATATTCTGCTTTACCTTGGTCGGTTGCATTTTTTTTGTTTTTAAAAGTGAGGTCGTGTTAATTCCTTTTACATAGTAAACTTGTATAGTTTAATGGATTCTCGTTCATCTGATATATAAAGTGTATGCGATGACGATGGGTTCAATAAAAAAGTACTGGTTGATGAATTCAAAGCACATGATGTTGAGTTAGGTCATGAATTTAAAGACCTTGAAGCAACGTTAAAAGAACTAAGTAAACATATTAATAATAAACTAATAATAATGTTGTTATAACTTTAGTGCCTCGAATTGAATATCTAGAGGTCGCTAACACGACTGACAAGCAAGCAACCAGGCATCGGTACCAGGATCATGAAACATCGTTGAGTTTTGATTTTCGCACAGCTTAATAGTAGCACGGCGTTTATGACTTATGCCTATAAAAACCAGCCTATATTAATACATGGTGTAAAGTATAAACTGCCTTAATAATAATGTGGCATGAAATATTAACTTAAGAAAATATTGAAAAACAAAACGGCCTATACTTCTAAGTCCTACGTCAGAATATAGTCACTAATAACAAGCCAATTATATAAGAAGAGTAGCGTGAACTGCCTAAGTGCGACAATTCATACGACGTAGATGAATTATCCGCGGTTAGGCAAAAGACAATGCTGATGTCAAGATGGATGAGTCAAGGACTGTTTCGGTCCGTCGCACACCCGTTTTATGGTGGCACAGACAGATTGTATGAACATTATATACTACATATAGTTGTGTATGGGAATTTCCTGCAGTTTTTATGGTCAAAGTGATCTTTTGTGGCAAATTAACTGCAAATAAAAGATATTGCTCGGTAAACGGATGTATGGTGGATACAAAATGTTTAAGTATTTTTAGTATTGTCATTCTTTGGTAGTAAGTGTAAAAGTAAAAAAAACGATAATATTTAGATTGAATTCCAACAGTCACAGATCTAGCGATGCAAAAATGGAATTATTATACCTCTATACTGTTTATTTTCCTCTTAACGAAAACCGACATTCGATAATTTTCTGTATCAGCATTTCCCCTATACTTATTATACACTTTGAACAGCATAAACATTGGCCAAGCCAGTAATTTCGCTTAAGTAAATTTGAGTACTGGGTTGTAAGTACTCTTTTTACACAGAGAAGGATGTTTGTTTGTATGTGTAAATTGTTTGATTACATTATGTACAGATTTTTCCACACAACATTACATTGTACAGTCGCATTAAATGCCAAAATGTGCACCTCTGCCTACCCCTTCGGGGATAAAAAGGCGTAATGTTATGCTATGTTATGTT
Organism: Spodoptera picta; assembly: GCA_038387885.1. Taxonomy (NCBI): domain Eukaryota; kingdom Metazoa; phylum Arthropoda; class Insecta; order Lepidoptera; family Noctuidae; genus Spodoptera; species Spodoptera picta. The sequence goes on from JAZHFQ010000082.1 coordinate 443,802, forward strand.
TTCCACACAACATATTTTCTTTCACAATATTTGAAACTGAGTGAGGTACAATTGTAATAAAAACTATGACTATCTTTTCAAAATTCACCATTGAACCGAATTATCAAGGACGTGAAATTATTATATATTGTTGTATATATTTAATTTAGTAATTTCAAGGACGTTGAAAAATATTCGTATGTTCATACTTGAAATTTTACTATTCTCGCTGTCTTCAAGAAGTTTTTGCATCACTATAATTTTGACTATAACCTCCTAAGTTTTTACCATAATCTATCATCTATCATATCTACAAAAAAATAAACGTTGTCATCGAGATATTTGACAACAGCGATGCTTCAAAATAATTTTACGAGAGTTTTGTTGATTGTTTACAAGTCTCGATTTTTTAAATGGCTTGTACTAATTGGGAAATCAAAGTCTGATTAGTTTTTAACATTTATTCCGTCGAAAAATCATTTTAAAAATCACAACAGTTTTTTATTTTCTATAAGGTAATTCAAAGCTTAACTTACTAACCCTATAGACTCACGACGCGATTGTCACCCACCGCGGTGGCGAAATGGAGTTTTAATTTTCAAAACTCACGAGACCGCAGTTTTCTGCAATTAGGCAGGCGTCGCTGTTGCGATTAGCACCCGCAAATTTGGTGGTTTATAATCGCAAGACGGGTTAAACAATCGGAGTTCCTGACAGGCCCTGGTTACCGGCCCGACCGGCACCGGTGGATTGTACCCGCCGCAAGCCGGTGCAGCGGGAACCGCAAACAATCGCTGACGCCGCGGGTGTAAAACGCGTCGTAAATAGTGCTTTAATTTTTTACATACATAGGTATCTGTATTCTACAAAGGCTGCAGGACTGACGCGGGAGAAAATCACATCGTGAGTCTTTAGCCAAAGTCGTTACGACTCTTTGTAGCCTAGATCAGTGATGAGTAGGTATAGTAAATCCATTTTAACGAAATTGTGATGTAGTTTTTAACAAAGATACTCAGAGGTTGAATCAGAATACTTCTAAGTACCGATTTATTTAAGGTGTCGAATTCAAGACATTGCAAGGAATAAATCTGTGACCAACCCTAGAAGCTTTACTTCAAGAATCGTGAATGCGATCATTTGAAAAACGGTACTGAGTTCTTGTTTATTTTTGTCAACAACAGAGGTTGAATTCAGTATGAGGTAATCTTCTTCAATTCATTAATCAGTTTGAAATAGGTAATTGACCAACCTGACCTTTTTGAAGGTCATAACATTTAAAACAACCAAGCGCATAGGCCTATTCTTTTTTTATTAAGAAGTGAATAATATAATTTTTACGGCATTAAGTGCCGTAATGTGCACCTCTGCCTACCCCTTCGGGGATAAAAAGGCGTGATGTTATGTCATGAATAATATAATGTATTAAATTCAAACATGTTTTCTGTTTTGTTATATTATGACACTCAAAGTCAAGTCGCTAGTATTAAATAAATGAATTGATTAATATATAGAACATGATCGTACACAAATTCTTTCACAAGGATGTAATTCAATGTAATGATTGATTTGATTTAAGCCCTCTAGGGACCTTGGCGTTGCTTGAAGTTAGTCAAGTAATTTAAATCTTGCAATAGGAGTGCTTTTTTGTCATGAATTATGATGAAAAGATTTTATAAAATAAGCTTTTACAACTAAACTAGTAAAGATTTGTATCTGCTGAAAGGCAGGATATATAAACCAACTATTAGATAAAACCAAGTCGTAAACTAGTACAGCATAAACCATTGTATTATCTTGTAAGTATTCTTAATGACAACAAACTGAGATCGTATCAGAATACATCCACTCCACGTGTAGCTTATGCATTTTGTGGTTACATTATTATCCACGTAGTTGGATACATCAACATCGACAACTGGTGGGAGTTCACTGTTGACTATGGGCCTCCTCTGCATAAGAGGAGAGCCATGCTTCGGCACGAATGGTTCGGCTCAACCGAAGTGATACCACGGCCTTACAAAAAACCGATGTGAAACAACATTTGCGTTGTGTTTCGTCGTGAGTGTGGTTACCGAAGGCCTCCCCAATCTCCAAATCGCCCACCAACCTCAAATTCCTAATCTCTAAAAGGCCAGTAACGCACTTGTAACACCTCTGGTGTTTCGGGTGTACATTGCCGATTGCTTACCATCAGGTGATCCGCCTGCTCGTTTACTAGTTTCCTTTAACCCCACTACTTTCTGATCTGACAATTTGTGTCTTCGAATCTTTTTTCTAATATTGTATCTTTTCTATTTCCACAGACGATGTTAAAAATCGGGGGCGGAGCCCTGCTAGTGGCGGCCATAGTTGCGGTCTTCGTGGTCGCCACTCAAGGCCGTGACCCTGACCTTGAGGCCTTGGAGCTTGAAGGTCGGGAGTACATCTTCCAACTCGACAAGTCCGCGGGCGCAAGGAAGAACAAAGTCGGCATCTTCGAGTGGGACTACTATAGCAATATCACAAAGGAAAATGAAGAGAAATGGGTATGTTGGTTCTTGGTACAATAACAAGTTACGCTATTCAGGTTTTATCAGTGGTCTTAGCATAATAATAATAATAATAAGCGGCCTGGAATTAAGCCTATAGTTAGTTTGGCAATTGCCTGAGACTTATCACTGGCAAAACGGTGTCCTTATAGGCTTGTATTCAACATTTAAACATCACAATGTTAGTCATAAATTTGAAAATATCTTTTAAAGGTATGTAATAGTTATATCTGTATCCACATTTAGCTATGCCGTATATAAAAAAGGAATCCATCGCTCCATCATAACACCGCTAACTTCCACAAACTGATAATCAGGCAACCGGTATTTCCAGTAATATAAACAATAAGAGAAAGTGAGTGACCCACATCTGCGACAACGTTCGGTGGCCGATATTAAAAAGGCAAATAAAAATTAATTGAAATTTTTTGTCCATACCAACAAATCTGTTTTATAAAGAGTTAATTTTAAACTAGATTGTACAGACTTAGAAATAAGAACTTCAAGTTTGCAGTAATAAGAGTGGGTGCTGAGAGTTGAGATACACTAAATAGGTTTAAACGTACGGCTAGGTCATGTAACCTATTTGAGGAAAGCTCGACTACATCATGAATGATAAAATAGTTTGTCATACAATTTCCGTAAAAATATTTCAGATACAAGCCCGTATAGAACAGTCCCAACAAGAAAAGCGAGCATGGGAGGAGACGAAGATGTACAGGTGGCAAGACTTCCAGGACTTCACTCTACGGAGAATGTTCAAGAAGTACAGCAAGCTTGGAGTATCAGCATTACCTGATGAGAAGTACAAACAATTGATGAAGTTGATCGCAGACATGGAATCTAACTACGCAACAGCCAAGATTTGCGAGTACAAGGATCGCTCTAAATGCAATTTGTCTTTGGAACCAGGTAGGATTATTTAACTTTAACGATCTTTGAGTTTGGGACAGTTCAAATAGAATAGACTAAAAAAATATGATTTATCATAATAAAGGAGGTAACTGGTGAGAAGTGACTACTTCACACTCTGCAGAACTCAAACCATCACATATTATATCTACACTTAATTTTTTTTAATTTCAGCTGAAATTTGAGATTATTGGGAACAGTGAGACAAAATAGATAAAGTAGGACTCACGATCACAAGAATATGACTATTGTAGCGTAATTCCATTTTTATTCAAGAAGGAATGATTAGGAGATGTACGATAGACAAAGTTTTGATGACAAATGAACTCATAGACTTATTAACTGTTACAGAAATCACAGACCTGTTCGCAAAGTCTCAAGATCCTGAAGAGTTGAAGCACCTTTGGGTGGAGTGGCACAAGGAGGCGGGGGCAAAAGCAAGGAACAACTTCACTGAATATGTAGGCTTGTACAATGAGGCTGCTAAACTCAATGGTAAGGAATGACAGAGTATCGATAGGAACAGTTGTTAGCAGGTCTACCTGGTTCTAACTAATGTAAACGATTTTTAACTTTAGTATTTTGCTATTAAAGCTAGTAAGGTTGATATGCTGGCATATATATATATGTTTAACAAATTGAAATAAAATTACTTATTGTTAGTCAATAAACATGCAAAAATTGTGCAATAACAACATATTTAAAAACCTTTTCCTTTTATATTTACAAGTTAAATCAATAAGTGTTAAATTATTTATAACACTGTTTCTGAGAATCATATATCATGACGTCATTACTGATATAATGCCCGATTCTATGGAATTTTGTGACCAGTTTTCTACAGTTTTTTATGAGCTCCGGACTGCTAGACTGTTCTGTAAGATGTCAATTCGAACTCTCGAAGTGAGCTCGATCATGGTTCACCTTGTCATTGGTTATGAAAATAATCTCGTATAAACATTAAATTATACATGCATTATTGCAGTTTAACGCCACATGTCATATAGTAAAATGATTATTCTGCAGTTATTGAATAGGCACTTGATATTTTAATATGCATTTTATTTGCGTTTAATAGGTAGCTTTTCAGTTAAAAAGTAACGTCTCAATTCTCAGATAGGTTTACACTTCTTTTTTTGTACCTCTAGTTATTCTAAAGAAACAAACAAATATAAAAAGGCTGAGTCTCAAATATTTCATTTTACCTTGATGACTTCCAAATTCCAGATTTCAAAGATGTAGCTGACTGGTGGCAGTCGGAGTATGAAGCAGATGCGGACAACTTTGAGCAGCAGCTGGCCAAGATCTGGGAGGACGTGAAGCCACTGTATCAGCAGCTGCACGCGTACGTGAGGAAACGTCTGCGAGACAAGTACGGAGACCACATTGTGTCTGCTCGAGGACCCATCCCTGCACATTTGTTAGGTAAGTACGTTGAAGAAAATTAGTGATTGTCTTGTGCAACAAGTCATTATCAGTATCATCAACAGCCTATTTTCATTTACAGCTGGTATGTCCAGCATATTTACGAGTGCTCAAATACTCAAACGTCTTTTAATTTTTAAGACGCTTTAAAAATAGTTTTGTCACTACATATTGTGTGGAAAATGACAGAGTAGCACGATATTTAAGTACAATTTAAAATTGAGTAGCATTTCAATATTTGGTCGTCATTTATTTGGTTAAGCTATTAGCTTGTTGTACTAAAAACTCCACTCCACATTTTACGAATAACATTGTCCATTTAAATTTCAGGCAACATGTGGGCTCAAAGCTGGAACAACATTCAATCATTCACCCGCCCTTACCCAGACAAGAAGGAAATCGACATCACACAATCAATGAAGAGTCAGAACTACACTGCATTGAAAATGTTCCAAATGTCTGATGAATTCTTCAGGTCTTTGAACCTCAGTGCCATGCCTCCAAAGTTCTGGAAGAACTCCATCATTGAGAAACCTACTGATAGGGAAATAGTCTGCCATGCGTCCGCTTGGGACTTCTATGATGGTGAAGACTTCAGGTAACATACAAACAGGATTGCAATTGCACTAAAGAGCTTTCTTATTTTTGATGTGGTGTAATCATAGAATGAACTTTTTCCCACATTGGATGAGAAGAGAGAGAATGACTAAAATCACTCCATTCCTACTCCTGCTTAGAATCGGAGCCCCGGTACCCAACCCTTTAGGTTGTCCGCAGCTCCGGTGCATTAAAAAGCTAAAGTAAAGTTTTTTAATACTTAGAGGTACTCCTCTATAGGTGTTACAAATGCTGGGTCTTCTTACATAATAATAATAATAATAAATTTTCCATTGCTTAAAACCATAATACACTATGGCAGTCAACAATTTAGTAATATCAATCTGGATCTATTTATTTCTTTACTTCTTACTAAAATCTATGTCTTATCAACGACAATAAATTTATTCGATCTGCATCAACTTATCCAGCACCAGGAATATGTGTGGTAACATATTCTTGGTGTCACCACATCCAAGTGTACTAAAATTCAAAATTTCTACTAACTTTTTTTTGGCTTAATTTTAAAGGATCAAACAGTGCACGACAATCGATTACGAGTACTTTCAAACCACTCATCATGAAATGGGACATATTCAATATTATCTTCAGTATAGAAATCAGCCGTTCGTTTTCCGGGATGGAGCAAACCCAGGTAATTAATGCTTGTCTGTTATACCAGGATCAAAATGTGTTCATCGATCAACAGAGAAAACTTTAAAACAGTCCACCATGAAATGGGGCATATCCAATATTACTTGCTGTATAGCCACCTCCCCATCGTGTTCCGAGAGGGGGCCAATCCAGGTACCAATTTGTAATTTGGGGAATATTTTGTATCTGTCCATGTGTGAACATTTATTTCTTTCTGTTCAAAAATATGAGGAATCTGTACTTCTCGGCTTCTCATTTGGAATAGATTCATTTACAATATTAATATACGTATTTATGAATTCTATTTATTAGTTTGTTTTCTATTACTTATCTCCTTAAAATTTTATAAGTATGTATTTTGACAGAGGGGCTTATTGCCTTACCTGGTTTCATTAAAATCCGCTACAACTGGGTCTTCTCTTTTGCTTTTCACGCTTCTAGAAAGTTAAAAATCATGTGAACGTCAAAGGATTTTCTACTTATTTGTTGTAGATTAAAAAATTATGAATAGTGTGACCTATGATGGGTGTGAATGGGAAAAATACATATTGTGGCCGATTTCTTGTAACGCAGCCAGGTGATATTTGTGTCCTAATTTAGTTTCCTAATATTTTAGGTTTCCATGAAGCTGTTGGAGATACAATCGCTTTATCAGTGTCCTCTCCTAAACATCTCAGACGAGTTGGTTTAACCACCGGAGACGCTGAAGACGAACAAACTGAAATAAACCAGCTTTACAAAATGGTTTGTTATCTTCTGTTCATTGCCATAATCCTTTTTTAACTGGAAAGTTTTAAAATTAGCAAAGAATAATACTGTGCCAATGAAATAATAAAATTGAACACACAGATATTATAAACAACTCTTATTTGTCTATTTTCAGGGTCTGGACAAGATAGTATTCCTGCCTTTTGCATACGCCATCGACCAATTCCGTTATGGAGTATTCCGTGGCTCTACTACTCCTGAGGATTATAACTGTCACTATTGGAAACTTAGGGAATCTCTTCAGGGCTTGGAACCACCAGTTAACAGGACTGAAGAAGATTTTGATGCGGCTGCCAAATACCATGTATCCGCTAATGTGGAATACGCAAGGTGAATTTTCATTTACTTCTGGACGTAGACATCTCAAATAGTACGCCGCTGGGCTTAGATCTTTAAGGCATAGATGTCCAACTATTGCTAACCACTTTAAGAACGTCAATTGTCCTTGTTAATGAAAGGCATCACGTAACATTTGCTTTGGTTTTATTTCAACTAACCCGCTCGGTAGCGGTCCCTACTTTTAGGCATAATCTATTAAACTTTTTTAGAAGAGACCTATATAGGTCATAGAATTTCTTCCTTGCTCATTTAAAAATTACATTTTTCTAAATATTATCTTCTCAAATATATTATTGATTGACTTAACCCTGGATGTCCGATAGGGATTTAAATTGTTAGTCAATTAATTATTTAATAGTAGTAAATTTACACATCTATCTCCTCTCCTCTAACAATATATGCACTACCCAAAGGATAACTGGCAAAGAATGCTGTTAGCATTAACCCCTGGTATACCGAGGACGTACATATATGCGAGAAACAATGTGTTTTCTATTGTGTCTCATATACCGGCAGATAAGGGGTTAAGTCTTCCTTATGCAATTGTATAAAACTTAAATAAATACATATATGACATGTTTCTTCACTTTCTCTTCCTCTTTTCAGATACTACGTATCCTTTATAATCCAGTTCCAGTTCCACCGCGCTCTCTGCCAACTCGCTGGAGAGTATGTTCCTGAGGACCTCAACAAGAAACTCGTAGACTGCGATATCTACCAGAGCATAGCTGCTGGAAATGCTTTCGCGTAAGTTTACTGAGAGATACCGAAAATTGATCATGATAAGCTTCGATCAACAATAGCAACTAGATAAAGGATCGGACAGAACTGGAGCTTGATTTTGTACGTAACGTACAAAATCAAGCTCCAGTTCTGTCCGTGTGAATAATAATAGTAAAAATTTAACAAACGGAGGAAAAAGTTTTAAAATAGTTTTAAGTTCAACCTAATAACAACCATGGCACCTAATAATAAAGTCATAAATCGTCAAAATATTCTCTAATACTTACGACCATTCGTCATATAAGACGAGAAAAGCATTTTCTTACTCCTGTCATGGAGAAATTAAAAGACATAAGTTATACAATATCTAGTTTGAATTCAACCTTAAGATACTACAAATAAAGAAAATTTTTCCGTTATTGCCTTGCGATCTATATCGTTTTGTTTTGTTACGTTTTGCTTTTTCGAATTTCGAATTTCGCTACAGGAGGTATGCATGGAGTCGCGTTGAACACTTCAATAATTTTATAATATGAAAATTAAGATTTCGGGATCTTAGTATCCATCAATTATTTTTATTAGCGGTACGTTTTTGTGTATGATATTATGTTTATATACTTTATTATTAAAAGTTTAAGTCTGAGTCAAAATCATTTATTTCAGTTAGACCAGGAAGGCACTTTTGAACGTCAATAATATAAATTTAAAAGTAAACTATTTGCTCATTCCAAGGAGTAGATTCCTATGGAGAAGAACGAGCAAGAAACTCCATAGGTTAGGTACTCTTTTCCAATCAGGTTACAATTTACAATACAATTTTATTTTACAATACAAATCGACTCCATGCATCCACTGTTCCGGTTAAACAAATGTTTGTGCACGAGTTGGCGATGCTTGGCCAAGGGATCGCCAACATTGGTGGCGTTGGTTTATAATTGGTAATTTTGTCTAATTTGATATTATTTACTAGTTTAAAAGCTTAAAATATAACTTATACTTTTTGTACAATACACTCCGGCCGTTATACTGCTTTTTCGGTTATTATTTTTGCAACTTGCAATTACGCACTGCGGCATCGTGAGACGTGAGTACGTTGGCCATGTTTGGAGCATACTTAACAAAATAAGAGCTCACTTCTCAAGTGAGCTCTTATTTGTCGAGACGATTTTCTTGCGCCGACCCGATATCTAGTTGCTATTGTTGATCGAAGATGATAAGACTTGATTATATCCCCGAAGGGGTTGACAGAGGTACACATTACGGCACTTAATGCCATAATGTACAATGTTACACCCACTTTTCACTATTTATATTATGAGTCCCATGTAATGAATACTATTAATCAAGTCAAATTAAATTCTAAAAGAACATTATCTTAAATTCTAGAAGAATACTGTTTTATCTGCTTTGAATTTCTTTCATTATTTATTTATTTAAAGCGGGTTTTGCAAACACCCATGTGTTAATAGCCACATTTCTGTTTCTTGTTATGTCAGGCATGATTTACCAATAACATTATTTTTGTATTACAGTAATATGCTCAAGATGGGTTCCTCAAAGCCTTGGCCTGATGCAATGGAAGTCCTGACCGGTCAGCGAAGTATGAAGGCTGATGGACTCCTGGAGTACTTCAGACCTCTATACGAGTGGTTACAAGCAGAGAACCAACGGACTGGCGAATACATCGGATGGGAACCTAGTAAAATGCGTAAGTATTGTGTTATACTGTTTACAAGACTATGATAACCCCCGAATACTGAAAGGTTAAGGGCCGATTTTTCAATCACCAGTTTGTTTTTAACTATAGAATATTTCTCAGTTAAAATTTATCTCGAATTGAAAAAATAGGGCCTAATGCACTATTCAATGACGGATATCAGGCAACAGAGTACTCTGATGAACCTAAACCTTAGTAGGTTTAGAATAGCAAGCCCTTCTTATTTAAAGGAACCTCATAACCCATCAGGGGTCTATAGGGATTTAGATACATTTGGTATACCTAATGTATTTTAATGAATTATTACAGAATATTGCACAGCCGAGCAGCGAGCCGCGTTAAGTGCGAAGGAGACGTCGAAGCCAGAAACACAACAGCCAGCAGAGTCGTGACGCGTTGAGTACTTACTACACTTAGTCTAATTTATAGCAGACAAGCAACACAGTATTCATAATAAACGTTTTTATAAGGAACATTTTATTTTCATTTCAACCCTTCGTGTAAACGAGTGTATGCTCTATTTCATGGAAATTTTTTAGTACTTAGAGGGAAGTCCCTTATCGCCGGACGGCACAACTAAAAACGCGAGCGATTCAATTTTTAGGGGGAAGTTTCCCAGTGGCAGACACCTAAGATTTTTAGTATAAATTGAATCGCTCGTGTTATCAGTTATCGAGATAATACAGGCGTACGGCGTTAGGTGCCGTCCGGCGTTACGGGACTTCCCCCTACATGTCGTTCATGGATGGACGTCTGCAACTAGGTATGTCAAACAGCTAGGTTATTCTATTCGAACTTTTAAAGTGAGGTCTATCGCATTCTCGCCCGTCATTGGTCGAAATTATTCTCACTACCAATGACGTGGCGGACCGCGATCGAGTTCACTCCGATCTTTCGAATTGCGGAATACCCAACTGGGTATTATGGGTGTATTAAAATGTGTCAAATCAAATATAAGAGTTTTTATTACATCGAAAATGTAGTATGTAACTATGTACTTATTAAATGCAGAGCTCTAAATGCAGTAAAACGGCGGTAGAAGTAATTCAATGATTTTGTCCCCCTTAAAAAAGCTAACAAAGTACTAGTTTATTTTCTGTCCGTCATGATGAGGATTACAAAAATCGGAAAGTCAAATGATATATTAGAAAATAATTATTATCACATAACGTGATTATTATCCTCTGTTATAGGGTAGTTGCCGGGTATGAAAATAAATAATTAGTTGAGTCAGTTAGGTAATGAAAAAATAATAGTACGGTAAAACGGGGTGAATAGAATTCGAGGGGTAAATAGATACAGGATAAATAGATAGATACTTCTGTATCTATTCACCCCTCGAATTCTATTCACCCCGTTTTACGGTATCGTATTTTTATTTTCTCATGTAAAGTTACATTATTTAGACAAAATGGAGTTAAGTTTAGGATTAGGAGGTCACACGATATTACAAATTAATATATCATCGTATTAAACTCGTCGAGTACCGTCATTATAGACACAATTATAGAACAATGGGTTGCGGTCACCGGTGACCGCTTGGCGTTTGACAGTTTAATTTTGTGAGAAAAGAAAAAAATACATGCCTAATGATTTAAATTAATCTACCAGACGGACATTAAAATAAAATTTAGGAAACTACCCCATGATACTTGATAAAAATAGTTTTGTAGGTTCAAGAATCATAGTTATCTGATGTTCTATTGGTTGAAATGTAGGTATAAAATAGATAAACGTGTGGTACGTGCCTTTTACGAAAATCCTAAAGAGATCAAATTCTATACTGATAATAATAAAGATGACTGGAGATTTCTTTATCTTTCAGATAAACTGAGATAAAATTGTTATCTGATTTTGTCTAGAAAGTAAAGTCATATATATTGAATAAGAGGAATCTCATGTTTTAGAATTTATTCTTCAATTTTAATTATGTGTACATGTACAACAAAAAAACAAATATAAAGTAGCGTGCTCATCACACTTGGTATGTCGTCGTATAATCTGTATGTCGTGGTGGCCCGGAGGTCTAAGACGTTGTTCAAAACCTACCAATAACAAGTATTAATGTGACTTTTTCCGAGTTATAAGTACTTTCTAAGATTATTTAGACACCACTCACTGACAAACGGTGAAGGAAAACATCGTGAGGTAACCTGGACTTAAAATTTCAAATTATAAGTTTATAATCGCCAACCCGCATTGAGCAAGCGTGGTGATTAATGCTCAAACATTCTCTGTTTGAGGATGCCTTTGGTTTGTACTGGCCACTTATAGGCTGTTGATGTGATGAGATACTCATCAAAATGGTCTATATAGTACCTAATAATTTTCAGAGATCAAGTCCAAGTTCAATATCTGAAGGTTCATTTATTTAAGTTGTCGGATATAGATATATAGTGATTATGTTCCTTAAGTTATAATAAACAGGTTCAGAGTTCATACTTTAACACCTCAATTGAGTGAAGATATTGATTATGACTATCATATCTAGAACTGTCTAGTAATAGTAGGTAATATTTATCTAACTAATACTAACTTTGCGAACGGCTTCGTACACGAAAACAAAAAGCAATAGCATACTCATAAATTGCTTAGGAGCAAAATCAGACCTACAAATATCACGCAGCAAGGACTGCACTGAACTACTATTGAGAAAATCGAAGGAACAAAATCTCAAACAAATGAATTTGAAACTTATAAATTAAAAACTAAACCATTCTTGCTTTTCTACCAGAAATGTACAATCTAAGCTGTGAAACTACGTGCCCATTTCCACTGATACTAAGCTATGTAGCGGTGTGGGTAAGATATGTTATGAAGATGCGTTGCCGCAAAGTAGCTGCGCGTGGAAGATGCACAACTCGACCTATGCGATGTATCGATAGTAGAGAAGTGGCGAGGGCGGAACGCATCCATAGCACACATTCATCCTTGCATATAAAAAGCATGTCTTAGTTGAATCCACTTCCACCTATGGTTAACTATGTACCAATGAAACACATCTACAGTAACGTAGCATCAGCATCTCAGTCACCATTATGCTCGGATTGCACCCGGGAGAGCATAATACGACTTGCAAACAACGACAGAGCATATTAAATCAATAAAGACAATGACTTTAAGTCTTTAAAGTCCTATTCGTGTTTGCGTAGCGGCAGGTCATTCATCGTCAAGTACAAGGTAATGACAATAGAAGTAAATAAACACCGGACATTATTTGGTTTTCTGTACGCGTACAGATTTGAGGAAAATCCTAGCAATACTCAAACAGAATACATTTAATACACAGGCAATGACATGTACTTAATAATATTGGACTAGTTTTTCGCCTACAGCTTTGCCCATGTAGATTTTGGATGTTTCTTGAGTCCTGCCTGGATAAAATCTTGATTCTACCCTTTGGACAGTAAATTCTCCCTTAGTAAAAGAATTTATCAAATCAGAGTATTAGAGTAGTTAGATATTATTGTTAGCTCAATGCTAAGAATAATGTAGACATCGTAGATCGCATCTTTGCTTACCACCAGGCGACATAGTGGTCAAACGTTGGCCCATCAAATATATAAAAAAATGTCTTTTCATCCCTTATAATATGAAAATGATGTTTGTTCATCACTATTGAATAGGTGACAGCTGTTTCTTCGGTTCTTCTATCCTTTTGCTATCGTTCAGAATAGGGTAGATGACTAATTTTTATTTTAATGTCCGTCTGGTAGATTATTTAAAAACATTAGACACGTATTTTTTATTTGTTTTCCGGAAACGAATAGTTTCGAAGATATATTGATTTGAAATGTCGCATGACGTCACTTCTATGTACATTTTATATGTAGAAATGACGTTTTAGCCCCCACTTCTAAACTTTGATTCGTTATATCTAAATATCATTTTATTATACAACAAAATAAAAAAATATGTGTCTAATATTTTTTCATTATCTAACTGACGGACTAATTACATTTTTAATTTTAATGCCCTGTCGTCATCCCTATTGTCTCTACAGAATGAGACAGAAAACTGAAGTTGACACAACGGTTCGTTTATATTCATCTTGAGCTAAATATAGTATTAAGTATTACATCTTCAATCCCGTAATCCAAGTTCAATAATACTGACAAAAGCAATGACCTCAAATATAAATGGCTTAAAAGTTTTGGATAATATTAAATTACAAACATATTGGCCAATAAAAGATTCGCAACACACAAGTTCCCAAAATTTTTGTAAGAAAGAAGATATGTGCATGGAATAAACAATTCAAGCGATATTCTGGACCCACGACTTAAGAACCAGAATGTCATTTAATTTTTTTTTAAAGTTGGATTTATACGAGCTTTTGACGGTGGCTTTGCGTTCCTGTATAAATTTCGGGAAATAATTTCTATGTTAAGACAAAAAAGAGCATAGTCGCTTACTACCAAGCGAGAACCAAACATTACTGCCAAACGCCATCCTATTAAACATATTTCAAAAAAATTAACCTGAAAAGGATGTCAAACGCACTTATTACTAATTCTGTAACTACTCCTTGTAACGTGAAATTGCGTGTTTGGGCCCTATCCAGTAAAAATTGATTCACTTCATATCCAAAGAAAATACATACAAATACACCGTCTTCAGTGTATCTGTGTATAATTTATTTTTCCATATTTTGTTATTTTCCTTCTTTCTATGTCAGAACGACCTAAATACTAAAATCTACATATATACAATCTCACACCATGCCTGGGCAGATACTATGGAATGCCAATTGCTACGATTCTTACATACCTCTTTCGCTTCCTCAACAGTCAACTTGTCTCATGTATGCAAAATCATTAAAATCTTTAAGATAACGCGGTAGACAGATAGACAGACCAACTTGTTTTTGCATTTATATGGTAAGTGCAGTTTATGAATATGAAACAAGAGTTCGTAATTAATCAATTGAAAACTTGTTTCGTCCCTTTAAGTAACACAAGAATATGAACAAACGGGACAGAAGATAATATCTGTAAGGTACATGCGATGTGAGAAAGATAATCTTACGTGGTCTGCTTTAGATAAATACGTATCGCGTCCTGGCTTGAATGTTAGTGTTGATTTGATAGCGGGAGAGATCAGGCGGTGAGTACTGTGTTTTTTTTTTTGTAATATTCTGTGGTAGCGATATGAGACTGCCTCGTTGACCGAGTATTCGCAAGCGCGACTGTCGGGCAAGGGGTCTCGGGTTTGATTCTCGGGTCAGGCAAAATATTACTGTTTTTTTTTTAATTCTCAATAGTAGTGCTCTGGAATTGTTCCCGGTATATGGCAATAGGCTCACCCCCTATTACATGGGACTCATAACATAAATAGTGAAAACTGGGTGTTACATTATACAGTGGCATTTAAGTGCCGTAATGTGCACCTCATCTTACCCCTGCGGGGAGAAAAGGCATGACGTTATGTTAATTATGTTATGTGATACGAGAAATGAAGTATTGCATGACAAGATTAGTGGATAGAATAGTGTATGGTAAAAACCAAATCGAGGATCTGGACCAGATCCTCAACGTCGTTGGTCTGGATCTGACTGGATCTGGTCAATAACTGATGTTATTGTTAACGGGTTGCATCCTTTTCGGCTATTTAATTATCAAATAATAATATTCAAAAATAGAAACAAAGTTTAAGTATACATGCTATATTTTTTATAGTTTTCAATAGTATATTCAGTTTTTTTTGTGGGCGTGGCTAATACGTGAGCTAAACTTGCATTAAATTCACGAACTATGATAAATGTACATATTTATTGCGATCATTTATAGACACAAAATAAATGTTACTGTTAGTTATTCTGTGGTATCGGTACAGATACAGTTTATTTTGGTACATAAAGGCTGAATGAAGAGCTCGAAGAGGTCACAATGGAGAAATTGCGTTAAAATTGTAGGTCAACTCATGTGAGGTCAATGATACTATTGTTGTCTTCTCTGCTATTAGGAGAATAATTTGAAGAAGAAAATAATAAACCTTCCTCTCATACCATTGTTATTTATCCGAGTGTTTATTAATATTTGTTAGTGAATTGGAATTCGATTCAAACAATATTTTTTATTTATTTTGAATCATGTTTGTATTAGAGTAGAACACATTTATTGCCACTCCTGCTGCAGCAGTGGCTTTTATAGGCAGATGTGCACATCACGGAACTTAATGCCACTGTACAATGTAGCAACCACTTTTCACTATTTAGGCATGCTATGAGTCCCATGTAATAGGGGGTGGACATATTGTCATATACCGGGCATTTTTCCAGACTCCGTGCTACTACTGAGAATTTTTAAAAAATCCAGTAATACTTTGGTCGACCCGGGAATCGAAGCCGAGACTCCTTGCCCGGCAGTCGCATTCGGCCAACGAGACAGGCTATATAATTAGATACCTTATTATTGTATTAATAATGCACAGGAATAACGTTTTGTTCAATTTTAAGGCCTTTGTTAAGTTTTATTGTTCATAGTATGAATTTCAATAATTGCTTCAGTTATTGTTAAGTGCTAAGTTCCGCGGTTTAATAATGGCTACTAGTCTATAAGGTAGCAGCAATTTTAATTAGACGCAAAATAATATGTGTTAAAAAACCTTTTTCCTTGTTATCCGTCTCACAGATACATAATTGATAAATATTGTTTGAGTTTTAGATAGGTAGTATGTGTAGAAATAAGTTCTTAAGCAAAAATGTGTTTGTAGATAATCAGAAAATAGCACGTAATAAAAAAGCAAATCAAACGACACGTGTGTGACCTCACGCTCAAAATAAGATGAACGGGAAACTGTCGTTTTCCTTCCACATGTACTGCATGCTCTAAAGCAGCATGCTAAAAGGCGTTGTATTGAGCATGTTCAAAAATCGAACGCATGTGGAAGTACGGATTTGAAAGCATGCTCAAATTCGCGCATGCTTGCAAATCGACAGGCGTCCGATTGAGGCGCCAATTGAGCATGCTAAGTTTGAGCAATATGACGACACATGCTACTAAGTGACTAGTGTTCAATTAAAGCATGCTTTCGTGCTTCAAATTAGCATGTGTAACAGTAATTTTATTTAAACTCTATGTTTACTATGCCGTGTTAGAGAGTGATCTATATCTGTTACATGGGATAACGATAACGAGAGTCAAAGGACTCATATATACATTATGTTATACGAATATCTGCCTACCCTTTTGGGAATCAAAAGATGTGGCGTTGTATGCATGAATGTGTCATAAAGTACGTGGTAGTTGTAGATACACATCAAGCTATGCATTTCCAATATAAACTGACCGTTCAATGTACGGAAAAGTCATACGAAATAAGACCATAGTTAACTGGTTTTGTTTAGCTCGATGTGTACCATGTACCTGGTGTACTTATAATCGGACATGTTTTTATGACGTCACGCCCTCCCCTTTTCATCTCATTGGTCTATCAGCTTTTAAATATTTTAATTATTGATATAAACAATGAAGTCTTTAAGACAGTGTTATTTTTGCATCAAGTGTCATCAAAGTTGACCGTGGCTCAAAAACCTGTTTAGAATAAAATTGTTTAATAAAATAGTCATGTGACGTGAAACAGGATAATGTGCTCTGTGATTTGAGTGCAAAGATTAACTTTTGTGTGAACAGTATTTTTTGATAAAATATCCTTAAGTGATATGAAATCGAAGGAACATAAGGAATGTATTGTGAGTTTATGTTGAGTATTTTGTTCTGTGATCAGAATAATGTGTCATGCGAAAGTCAAATAATGGGATCTTTATATTTTTCCTATACAACCTAACAATATGACATCTTACGGCTAATTCCAGTGCAATGTCATATTTCCCTATATAATAAATTTAACATGTATTTTAATTAATAAAACTAATGTAACTATAGATATGAATAATATTTGTAAATACGGTGATATTCAATGTGTTGCTGTACTGCTTCAATAAACCTTGGTAGGTTGTGGACCAAATCATGCTCCGGTACATTATTAAATAATCCGAATAGCACGAAAATAGGATTATATTTAAGAAGGTTAGTTCTAGCCTTTTTTTGAAGAGGGAGGGGGGGGGTCATCCAATAACTTCTCAGAGAGAGTTTCAGACTCTTACTACTTGATACTTTAAAAAAAAAGAGTAACGAATGGAGTTTCTTGCTAGTTCTTCTCCATTCGAATCTACATTTTGGAATGAGCACCTAACTTCAACTAGCTTCACTGACGGACTGACTGACAGATCTTATTTGTTTTGTATCTGTTGACGTTTCAAAAGTACCAAATTATGGTTTAGTTGAAATAAATGTTTTGACTTTGACTTACTGACTAAAAACGACCCCGTATCTAATCGTGCTCGTGGCTCCAGTCGTAGCTCTTGGCGCCTCTAACAGGGTGGGGCAAAAATAAATGCGTGTAGCCTGTAGCTCTGAGGCCTTAGTACGAGTTTGATTTACGTTTAAAGTATTCGAAACGAGTATGCGTTCGGCACTCTGATTGGCCGGCGCCAATGAAGCAACCAATCACAGCGCCGAACGCGTACTCGTTACGATTACTTTAAACGTAAAACAAACCCGTACTAAGGCCTCTGTTTACTTTTAACTTCTTTGATAACGTATAAGTAGCCATGGTGGGGCGTTATTATCTAGCTAATCTTCTTTTATAACACTTTTAATTGTGACGTAAGGATGATTACTAATAGTGTTTGCACCATTGACATATTTTTGTACTGTTACCAAATAATTTGTTTGAATTGGTTATGTGAGCATAAAGTACATACCTACATGGGAGGTACTTACTTACATTTGTGCATCGTCAATGATTGCTTGTTCCTTCTATTTCTATTTAACATTGACCTTAATATTCTAAGTAAGAATAAAAAAAAAATATTTTTTTATCTACGTCAGTGTGCTTTGCCCTTAGAACAATAAAATTTGAACTCTATTTACATCCCATTATAACTGGTTTTAACGTAGAAATAATTTTTGAAGGGAAAACATACAACTGGCCATGTTCTAATCCGTTATACAGAGTGTCCCTCCAGGTCCTGCACAAAAGAGCTAAAGAAACAAACAATATTGTTTGAAATTGTCACACATATACACACATAGGTATTTGACTAATAATGTAATGTTTTGTTACGGTCATGTATGCCGAACGAAGATCTTTGACGAGACTTTTTGTATAAACGGAACATATTAATTGTTGATGTTATGTAAGATGTCACTAGTTTCCTGAGTATTGCAGGCATTTTTTATCTAAAGAGGTTCGTTATGATATCGGTTAGCTATAAGTCTCATGTGAATTTTGAAAACAGAGTCTTATTGTCTTACATATTACTGAGACCTCAGTACGAGTTTGTTGTTTGTATCAAGTAATCGAAAGGAGACCGCGTTCGGCGTTCTGATTGGCCGGCTCCAATGAAACAACCAATCACAACACCAAACGCGGTCTCGTTTCGTTTACTTTATGAGTTAAACAAATCCGTGTTGAACCCTCTGAACTGATCTAGGAATCAAATCGGTAGTGCTTAATCATTCGGCAGTTGCGCTTGCACTGTCTCGACCATCTGAAGAGCTTATAATTATGCACAGTGTTCGTGACTTTAATCTTAATCAGTATTTAATATCGTGCACTGTGGGCAATAAATTTTAGGATAATGATTCAAACTATAAATTAAATAAACGAAATAGAATATGTGAGATCCAAACACAGCGTACTGAGAAAAATAAATTAATAGCTAAGTCTGCGTACATACGTGGCGAATTGTTTTATGAAAAGAATGTCATCTATCAACAGTCAGACTTGAAATAATTGGGACTTAATTATGAGAAAACAACAAAGGAATGTTGTATTGATGCTAGCGCATGAAGCTACCCCAATTTGTAAAAACCTTTGTAAGATATTCACCTTTATCCTTTTGTAATAAAGTCGAAAACACATAATTATCTGTTTGGGGTACCTTGTGAATATAAACCAGTAGTTAGTTACTTATTACATTCACGTGACCATAGTCAACACAATTGGCATTCTGTGCATCTGTCTCTATACTTAGTACAAATAGGTTTAATTTCGTGTATACCAATTTAAATGCATTCACAACATGACGAAAAATTAATTACATTGAATATCTAGATTTTTTTTCGTTTTAAGAACTAGTTTCAGTTGACAGGTTTGCAAACAACAATACTAGGTTTTATTGTAGTAACTCCGTCATAATGGTATTGATTTATCATCAAGACGATAAGAATTCAGTGCAACTACATATTTTAATCCCGAAAGGGGTATAGGTTTTTTTTTATGGTATAAGAGGCAAACGAGCAGACGGATCACCTGATGGTAAGCGATCAGCGCCGCCCATAGACACCAGCAACAGAGAAGTCACAGGTGCGTACGAATCCGCACTTTTCTTAAAGGTTTCAAGGTCGTTTCGTTGCACAATACATACATGTGTACAATAATAACAACCAGTATTCACGAGTTCCTTATTCGAGTTCTTTATAATAGGAGGGGCCTATTGCCCTATTCCAGACTCCGTGTTCATCAACAGCCTATAAACGCCCACTGCTGAGCAAAACCGCTTCTCACATGGAGAAGGTTTGATATCAATCACCACGCTTGCTCATTGCGGATTGGCGATATCAAACTTAGATTTAGAAATTATAAGTCCACGTTCCCTGACGATGTTTTCCTTCACCGTTTGTCAGTGGTGTTTAATTAATAGACTCTGTGTTATTACCTACTGAAAAATGTTTAAATAAATTATTTTATTGAAATACCCAACACAAAAATTGTAATTGTTTAACTCCGAGGCCCAGAGACTGCCTCGTTGGCCGAGTAGTCGCAAGTGCGACTGCCGGGCAAGGGGTTTCAGGTTCGATTCCCGAGTCGGGCAAAGTATTACTGGGTTTTTAAAAATAGTCTTAGTAGTAGCACGGAGTCTGGAATTGTGCCCGGTATATGGCAATGTGCTCACCCCCTATTACATAGGAGTCATAATAAAAATAGTGAAAAGTGGGTGTTACATTATACAGTATAGCATTAAGTGCCGTAATATGCACCTCTGCCTACCCCTTCGGGTATAAAAGGCGTGATGTTATGATGATGATGATAATTATGATGATGGTCAATCCATTATCACTTCTCCTTCTTCTTAATATCTCCACTGTACACCTATAGTTTCAAGAGATTTCAGACTGACTGCATATCCTATGAACCATCCACTGTCATTTGTTTCGCTAACAATATTCACGTCACACAAAACATTTGAAATCTTAAAAGCATGGCGAATTAATTTACATAATAATTAATGTTTTTGAGTATAGACCGCTGGCTTCAGTAAGTGGTGTATCTTCGAATTTGTGTACAAGTGTAAGAAAAGTGTGCGAAAAAAATGCCTTGTGGATATTTCAGTCAAACTGCTAAAAGAGTGTTATTTGTAAGTGAAAAAGATGTATCTATTTGGGTATTTGGGGATTCCAAAATAGAGATTTTGGATGTTTATACGACTTTGGATGTTTATGCAGAAATTATATGTCGTTCTGTCCAGTATTAGTAGGTATTCGTAAAGTATCTATAAAGTGACTGCCTCGTTGTGCGAGTAGTCGCAAGTGCGACTACCGGGCAAGGGGTCTCGGGTTCTATTCCCGGGTCCGGCAAAGTACTACCGGGTTTTTGAAAATCACAGTGGTAGCACGGAGTCTAGAATTGTGCTCGGTGTATGGCAATTGGCTCACCCCCTATTACATGGGACTCATAACATATATAGTGAAAAGTGGGTGTTACATTGTAGGTACATTGGCAATAAGTGGCGTAATGTGCAGAGATGCACTTAATGAACTAAATGCGTGATGTTATTTTTATATTTTTTTCTTTTCGCAATGTGTATGGAAAAGAACAGATGACAAACTTCGTGGTTACTCTTTTTGAATCCCCGAATCCTCCACAATCCTCAAATTCCCAATTCCCAAAAGGCCGATAACGCACTTGTAACGCCTTAGTGTTTCAAGTGTCCATGGGCGGCGCCGATTCCGTCGCTTATGCTTGAAAAAATAAAATTGGTTTTAAATATTTTTCTGGTTTAAAATCTTTATCAAATTCAATACGAAAATTGTATGTGTTCTTAGTATTTTAAGTTAAACTAAGTAAATACATAAATACTTTTGCTTAGTACTAGGTTTCTTCGTATTTTGAGATCATTTACCTACAAATTCATAGATATACACTTCACACTTCCTTCCTTCCCTTCCCCAATCTCCCCAATTCCTGAATCCCCAACGATCCTCAAACTCCTAATCTCCAAAAGGCCGGTAACGCACTTGTAACGCCTCTGGTGTTCCAGGTGTCAATGGGCGACGCCGATTGCTTACCATCAGGTGATCCGTCTGCTCGTTTACCGGATTATGCCATAAAAAAAAAACACTAATAGCTAGAATGTTCGCAGGCTATACAAATATTAGTTTTATCTATAGTCTAGTCCCAAAGCTAGCAATTGTCAAGCCATGTTAAGAACAAAAAATAGAAGATGTTTTCTCTTAAACATAGATCGAATCAGCCAAACTAGTTAGTATTTAAGTAAGACAATACAGATTGTGAACGATTTTTATAGTAAATGGAACTTTAAGTGGGGTAAAACTGGGTTCACCATTGCTTGTCTTGACTATGGAACATGACATGGTAATAAGCTATATGTCGTTATGCAAGCACATTTTTATTTATTTTATATCCATAATATTTGTATACTTTATGGTATTTAGATAATATATACTTATTTCGACATTCACTTGTCAGATATCAAACAGATGTGGAGATAAAGCGATGATAAAATATTATTATTTATTTGTGAAGGGCCACTTGAATGACCTGACAACTAATATCAATACGATAACAATATTTCCAAAATATAATATTTATCATTAATTTAAAGGTCTATATGTACATACCACCTGCTTTTCCTTATAGAAGTAGGTAAACCAGGACATTATATTATACTATAACCAGTTATGTTATTAGTCCCATAAATCAGCATACATTGAATACTAATGGTCACCATGACACCAAATTAAATGTGTTTTTATTACTTCACAAATCTCCCTACTGTGTAAAGTACCCAAGGGTACAATTGTAGAACACCCTGGTTGGGGCAAAATAGGGCTGATATCGATACTTAACGGGTTGCCGGGGCTCCGGCTCGAAGTGCAGGAGTAGGAACGGGGTGGTGCTTAGTCAGTAAGAGTCTGAAACTCCGCCGTCCCGCCTCAGGAGAAGTCACTCGATGAATTTCCCCCCTTAAAAAGGGTAAAATCGTCTTTACTCTAGTGAACTAATGAAAAGCACTACTTCGTTGATCGACCGGGTCGGAGCACAGAAATATTAAAATTGGTCAAGATGCAAGCGGGCACCGTTGAGCGCTCTCCACTTACACTATTATAGACCTTATCTCCGATGTTTAGAGACTACTTTTGTATGAACAAATCTTGTGAATTTTTCATAATCGGACATTAAAATGACGGTTTGGAGTAATAATTGCCGAGCAAGAGGTCATGGGTTGGATTTTTTGATCAACAAGCTATTAATGTGACTATTCGGTTATCCGAAAAAAAACCCTGTTATTATATGGAGGTGGAAATTGTGTCCCGCCCGTGTATCTTTGGCTCAAGTGCAAGTGCGTTTGGTGCAAGTGAATTATTACACTATGTAGGTTTCTGTTCATATGTTCCGGGAATAATTACCTAAAAGACGTTAATATGTGACACACACCTAACACCACGCCTTTTATCCTCGAAACGCATACGCACCACGCATACTTATTTCCTTAAAATTAGCGAGAAAAATTCCAAAAATAAGTAAATTAATTGTCAAATCAATGAATGAGAATATGATTATTTTGTAATTATTAATTGCATTGAAAAGTTGAATCAATTTATTTTAAATCTAGGAAACTAGCCAATTCTAGACTCCGTGCTACAACTGAGATTATTTTTAAAAACTCAGTAATACGTTAATTCTAACTTCACTAATATCAATTATTTAGGTACTCACAACAATTTTGACTTTCATAAGTCTTAACTTAATATTTAAAGCTGAATAAACGGTGTGACTATGATCGACCACCATTAAAAAAACACACGAATGCATAGCATAGTATCTATAATTCGAGGCTAAATCTATCTGAATATTTTTTCTCATCTGTTCAGCTCAATTTGGCGCCAACAATATGAGTTGATCATTCACCTCTCGGTCCTCCTTGACACACTGTGTGGCTGTTTTGTTAAACTTTTTAGAGAGAAACATCAGTATTTATGCTTTGACATGAGATTCGTATCGTCATTGCCATTTGTGAAATCGTGTCTTCTTGTTCTTTAGTCTGTGTTCTTTTATGTTTTTTATTTTTTTTTATTGAGATCTGGGGTATTTGTCCTTGTGTATAGGGATATTAGGTAAGTTAACAGTTATGTTAGCTTGTTTTCTTAGCCTTCTCTAATAATATTTTATCGGTTCCTTATTTGGCGATTTGATTTTTTAGACAAAACTCCTTACATCTTTATTAAGAGTATGTACCTCTATACTGAATCTAGTTTTCTGTAAACTTGCAAAAGCTGCTACTGTTCTATATTCCATAACGTACAAGTGTACTAGGAACAACACCGTCGAAGGACATCAGCTATAGTTAAATGTTAAATAGGTATTCAAATCACTTTCATATCTGGGTCCATTTACATTAATACATAAACAAACAAGTCTGTTACCAATATATTTTATATCAGTCGTAATGAAAATCATTTAATGTGCTCAAATGCAAATACTATTCTTTAAGGTAGTAAGTACATTTTACAATGAACAATAATTTTTTTATTACAGTTGATAATGAAGATCATAGGCGAGTTAGCCCTTGTGGGCGCCATCGCCTCGGTGTTTATAGTGGCCGCGAGAGGACGCGCCGTAGAGAGGGCAGCTGAAGAGGCTGCCGGGAGAGACTACATGAGAAACTTGGACGAGATTATGTCCAAAGCTAAGAATAAGAAAGTTATTGCAAGCTGGGACTATGAGAGTAATATTACCAAGTACAATGAAGATCGATTGGTGAGTAGTCTTGTCTGAAGTTCAGAAAAATATAGAAAGTCAGAAACTGCGTAAGGTGCTGTGATTGTCCGGCTCCAGAGAACCAACCAACCACAGTGCCGGACGCGGTCTCGTTTCGATTACTTTAAACGTGAAACAAACTTATACTAAGCCCTCTGTTTTGCTAGATGGTTTTTCAATGATATTTGGGACTTGATTTAGAACAAAACTTTCATGAAATCAGTTTTTGTTGTGTCTTATATCCAAATTTTCTCATATCTTACAGTAACTCGTTAAAGACTCCACAGTAAGTTCAATACCTAAGTGAGTTAAAAGTTTAGCTATTCCCATTTTATGTCGGACTTAATATAAAGCCAAAGCGACCAACCATGTATTTTTAACAGAAATGTCTACAATGCATAAACTTTCATCTGATATGGAATTTAATTATATCGCCAATAATCAATAAATTTTAATATAACGTGTATTTTATGCAAATACACTTAAAATCACAATCATGAACCTGAATCAAAAGCTAATTTCGCCGAATATTTGAATAGGTTTTTGTTTACTTAATTGGAGACCCGTTTTAATATTTCCAAAATATGGGTTCATTGATCTTTGAGAGTGTAATATGCTTTCTAAATTCTCGTTTTGAATTGAATGAAAAAATATTCGCGACCTTCGTTGTTTTTACATACATTACATGTCTTTTAACTTATAATTGTTTCTCGTAGTTCTCCATATACAAATTCACGCTTCGGAACGAGCAGCAGATAATTAATTTTATCTTGTTGTTTCTAAATAAACTTCTTTTATCTAATTCAAGTTTGCTTCAAATAAAATTCAAAGTTTTTATCCTAACGTCATTTCCAGCTGCAAATATCTTTGGAGCTAGCAGAAGAAGAGAAAGAACACTGGAAAGAGACCATGAGCTACCTTTGGCATGAGTACGAAGACCAGGATCTCAAGAGAATGTTCCAGAAGTACACCAAACTTGGCACTTCTGCACTGCCTGAGGACTTGAATGAGAGATTGATCAATGCTATCAATAATATGCAGTCGACGTATGCTAAAGCCACTATTTGTTCCTATTCTGATAGGACAAAATGTGATCTGCATGTGGAACCTGGTGAGATAATTTTTTGATTGGAGAGTCCTTAATATTTTTTTTAATAAAATAGATTGGTTTAGGGATCAACCGTCTAATTCAAGTATTATTTTCAAATTAAGTGTTGTTTCAAGTTAAGTGTGGGACGGCCGTGCTCCAGTACGTACCACGACCTCACAGAAAACCGACGTAAAACAACGCTTGCGTTGTGTTTCGTCGTGTGAGTGAGGCCCAATTATCCCGCCATCTATCCCAATCTTCCCAATCCCTGAATCCAATCCTCAAATTCCTAATCCCCTAAAGACCGATACCGCATTTTAGCACCTCCTGTGTTTCGGGTGTCCATGGGCGACGCCGATTGCTTACCAGTAGGCGATCTGTCTCCTCGTTTATCGGCATATCCTATACAAAAACTCATAACTAATAATAAAATACACACAACTGATAGATGATTGAATGATTCCAGAGGTGACAGACATCTTTGCGACCAGTAATGACCCTGAGGAGTTGAAGTACACTTGGCTGGAGTGGCACAAGGCCGCTGGTGCTGCCTCCAAGGGCAATTTTACTGAATACGTCGCTATGGATAATGAGGCTGCTAAGCTGAACGGTATATAACAATGCTATATTACAATTATTCAAAATTATACCTTATACTACTTAGTTTTAAGTTACTTCTAGTTCGCTACCGGCAAGACTTAAAACTTTTTTATTAGGGTTCCGTACCTCAAAAGAAAAAAACGGAACCCTTATAGGATCACTTTGTTGTCCGTCTGTCCGTCCGTCCGTCTGTCAAGACTCTTTTTCTCAGGAACGCGTGGAGGTATGAAGCTGAAATTTATATCAATTACTCAGGTCTACTGTCCCTTGAAGCTGTGAAAAAATCAAACTTCTAAGCTTACGCAATCAAAAGATACAGCCGTTTATGCCGCAAATTTTCGACCCTTGCAAGGGAATCAAAACCTACAGGGTGCTTCCCGTGAACTCAGAATCTTGAAATTTGGTACGAAGCAACGTCTTATAGCATAGATAAAGGAAAAATTACGAAAACCATAAATTTTTAGTTACATCACAAAATATATTTTTTTTTAATAATTTTAAACTTACTACCCATTTCCTCATAAACGCGTAGAGGTATTAAATTGAAATTCATACCAAATACTCAGGTCTATAATACCTTTAAGCTGTAACAAAATCAAACTTCTATGTCAACGCAATCAAAAGAAACAGCAATTTAAGCTGCATATTTTGAAACTCGCAAGTACTCGCAAGGGAATCAAAACCTAAAGGGTACTTCCAGTCGACCTAGAATCTTGAAATTTGGCATGAAGCAACGTTTTATAGCACACATAAAGGAAAAATTCCGAATACCTTAAATTTTTAGTTACATTACAAAATATATATTTTTTAATAAATATAAACTTATTACTTTTTTCCTCATGAACGCGTAGAGCTATCAAGTTGAAATTCATATCAAATACTTAGATCTAATTGCCTTTAACCCGTGAAAAAAAAAAATCTAAGTCAACGCAAAAACGCAAAACGCAAAAGTACAACCATTGATACGGCATATTTTGAAACTCGCAACTACACGCAAGGGAATTAAAACCTAAAGACCACTTCCCGTTGACATAGAATCTCGAAATTTGGTAAGAAGCAATAGCTTACAGCACAGGTAACAGAAACTTTGTAAACCTTGCAGGTTTGTACGGAACCCTCGGTGCGCGAGTCCGACTCGCACTTGGCCGGTTTTTTTTATTTTAATAGTGTCAATTGATATAACAATATGAGATCTATGAAGCGCTTACAAACTCTCACAGACCAATCATTAAATCTAAATCTCAAACTATTTACCTGCTCCTCTTTCATAACTTATTATCATATATTATCATCATAGCTTCAATGTAATGAGAATGAAGTTCTAAAACTAACATTGTGAATCGAATGCCCTTACTGCCAATTTCAATAACCGATTTCGATCCAAAATCTTTATTTATTTATCATATGATTAAGATCGATTTTTGACATGAGTTCTATAGAATCTCAGTCAAAATCAAGGTCGACCATTGAAATTGGTTATTCTTACGTAATCAATTTTCATAGTTTTCTACAACCCTTAAAAATACTCAAATAATTATTTTACTTCTAATGGTTTCAAAACTATATTTCCAGGTTACGACAGTGTAGCAGAATGGTGGTTAAGCTATTATGAGGCTGATGACAGTGAGGATCAGTTTGCTGCACTCTGGGCTCAAGTCAAGCCTCTGTACCAACAGATCCACGCTTACGTGCGGAGGCACCTGAGACTGAAGTATGGAGAGGACGTTGTGCCTGCTAAGGGACCTATCCCAGCCCATTTGCTAGGTAAAATTAAGGAATAATTACGTCGTTGAAGAACTTACTTTAGCAGAAGATAAACACTGGGTGCAATACGATGTGCTTGGGGATCAAAACAACCAAAACTTTTACTGAATTTTGGTAATTTTGTTGTGTTTTTCCTTTAGAAATGACTGCAACTTATTAATTTATTTATTTTAGGTAATATTTGGGCTCAAACTTGGAATAAAGTTGAGAAATTCACCAAGCCATACCCTGACAAGCCTGAAATCGATGTTACTGACGCTCTTCGTGCCCAGGTAATTATGATAGAGTGTGTCCGCATCTGGCGAATGCTCTGCGAAGGAGTTGCTCGCGAGCCGCTCACGAGCCGCGTGGGAGCTGCACGCATGCATTTATAATTATTATTCATATACATATTGTATAACTTGAGCACCAAACCATTGCCGTGACTGACTGATGGACGTGAGATTTCTATTTTCAAAATTGCACATAATGTTTAAGAATACTGATGCAGTATCCATTATGTTGACTTGATCACATGATCGATCATTGTATGTACCGCTTATCGAAAACTCGGAACAAATTAACATAAACTTTTGAATGTTACAGAACTATACAGCGCTGAAGTTCTTCAAAACTGCAGAGGAATTCTTCACGTCCCTGAACTTGAGTCCCATGCCTGACCTGTTCTGGGAGAGATCCATTATCGAGAAACCCACTGATGGACGAGACATGGTCTGCCATGCTTCTGCCTGGGACTTCTACGACGGTGAAGACTTTAGGTAGGGTTTAGAAAAAACCAATTAAGCTCGCTTGAAACCTGAAATTCATTTGGAGTGTTCTTAGATATCATTGGAGAAAGCCATACAACATTTATTTGATGGGCTAACAAGACTCACCTTGATCTAATACTGTTTTTTTTATTTCTTCCAGGATCAGACAATGCACAACCATTACATCAGAATTCTTCAAGACTACGCATCACGAGATGGGTCATATCCAATACTACCTTCAATACAAAGATCAGCCAGTTGTTTATAGGGAAGGTGCCAACCCTGGTATGGAAATAAAAAATTTAGTATTTAGCATTATTTTTGCTATGGATGTCATTTAGCCAAATTCAGTTACATCAGTAGTACATTTATAGTCAAACAATTCTAGGTCCAACATGTAATCAGGTTTTGGCTTTTTTATATTTTGTTCAATTACCAGACTCTTAGCTACAGCGACGAGAAACAACAAGTTAATTATTTCCAGGTTTCCATGAGGCCGTTGGTGACGTCATCGCTCTATCAGTTTCCACTCCAAAGCATTTGAGAGTTATGGGTCTTCTCGAAGACGGCACTGATGATATCGAAACCAACATTAACCAGCTTTATAAAATGGTTAGTCTATAAGTAACGCCACGTATTCACTACAATCATAAAAATTAGAACGCTATATAATATACATTATGCTTTGTTTCTCATTCAGTACTTGAAAAAAACATACCTCAAGAATTTATTTAAATGCATTTGCAGGGATAGGTATACTTAACAACAATACACTAAAAATAGGAAATATAATTATTTTTCATTATAAAACTTATCACGTATAATTTTATCTTCCAGGGATTAGAAAAGATTGTCTTCCTGCCGTTTGCGTACCTTCTCGATCTATTCCGTTATGGAGTATTCCGTGGTACCACCTCTCCTGATGAGTACAACTGTCACTACTGGCAGCTGAGGGAAGCCCTTCAGGGCGTGGAACCACCAGCACCCAGGTCTGAAGACGACTTTGATCCTGCTGCTAAATACCACATTTCTGCTGATGTGGAATACATGAGGTGAGGAAGATTGTTTTAAAACAAAATGCACTTTCAATATTTATGTGTATTGGATCAATACATAATACCTAGATTCACCTGTCTGTTTTTTTATTTGAACGGTGAACATTACCTTTATCTACAAATTAGTCTTTATTAAAATTAGATTCATCTACATCTAATCAGAATTAAAACAGTTATGCGTTGTTTTATTCCAGATACTACATCTCTTACATCATTCAGTTCCAATTCCAACGTTCCCTGTGCCAGATTGCTGGTGAATATGTTCCCGGAGACGAGACAAAACTGCTGTCCAACTGTGACATCTACAAGAATACTGAGGCTGGAAATGCTTTAGGGTAAGTGTTTTGAAAGTCAGAACAGCAAAAAATTGATTAAAGTTAAGAGTAAAGAAATGGAACCATTTTCCATTTTGTTGAACCATCTGTAACTTTAAAGAAAATAATCTTAATAATCTTAAAACTCTCATTTTTAATATGACATGCGTTACCAATTTATCAAATACTTGTATAAGAAAATATTTGTCAAGACATGAAAAAGTTGCCACCAGTAGAAAGGAGTCCCATTTCTTTGCTCCGAAATGTAATTCTGTCAAACGCTAACTGCTTATTTCAAGACGTAGATTCTAATGAAAAAGATAACTTCTTCAATATTTTTCTAATATGATATGAAGTTTTGAATTGTATAATTGTTGCAAAACAGACTAAACACAATATCAAAATTTTGTTTCTAGTAAAATGCTTCAGCTCGGTTCATCCAAACCTTGGCAAGACGCAATGGAGGCTCTGACAGGACAGCGTAACATGGACGCCAGTGGATTGCTGGAGTACTTCGCTCCTTTACATGACTGGCTTAAGGCGGAGAATGAGAGGACTGGGGAGTTTGTCGGCTGGGAACCTAGTACCGTCTGTAAGTATATGCCTATTAGAATACATTATATACATACATACATAACCTCACGCCTGTCTGCCTGGGAAGGCAGAAATTATGGAACTATTAGAACTATCTAACTTTTAGGAAAATAAAGGTACTCCTAGGAAGGTAAGTTGTGGCTCAATCTTCTGGTGTTTCCATGGCCGGTACTAATAGCTTATTATAGTGTTACTAAACTGTGACGCCATCTACATTTATGCAGAACTATACTTACCACAAGAAACACACAGATGGCGCGTTTAGCACCTCGTTCTTGATTTCTAGAAAAATGATTGTTGTGTTTTTTATGAATCCCATATAATCCTATATATGAATCTGATAATATTTTACCCGACATATAAATTCCACTTTTCCACAACTTACGATATCTTTATAATCGAATCAATATGATATTTTTCTCTGAAAACTTGTGATGAAGTAAATCAAAGAAAATCAATATTTCACAATAATAGCAAATACATAAC
This sequence comes from Spodoptera picta, assembly GCA_038387885.1. NCBI lineage: Eukaryota > Metazoa > Arthropoda > Insecta > Lepidoptera > Noctuidae > Spodoptera > Spodoptera picta. The sequence goes on from JAZHFQ010000082.1 coordinate 475,165, forward strand.
ATTATCTGTTTCAATAAAATATGTTCTAATTAAATTATTGCGATTTTTTAGCGTTCTGCACAGCGGAACAACGGTCAGCGATGGAAAGCTCCGGCTTCAACACCAGACTGAAAAAATACGCTTCAATGTAAATGTATTGATATATTCCACCTTATTTATTACGTAATAACATATCATTTAGTACTGATTACGATGTTTTATTTACCTACATATTACCACTCAACACGCATCTAACATTGAGTAAATTAATATTGAATACAAATAATTCTTTCGTAAACTACGTTTAAGAAAATCGACTTCAACCGCCCTCTTTATTGAAGATTTAGAATACATTACAATCAGTGCAGCCAATCGCGAGACAATCGCGCACAAACATATAAACATACACATATACATACAGGTCAAAATAAAAACCTCCTTTTTTGAAGTCAGTTAAAAAGGAAAGAGTTCAACCTACATAGAAATATATTTATTTACACTTTCATCGATACGTAAAATCTACCCGGAAAATAAGCATTTTATTGTAAGAAACGAAACTCTATTAACCTCCTTAGTCCTTTTTTAAAAAGTAGTTTAAAATTACTTTCATCAGCCATCAAGTCAAATACGTCACAAGTCAATAAACAATAAGTGAAACCTTACAAAATATTCTAGACTACAACAATAAGACTAGAAATAATTTAGACTGTGACAATTGGTAATATCGTAGACTACAATAAGTACACTCTAGACGAACTAAGCACTCAATGACAGGATGTCATACAATTCTTTGTAGCCAATGTCGTAATAGGTTCGACCTCGTGCCAGCAATTTCGCACTACTTAAAAAGGTCACTGTAATTACGCTGTCCCTTTTGGAGATAGTACTTGCAAATTATCAGGTAGGTCTTTCGACCCTCAGCTTCCATGGTCTTCTAATATTCCCATTAGAAACGTGAGCTGTGTTTGATGAGGATGGCAAGATGTACTTGAATGGGCCAAGGAAGAAATACTTATATTCGAAAGAATTGAAGAAAACTTAGAGTATCTACTCTAAGTTTTCTTACCATCAGGTGATCCGTCTGCTCGTTTACCGGCTTATGTCATATAAAAAAGGTACAAATCCTACACTCCCTAGTCTTTTATCCCCAAAAAGCAAGGCACCATTTGAAGGTTTCCCCCCGTTATAAAAAGAACTAGTCCATAACATTTTTGCTCTTCTTTATCTCAAGTTTCTTTGATTCACAACATTATTTTTATTTAATTGTACTGCACGGTGGGCGCAGAGGCTGGACAACTGGCTGCCACTCAACATGTGTTGCGGGTTCGATTCCCGCACGGAACAACTCTTTATGTGTTCAAAAGTTTGTTTGTTCCGGGTCTGGGTGTCATATGTATGTTTGTAAACGCACCCACTACACAGGAGGGGGGCAAGGTTTTTTAAAAAGAAGAAAGTAAAAGCAATTAGTTTATTTTTTTTAGTTACTATTGACGTCATATTTTTATTCCCGACATCGTTTTATGCCTTATGTTTTGTAATCGTTTGTCATAAAAACTATCTCATTGTTTTGTTGGAATTCATTAACCCTTTCTCATCACTTTATGTTCCATCCTTATACATTAAGGGACCTTTGTAGTTATCATTCATGCCCTTCGGTAGCAGGAAGTATGCAAAGACAAAGTGCTGTCAAATTAATAGCGTCCCATAATCATTAACTAATATAATAAATGGATATGTGACATTGATATCATTGTAACACATTTGAAGGTGATTTTTTGTCTAAAGCGTGTATTAACCTAATTCTTTTTCTCACGTAAAATGAGGTTCATAATGTGTGTTTTGTAGTTTCTTTTTAATGCTATGGAGCATTTGGTTAGTAAAAAGAGAGGTATCGTAGAGTGATCATTTACAGACTGGCTTTACGATGTTTCTCTTTAGTATTACTGCCTCGTTGGCCGAGTGGTCGCAAGTACGGCTGCCGGGCAAGGGGTCTTGGGTTCGATTCCCGGGTCGGGCAAAGTATTACTGGGATTTTAAAAAATTCTCAGTAGTAGCACGGAGTCTGGAAATGTGCCCGGTATATGGCAATAGGCTCACCCCCTATTACATGGGACTCATAACATAAATAGTGAAAAGTGGGTTTTACTTCTGTGTGCACCTCTGCCTACCCCTTCGGGGATAAAAGGCGTGATGTTATGTATGTACTCTTTCGTATTACTTGAAAAAGAAAACTTAGAGTATCTACTCTAAGTTTTCTTTTTCGACCTCTTAACTTAGAGTAGATACTCTAAGTTTTCTTTTTCGACCTCTTTGACTGGATTTTGATGATTAGAGAATTGTATTGTGAACCTGATTGAAAAAGACTAACCTATGTAGTTGCTTACTCGTTCCTCTACATAGGAATCTACGCCTTGGAATGAGCAAATAGCTTCACTTTAAAATTTTTGTTGACGTTCAAAAGCATCATCGTGATCTAAGTGAAATAAATTGTTTTTTACTTTGACTTTGAAGTTAAATACTGAATAAGCAAGTAAAGTATAGTGTGGAGAGAAAGGCTTATAAGAAAATACGAATGGATAATAATATGAGCCAATCAGTCCTTATATCAACCGCATACTGGATAAGATCGGCGATCCCTTAGATCCCTCTGCATGCTCTTCTCTATTCTAAATGATCCTTGTGCTCCCGAATACCTAAAATCTGGCTTTCAGATTTTGGGCAGCTCTCACAGCCGAAATCTCCGTTCAGCTGAAAGTTTGCTTCTAGAGATCCCGTCTCACCACACTTCCTTCGTTTCTAACTCCTTCAGAGTTAGTGTAATTAAATTATGGAATGCACTACCCCATAGTATAAAAATGGCTCCAAACAAAATGGCTTTTAAACGTAGTGTTCGTGAGGCCTATTTAAAGGCGCTACAACGCTGAGTTCGTGTCTTCTTTAATTTATATCTTCGTCAATTTATATTATATTATAATTATATATATGAAGTTATTTATGTATGTACATATTTTGTGTTTATTATATATTTTTATACAGTATGTTATACAGTATTTATTATTACTATTAGTTATTTATTTTGTTTTTTTTTTTTGGATATTACACAGGCCCATTTTCGCTGAGCTTACATTTAACCCAAAGGTTGACTGGGAGAAAATGCCATATGGAATTAAGTCCGCCTTATGTACCTTATTTTGTGTGCATTGAAGTGTAAAATAAATAAATAAATAAATAAGACTATAAGCCACTACTGAACATAAGCCTCCTCTATAACTTCCAACAATATATTCTTTAAACAAGTGATACATTTTTATTTTCTTACTAGCTGTTACCACTTCGTCCGCGTGGAATAATGATTCACAACTCCTCCCCCGTAGGTGATAGCGTGATAATAAATGTAGCCTTTATGTTGACCCGACCTATTAGTAATATTCATGCAAAATTTGAAGTAAATCCATGTAGCACTTTTTGAGTTTAGCCCGGATACAGACATACATACAAAAATTCAAAAAACATGATTTTAGCTTCGGTATCGCTTGTAAATCACACACTAAGCATTCTTTTAAAAAAAATATTCAATGTACAGTTAATACTTTCCTATGATTTTATTATCTGTATAGAAAAGTAGTAATAAAGTAAGTAGCGAAGTAAGAAAAAAAGAAGAAAGAATACAAGTAATACGAAAGAGTACATACATAACATCACGCCTTTTATCCCCGAAGGGGTAGGCAGAGGTGCACACAGAAGTAAAACCCACTTTTCACTATTTATGTTATGAGTCCCATGTAATAGGGGGTGAGCCTATTGCCATATACCGGGCACATTTCCAGACTCCGTGCTACTACTGAGAATTTTTTAAAATCCCAGTAATACTTTGCCCGACCCGGGAATCGAACCCAAGACCCCTTGCCCGGCAGCCGTACTTGCGACCACTCGGCCAACGAGGCAGTAATACTAAAGAGAAACATCGTAAAGCCAGTCTGTAAATGATCACTCTACGATACCTCTCTTTTTACTAACCAAATGCTCCATAGCATTAAAAAGAAACTACAAAACACACATTATGAACCTCATTTTACGTGAGAAAAAGAATTAGGTTAATACACGCTTTAGACAAAAAATCACCTTCAAATGTGTTACAATGATATCAATGTCACATATCCATTTATTATATTAGTTAATGATTATGGGACGCTATTAATTTGACAGCACTTTGTCTTTGCATACTTCCTGCTACCGAAGGGCATGAATGATAACTACAAAGGTCCCTTAATGTATAAGGATGGAACATAAAGTGATGAGAAAGGGTTAATGAATTCCAACAAAACAATGAGATAGTTTTTATGACAAACGATTACAAAACATAAGGCATAAAACGATGTCGGGAATAAAAATATGACGTCAATAGTAACTAAAAAAAATAAACTAATTGCTTTTACTTTCTTCTTTTTAAAAAACCTTGCCCCCCTCCTGTGTAGTGGGTGCGTTTACAAACATACATATGACACCCAGACCCGGAACAAACAAACTTTTGAACACATAAAGAGTTGTTCCGTGCGGGAATCGAACCCGCAACACATGTTGAGTGGCAGCCAGTTGTCCAGCCTCTGCGCCCACCGTGCAGTACAAATAAATAAAAATAATGTTGTGAATCAAAGAAACTTGAGATAAAGAAGAGCAAAAATGTTATGGACTAGTTCTTTTTATAACGGGGGGAAACCTTCAAATGGTGCCTTGCTTTTTGGGGATAAAAGACTAGGGAGTGTAGGATTTGTACCTTTTTTATATGACATAAGCCGGTAAACGAGCAGACGGATCACCTGATGGTAAGCAATCGGCGTCGCCCATGGACACCCGGAACACCAGAGGCGTTACAAGTGCGTTACCGGCCTTTTGGGGATTAGGAGTTTGAGGATCGTTGAGGATTCAGGGATTGGGGAGATTGGGGAAGGGGAGGGTAATTGGGCCTCCGGTAACCTCACTCACACGACAAAACACAACGCAAACGTTGCTTCACGTCAGTTTTCCGTGAGGCCGTGGTATTACTCCGGTCGAGCCGGCCCATTCGTGCCGAAGCATAGCTCTCCCACACTGCACCTTACTAAAACTACACCGATTGCCACCCTCAGCACCTAAACAAGTCTTGCAGAAGGTATTGGCTCGATCCTTATTAAACAAGGAACAATTATTTTTGGGGATTTACAGCTAGCGTGATTTTAAATTTATTTTGAAACATACACGTGTCTCTGATGATACTAATTTATTCCATGGGTTATCCTTATCGAATAAAAAATAATACACCTATCATTAAACGAGAGATTGATCGAAATTCTTAATCAGATAGACAACAATAGATTTCAATTAAATGACTTGGGTTACAAAAAATTGTTGACTTCACTCTATAATAGATTTGGTACTGCGTATAAGGTACCTCCCTGTGTTTGTAGATCATTTAGGCAGGTAATGAGATAAGAAAGGTACTTAATTGAATACAATGTTAGTCAGATGGTCGTAAAATAGAATAATCTTTATTCTACACCATTAATAATATAGTACACACAGAAAAATTTTAACAAACATAAATAACATAAACGACTACCTCGCTGGCCGAGTGGTCGCAAGTGCGACCAAGGCAAGAGGTCTCGGGTTCGAATCCAGGATCGATCAAAGTGTAACTGGGGTTTTAAAAATCTCAGTAGTAGCACGGAGTCTGGAAATGTGCCCGGTATATGGCAATAGGCTCACCCCCTATTACATGGGACTCATAACATAAATAGTGAAAAGTCGGTGTAACATTGTACAGTGGCATTAAGTGCCTTAATGAGCACCTCTGCCTACCCCTTCGGGGATAAAAGGCGTTATGTTATGTTATGCAAATAACATAAAGTTGTAAGATATTCTGCCTATGAGTTTTGTTTTGGATTCCAAAACTCCTAAGAAGTACAAGAGGACACTACCACAAGCTTGATTTTTTAATATAACCACAGAGTACAATAACATAACATAACAGTACATCACGCATACGAATAGTACAATAATTATAGGGGAAAATACAATATACCGAAAGGGTGACTGTTGCATTCGGCAGATTAAACCTTTTTTATGAAAAACAAATCATTTCAATCCATACCTTATCTTAAGGACCCACGTTTTGGCTTCTGACCTTTTAAAACAAATACTCCAGTTTGCCATTCTTGGACAATAGTTCCCACAATAAGTTACTAATTTTTTGTCAATAGTTTTTCTGTCTCTTATTTTTCCGGTCCACTTGTTAGCTTGTGACAAGGACTAACGTAGGTATATGTAAATATCTTTTGTTTATGGACTATTGTGATCGCCATTATTATGTGGCGTAGCTATAATTTATTAGTTATATGATTCATGGAGGATGATTCACATAATTATAGGAGTTGGTTAGCTGATCTAGAGACAAACATTACAAATTCTGTTTGTGGAGTAGTGTGTTTTTTAAAGATTGCTCTCCAGATTAGGTTTTATCATGAAGAAGGTCTAGCATTTAACGATTTTTAGGGACTACTTGAACTATTTCTGTGTATTTAATTTGGTTTTTATAATGTGCAAGTAAATTGATTAGCTTTTAGGACTTCTTTTTAAGCAAATCGCCAAATTCCGTCTATGCTATTATTTTAACAAGGACAGCTTAATACTAAGTAATCAATTTATTTTTAGTTTGAAAATCATTACAATTATGCCAAGGTTTCCTGCCTCGATTATGAAACTTTATTCCTTTGAATGAAATTGGTGTTCAAAACAAAAATTGTCAACACAAGGATTATACCTCTAAATGTTTCAAGTGAAAATCTATTTCTAGGAATAATTTTTCGAAAAAAAATTGTAAAATATAGGTTGCAATACACTTAACGAAAAAAAAAACATACAAGACTCAGCCGAAAACCCTAAAGTAACAAAGAATAGAGTTGAAAATTGCATATCTTTTTGAACCTGACCTTGCAAGCTATCCGCGGTCAAACCGCGCTCAGTCGTGCGCGTAATGAATACAAAACAATTTTACTATTACAAATAAATGTTTGTTTATGTAATTTTATGGCAATTTACGCTCAGACGCATAAAAAGTGGACAGCTTGCATGTCTTGGCTACTGGATTTTGGGTAATCCGAATGAAGCCAAAACTTCTTTTCCAACTGGATGCGACTGACAAGATCAGATATACATAGATGCAGGGAGCCTCTGGATAAAGGTTGCTTCTAATCGGCCGATTTAAAAGACATTGAGTAACGCATATAATGAACTATCAGCATTGGACGTAGCTGTAGCTGACAAAATGCTTAATACACTAATGTTAATCAATTGGGTCTTTCCTTAATCAAAAATCAATTATTTCGACAGTTAAATACAATAAAATATTAATTAATAATCACACATTTATTAATTGTTTTTATGATCATTTTAATTTTAGTATTTTCTAGCAAATTTTTAAGAAATAAGAATAATGTTTGACGCTAAAAAACGTGACGTCACACACAATACACAATCTTATATTACATTACACAAATTCATAGAAAACTGTCGTGTTTGACAATTTGAAAAAAGTATCGAATTTGACTAGTTGGCAAATACCCAATAATGAACTTCTAACCATTCATATACCGAGCATAGGGCGCGTCGCGTTCCGCGCGCGCCTCTAAGAGCCTTCAGACCACCACGAATGAGGTCCAACAGGGCTGATTCCGATTCGGAGTCGTGGAGAACCTAACGGGTTACCGGGGCTCCGCCTCGAAGCGCAGGAGAACGGGGTGGTTTTTAGTCAGTAAGAGTCTGACACTCCCTCCCGCCTCACCCAGACGGGAGCAGTCAATCGTTGATTTTCCCCCATAAAAAAACCATTCATACAAGATATATTCTTGTAGATTATGTAGATACTAAGTACTGAAAACATATACGAACGCATAAATGTAATTTGATTATTCCGAATTCCTCTTGTATAACTTTAAGGATAGCTACTTTTGTACTTCAAAGCGGTAACTATTTCACAAATTGCACAATAAACCTTATACACATAAAAATAAAGACGTGTATAGAGGTATTATAAATAATGTACCTACCCCATTTTTGGGCACATTTCTTAACAATTTTATGGTAAAAATTGTCCTTGCTTCACCATATTCTCCAAGTTATAATGTGTCACTTAGTATGGACGCCCATAAGTATAAGAGTAAGTACGTACGTATGTATGTGTCGAATGTACATGTTTTGTACAGGTACATTATAATTCCCACGGTAAAACTAGCACAATAGGAAAATTGCGTCGTCGATGTTGTAGTTTGATAGAGTTGTTGATACCGATTTTTATTCGTGATTGGATTTAAATTAAAATTGTGGATTAGATTGAAATAGTTTTTAAAAGTTACCTACCTCTACATTGTTACCATCACGTTTTTAATTCTTCAGTTTATTATTATAACAGCATTTTAGATACCTACCCTTAAAGTGAACATTACTGCCACTAAGTTATTTATTTTCTTAATTACCTTGTTTTGTCAAATATTTATTTAAAGTGAGGCCAGGAGTCGCAGATGTAGTACTTTTTACGGCTGATTTTATATATATCTACGACCTTTTTTCTTTTTTAATGTAACTGACCACTGTCTCGCCTGCTGGTAAGTTTTACCCTAGTGGAGTGGAATCCAATTATCACCTCAACTTAGCAATATATCCGTCTATAAAATATGAAATCTTAAATTATATATGGGCTCGTTCGAACTGCTCTATACAATTCTTTATAATTTTCTTCTAGTACACGTTTAGAACTCCCTATTTGATTTGTGTAGAAGACGATGCCATCTTGTCGAGGATATTACGCATGTGCGTGCACTATGTGCTATTGTGTAACTGAAACTTACGCGACGATCTTCTAATGAAGAGTGGGTGGGCAGAATCATAGGTATTTGTCAAATTTCACCTGTGGCCTTGATTTTTGCATGTTATTATTTAACTGAATGAAGTAGAAAATAAAAGAAAAATTCATTATGGTCGTTGTTTTTATTAAACAGGTTTGTGCAAAAACAATCGTTAAATCATCAACCATAAGCTACATTTTATCGGTAAGCTCTAAGTACCATAAAACTAGAAACGTACCAGGAGATAATAAGTATTGAGTAGGTCACAACTTCCTCAGTTACGTTATCTTTACTTTCACTGTCACCTGCTTTCTTTGTCACTCCTAGCTCGCAATGGGACCCTGGTATGAATGTTAAGTGACTATGATCTAATTGCAAAGGGACTTGTTATGTTTGCTATGATAATTTTTATGTAAAAAAAGGCTTCTTAGGTTAAGTCAATTTTTATAGTAGAATATTATATTAGTTTTTAAACTCAGAACCTTAGGTACTATAATCCCATGTGGAATAAAACGGATATAACACAGAACATTTGAAACAGTGTTGTAAGTTTCGTAAGAATACCAACCAAATAGAAGTGCAAAATGCACTATGAATTCTGGTTGTCTTTCATCGAAAGATAAATCAACCTTTGGAGTATTAAAAAAAGATTCTTAAAACCAAGAAACCTAACAATAATATACCATTAACAAAACGAAACTAGACACTGCTAACAAACAGTAGCGCTCTCAATTCCTAATCACCCAACTAGGTACACTACATGGGTGTGGTGTTAAAACTACTAAAAATGTAGGTCACAAAAATTCCTAAAACGTCAAAATATTCAAATTTTAAAGCTCTCTTCGTAATCGTTAATTGTTAAACGTTGTTAGATGGAACACACACTACAAGTACTTTCGTTTACGCCATAAATAAGTGTCGCATCGCAGTGTTATGTAAGAATTCATTACGACTGGGATTTTACGTCCTTTGGGCAATTGTGGACGCACCTTTATATTTCAAAATGGTGGCTGAAGGAGTGGGTGATAGTGATAGTGAATGCTATTCTGGGTGATGTGAAAAATATAATTGATTAAGAAAAAAAATGTGTTTTTTAAAAGTTCCTCTATTTCAAAGTACCTACGTCTTACGCACGTGTCAATTGTCAGGAGATTATTGCATACAGTCTTATAAAGACATAATATGATCCAGCAGTTGACTGTCAAGGGCTGTAGATATTAATAACATAACATCATCACGCCTTTTATGCCCGAAGGGGTGTGCAGCGGTGCACATTACAGCACTTAATGCCACTATACAATGTAACACCCACTTTTCACTATTTATTTTACGAGTTCCTGTATTAGAGAGTAATAGGGAGTGAGCCTATTGCCATATACCTGGCACATTTCCAGACCCTGTGCTACTTCTGAAAATTAAAAAAAAAAACATAATACTTAGCCCTTGCGCGGCAGTCGCACTTGCGTCCACTCGGTCAACGAGGCAGTTACTAATTATGTGGTAAAGACGTTTTAATAAGCATTCTATTGATTAGATCCAAATTAGATGCTTCTAAAGGCGCAACATTAATAATTTCATGACGAATTAACATCCTTGATGTATTAAAAGTTTATTAACGAAGTGACAATAAATAATTAAAACCATGAATAAAATTGTACACAACATTAAAAGATTATTTTATACGCGCAATCAGTTTGCTATAGTTACGACTGAGGACGTTTAGATCTATTTTTTTTCTTTTAAAAAAACGTCGCTACAAAAATACTACGATTTTCTCCTATGTCGTGGGTTGTCGTGTGCTGTCGTGCGTTTACAAACATACAATATCACATACACATGACACCCAGACCCGGAACAACAATCTGTGGATCACACAAAGAGTTGTTCCGTGCGGGAATCGAACCCGCGACACGTTGCGCGGCAGCCAGGTGCCCAGCCACGGCGCCAACCGTACAGTCAGGCTATTAACACTGAGATAACACCTTTTACCTCTATAGGGTAGAAAATTGGAAGGGTGCAATTTTTACCTACCATAAATATTTCTTGTGTCCACTGTCTCTCTTTAGCAACTATAAGGAGTACTGAGTCCTCTAAATTGATCAGCTGTGGTATCTCAACTATTTAGTGCCAGCTAAGGGACACCTGTGTCATCCTTGAGCCTCGCTGTGTACAACTATAGTCATCTTTGGTTACTTTGCTTCAGTCACTTTTACTCCGAAATTTGGTCATATTAATTTACCATTTGCAAGTACAATTTAGACTTTCTCGTCTAATGATTAATGATACAAAAAATGTACCAAACTGTCTGTCTAGTTGAGTTAAATACAATATCTTGGTTTCGATTTTCGGGTTAGAATATAAGGTGGTTTGTCATTTTCTCTTTAGATCTTTTAAGTACGGCACAAGTGCGTATGTTCAAGTGACTAATATGCAACTTTTGAAAGATTCAATCACAACAATGTATGGTAAATTAGAACAATGTTATACATAGTTTTCGTTGGATAATAGGAAAGCTGCGCAATCCACGTTCAGTAAGAAAAACTACATTTTAAACAGCGTTTAATTTACATTATTAAACTGTTAATAAATAAATCATTTACATGTTTAATTGTAAAAAGCCTTGTTGCAAATGTTAAAGAGTAGCCTTTAGTTCGATGAAGTTCACCTGGATCGAGTAAAGAATTGATTTCTGACCCATTACTATAAGTTTGAGGTCTGCCTTCTGATCCTTATTACAAACGAACAAATACTGTCAAAATTTTCATCTCAGACCAAGATCATCCCTTAACAAAGGCTTACACAATCCAATGTAACCCCGTGCATCGATAATAAAAACGTAAGACGTGACGCATTATGACCTCTAGTGTTTATTAGGTACGCAGAAGTGTAGCCTGACAAAGCGATTCACACGGCCCGAGTTCAGAAGCCAGCAGCAGGCGGACAGTCGTAAACGCGATACCAAACAAGCACCACGCACCATTGGCTGCTCACCTCGCGCAACTAGGTCAAACAGACCACCTTAACATGAACTATCTTTCAAACACAAACCCTATAATGTGGTTCCAAGTTATTCTGGTGCTTTTATCGTACTCCTCCGCTGAACCGCAGTTGGATTTGCCGCCGATTTCAAGCACGCAGCGCAATTATGGATACGGCTTCTCTAGCACTCCTGCGTCAATAAACTCGCCTGGAAACCAGTACGATGTGAACAGAAACTTCCAGTACAGTTCTGCAAGACCTGTATCATCTACTCAGGCAGGAGGAATTTATCCTGTGTCTTCCACCCCATACAGTATAAACCCTGATATCAGTAATAATGGGTACCCCAATCTTGATTATGGAAATGGGCGAAACCCCAGTTCGACTTCAAGACCGTACGATGACAGAAATCGAGATGACTCGATAGACATAAATAATGATCCTAACTTCAGGAAGAATGATCCTAACTTTGTTCGTAATGATCCTAATTATGTTGGAGCTAATCCTTATGATTTTAACAGGGGTGTTGATAGCAATAATATAGATGAAAGGCTGCAGCATGTAAATCTGCAACAGGTTAGAGATTTCTTGGCACAGGCTGATGATCAGGCGTCGAAGGAGTGCACGAACAATGTTGCAGCTCAGTGGAACTTCGAGACTGATGTCAACGATGCTACACAACATGCTGCGGTAAGGCTTTTTATTTCTTTTTCTTTACCATAAACCTTCAGATTCATTTACCACTATGGGTAATTAAGGTTTTTAAATGAATAATTAAAATCATTAAAATTCATGCTTAGAAGTCTCTTGCAAAAGATGCTATGTACATCAAATAATAATGACCACTTTTCTGTGACGATTTTCTCATCACTGACTGATTTCTATTCCTAATTTATACCACATGGACATAAGTATATAATAATACTCAAATTGTGGTCCGTCTATAATGATTACCGGCAAATGACTCTACTATTTGAGATTGTTATCAAATAAACAATGTAGGTAGTACGTAACTCTGTTTAAAATGACATGCAGTATTTTATAATGCCTTGGGAACTTGTAGTTTTATTCTTAATCATCGTCTTTACGGAGTGTAGCGATTTAATTATAATTATCCTTTATTTTTTTTCAAAGTACCTCGTTCTCTTCTAAAATGGGAGAAAAATTTGTCAATTTTGAAAATAGAACAGTATGTATTTCGAGTTTAAAAATATATATTGTGATTAATATTAGCACAGAATGCAGTGCACAACGGTGAATTTTCCATGACCCGATGACCTCGACATTAAATTGAAATAAAATGCTCAAAAAATTCCAATTAAAGAAGTGGAATTTCTTATTTCACACATTCCCATAGGCGTTTATCTGGTGGAAAGTTTCCGGGTAGCGGTTCTCATAGGTGAACAATGTATGAGAGATCTGCGGTACATTTCTATGGTGTCTTGTCTTCATAGTTTTTGTAGAGAGTGCCGTATTGTTTGTAGTGTCTGCTGTTATTACGTGGTCTCTGTTTTGCTCCCTGTTATGCCCAGGTTTCTCGATGTCATGATTGATTACGATATTGTATGTTGTCAATGGTGTGATGTGAGTGTATGGAAATTTCGTCGTAATACTTGGGACGTTTGTTCAACCAATACTATCTTGTGGTAAAGTGTCGTACTTCATCATTTTAATTCAATTTAGATTAATGTTAGGAAACTTACATAAATATCTTTTATGAAATTCAGGTTAATAGAACCTTAGGTTTTACAGGTGTCACAGAAAAAATTGTAGGGTTTTTTTATCATATTTAATCACTGACATTTTTAAAAGCGTGATTAATATTTCAATGCAATATACATCTATTTGATTGTATTCAACACATATCACAAGTACGTTCTCATTCACATCTTGCACATTATCACTAACATCATTCAAATCAGCATCACCTTCTATATCACTTCCATCTAGAACCTGAATTCCAATATCCACCTTATCTAGCAGTCTTGTTCCTTCAACAACAATGTTCCACGATTAAGATCTAATTAATTTATTTCTTATAACACCTGTTCGTGGGAACTGTTGAATAAATGTAACATGTAGGTCGTGACCAGTTTCATATGTTTATTGTTTGATATACTTCTTTTTTTATTAATAGCCTTATTATTGACGACATCGTGTTATATGGTGGTGCTAATGACTTAAAGGTTTGTAGTGATAAGCTGATTTTTAAATTTAGTTTTTCTTTATGGATCTGGTCTGTAATTTTTGCTTGAATGATTGGAGGTACTGACATCATGTTTTGATAAGTTGATTTATTCATATTTTCTGTCGTATTTTGCAGGCATATACTTTTGTAAAAGTATTTGAAAGAAAAATATTTTATAATTTTGTATTGTCTGAATTGAAACAAGGATCATCTCATTCAATCCTTTAAGTTTTATCCGTCTAGTGAAATAGTTTTTCATTATGTTCCTACTGAGTTATTATTTTGGATTAAGCAGCAGGGATCGAAAACTGTATCTACCCTTGTACTTAAGTTTTTAGAAATAAAAACGTAACAATATTACCCTGCTTTGAGCTTTACACTTCATTATAATAGACACATCTAAAATCCAGTCGTACTTCATCAAAATTCCAGTCAAAAATGTTGATTGTCTTTTTGTTTTTTTTCTAATGACCTTAATAGGGCCGTTGTTTGAACGCGTACTGGATTCCGCCGTATTGTGTGTAACTAGGTCTCCTGCTAAAAGACAATATAGTTATTGTGGAAGTCTAATAGCTTTACTAAGGGACCGACTTATAGACATTCCGTATATGTACTTTTAGTCTCACTTTGATGTAAGTTTTTTTTTACACTTTATAGGTCAATTGATATAGTATATAGTCAATACTGAAGTCAATTATTTTACTTTGATCAATGCCCCCTTTAAAAATATGATTATATTTTAGAGTTGTGAGCTGTAGTCCTTTGTTTCTTCAATTTTAGAATCTTTTCAATGACGATGGTATTTATTTTTAGCGTAATTGATGCGGAAAGCAATACTGAACTATATTATATTGTTTTCCGGGTCAATTGGTCTATTTTATTAAGGATGTGTACTGCACGTTAATTGAATATTTTTTAAGATGTCATTAAGAGCGTTCTTTGTTCCTGAATAAATCTGTTCGCCAAAAACTGCAAACCTCTTCAGACACGCGTGCGCGTGATTTCTACGCATAAAAATTGGACATAGGTAATTAAGATAATGGCAAAAATGCGTACATTTTATATTCATTTTAAACAATATAACATTTAAACATATAAAATGTATAATTAAGTTATGTATTTTACAGGAAACAATAGCATTTAATAAACAACATTAAAAATATGAACATGCTACACAGTACGCACTTATGCGTAATCTTGACATGGATATGTTGTGATATTTTTTTTAAAACAAAGCGATTGGATTCTTTTGATGGAAGGGTAAAAAAGATGCCGAAAAACGGTTTATGGTGCATGAGCTTGTTAAGAGATTACATCTAACTGGCAAAAAGAGAAAACAGGTATATGAATACTGATTCTAAGTAGCAAGTAAGTGAAAAAAAAATACAACAAATTAAAACCGAGCAATAAATCTTTAATATAATTTTATAAAAAAAAACTAACAATTCCATCAACTTTATGACAATTGACACACTTTGATTTCATCGAGTAATATCCGTTGCATTGTAGGAGAACAATGACGGTATAGTGTCAACCATGGCCAGTTTTATTTGTTCCGAAATCGATTGAAATGTCATCCGAATCTGTGGAAATACGGCGGAGATCCGGAGTACGAGATTTAGTAATAGTCCGGTTATGTCATGGACTATTTCTAAGCTGGCGTTTGTTGGTAAACCAATAGGCTAATTCAACATCATTAACAACCTTTGGCAGTCCACTGATAAGCAATAGACCTCTCATACATAAGAGGGTTTATTATAACCTGGTCTAAAAACCTCCTGTACGGGATTTTTTTGTTATAATCTCATCACTGTGTGATAAGACCGCCCATTGTACGCATATTTACTTGAATTGTTTGTTTTAAGCTACTTCAATGTGTACAATAAAGCATATATAAATAAATAAATAATCTCTACACTAGGCTGCTAAGCATGAACGCTTGTGCCTAGTCTGTTTAATTTGTAACCTTATTCAACTTACATGTCACTTGCGGTATAAAATTTTTAGTGACTATACTATAGCTAGCTTCTGCCAGCATTTTCGTTCATGTTCCAGTGGGATGAAAAGTAACCTATGTGTTATTCTAGACCATTATCTACCCCTGAATCAAATTTCATCCCAACTTCTTCAGCTATGACGTGAAGGAGTAACAAATAAACATACAACAAATTGAAATGTATATTATTAGTAAAATTATTTGTACTATAGTATGTTGAGTGATTGTTGTGGTCCAAACTGGATATGTTACTATAGAGGTACATATGTTGCACTCGCATGTCTAAGTTGACTGGATCATTATTATCAATGCCTATCATCAACACGTACCTCTACAAATAATAATAATAATAAATTAGGACTAGCAGTGTCTGTCCCATAACACGGACTTCAGTAATTGCAATCTGCCAATTATTTGCTCCCATTTAAAACTGAGGTTAATAAGAAGACAACAATGACAGTGATTAGAACCTAAAACTAGTTACCACTATCATTTTCTTTATCTTCAACAGTCCTGAGATGGATAAAGGAAAAATAATATACTTAGTTTTAAGCAATGGTTCTTTAAAACAGTAATTCTGAAAAACAATGGTAACCAATACAAAATTTGTCAGAGACTAGAAGTGTGGGAGAGCCATGCTTCGGCACGAATGGGCCGGCTCGACCGGAGTGATACCACGGCCTCACAGAAAACCGACGTGAAGCAACGATTGCATTGTGTTTCATCGTGTGAGTGAGGTTACCAGGTTACCGGAGGCCCAATTACCCTCCCCTTCCCCAATCTCCCCAATCCCTGAATCCCCAACGATCCTCAAACTCCTAATTACCAAAATGCTGGTAACGCACTTGTAACGCCTCTGGTGTTCCAGGTGTCCATGGGCGACGCCGATTGTTTACCATCAGATGATCCATCTGCTCGTTTAGCGGTCTATGTCATAAAAAAAACCTACCACTAGTTTTCATCTGATCCCTAAAAGTGACAAAATCATCTTCACAATCACAAATAATTCAACCTGTTCCACAGCCTATAAACGTGTCTTGACCTAAAAGGCTGGTGGTAGCTAACAATAAGATAATTCATTACTCCAAGGTTTGCTATTGTGTTCCAACCATTACAATTATTGTATATAGTTAGAGGAAAAGCTGTATGGTCGTATGTAATGGTTTTCTGACCATAGTAAGGCGTTTGATGACAGTTGTGAGGTGGGTTCGAATGGGTTATAAGGATGTATGGGATTTACTTTGTTTCCTGTAGGTCTTGTTGGAGATTTAAGCTTTCATTCGGGTCAAAACTGTGTGTTTCTTAATTCATATTAATATATCTAGTTCTATAATATTTAAGTTCTTTTGTTGATAGTGGTCACAGATATTATGTTTATACTATTTTTTTTAAACTGAAGTTCGAAGATTTGCTTGCCCCAAAACTATTAAATACGTTTTGAAGTAATTGGAGGTGATGATTGCAAATGATTTATCAATTTACTGCCTCGTTGGCCGAGTGGTCGCAATTGCGACTGCAGGGCAAGGGGTCTCGGGTTCGATTCCCGGGTCGGGCAAAGTTTTTTAAATAATCTCAGTAGTAGCACGGAGTCTAGAATTGTGCCCGGTATATGGCAATAGGCTCACCCCTATTACATGGGACTCATAACATAAATAGTGAAAAGTGGGTGTTACATTGTACAGTGGTTTAATGTGCACTTCTTCCTACCCCTACGGGGACGAAAGGCGTGATATATCAAGTTCTCATATTTTAACTGCAAAAACTTAAGAGCAAGTAACGAGTGCAGACAATAATCACAGTACCTAATTCTAGATTATTATCATTCAATAAAAAATGTTCTTTTAACCCGATTTATTCAATCAAACAACAAAAACAAACAATAGTGTTTGCATTAATTTTTTTCCTTATAATTCAAGAAATTCATAAAACGTATTATCAGACCGAATTTCAGTAAAACCTTGAATATGTTTTGTGTAAAAAACTCAATTTATTCACAATAGAAAATTATTACAAGAGAAAAAATGTTTAGTTGTTATACGTTTTACAATGTATTGAAGGCACGTACTCCTATACTGAAAGGTTTTTCAATGACATATTATAGGAAAAATACAATATTACTAACTTAAAGTAAAGTTAACTTAAAGTTTAGTAAGTATAATACGCAATTCATCAATACCTACTTTAGATATACGAAACAAAAATATAAAGCTTCGCGTTTCACCATCATCCTCGACGTTCGGTATTCCCAATAAATTTCCCAATGACCACGAAGATCACTATACAAAACACGTTAAAGCTCATGTCGTCTAATGTTACTTCTGTAGTCCCCTTTCCTGGAGAGGGATAATCATTGAATGACTCCTCCCGCCTTGCGGAAGGCGAGAGAGAGTGTCATATATTTTCTTAATGACTAAAAACAACCCTGTCCCGACTCCAACCTGGAGCTCCACAGCCTTCTGTCGGTCCCTTCAGGAAATATCTAATAAGCCTGATATGCTACGTGTAGTATAAAGGGTCAAACTTACTTCATAATTACGACAGCCTTGTACTAATATTTGCGAGTGAAAACCCAAAAGTATGCCAATACTGATTTAAGGTCTGATTCAATTAGCATAACGCAAATTGTAGTGACACATCGGTTTTACAATACTATGCTAAGTTTTTCAATTTAGGATATATCGTGTTGCTGGATTTTCATTCATACTTTTAATAAAATACATAATACCTTCTTTTCAGTTGTATCTCTCTTGACAGTAGTGGTTTCTTCGTGGGCAATTACCATATGGTAACATTATTAAGAGAGGTGATTCTACGCAATATTTACCCTCCTAACTTACTTACCTATTCACTAAAAAATCTAGAGTTGAACAGATTACACATCTTCATAAATTATTCGAGCTTGTCTATTGTACTTCTGAAGCGAAATAGTCTCTATGGTGATTCTACTTCTTCAGTCTGTGCATAGTTGCTACCTACTAAATAAAAACCAGAAATATATTGAGACTTAGTAAAAGTAGTCTTTACTATATAGATTTGATTATATTGCGTTACAGGCTTACCTATGAAAGACAAGATGAAAAACTGTCAACATAAAATTAGAATATACAAATCTTTGTCGGCTTCTCAAACAGTTTCACGGTAAAATCTATGTCAAAATGCACATTTCCAAAAGAATTTGATATCTATCTACCTTCACCTTGGCTTGGAATCAGCAGTATTCAGGGTCGTGACGTCACAATGCACAGATTTTTTTTAATTCGTATCAAATTTTGTGTGACCACGTCGGCGTTGTTGTGGTCCATTGAACGGAGTACAGGCGCTCACAGAAATGTTAAACAAACACAATATGAATATTATTATATCAATCCAAATAATTTTTTTTATCTTGATAATACACAGATGCTATATTAATAAATTCATATACTTTTGCTGTGATTTTACTGGTCAACAAAATGTAGTGACATATTTTATTTTCTGCAATAGGATAAGGTCGTCAAAATGAGACTGATTTAGTTCAGCATTTAACATTATTTCTAGAGAGCCTATTAGAACAACAAGAAAGATAGGTAGAATCAAAATAGGCAATGAAAATCGCATGCACCTTAACTCGTTGAAATCCATTCCCTAAATTTGGTCATACAAAAATAGTCTCTAAACATTAAAAATAAGGTCTGTAAGCGGTCACCGGTGACCGCTTGGGGATTTATGGGTTAATGCATTTTCTTCGTAAGAATACTAACCTATTCACACAACCCACACACGTAGTTCGCTAATTGATGACAAAAGACGATCCTGACCTTAGAATCGTCTCAACCAATTTAAAGTACTCAACTAAAATAAGACTTCTAAACCTTAACACAAAGACTTAGAGACGAAAATGGAGTTAGAGAAGTGTAAATCTAAGTTGGCGTAAAAGTGCAAATGGATTGCATAGTGTTGTGCCGAATATTGGAACGGCTTTGTGCACGATAGTACATCGGTTTGTAAACTTGAACTAAATTTTTGTATGAATGAAGTTTTTTGTTTGCTCTTTATCTTTTGTACTTGTGTTAAGATGGATGTACTTGCTATATGTGGCTTTGTTGGTATTATTTAGTCTACGTTTGCTGGTGATGCATGGGTTTTCATAATAGGTAGTGTTATTTGTGTGGACTGTGTTTTGAAAATCAACTATTATTTAGGTTTTATGTTTGGATAATCTCATGTATGTAGCTTATTTTTCCTAATCTGTACAACTTTTGTTTTTGGTGGGACTATTAGCACAGTGTGGTAAAAATGAGATTATGAAACTAACTAAATGTTTTGTTTAATCGTAGAGTTTGAAATCAATTAATATTTTGGCTCGTTTTCGAGTACATTGCTGAAGAAGTTAGCGCCTTAGCGACTATCTAAGCAACAGTCAGGAAGAAAACGATTTTTTCCAAAAAGCTCTAATAACACAAACAAACAAATTAACCCCATTATATAACAAAATAAAACAAAGACGCGATGAAGCTTAACGCTGAAGATAAAGGCAGACCTTACGGTAGCCACTTCAATGCCGTCACAGAATAATGAGATGTCTATTAATTCTCACACAAGTTAACGTGTGTCCATTGTCAATGATAGAGGACATTCCCAGACTGTCGTTTCGCAAGACGTGACGAACACTTCTGGTGAATTTCGACGGAGAATTGAGGATAAGGAACTTAAGGGTTCGTGGAAAGGGTTTGTACTGTGCCTATGTAGTTCAGAGAGAAAACTCAAAGCATAGACTTCAGCTAATAGGTACCTTTCGTTATTAGATATTGTCTGGAGAAATAAGTATTGTTGAAACCATACACAAGACATACATTGTTCATCACAAGCTTTAATGATAGTTTTTACTATGTTTTACAAAATATTTAATGAAACATTTTCAGAAAACATGAAATAATAAATAAGTACACTTTTCGATTCGATTCCCGGTCGGGTAACGTATTTACTGTTTTTTTTTTAAATTTCAGTCGTAGCACAGAGCCCAACCTATAGCCATATACCGAGCATTTTTCCAAAATTGTGCTCGGTATATGGTAATAGGCTCACTCACAATTACATGGGACTCATAGTATAAATAGTGAAAAGTGGGTGTTACATTGTATAATGGCATTAAGTACTGTAATGTGCACTTTTGCCAACTTCTTTAGGGATGAAAGGCGTGATGATGTAAGTATACTTTTCCAATGCCAGGATATTTTTAAGACTCTTCTATCTGCAGTCATGTGAATAGAAAAGCTATATTTCCTTGGAGTTGGTCTTGTCCTTCCGTTCTTCTTCCATCTTGTTTCTAATTAGTTTCATTGGCAAATTATACTTATTGGAATGTGTCATTGGAAATAATTCCTTCCTTAACTATTCATCTAGTTAAGTAAGCAAATAGGTACTAACTACAATCTCAAGTATTGTGAAGCTGTGCCTACAGTACTTTAACATAATTAAGTTAAGATCGTGACAAGGCAAAATGTGCGATTATATAAATGAATAATTATCACATAAACGTAGTCTCAAGTTCAAAACCAGTTCCATATCGTGGGAAACTGATTTTATTGCCACTGTACATACGGGGTACGTAAAAAAGTGTTTTACGTTATTTGTTATAATTATGTATATTTAATTTTACGTTTTTATGCGATAGACGTCGGTGCGATAGAAAAGTCGGGAAGAACTGCGATCTTATTTTTGTGCCTTCTTAACTATTTAGTATATAATAGGTACTGCAAATTTCACGGGTGCTTAGGGATTCTAGATGCTCACCCAGTGACTTCAGGGAAGACGGTAGTACAGTGGTCACGTGCTGGCGTGAAACTACATAGCGAGGCTCAAAGGAGACGCGCGTCTACGTGGGGTGTGGGGACTGTGGGGACTCCTCGACAGGTCTGTTAGAGAACCCGGTGTACTCTACAGGTGTTGAGGGTGGCCACCAGGATAGTTTTAGAGAGACGAAAACCTGACACTCCTCAAAAAAAAGGTACTGCACATTTGAAGCAGAAACTGGTGAGACCAATCCTTTAGTTACTCTAGAAAGTTACTGGTCCCTAGTTGAAGAAATGAATTCCTGCAACTGTTTATTAATAATAATACTCGTGCTTGACAGTCGCATTTGTAATTACATAACCAGAAAAGTAACCATTCTAATTTAAAGGTTAGATTTACCTGCTTTACACAAGAACTCATCAATTTTCCAAACACAAATAACTCTCCACAACCAAAACCATACCTACTAATTTACCAGACTCCATGTAATTAAACAAACAATTAAACAACCGAATAATTACGATTACAAGACGGTAGTATAAGCAGTAAGCAGAACTTGTCTGCGAGATAATAATCTTTAAGTAAATCAAGGTTAGGTTCATAATGAATTGCTTTGTAGGGACGCTATGACATTTGTTTTGTTCGTAACTCCCCAAGGTCGGGTATGAACACGCAAATCTGTGAAATCGTAAGGTCTCCGATCTTGAACTTGAGGGTCGTAGGATCTTTGGCCTAGTTATTAGGTAGTGACTAAGCATTAGGTCATAGGCATATTTAGATGAGGTTATTTTGCTAAAACAGGTCCAGAGTAGATTATTTCAAGATATAATATTCTTACTAATTATCTGAGGCACTGAGTTCCACTTTATAAAATATGGTTGTTATTCATAGTGTGGTTTTTTATTTTTTCAATTATTTAATTTAAGGAACGCGATATCAAATAATATACATCTATGTGCTGTCGGATACACCCATACTTATTTTAGAAACGTCTTCTGAGATAACATACGCTCTAGTTTAAAAATTAATATATTAATATGTATTTTATGTCCTACAGTGCTAAAGTACAGATAAGATCAAATTATCGCTCAAGTAGCATAACCTTTTGAACGGTCAAAATACAATACAAAAAAGTGTGAACAAAATTTTAACTCATTGTGTATTCTGTAAAATTAATTAATTCACAAAATTCCCGAGTTTAATTATTGTTCATCCGGATTTTTATAAATCTAATTTTAATTACGTATCATTATTATGTTTTTGACCTGAAAACATGGTTTGACCCGCGATTGAGGTAAAAAAGTCGACATAAAAAGTCGTTGTGCTTGGAATAGATATTTTTTTTTAAACGTAGCGAGTAAAGGCGGCACACACACGCTACGATTTGCATGATGGTTATAACTTTGCATGCAAAACTGACAAACATTACCGAGCACCGATGTACCGATAACTGTACAGTTTAATCACATACACGCTTTTTTTTAAGGGGGTAAATCATCGAATGACTGCTCCCGCCTGGGTGAGGCGGGAGGGAGTGTCAGACTCTTACTGACTAAAAACCACCCCGTTCCTTCTCCTGCACGTCGAGGCGGAGCCCCGGTTACCCGTTAGGTTCTCCCCATCTGTGGTGGTCTGATGGCTCTTTGAGGCGCGCGCGGAACGCGACGCGCCGTACGCTCGGGTCTGTTTCTGGTCGGACGGGGAGCCACCCATGCTCGCCGTCCGCAGGCCCGCGCTACTGCGGGTCGATTACACCTAACGAGTACAGCGGCGAGTCAGTGTCCTCGGCCGAGTGCTCGGTTGGTATAAACACTTGAACGAGTGGTCGGCCGAGTACTCGGCCGAGAAGAGAGGCGAGAGAGTCACTAGAATCCCAATTTGTTTACTAGGCCGAGTACCCACCACCGCGCTTCATTCTTCTGCCCCCGCAGCTACTCGCTATCCCGCTCGGTAGGTATAAACACGCACTCGCTTGTCACTCGGCAACTCGCCACTCGTTCGTTATTCGTCATCAAGCAGTGTGCGTGTTTGTGTATTTTTTCAAACAATTTATCAAAATCTCAATTAAATTGAATTCTTTGGCATCTTCTAACTGCAATTCATTAAACAGGCTATTTGTTGCTCCAAGGGCATTTCGCCTTAAAATCCATTTTCTGGTCCAAATTCGTTGATCTTCCTCTTCTAATAAATCCCACAATTCGTTAATAATATCTGGTAACAGCCGATTTAAAACCCGTTTAAATTCTTTTTTTTTTCGATCCATTGCAGACGTCGTGATCAAAACTGAACTGACTCGCCACTGGTGTAAATACGTGTAAACACCCACTCGGTTCGGCAACTCTCTCGGCCGAGAGCTTATTTACTGACTCACCACTGTACTCGTTAGGTGTAATCGACCCATTACGGTGGCCGGAGATCGTCCCGCGATCCCCGACGCCCGGTGTGTCCTTCGCGATGGCTGGGTTGCGAGGAGGCAGCGCTTCGCTGCCTCACGCGTCCCGACTTCTCCTTCGCTAGCATGACTGCTTCGCAAAAGGAGGAGACGGCATCCTAGTCCCCCTCGCTCCGCATCATGGCCTGCACTAGGCCCGGACGCGAGAGGTCGCCATCGCCGATCACTTCCCTGAATCACACACGCTAGGGCTTGCCTGTCGGTTATGCATGCACGACTAAAACCATCATGCAAAACCTGGCGTGTATGGCCTCCTTAATAAGTGAGATTGAGTGAGATTTCATTTGATCTCATAGTTGTTATGTTCATTTGTCAATCTATTGTCGTATACCGGGAATGATGTCAGATTTCGTTCTATTCCTGGGAATTAGGTATTCGAACCTAATATTTCTTGTTCGGAAGTGGTAAAGTCGAAGATAAAGTGAAAAGTCAAAGTCAAAGCATTTATTTCGATTAAAATTGTGACTATTGCATCAATTGCATCAGTGAGGTAGATATAATGGCTGTTATATAGATATATTTAAATTAGCATACTAGAACCAATTACCAACATAATATAAGATTAGTCTACCTGTTAGGTTAGTTGTTTAGTCATGATTCATCAAAACACGTCTAGGATATATAATTATGTACCTACTCGTATTGTCATCTATAACAATGACCATCATTAAATGACACCTCATATAACATGTTTGACTTGATGTCACGTACCTGCCCAGAAGTTGACTGTGTGTGAATTGATTTCGATTTTTTCTTTTGCCGTGGTATCACACATCAACAGCCTGTATGTCACTGCTGGCCAAAGACCTCTTCTAACATGGAGGTTTGAGATCTCACGATGTTTTCTGGACCATTTTTCAGAGGAGTCTTAATAAAAAAGTGTACTTAGAATAAGCCGATAGACGAGCAGACGGATCACCTGGTGGTAATCAATTAGGGGTAACAAGTGCGTTACCTGCCTTTTGAGCATTGTTGGGGATTCGTGGATTGAGGAGATTGGGGTAATTAGACCTCCAGTAACCTCATTCATACACGTAAGTATGATTTTACGTCGGAAGTACTTACGTAGAAAGTACATGTAGTTCAGAAAAAGTGACATTGGTACTTGCCGTTGGTAGCGGCAGCGAGAAGCGTCTTAATGCGCCCAAGCGGCCACCATGACATCGTTACCAGTAGATTCGGATGATGGGATGATGACATGTATGAAAATTAAAAATATAATAAGTTCGTAAGTTAGGTAATGAAAAAATATTAGACACGTATTTTTTATATTGTCATATAAAACAATACTTAGATAAAAAGAATCAAAGTTTAGGAGTGGGGGCTAAAACATCATTTCTACATATAAAATGTATATAGAAGTGACGTCACGCGATATTTTAAATCAATAATATCGTCGAAAGTATTATTAAAAAGTAGTATTAAAAATACGTGTCTAATGAATTAATGATTTAAAATTATCTACCAGACGGACATTAAAATAAAAATTAGGCATCTACCCTATTACAAGCCTATGTCTATTAATTTATCCATCACAATAGTTATCTGACTATACCTACAATGATTCACTCACTATAATATCATCACGCTATGTCCTTTGAGTCACCAAAATAATTGCCGTAAAAAATGACCCGCAATTTATCATTGTTTTATTATAATCCGCCATTGCTATGACGTCATTTTAATTAAACTACAATTAAAGTGAGTAATAATAATAAACGTAGTTTTTTGTAAGGAAAATAACTTAGGTTTTATGAACATCTTATATGAAAACAGCCATGAATATTCTTCGTAAGTATAATTATATTTTTCGATCCTAATGACTTAGTAGGTAGTTACGCTCGTTTTTAAAAAGAAAGTACATTAGCATAATAAATACTGACAAATGATTCAAGACCACGTATTGGTAATAAAAAAATTGAAAAATAGTTAAAATAAGTGTAATAAATAAAAGTTAAAATAACTGCCTCATTGGCCGAGTGGTCGCAAGTGCAAAGTATTCCTGGTTTTTCAAGAGTTTTTCAAAGAGGTAGACCTTCGAGGATAAAAGGCGTGATGTTATGTGTGTTAAAATAAGTCCGTTCATTTAAAAATTCTAATAAAAGCCATGTTTATTATTAAAGGGTATGTAATTTTCACTTTGACATTCCACCAAAGAAAGGTCGAACGGCAAAAATACCACCATTCATAATGTTTCTCAAGTAACTTTTTCTATTTATTTTAGTTTTGAAAAATGGATCGTTATTGTAATGTTTTAACAGTTTGTTTAAAAGACAAACATTCGCTATTTGTACCATTGGTTCATCTCGGCTTCTTTTGTTTTTTTTTCTATTGTAACTAAATAAATAGTGCTTTTGTTAATATTACAATGAGTGACATGGAAAATGCAGGTTTTATTGTTTGTTAAATAAAGTATTCGTTACGCTTACCATATAATATCAATGGTATCTTGTTGCGATTTGTTAGGAGTCAGAAAGGCTGAAAATAGGTGTGATGTGACTAATAACTTTGCACCACCCCTAGTCGTCTTATTAGTCATCATCATCATCAACAGCCTATAAATGCCCACTGCTGAGCAAAGCCTCTTCTCACACGGAGAAGGTTAGAGCATTAATCACCACGCTTGCTCAATGCGGGTTGGCGATTTCAAACTTATAATTAGAAATTATAAGTTCAGGTTTCCTCACGATGTTTTTCCTTCACCGTTTGTCAGTGGTGTCTAAATAATCTTAGAAAGTACATATAACTCGGAAAAAGTCACATTGGTACTTGCCGTTGGTAGGTTTCGAACCCGCACCCTCATGCATGAGAAGTGGGCATCTCAAACCTCCGGGCCACCACGACGTCTTATTAGTCGCTAGATTATTATTTGTAAATTCAATCAGTAAATCCTTCTCCTCTTAGAATATCTTCTGATTCCAATCAAGGGAACCAAGACAGTTACTCATGTCCCTGGGACGCGCCGGACTTCAATGTTTTCATGGACAACCATGATACAAATCATAGATACAAATCTACTGTAGATCGTGGCTTACAGGAGTTGCAGCGGTTTTGGGAGGTTGAGGCGGGCTTGTACCAAAAAAAAATCCAATCAGTCGAAAATTAAATACATAGATCTAGTTATTACATTCTTAAAGAAATCTGCACTTCTACACTGTATTATAATTGGGTAATCATTTCTTTTGATTAGTAACTATACCTGATTTGACGCCTACCATTAGTCCTACACATCGATTCTCTCTCTCTATTATCATAAAACGTATCATTTTAAAAACAATGCCCTTCTTTGTACGCATTTATTTACACTTCTTTATATAACATACGATGGCGGACTTAATGCCGGGTGGCATTCTCTAACAGTCAACCATGGGGTGATCCAGTGATGTGCAATAGTAGGTGTAACATAACATAACATCACGCCTTTTATCCCCGAAGGGGTAGGCAGAGGTGCACATAGAAGTAACACCCACTTTTCACTATTTATGTTATGAGTCCCATGTAATAGGGGGTGAACCTATTGCCATATACCGGGCACATTTCCAGAGTCCGTGTGTTTGAATATCAAGCTCCAGGTGTGTTGCTGGTGGTCTTGAATAATAAAAAGACTTCGGTATGATGATAAGACTGTATTTAAATAGGTACTAATTGTAAGGGTCAACCGATATGTGCGCACGGCGTTGTGTCGGGCGAGCGAGTGAATGAATGACCGCCGATCGCAGCAGTCGCGGGCCACGTATGGTGGTGAGCCCGATGTGACGTCAGGAACATACTCCCCGGGTTGAAGAGAAGGCTTCAATTTCATGTTACGCCACCGGAAGAGGGCAGATGTTGTTGTAGGCACGTGTGATGATGCCTTTCCTCGTACGAACGTCAGCGACTCGACAATGTCCGTCCGAGCCAGTTTTAACTGCTACTACTCTGCCCAGCAGCCAGAGAAGAGGAGGGAGATTGGCATCCCTCACTAAGACCATGGTGCCAGTCTTTAGGTCTTGTCCAGCTGTTTGCCATTTGGTTTTCTGCTGCAGAAGAGACACATACTCATTACAAAAGCGCTTCCAAAAATGTTGTCTCAGTTTCTCAACGCGATCGAAACGCTGCAGTCGCTGGATGTTGACGTCGGTCAATAATGGACGAGGGACTGAAGTGAGTGGTCGTCCGATAAGGAAATGGGAAGGAGAAAGATAAGATAGATCAGAAGGATCAGAGGATAGAGGAGTTAAGGGTCTGGAATTTAATATAGCCTCTATCTGAACCAGACAAGTAGAGAGCTCCTCATAAGTATGTAAGGTGAGTTAAGCTCATGACTCTACGAAGTAAATGTTTTGTGGATTTTACTGCTGCCTCCCAAATGCCACCAAAATGTGGGCTGTAGGCTGGTATAAATTTAAATTCGATGCCTTTGTTTGCAAGGTCTGATTCTATGTCTTTTGATGAAACCTCAAAGAAACGTGACAGCTCATTGAAAGCTCCCACAAATGTTGTGCCATTGTCGGAGTACACGCGCTGAGGCTTCCCACGACGGCTAATGAATCGGCTGAAGGCCGCAAGAAAAGCCTCCTTGGTCAGGTCGGAAACCAGCTCCAAATGAACGGCTCTGACTGCAAAGCACACAAACACACAAATATAAGATTTAAGTAACTGACATCCTCTACCCCTACGATTGGCTATCAGCACTGGCCCGGCGTAGTCAAGATCTGTGTTCAAGAAGGGATACTCGAGATGGGTTCTATCCTGTGGCAGGTCGCTTATGACAATCTGTACAGGCCGAGCCTTGATCCGAGTACAACGAACACACTTACGCACTATATGCTTGGCTAAGTTCCTGCCCGCCAGAGGCCAGTAAGACAGTCTTATGTGAGCTAAGAGTAATTGAGGCCCTGCATGAAACAGTACAATGTGTTCTCTTTCAAATATAAGTTGTGTTATATGATGTTTGCTACATAATAGTATAGGATGTTTAGCTTAGTAAGGCTTAATAAGACGGCGATTCCCTTGATTCGAAGGACCAATGTTTGAATATCAAGCTCCAGGTGTGTTGCTGGTGGTCTTGAATAATAAAAAGACTTCGGTATGATGATAAGACTGTATTTAAATAGGTACTAATTGTAAGGGTCAACCGATATGTGCGCACGGCGTCGTGTCGGGCGAGCGAGTGAATGAATGACCGCCGATCGCAGCAGTCGCGGGCCACGTATGGTGGTGAGCCCGATGTGACGTCAGGAACACCGTGCTACTACTGAGAATTTTTTAAAAACCCAGTAATACTTTGCCCGACCCGGGAATCGAACCCGAGACCCCTTGCCCGGCAGTCGCACTCGCGACCACTCGGCCAACGAGGCAGTGTAATAGGTATTATGGTCCAATTTACGTGACACAGAATAAATCTATTTATATAAATTCATGATTATGCATAACTGTGAATACATACATATATCCGTATATATAGGTATAATATAAATTATATAAGATACATACATATTTATCATATTATTATCATATACATATTATTATATTACATAAATTTCGCATTACTGTATATCTAAAATAATCTCCACTGCAGTTGTCGACTCTTAAACGAAATGGACTAAGGGCCAATTTTTCAATCATCAGTTAATTCTTAACAGTGGTTAAAATTGACATTTGACAGTCTTCTTTGTGGAAGAATTGTCTTCAATACAAAAAAAAAATTAAGAATTCAAATATTCAAATTTATCCCTCAGTTAAAGTCTGATGTTGGAAAAATCAGCTCAAAGACATATTTTTATTGATTAGTGTGCTACTGCATGCGAAACATCGTAATCATGGTTTACATTTTCTTTTCCAGTTGGACGCTCAGCAGCGCTACACACTATTCCAACGTGGTCTCTGGGAGGCAGCTCAGCAGATACCTCGAGGTGGTCTCCGGGACTACGCCACCTTCAGGCAACTGCGGCTACTCTCCATCATTGGACCGGCTGCCTTACCACCAGATCAGCTAGATAGAGTAAGTTAATTGACTGCCTTATTGATTGACTTCAAAAAAAGGAGGTTTTTAATTTGACCTATGTATGTATGTTTTGGCTAAACCGATTTTATGCAATTTCCAGAAAAGTGTTTGTTACGTTTTAATAAATTGTTTAAATGAATTCAAAAAGAGGGGGTTAAAGTCGATTTCTTAAACGTAAGTTATAAAAGAATTATTGGTTAAGTGATCTCTATTGCAATTACTGATCCTTGATCAGGAATGAAATACCCCTTAGGGTATTTCATTTATATTCTCCATGCTAGCACATTGTAAAAATTAGTACTAGGCATAAATCATCAGAATAAAAAGAAAAATAAATATGGTAATTAAATAAATAACCGTGATATGAAATTACTTTTTGTACCAGTATTGCAATGCCCTATACCCAACACTACCTCACAAACATCAAAACAAAATCAAACAAAACAACACATAATACATATTATCACATATGTACCTCTATATTATACTAACCGACTACAATTCTTCTATTTCAGTATAACCGAATCATTAACGATATGCTAGCAGTATATAACACAGCAGAAGTATGTGCCTACAACGAGCCCTTCAAATGTGGTCTCCATCTTCAACCAGAACTCCAGTTCATCATGTCACACTCCAGGGATTGGGACGAGCTCCAACATATCTGGACTGAGTGGAGAAGGAACACTGGAAGACGGGTCAGGGATCTGTATGAACAGCTTGTGGATCTCACTAACCAGGCTGCGAGGTTGAACAGTGAGTGTTCTTTATGAGGTTTTTCATTTTATGCAAACTTGTGTCTGTATTTGAACACACAACAATAGATTGTAAGTTAGGAAGGCAAAGTATCTTTTATACATGGTTAGATTAAAGATATTTTGTAAAATAAATAATTATAAATCGATGTATTCTTTTACGGAACACCACGGGTACAGTTTAAGATACAAAATATAGATTATCTAATACAGTTTTGTAATAAAAATCGTCAATATAACGTTAGATAATCCAATATCTTTGTTCACACGACGCCTGCAGAGTTAGGACTCATTTAAATGAATAAGTGACTTGCTCTGGTACAACTGTAAGGCGCTGCTCTTAAGTTAAATGTAATTCATTCGGTTTAAGCCTTATTAAGTACTTAGTCAGTAGTCGTAAGAAGTCGTAATACGTATTTTTTTTATATTAATTTGTTTTTTTTTTGTTTTCCAGACTTCACAGATGCCTCAGCCTACTGGATGTTCCCTTACGAGACTAATAACATGAGGCAAGAAGTTGACGAAGTTTGGGAACAGGTAAAAATATGCCAGTTACTAAGTAACAATATCACCATTTTCAATACTTATTTTTGAAAGTAGGCTCCAAATGTTCTACAAGTCAATATTAAAGAACTAAGCTAGAACATGTCTGAATTTTCTATCTAACTTGAATCTCCAATGAGAAGAAACGCCGAAAGAAACTCTGAGGTCATAGTTTAATCTCTAATTCATTAGTAACATGAAGCAACAAATCTAGTGAATATTCTAGTTGTTAATTTTCAGGACATGACTGTGACGACACATGTCACACGTCAAATAATAGCATGACAGCTCATGCACATAGACTATCGATGGAAATCCCAACGAACAATTGTTGGGCAGAAAGCTCGCCAGGCACGAACACATCGCCTGGTCGGAGGATCCTCCTTTTTCGATCTTAGGGAACTTTCATCTCTGTCACCTAAATGACTATAGTTACTGATGGTCGTAAGTTGAATAATTCTAACCATACTACATTTTCTTTCAGATCAAACCTCTATACGAGTTACTCCACGCCTACGTGCGCCGTCGTCTCCGTGAGTCGTACGGTCCTGAGAGGATCTCCCGTTCAGCTCCGATCCCTGCCCACATCTTAGGAGACATGTGGGGACAGAGCTGGTCTGGCATCGTGCCTTTCACTCTACCTTACCCTGGAAAGACTCTAGTGGATGTTACCCCGGAGATGGTGCAACAGGTGAGGATAATTGTACAATGTTGTGCTATGAATATTTGTATGCTTAGTTTTGTAATGATAAAGATTTGAGAAAAGGTATGGTTTCACGTATGTAACAAATATTTGATATTTTACTTTTCAAAAGAAATAAATATCAGCAAAAACTAGACGTCAGCACAAACATCAAGTTATCGCATTATTTTTGAGTTAGCGACATCGTTGCATAATTATTAAGTAAAAATTGTAATAAGCAATCAATCACTGTCTTATACATATTCTTACTATACTAACTTACATACTTACATGTACATACATCAAAGAACTCCAAATCTAAAAATTACGCATCTTATTTTCCAGGGCTACACACCAATAACAATCTTCCAACTGGCTGAAGAGTTTTTCGTCTCCATGAACATGTCTGCCATGCCTCACGACTTTTGGGCACTGAGCGCTCTCCAGCAACCCACTGACAGACACATACACTGCCAGCCATCAGCCTGGGACTTTTGTAACCGACATGATTATAGGTGATTTTCAAAGATTGTTGAACGGTCTCCAAGGTATAGGATGAAAGTAGATAATTTACTAAAATAAAAGTTTTACGCTGATTCTCGCTATATGTGGGGTGTGGGAGAGCCATGCTTCGACATGAATGGGCCGGCTCGACCGGAGTGATACCACGGCCTCGCAGAAGACCGACGTGAAACAACGTTGTGTTGTGTTTCGTCGTGTGAGTGAGGTTACCGGTGAACCAATTACCCCCCCCCCAACCCCAATCCCTGAATCTTCAACAATCCTCAAAATCCTAAAAAGTGCCAGTAACGCACTTGTAACGCCTCTGGTGTTCCAGGTGTCCATATGCGACGCCGATTGCTTACCATCAGGTGATCCGTCTAATCGTTTACCGGCTTATACCATAAAAAAAATGTCACACTAGACTGCCTCCTTTAATTAGTGGGACTTATATTAACTTAGAAATGACTCGGAAAAGATGCTATTTTAATAACGTAGGTACCTACATTAAACAGCAATTATTTGTATCAATCCTCATCACTTCTATCAAGAAAACAAATTTACAATTATAACACTAAATAGATAAACTCTCTGCTAATCATTTAGCGATCAAATGAAGAACTACAGGCACTGATAATGTTTCACAAATATTTCAGGATCAAAATGTGCACCCACGTGGATATGAAGGACCTAGTGACTGCTCATCATGAGATGGCACACATCGAGTACTTCTTGGCATATAGAAACTTGCCCAAGGTGTTCCGTGATGGTGCTAACCCAGGTAAGCAGATTATTGTAAAGTTGTCGTTCGTTAGTTAGCTACAGTTGTAATGGATGTTGTGTACAAATAATACCACGTAGTAAAACAATACCTAATCTATTTAATTCATAAAATTAACACATTAAAAACAAGAGCAACAGAAACAAATGAACACCATTTATGCCACGTATGTATAACGAAACAATTCTACCACAATAACAATAACAACACAGCACCAACGAGCGCCATCTGTTGGTAGTTCTGAGCAACTCCTGAGTTGCAGAGGTCTGTGTTACAAGTGCAATAAGTGACGAATAAGTCGCCGTTGCCGACCACGCGACGACATGATTGTTCTTTAACTTCATCATCAGCTAAGTAGCCGCACTGACGAACCACTCGTACTTTTCCGTAGACTGTGGAAAATGTTAAATGATTCAGATAAAGATTTCGAAGCACTTTTCTGGATAGAAGAATTTTGAACTAGTAAGGTGTGTCTTATTCTGTGATGAACGTTTTGAATACAAAAGTTCTGCCATACATTAAGCCTATAATGATTAATGTCTTATCTTATGGATGGGATGGTACAATGAAAAACACTTTCCAAAAAACAGGAAAGCATAATTACTTAATATTTTTTTGTCAAAGTGCAATTCTTAAAAAAGGTGAGTTTTTAGTACAATTTAATGTTGCAGTACAGTTTTTGGATGCAATTTAAAACGTATGTACCTACTTATTTAGTGTATACATCTACTTACTTTCCATTTTGATAGACCTACAAAAAGTAGGTTCCATTGGTTCTAAATGCTCCGGAGGGTCCCTCAAGGAACAGTTGACGATGCCCAGGCTGAAGGAATCGAACTCTTCCCCACACCGAGGATCGTAGGCGCTGTTGCAGTCATAGCATAGGATTGAAGACGCTGGAATCAGAAAAACAAAGATTGTCATTGAGAAGGTCTGCTATAGAAATTATTACCCAGAAAAAGGAGGTTAAATCTATAAACATTTAAATTGTAGGTAATTAAGGAAACCTCGTTTATTTTCTAACGGACGCTAATCGTGACGTTCAAGGAGAAAGTAAGGTTAATTATAATACAGCTGATGATACAAAATAAAAGGGCCTTGTATGTAATATACACTCCATTACATTCAGTAGGGAATTTGAGTCAAGTTCAACTACTAGCGGTTAGTAATCCAATTTCGAGGGATTTTCTATGGTTTCAGTAGCCGTTATGACCTACATGGAAGTCAATGGATTTAGGACATTGGATCTAGGATATATTTTGCACTGCTGGTGCATGTTGATGACTGCACGGTTGGTGCGGTGGCTGGGCAACCGGCTGCCGTGCAACGTGTCGCGGGTTCGATTCCCGCACGGGACAACACTTTGTGTGATCCACAAAGTGTTGTTTCGGGTCTGGGTGTCATTGTGTATGTGAACTTGTATGTTTGTATACGCACCCACGATACAGGAGAAAATCCTAGTGTGGGGCAACGTTTTTTTTTTAAATAAAAAAAAAAATTATAGAATGGAGTTTGAATGGAGTTTGAATGGAAGTTAATACCTAATTATAGTGTGGTACCTAATTTTTTAGTAACGTACCCATTAAAGAATGCGTTTAAAAGATTTATACAGAAGCATAGGTATGTATTAATGTACTGGGGCAGACAGGTATAATTACATAAAACTGATGACTTAATTTTTGTTCAAAAATAACAATAGTGCCAGTTTTGGTGATTTATATAAATCATTACAGAAATTCGTATAAGATTTACAGATTCACCAAATCTTTGTACAGCCAGGTGAATGAGAAATTTCGCCAGTTTAAATAACGATCGGTTCCTTCACTAAATTGGTTTAAGACTAATAACTTATGTACTAATAACACAATAAAATATTCATGTGTTTATAGAAATTACAACAGAAATTAAACAAGCAAATAGATTAACAGTAAACAAATTTGGAGACATACTAACACTATCACTGAGAAAAATCAAATCACCAAGCACCACGCAAATAAAAAAAACAGCAATTACGAAATACTACAAAAACTTACCATATCGAACACAATATATACTAAAAATCAATGACACTACACCAGTTTTAGAAGACGTCATCACTACACCCTACCAACGGCGACCACTTGGCGTGGAAGAGGGGAACTGAATTACATGTCGATGACGACACGGTAATTAGATTAGTGGACACTGATGTGTAATAAGTTATGGTAGTCTAACAACAAAAAGAGAGAACGATAGCAGGATTTTTTTTAAAGGGGGAAAATCATCGAATGACCTCTCCCGCCTGGGTGAGGCGGGAGGGAGTGTCAGACTCTTACTGACTAAAAACCACCCCGTTACTTCTCCTGCACATCGAGCCGGAGCCCCGTTAACTCATTAGGTTCTCAGCGACAAGATAGGAGGATAGATAACATGGGTTTAAAGTACATAGTTTAAAGGTCGAGATTAATAACCAATCTTAATTAATTATTATGTTATCGGCTTACTCACGTAACTGTTTGACGAGGAACTTGAGTAGTTTCAAGCCATGCTGGAGGCCATAAGCCGATAACTTAATAATTAATGTCTCACGAAAGTTCTAATATAAACTAATCTTAATTCCAAAATTTGTTTCTTTGATGGAAATTGTGTATTAATTTTAGTCATAATGCTACATAGTGCCACATCTTTTAATAATAATAATAATAATAAGCCCGCAGGGCACCTTGAGGCGAGGTGACGGGCATTAGCGATCCCGCGGGCTACCATCATCCCGAGTGCTCCAGGGAGAAGTCACCGTTCCTTCTTCTCCGGCTTGCCTTAATTGGCTGGCTGGAGTGAATGATGACAAGGAACAGGTCTCCCACCTCTGGCTTGCCTTCATTGGCCGTCCAGAGTGGAGTCGCGAGAGCAGTGATCCTGCTCGGAGGGTAAGAAACTATTCGTAAGTCGCGAGTGGGCCAGGGATGCAGGAGGCTTCGGCTGGAGCAGATGATCTGAGTAGAAAGCGGTGGTAGTTTCTTAACCCTTCAGCCACTCACATTCTCGTTGCCCCTATGTTGCTATATCTAGCAACCATTCCCGGGGCCCGGTCGGTGAGTTGGCGAGTCTCCGCCTGCCATTTTTACGTGTAAAAATTACATTGTTTCGGCAGGTGCCATAGTCATCCATAGTTCCCAATTTACCAATCCACAGCAACCCATCCATAGCCCTACCTTTTTTTTCCATTATTCACAATAGTCCTACACTAACCGGGGACTGGCCTTGGGTGCATTTCCATAGTGCATACAGGGATAGTCGCCGGTTTGTGTCTCCATTACATTTAGATTAAAGTTGTCTAAAGGGCCTCTGCGCAGTTGGCTTCGGGCCCTCGTACGCCTCCCAAATGACCGGGACCCTGTGGTCCCGTGAATGGTAAAGACATACAATAATAATAATAATAAATTTTTATTTGGAACAACATACGAACCATTTTGTGTTAGTATGTGTCTTTTAAACTACAACTTAAACACTAGGGTTAGTAAGTAACAACTTAAAAGGTATATTAATTAATGAGTCATGTACTTACGAGGCACTTCCTGCGGGCAATGAAGCCGCATGAGATGCCTCAGCACTGGCGCTCTCGGGTCCTCAGCCACGACTTTCAGGATGCTATTGCCACTCCCCCGAAGGCTCCCCACAAGCGATGCCACCTTTTTCCTGACGATGGCCTGGAAACCATCTGTACTTAATCCGGCAAACATCCCCGAGGCACTACAGAAACGGGGGAGTCCCAACATCATCCTGAAAACATTATTATATTGGACGCGCAGGGCTCCTAGCGCCCTCCGCGAACAGACAAACCACAGACTCCCCGTGTACAGACCCTGACAGTATGCTTTAAACAAGGTTATTTTGACCTGGTCCGGACAACGGGAAAATCTGCGCGCCGGCATGTTTCCGCGAACGGCCAACGCTCTGCGTTCCCTCTCCACGTCATCATCATCTTTAAGGTCGCTGACAAGTATATGGCCCAGATACTTAAACGTGTTTACCTGTTTTATAATAGTGCCGTTCAAACTAATTGAAGGAATGGTGTCAGAGCACCTGCCAGCGGCCCTAAAGACCATGAGCTCAGTTTTTTTCACATTATATATTAATCCATGTGATGCGGCGTACTTCTCACAGACCTTTAGCATCTGCCTGATTGACCCCGCAGTCGGCCCCAGCAACACCATATCATCTGCGTAACTAATGTTGTTTATACAGACTCCCCCCACCCGGCAGCCGACACGCATGCTGCTGAGCTCGACTATGAGGTCATTTACATTTTAACCACCATATAAGAGAAGTAGACAAGCAATAATTATAACGACCCACTTTTCACTGATTACGCTAATAGTCCCGCTTAATAGATTCCAAACAGAAAATCCCAGATTTCGTGCTTGCAAAAAAATTAGCCCACCTAAATCAGTAAGAACAATGCATGAGGAATCAGAACCTTTAACCCTCT
The DNA here is from genome assembly GCA_038387885.1 of Spodoptera picta. NCBI lineage: Eukaryota > Metazoa > Arthropoda > Insecta > Lepidoptera > Noctuidae > Spodoptera > Spodoptera picta. Next base: position 513,123 of record JAZHFQ010000082.1, read on the forward strand.
GTTTGATAGTCACGATTGCGATCACTCAACTAACGAGATAGGTTTTACCGGATTTTTAGGTTACTTATGAGACGACGTGGTCCATCGTAGACCGCATCATCGCTTTCCACCAGGCAAGATAATGGTCAAACGTCGGCTCATCAAATATATACATACTAGCCACTTCCGCGCGGTTTCACACGCTCTGCTCAGCTCCTATTGGTCTTAGCGTGATGTTTTATGCCTGTAGCCATCCTCGATAAATGCGCTATCCAACACAAAAATAATTATTAAAATCAGACTTGTAGTTTCGGAGATTAGCGCGTTCAAACAAACAAACAAAAAAACAAACTCTTCAGCTTTATAATACCTCTATTAGTATAGATATAAAAAACCAACTCATACTCACTACCTGACAACTCACCGCATATAATGATAGTATTCAACTATTTAACATTCAACAGATAACTCATACAGTTATTTAGATTCAGTGTTTATATCACAAAAGTTACAATAGTTAAATAAGAAACGCCTGCGTTACATATTACATAATAATTAAATCTAAACTGTGGTTACATGTTACGAAATGTGGCACGAAGCGTGTTGGGAAATTATATGGATAGACGCGAAATTACTGCGCATGCGACTGTTTAGGATGGGTTCTTGAGAAATGCTCGTGTATGAATGTTTGTAACAATTAAATGTAGAACATTACTGTTGTAGAATTTGGCGATATTTATGATTTTTTTTTTTCTGCTAGGTACTATTTTTATTGACGTGAACCTTGACTTTAACAAAATAATCTACGTAGATTTTTTTGTCTTTTAAATAATAAAACGAATAATAAATAGTTATTTTTCCGTTTAAGTAAAATAATTCATAACAAAAAGAACGCACACTAAACAGTCGCACGAGGTGTAGGAAATTCACGGAAATTAATACTAACGATTACGGAGCTCAGTTACGCAACTCACGCGCATCTTACCGCGTGCCTCCTCTGCTGCAGATGTAAAAATAATGGAAGTGATATACAAAAGTGCATAGTTTTTCAGACAATCAAGAATATATAATTATTGTATTTATATTTCAAAACAATATGAAAGTTTTTTGTCTTCTTTAGTAAATTTAATAATTCGGAATTATTCTGAATTCAGTCAACATCAAAAAAGTACTTATCTGCACAAAAAGCATCTGGAATTTTAGTGGCTAGTTATCAACAAAATCAGTCATTAAGTACAATGATAGATATATATTCTTATGTTCAATTTACTACACAATTTCTCTTAACCCAAATTTAAACTGTCAAACACCAAGCGGTCACCGGTGACCGCAACCTATTGTTCTATAATTGTGTCTACAAAACCGGTACTCGTTGAGTTAATTCACGATTGTCACTTCCAGTTAACTTCATTCTCCACGTAACATCAAATACTTGATTTTTTGTACGTCTGAAATGCGCGAGCGCACATCGCGGTCAAGTTCAGTCTGCGCCAGATTCGTTTCTATGAAATGAAATGTCACGGTTCCGTATGTATAATGGCTGTGATTTTCTATAGTTCAACACTTAATTATATTCAAACAAAGGTGATTCGTCAATTTTGAGTTTTAAGAGGTCATGGAGATGAGTAGTATTTGTAAATTTTTATGTCTTGGAATAGTTTTTTTTGCAGCCTCATTGATTTTTATTTTTGAATTACTTTTTAGTGTAAGGTTTCCCGGTTATTAACATAACGGATAATTTAACATAACATAACGTCACTCCTTTTTTCCCCGATGGGGTAGTCACAGGTGCACATTACGGCACTTAATACCACTGTACAACGTAATACCCACTTTTCACTATTTATTTTATAAGTCCCCATGTATGAGGGGGTGAGCCTGTTGTCATATACCAGGCACAATATTTAGCCCGACCCGGGAATCGAATCCGAGACCCCTTGCCTGGCAGTCGTACTTGCGACCACTCGGCCAACGAGGCAGTCTAGGTTAAATTCGAGAAACAATATTTGTTTATTAATTAATACCTAGGGAATTTTAAAAAACTATGATTTGTTCAATTGTACGCATTTAACTTCTCATATGAAACAATTAACATTAATTATATAGTTTTCAAAAAGTATTACCTAAGACAGCACGTGGTATAATAACCCGTGAATTATGCGTTAATTACAGTTATCAGTAACAAAATTATGTAAATATTTTATTCATTATTGTTCATTTAAATACACTTTTACATAACATACAACGGAAAGGTAACGTTTTATGAGATACATGATTATGTAGATATGTGCGATAAAAATTTTTTTTTTTTGCTTTTTTATAAACTTTCATCTTTTTTGTGATTCATAACGCATGCCGCTTCCAGTGTTATTATGTTTGGTATTTTAATTATGTCATGGTTTTGTTTAGAAAAACGTATTTGTATTTAATTAATTGACTGCCTCGTTGGCCGAGTAGTCGCAAGTGCGACTGCCGGGCAAGGGGTCTCGGGTTCGATTCCCGGGTCGGGCAAAGTATTACTGGGTTTTTTAAAAATTCTCAGTAGTAGCACGGAGTCTGGAAATGTGCCCGGTATATGGCAATAGGCTCACCCCCTATTACATGGGACTCATAACAACTAGTGAAAAGTGGGTGTTACATTGTACTGTGGTAGAATGTGCACCTCTGCCTACCCCTTCGGGGATAAAAGGCGTGATGTTATGCATGTATTTGTATTTAATGAGTACGTACTTAATTTAAAATTTAGTTTTATTTGCTTAGACTGCCTCGTTGGCCGAGTGGTCGCAAGTGCGACTGCCGAGCAGGGGGTCTCGGGTTCAATTCCGGGGTCGGGCAAAGTATGACTGAGTTTTAAAAAAAATCTCAGTGCTAGTACAAAGTCTGGAATTGTGCCCAGTATATGGTAATAGACTCACCCCTACTATATGAGACTCGTACCATTAATAAATAGTGAAAAATGGATTGTACAGTGGTACTAAGTGCCATAATGAGCACCTCTGCCTACCCCTTTGGGAATAAAATACGTGATGTTATGTTGTTGTTCTGTTATTATAATTTCGTAACCTATGATGATTAGCAAAGCTGTTTAACAATAGAAGATGTGAATTTGTACTATAGAATTTTGTCTAAGACTCTCATAGAGATTCTCTAGGTAATACTCTATGACATTCCTAGAATACTTCTTACTTATTAGAAGTGGGTTACAACTTACAGTTTCAATTACAGGAAACACAGTCGCGGGAAAAACCTAGTCATCGATACAGTCAACTAATACTGGATTTTATTTCCGCCATTTTGTTGCGCTCGAGTTTATCAATCGGGAGCAGGTTAACATCCGCGTGCGCGCAGCTTTCACCCGGCGCATGCGCCGTTTGCATCTCTTTTGTTATTTAACTAACTATATTGATTAGTTAACAGATTTATTTTATTAAGAGCGCTTTTAGAGGTAGAAAGTCCCTTTACTTGAAAGTTACGCGAAATGATAAATGGTTAACCAGTTTAATTGTGGGCATAGCCTAAAGGGTGCTTATCGATATAACTATTAGATAATAATTTTGGGGTTTGATTCTGCGTACAGAATAATTAATTAGCTTTAGGTTTTATATTTTTGAAACTCTCATTCTAATGGGTGCCATGAAAACAGTTGATAAATTAATCATGATGGTGACATCATGATTAATTTATCAACTGTTTATTCAACATGAGTGATCATGGGAAACAATTCACCCTTTATCGCATTTGCTCTCGTATCAGTGACTAGTAAATAACATTTAATCAGTCCAACTTTAGGGAAATATGTAGTTTAACTCTAAATACGCAAACAAGGATAATAATACATTGCCGGATTAGTTACAAAACAGTGGCCGTGTTATGTAAGACGGCGCGCATTAGCCTGCAAAGTCGGAAGTCACCTATATCGGGACGTGGCGTACATACTGATCGCAAGCAAAGATTATAAACAACTTTGTTTGTTCGCATGCGTGAGATTTCTTGTCTTTGAAGTATATTTAATTTAGTTTAGCTCTTTTTTGTGCTTTTTTGAATAAAATTGTTTCCTTTATTTAAACGCGTTGTTGAGTTTTAATTAATTACAAGTATTCTGCCACACAGTGGGTACACAGAGGTGCACATTATGCCATTGTACAATGTAACACACACTTTTCACTATTTATGTTATGACTCCCAGTAATAGGGGGTGAGCCTATTGCCACATACCGGGCACAATTCCAGACTTCGTGCTACTACTGAGATTTTTTTACAAAACCCATTAATACTTTGCCCGACCCGGGAATCGAACCCGAGACCTCTTGCCCGGCAGTCGCACTTGTGACCACTAGGCCGAGGCAGTCCTATGCCACCATTAGGTATAATTCTGTTACCGCAATAGCGATATATGATAAAAAACAGATATATCATTGGAGGTTTTTTTTTACTGCCTCGTTGGCCGAGTGGTCGCGAGTGCGACTGCCGGGCAAGGGGTCTCGGGTTCCATTCCCGGGTCGGGCAAAGTATTACCAGGGTTTTTAAAAAATTCTCAGTAGTAGCACGGAGTCTGGAAATGTGCCCGATATATGGCAATAGGCTCACCCCCTATTACATGGGACTCATAACATAAATAGTGAAAAGTGGGTGTTACTTCTGTGTGCACCTCTGCCTACCCCTTCGGGGATAAAAAGGCGTGATGTTATGTTTTTTTTTTAATGGAGAATGTCATTAATTTCTTTTCCTGCCTGGGTGAGGAGGAGGGGGTGTGTCAGACTTTTACTGACTAAAAACCACCCCGTTCTTACTCCTGCACGTCGAGCCAGAGCCCCGGTAACCCGTTAGGTTCTGCTTTTTCCCCCCTCAAAAAAAAAAGGTTCTCTGCGGCTCCGTATATCATTGGAGGAATAGGAGAGACATTCTACTAATAACAAACACGAAACGCGTGTTTATAAGTAACATTCCCCCCTTCATAAGATTTTCATACTGAAATACAATGTATATGTATTATACATTTTCATCTTACAAGCCACTGAACAGTAACTAAGATACAAGTAGTACATAACATCATCATCATCATTGACAGCCTATAAATGCCCACTGCTGAGCAAAGCCTCTTCTCACAAGGAGAAGGTTTGAGCATTAATCACCAAGCTTGTTCAATGCGGGTTGGCGATTACAAACTTATAATTAGAAATTATAAGCCCAGGTTTCCTCACGATGTTTTCCTTCACCGTTTGTCAGTGTTGTCTAGATAATCTTAGAAAGTACGTGTAACTCGGAAAAAGTCACATTGGTACTTGCCGTTGGTAGGTTTCGAACCCACAATCTCATGCATGAGAAACGGGCGTCTTAAACCTCCGGGCCACCACGATAGAACACAGTGACGTAACATTTATTGACACATTAAGCGTCCATATAAGGTGACAGGAATCTATGATATCTAGCAGGAATCTATTCCGGTCCACTTCTGTTACAGTATCACTTTCCCTTACTCTTTGCTTCCTGTACTAACTTACTAGCGTTTGAGTGTGGCTTTGCTCGTGTTTTTATAGACTATACCATCTTCATAATAAGCAGTTAATAAATTTAATGTAACACCTACTCTTCGTCTGTTATGATTTGAATCTCATGTAGGTAATAAATGGTGAAACTTTTATTTGCGAATCATAAATTCTTGAGGATTTAAAAATCGAAACCTAATGCTTACTTAGGTGTTTTGCTTGCGAACACTGGACCAATCAAAAATTCTATGCATTCATTACCTAAAGTGTAATTAATAGGGTAGAAGACTAATTTTTATTTTAATGTCTGTCTGGTACATTATTTAAAAACATTAGACACGTATTTTTTATTTTCTTACGGAAACGAATAGTTTCGAAGATATATTGATTTGAAATATCGTATGACGCCACTTTTGAGTACGATTTATACTCTAAAATGACGTAGCTACCTCCCACTCCTAAACTTTGATTCGTTTTATTTAAGTATTCTTATACGACAAAACAAAAAAAAATACTTACGTGTCTAATATTTTTTTATTACCTAACTGACGGACTAGTTAGATTGTTCATTTTCATACCCTGTCATCATCCCTATTTAACACCATACTTACTCTCACTTCAAGGTCAAAAGAAAAAATGTTTTTTTTAAATCTTGTAAAGTAATAACTATGTGTAAAATACAATCAGACAAACAAACTGAGATACCTAAAAGTGGTAACTATAGTTAGTACACTGCTCGGTATACTTTATTAACTTACCTTAGCTCTGAAACAAGTTTGAAACTTGTAGAATGCCATTATTTATTTATTTATTCTTTCCGTACAAAATACTAATAACTAAGTTATTTACAACTTAAGTAGATGTCTGAAGGACAGTCATAATATAGAGAAAATAGCCGCGACTATTCCTGTTACTTTTATCTTTTGGTGGTATTAGGATACTATATGGGGATATTAGTAAGGATTTCAGTTAAGGGATCTGAAAAGTGGTGCTTTATTTTGTTAATATTGGTTCTTTGAATGAATCATAATATACAATATAAGGAAAGGAAAAAAAAGAAAATATATACAACTTAAGAGACACTAAACTATATTACTATCTGTTGCTATCTCTCATCTTAGGTTTCTTTTTTTAGGTAGCCCTCAAATCACTGAGTTCAGAATATCAAAAATCAACTTCACACGAAACCATCTGAACAATTATAGTCATAACTTAGACTGCATTTGGCGAATAAATCTTGTTCTGTATAGATTTGAATATTTAGCTTTGTAATCCTTTGTTTATCTTATCTGACAATAAATTAGAAACCTATTAGATTAAGACATAAATTATGCCCCATTAATGTGTGTTCAGCAACTCGTCGAGTTGTAAATTAAAGCTAAATAAAATATTTCATACATAATATTATCGATGATCAATTAATTGGGCAATTAAATGATATAAGTTTCATAATGATACTTAGAATATTCTTCTTAATTAAGCTGATCGACTTATCCGTACGACAAGACCGAGAGTTCAAATCATAATAATTGAGGCTTGTTTTTTTTAACTGTCAAACACCGCTAGGACACCGGTGTCCGCACACCGGTGTTTTTTTAATTGTGTCTATAATGAAGGTTCTCAAAGGGTAAGGGATAAATCATATTATAATTCAGGCTTAAACATGCACATAAATGCAGTTACTTTTATATTGTTATGGTTTTCTAGACTCAAGATATCTTTTTGCTGTCAGAGCCACTGATAGTCTTATCAGCAGTCTTTATTCGATGGACGAAGTGGTAACTGATTGTGCTACCTATATGACGTTCTTTTTTAAATATCTGTCTCTCCTTGTGATAAACGTCATTAAAGAATTTAAAATCACATATAATTAATCAATGAGCTCTTCTAGGTACGAAGATCTCTCATAACTTAAGTATCATTTGACATTATACAACATTACAATAATTATTGTTGATCAACTTCAGCTATTAAAAAATTAACATCAGTCAGTCTTACTTAGGCAATAATTATAACAATTTGTAAGTTTATTTATCACTAGTTCCTTTCTCCAATCCAAGTCTTAATTATTCCATACATTTTCAACTTACAACCAAATGATCCATTGTTTCGCCACAAACATTATTGTTTACTTGTTGCTGGAACAAATCCCTATTGTTTCGAAGTTCTTGCCAAATTCGCTGAATCTAGAAAGATCAGAGTACATATCTTCACGGTGTGGACCGTGGAAAGTAACGCACTAGTTAGAAGAGTAATTGGTGATTGCTGTTTGATTGTTTGATTCTAATTTCATTTGGCTTTCATAATTGTATTGTAACATTGAATCACAATGTAGTAGTGTTTTTTTATCTTATGCTACTTTTCTTTATAAAGTGGATATTTTTTCGTCGTTCGTTTGGAGTTCGAGTATTTAAATAGTGACTCTAAAACCAACCAAATAGCATTTCGAGAGAAATGAGTTATAATCTGAGAGACCCTCTGGGTTTTAACCTAGAGAGTCGATTAACGAATGAAGTTATTAATTAAAACAATTATTCAAGTAAAATCCAAACAAACTTTATAATCATACCATTATTATCTTTCTTCCTCCAGGTTTCCACGAAGCCATCGGCGAAACAATAGCTCTTTCAGTCTCCTCTCCACGCCACCTTCAGACCTTGGGCCTGGTTCAACGTTCAGTGGACGACACAGCACACGACATCAACTACCTCTTCACTCAAGCTATGGACAAACTGGCCTTCTTGCCTTTCGCCCTGGTGATGGACAAATGGAGGTGGGATGTCTTCACCGGAGATGTCAGGAAGGAGCAGTACAATTGCCATTGGTGGAGACTAAGGTTGGTTATAAAGTAGAAGTTGCAATAATTGTAAATAAGGTTTTTGAAATGGTTTGGACTAGGCAATGTTTATTATAATTTATTAGGATGTTTCATCATGTGGAATGTGCGTGTTTAGAACTGTTTAAAGGATTTAAGTTATCACAAGTTTTACATTTAGTTTAAACACTAACTAATGATAATTTAAGATGATTTATTCAAGAAAATAAATGTTTTACAAACTTGATATACATAATCTACATAATAGTGCTTTAATGTAGTGCAGTCTATTTTTGGAAGTCACCGAAACAAGAAAGCACAATCAAGGATAGCAACTTTTGAAAACAAATGAATGTTTACATTTCGATACTTTTCAAGCTAATTAGTCGGGCTTACAAAAGAATTGTCGCCAGTCTCGTATGTTTACAAACATATTGCAACACAACGCGACGCCAGTCTTATACTATGTAGTAATTGTAAAACATGAATTGATTGTTAATTTATTAATTACTAACTACCCGCTTTATGCGGCGCCTGTCCACTGTATCGTGCTGTTTTATAGCTTATAGCCCTCCTAGGTAATTGAGCTATCAAACACAAAAATATTTTTTCAATTCGGACCAGTAATTTCTGAGATTAGCGCGTTTAAACAAACAAACTCTCCAGCTTTATATAATAAGTATAAGATTTTTACTCTGAAATGAAAATCGTTTTCTTACAAGTTCTATGAATCTACTACCTTTGACTTATTTTAAACGTGAACTTGCACATCTCTTACCAAAAATTGGATAAGATTCTCATAACATATATCATAAATTATCCATACAAAAACGCCTATAAAATCAATCACCGATTATATCACATAACATACAACATACACATCAGAACATATTATTTACAATGAGGCATATTACAGTACGCAAGTAATTGCTCATCGCCTCTGTTAAGCAACGGTCACCCTCAGCTGACTCTTACAGCATGCTTGAGAACACAGCGGTATCTTGATTGTGTTCATAGAATATTATGTAGTAGCTGCAATAGGTTGCTTGTAGTATGAGATGCTCTGTTGTGAGGTACGATTGAATGGTACTAGTAAAAATAATGGAATTGTAAACAAATTAATGTTTCAGACGATAGATGTTGGACACTGAATTGATGAGTTATTTTGGCATACCATACTACATACATAGTGTTGATAGGATCGGGCATAGAAATTTAAATTTTACCGTTGTAGGCATATCGTAATTAGGTGCAAATTAATAAAGACTAAGGTTATTGATAGAGTATTTATACATATAATGAGTAATGTAAATTCATACGCATGTAATATAGGGAATCATGCGAACAAACACTATCGTTAAAAATGTCGTCAATCATTTTTTTTATCTTTACATTTAGTTTTTAGACATTTTCTTACCACAAGTGAGTTCGTGTGTGTTAAGACGCACATTCTGCGGTTTAATTATGTCGGAAAATAGTCAAAATGTGTAAGAAAGCGTACTATGGGGACAAACTGTAATGATAATTTAATGAAGACTGCTGATGCATGTACAGAAAATGGTTGAAAGACGTAATTTGAGGTTGTTTATAGGTAGGTGTACTCATAGATATAATATTTTTTAATTTTTCTGTGGGTGTGCTCTATCGTTGATCACAGCATTGCTTACCACTTACGCGAGACTATAGTCAAACGCCATCCTATTTACAATGCATACATGAATATTAAAAAATAATGAAAACGAACCAATTTTTTGTAAATTTACTATCTTTTCGAATTTAAAAAACCGTGAGGTAATTGTAGAGCAAAATACATTTGTCATCACGTCGTCATACTGTTTCTGTGGGTTTCATAATAATACCTGGACGACCAAGCCTTGTTCGGCGTTTCTTTTAATAAGTACATATGTTTGTTTTTAGAAAAAGAAGAATAAAGATAGAACAAAAAACAAATATGAAATCATAGAACAAAATATAAAATATAAAACAAAAATAATAATACATCATCGTATCGTATTTGAATAAGATGAAAACACGGATAAAACGATATTTTCTGATTGAAACCTAGATCGATTTGTAGCCCTAAATACAAAATTAAAAAAAAATCCATGGATTGACCTGTAACAGGCTGTTGATGCAGATTGATTGATGACGAACTGAAAATATAATGCTATAAAATCAACTATACAACTCAACATTTATCAAAAAAACGTGTTTACAATTACTTCACATGAAACACAAACAATAACATCATTAACTTCTTTCACACATTCCCAATTATGCGTTAATTTTTTTTAACCGTCTAACTAACTGGCTCGCTCATTATCAGTTAGATAATTCAGTTTACTCACGCAACTTCATGACATAATATTAACGGTCCGATGATCGGTTTAAATAACTAACTACTAGAATTTTGTAGGTCAAAATAGTAAATTTTATAATCATAGTTTGCATTGGAACCGATTGAAATCGATCAATCGTGAGACGATTAATTTTTGTGCCTACACAACATTGCATATAAATAATTATATATTTGGTTAAAGTTATCTATATGATTATACAGTTATGCCAGTTATTTCTTAATAAAGATAGGCAGAGGTTTTGTTATCTAACAGTTCAATCGTTGTACGAAATGGGAGAGCCTGTTACCAAAAAAACTGGTCATAATTCATAGTATTGCTGAAAAATTTGAAGATCATGTTCGTGATCGCCTTTCAGCTTTTAAACTTGTATTTTATTTTACAAGTTCAAAATATAGTAAGGAAAATCTATTTACTCTGATAGAGCGATCACGACAACGGATAAGGTTTTCTTGCACTTCTTTTTTCGTAACGAAATATTATTTTTATAATATATTAAAAACAAAACAAAACATTCCAAAGATTAAAAATCAATTTCTTAAATTAAGAAAACACATTAATTTTTAATTACAAACCAATAATAAAAAAAACTGTAACACAACACAGTGACCTGCTGAAACAATTGAATTACGCAAGCACTAATGAGTTCGAAATTAAAAAGAGATAATAAAATAAAAAACACCATAAATATAGCAACAGCAACTGGTTGCAATCGCAACTGAACTGGTACGCGTTGTGATGGGATTGCGGTCGCCTGACGGCCTTGACTTGGTAACGGGTTCATAATCTGCGATGAAAGCAAAAGTTGCTTCGGTGTAAGGTGTGAGCGACAGCGGGGAATCATCTTGTATGAAAAAAGTTTTAAATGTTTCTGAAAGGCATTAATTTTATTTATGTGAATTCAACCTGATGGATAAGGTTTGTCTCCTGGCCATAAGTTTATTATCATATTTCTGAGAAAAAACATACAATAAAATCATATTGCATAGTTGTTTGTCTAGAAAACGATTTGTTACGGTAAGTTATCTGAAAATAGGGGTGTAATTAAAATAAAATTACCTAAACTCTATCTAATAGACCAATCAATATGAAAGTAAGTTAATTTTACTCTTCTTTAGGAATATGATAATTTTTATTTTTGTAGGGTAATAGATTAAGAATGATGCATTTAGGAGATGATGACTGGCTAACCATATAAAATCAAAATAATTGTCATTATCAAACTTTTTATTTGAATGTTACAAAATTTAAATAAAACTTCAATTCAATTTTTTTTATCACTTCTATCTGAGATGAGTCGCTACCGCTCATCACAAGAAACACTTCCTTAAACGTACTATGTTACAGAGTGCACTTTTGAATGATGCAAGTTTAAAATCTTTTGCTGTTAACCAACTGGCCTAATTGTATCTATAACATACATAACCTATGTCGATATACATACTTATATTTTTATTTGTTTAAATATATTTAGATTAGCTAAGAATTGAATTGGCTTTTGTCTATAACCCATGAATGTCATGATGTTAGATAATCTTATTAGGCACTCTAACTTCCTTGAGTAAGACAGATACAAATTGTAATTTGACTTTAGTTGTAAGATAAATGATTCCTCTCAGCTAAAGACAACGTAAGAACAGACTATTCCGTAAACTGCAATCTTGATTTCGGTTTCTAGATTGAACAAAACTTTGTCTATGAAAAACAGTTCCTACCTACACATTTGTGGGTTAAAAATGCAAAATTAATTAAATCATAAAACACTAAATCATTATTTTCTTTTCTTAGTTTCGCTAACCGTACTCTTTGTTCTACAGGGAGCAGTACCAAGGCATCAAGCCTCCAGTACTCCGTTCTGAGCTGGACTTCGACCCAGGTTCCAAGTACCATATTCCTGCAAACATCCCGTACATAAGGTAAGTCTACTCTATATGGTATTACAATTATAAGTTGATGTGATCGGTCTTTGAAGTTACAGTCAACACTTTTGTGACTATTAACAATTTCCCAGTCTCTTAGGTATAGGCCGTATTGGCCGTATTTGTTAATATTTGGTACACGTTTACGTAAAAACCAACAGAGTTTCGTTAACGAATTTGACATTTAATAAGAGACAAAAACTTTTTAATTAGTTAGGAAATGGAGTTCAAGTCTCAGTTCGATTACTTCACCGGTAAGTAATATTCGATAGTAATAAAATAATTATTATGTTAAGATATATATCACGTTTCATTGTTCCGGTTGGGTAACACTGCAGTTACTGCCATTTATTTTACTGCACCTATTTGTCAATGCGCACTTTCTTTTGTTTCAATTGTCATAATTATCTTATAAGTTACGTTACGTCTGGGATTTTGCACGAAATGGTTTTAAATGTTGATACGGAGTATGTATAAAACTGTTACCACTAGTTCGCTTACTTCTTGGAAAATTTTATATTCAAAGAAAATCTTTTTTTTTAAATGGAAGATCTTGTGTTCGGATGTCATTAATGCTACCGCTACTTAATCAGAATTATCTTATTATAATATAAAGCATGCTTTTTTCAAATCTAGTCTTTTTGGAAATAAACTTCATCAAGAGTTTTAAAAACTTTTTTGAATAATAAAGTAAAGTACATTAACTTAACTAAAAATCGCAGGGAGTAAAGTCTATGTACTGTCGTTAGACATATTAATTTTGTATGTCTCACGATAGTTATTAGGTATAAAAATGCATTAACTTCACTTGAATCCTTTACTAAATATTCACGCCAAAATTCCCAAGCCATTTACTTGACCAACTAAAATCTGTATTGCTAAACATTACACCATCTCTTATAGGGATAAAACGGACACTCGAGGTCCATTGTGAATGTATAGACACTCGGAAATCTAGCTATGCCAATCTATTTCATAGATATTCAACTTTATTTTAAACGCTTTTAAGGTTTAAAATGTGTTATGTCTGTGTGTTTAAGTAGAGTCGTGACAAGCTGTCGGTAATTCATGTCCGATTATATCGAGCAACTACCGGCGTTCACACGGTGTTGCGTGTGATACTGATTTAATTAACTTATTGATATATAAGTTACTGAATAAACGATTGTATGGATTGTCTGGAATTGTTCAAAATAGGTCTTTTTGTTTATGTCTATAGATTTGTGGCGAGTAATGAGAGTAGTGATTTGTGGCGAGTAATGAGAGTAGTGATTTGTGGCGAGTAATGAGAGTAGTGATTTGTGGCGAGTAATGAGAGTAGTGATTTGTGGCGAGTAATGAGAGTAGTGATTTGTGGCGAGTAATGAGAGTAGTGATTTGTGGCGAGTAATGAGAGTAGTGATTTGTGGCGAGTAATGAGAGTAGTGATTTGTGGCGAGTAATGAGAGTAGTAATTTGTGGCGAGTAATGAGAGTAGTGATTTGTGGCGAGTAATGAGAGTAGTGATTTGTGGCGAGTAATGAGAGTAGTGATTTGTGGCGAGTAATGAGAGTAGTGATTTGTGCAAAAATATTATGTATAAAGAATATTCTCCATCAATTTTTGCTTATGAGAGTGACGTCACGAGGCACAAGATTTTTAAAGTTTTTCTGCTTATAAGCTAGATCGTGTACATGCAAATTTAAGCACACACATGAATAAGATATCATAACTGTAGCCTATAGGATAAGCAACTATAACATAACAATGATCTGAATTTTGATCGAATTAACTAACAGTTCAATTTAAATTATTTAAGACACTTGAATACCATGCTGCACGGTTGGTGCGGTGGCTGGGCAACCGGCTGGCGTGCAACGTGTCGCGGTTTCGATTCCCGCACGGAACAACACTTTGTGTGATCCACAAATTGTTGTTCCTCGTCTGGGTGTTATTGTGTATGTGAACTTGTATGTCTGTAAACGCACCCACGTTTTTAAAAAAAAGAAAACAAAAAAAGAATACCGACCATTATTTATGTATTTAAGTGCATTAAAATAATATTCTAGAACTTAATAGAAAGTGACAAAGCGAAATAGATTTTCCTACAAGCTCATTAGTTACTGGGGATGAATAGACTTGGCACCGTGTTACTACTTATATAACCGTTGTGTAAGTGACGCGGTTGTATGCTGACTACGCACTAATATGCAGGAAGAGTGCACTCGTGCGGTTTTCGGAACATGTAATTCTTGATATTTATGCTTTAATGCGTATAAAATACTGTTTGGTCATTTGAAGGAAGATGACGGTGTCTGTTTAAATGCTAGGAACTGTTATATCCTTACTTATATTATAAATCGGAAAGTGAGTTTGTTTGTTTGTTCCGCTTTCACGCCGTAACTACTAAAGAGATTGCTTTTAAAATTTTGCAGACTTCAAGTTAAAAGAAGAAGTGAAAAGAAGTCTGGATTAAATAATTGGGTACTTTTATCCCGGAAAAATTTGATACTTCCGAGGGAAAACAAAAATATTGGTATAGATGGCGCTGTGTGTCGTTTAAAAGCGGAAAGCTATTTGTTTGTTTGCCTGTCTTAAACGGCAGAACGGAGGTACTAATTAACGTGATTTTTTAACTGAAGATAGTTGAAGGGATGGTTAGTCACATAGGCTACTTTTTATCCTTTTGTGATGCGAGCGAAGCCGCGGGTAAAAGCTAGTATGTTATAAACTTCTTATTGAATCACCACCTATCTGTTAAAAAATAACCGTACCAAATTCGTTGCGTAGTTTTAAAGATCATAATTCGTAAATAGGGACAGACAGCTGAAAGTGTCTCTGTTTTATGTAGTTATTTTGTTATTTTGTACGAGATATGTGTGTGAATCTCGAAAACCGACGTACGAATTTTGATAAGGTTGAATGAAAGAACCAATGGATAGATAAATTGACCGCATTAAAGTTAGTAGCTATCTAAGACTTAATTTGAAGACATTTTCATCACTAAATAAGTATTGAATGTTTGCTCTTGGCGTCAATCAATATACTATATAAGATTTCTTTAGTAAAATCTACACGTGTCAACTGTCAAGGTTTAAATTACAAAATGGACGTCGAAACATCATTTCCCCCTAAATATAACTGCGCATTTTCATTGAAATATAATTTATGTGACATTAATTTATTATAACGAAATCTTATAACTAAATGCCCTTCGCGATGATTTAATGATGATGCTTAGGATTGCGTTGTAGTTCTTTTAAGCTGGTTAACATGTGACTTTGCAAGACTGCATCATGACCATTACATTAAAATAGAAAACATTGACATCATAATGTCATTTACAAATGTTTGAAGCACCAAGATATCAGTGGTTTCTTATGTGTGCGTGTACTCGCAATTTTGGAATATATGGAGTGTAATTACGCGCCATGTTACGCGACAGTTGTCCTTCGTATCAATGTGTGTATTCTGCGTGTAAATGTATAGTAGCCAGGTGCCGCGCTCGTTGTTTCAAGAGACTATATCTACCATTTTTCAACATCCTTGGACAACATTACAAAATTGTTACATAATATGTGTTGTTGCACTTTTTCAGAATGCATAAATATATGTACTATTCGCTTTGTATGTTTTTAATCATTTTTGTAACATATAACATAACATAACACCACGCCATTTATCCCCGAAGGGGTAGGCAGAGGTGTACATTATGCCACTGTACAATGTAACACCCACCTTTCACTATTTACGTTATGAGTCCCATGTAATAGGGGGTGAGCCTATTGCCATATACCGGGCACAATTCCAGACTCCGTGCTATTACTGGGATTTTTTTTGAAAAATCCAGTAATACTTTGCCCGACCCGGGAATCGAACCCGAGACCCCTTGCCCTTGCCTTGCCGAGACATTTTTGTATTAGAGCACAAAAGTCATTGTAACTTATTTATTACTAGCAACCCGCCCCGGCTTCGCACGGGTGCAATATGCATGTATTATACATATAATCCTTCCTTAAGAATCACTCTATCTACTAAAAAAACGCATCAAAATTCGTTGCGTAGTTTTAAAGATCTAAGCATACATAGGGACAAACAGACGGCGACTTTATTTATAGTATATAATGATAACACTGATCTATATCGATAAATTTCAATTTTTTCATTGTAAATATGTATTTTAAAATAGATGGAAATTAAACAGAACTCAGGTTATGTCAGGTAAAAGTGTCAACTCTTTTTGTACACTGATTCTTTAAGCGAAAACGATGTTAGTCTAGTAAGGCATAATACATAGTTTCCTAGTCCAGTGATTGATTATACGCTTATACTCACGTACCATGATTAGCAATTTTCTTCCATTACCAACTGGACTTCCTATTTTTTAGCCTTTTATGGAGTTTAAAGATCAAAACCGATGTAACATTATGCGAATCCATGTACACCATTATGTAAGTGTCATTTAATTTTAATATCATCATCAATATTAATATTGAGGTGAGGTATTGAAATTAGAATTATTATAATTCGTGTTGTATTGGTTTTCTAAAAGAAAATATTCGTCTGGGCCAGAAATATGACATTTATCAATCGCTTACTTGTAAAGTACGTAAAAGTCGATGTTTTAAAGGAGGGCTGAAACGACAAAAGTAAAACTTCAAATTTTAAAATACACTTGAATATCATGACTGTTTTACATGTGATAATTTTAGTTATATTATCTTCCATCTTACCTTCTTTTGGGAAGCTTGGAAGCTTTTACATCACACTAAAATTATAACTAATGTGAAAGTTACTTTGTTTGGATTTATGTCCGTTAATCACGCTGAACTGAACGGATTTTGATGAAACTACTGATCGGATTTTGATGAAATTTGGTTTACAGGCAGGGTATGGGCTGACTTAGACCTATCACCTAAGTGTTTTATTCCTGTTTTATCATATTCTACGCGGACGAAGTTGCAGGCAATAGCTAGTAACACATAAATATCATGAAAAGACTACCGGCAAGGTTTAAAATGCATGTATATTTAGGACTGCCTGATTGGCCGAGTGGTCGCAAGTGCGACTGCCGGGCAAGGGGTCTCGGGTTCGATTCCCGGGTCGGGCAAAGTATTACTGGGTTTGTAAAAACCTCAGTAGTAGCACGGAGTCTGGAAATGTGCCCGGTATATGGCAATAGGCTCACCCCCTATTACATGGGACTCATAACATAAATAGTGAAAAGTGGGTGTTACATTGTACAGTGGCATTAAGTGCCATAATGTGCACCTCTGCCTACCCCTTCGGGGATAAAAGGCGTGATGTTATGTTATGTGTATATTTAGGAACACTTACTAGTCGCCAGATACGTAATGTAAGTAGGATGAGACCAGTCTATTGTTATAGCTATAATGCTAGACACTGTTTTATAACTCAGAAAAATACTATATTTCAGTAAATCTTAATAGATTTTCCCATAAGAAACTTAATCGTTCTTCGTCTACAATATCTTACAAAATATAATATAAAATTTTTAGTCTCAACGTTTCAAGGTGTATTGTCATTTTGCACGATATGTTTCCACAGTAAATTTATTCTCAAATATCTGGGTTAGCTGGTGAAAGTGAATTCTGTCTGTCCAATTTTATATGTGAATATTTTAGGATTATTTTGCTTTAGTATCGGATTTCTTTTGCTTATATTATGTCATTGATTTTCATCAAGGCTTGTTATGCGTGATTTCCTTTTAAATTTCAATTTATCATTGCTAATAATATCAGATACATGAATTATATAGATTGTTTGTTGTGTGGTCTACGTTAGCTAGTGCATTAATTGAAAACTTATAGTAATGCTTGCCTCTCGGAAAGCTAATAATATTATGCGATGTGGTTACCACTAGTTACACCCGGCAAGCAAAGTCATCGTCTTTATGCGTCTCCTTTCGTTAAGAGACAATTATGAAAGTTTATAGTTTATAGATAGTATTGAATACGTTTTCCTGGTCATACGTGAGGTAAGAAAACAATATAACTAAAACATAGTAACATTTATATCACTTTTTTAATACTTTCGTTACTATTTACATCGTCACAGGTACATAGCAGTCACAAACATTATCAAAAACAAACAATTACTAAACAAGATAACACTTTAAAGCTAAAGAAAAAATAAAGAGATCAGTTCTTTTAATGGTGGTGGTGGTGCTCGTCCTGACCGCCCTCGTAGCCTCCGTCTAGGCCTCCTTCGTGGCCACCCTCGAATCCGCCGCCGAGACCTTCGCCCTCACCATGTGACTCTTGGTGGGACTCCTCATGGTGCTCATGATGGTGTTCATGGTGAATAATGGGCACATGCACCTTCACGGGGTAAGGCACGTGCTTCTCAACATGGTAAGGCACATGCTTCTCAATGTGTACAGGGATCGGCCTGTCGACGGGGATCTTTACTGGGTACGGCACCTTCTTTTCTACTGGGTAGGGAATAACTTTCTCTACTGGGTATGGGACAGGGTAAGGCACTTTGACGGGGACTGGTACTGGTTTGTCGACGTGCACTGGCACTGGGTTGTCAACTGGAACCTTAACTGGGTAAGGCACGGGCTTCTCGACAGGGTAGGGTACGGGCTTCTCAACCGGTACTGGTACAGGCTTCTCAACATGTACGGGTACGGGGTTGTCGACGTGCACCTGTACTGGGTAGTGGATAATTTTCTCAACGGGGTATGGTACTGGCACCTTGACGGGTACTTTCACGGGGAACGGCACTTTCTTCTCTACAGGGTAGGGATGAGGCACGGGCACTTTAACCGGGTATGGCACGTGCTTCTCGACAGGGTAGGGGACGTGTTCGTACACTTTCACTGGAACGGGGTTGTCGACGTGAACTTTCACGGGAACAGGCACGTGTTTCGTCACGGGGTATGGTTTAGGAATGTATTCGGGTACTTTGATGTATTCTTTGACTGGGAAGTGGACTGTTTTGACGACGGGGTAGGGCTGGGGTACGTGCACCTTGACAGGGTAGGGCACACGCTTCTCCACTGGCACGGGGATGTGTTTTTCGACTGGGTATGGCACGGGAACTTTCTTGATTACAGTGATGGTTTTGTGGACGTGGTGTTCCTCGTGGCCGTGTCCATGCCCCTCACTGCCGCCACCGATGGATCCTCCGAAATCGTGCCCGAAGGAGTCTCCACCAAAGTCGCCGCCACCAAAGTCGCCGCCACCAAAGTCTCCATGATCACCATAGTACTCCGATAATCCTCTTTTGTCTTGTCTCTTTGTTTCCTCTGCGGCTTTTGGTTCAGCCTTAGTGTCCTTCTCCGCCTTCTCCTCTGCCGTGGCCAGGCTTAACGCCACGGCCAGGATCAAGGAAGACCTCTGAAACAGAGAAAAACATATTCTGTATAATTTATTATCATAGTCATTACCTCAAGTGTCAAGCGGATGATCAGAAACTATGTATACACACGCAATGATTCGCTGTAAATTTTCACCATGACTAATCTAAAACAACTACGATCGAAATTATATAGGAAACGTTAAATGAAAAGGGAAATTAACTTATACTGGTGAAATCTAACTGGAAGTGAATACAAGACAAGAACTTTCCGAGCATTGTGGGACAACTCATAACGACTAGTTATGCGAATAAGGAAACAGCTTTACGTAATATTGATCTAGTAACGCGTCTGTCACTTTAGTGATGTGATTAATTACGATTGTTTGACAGATGACACATGTGACGTAAAAAAAAGAATATCGATTGACGCGAGTCCCATTGCCACATTTAAAAAAAGAACACACAACGACACTTGACATCCGTACTGCACACACATAGAACACTGTCACTCGTTTTTTTTTTTACTAACCAGTAGCTTCATCTTCGCTTCGCTTGTTGTTCAGCGAATGTTACGCCGTGAGTGTATTCCAAGCACGCCAGTTACCAGGTTTTATACCTCATGCAAGTATTTACTATGTACGAGTGTTGCAAACACTTTCGCTGGTGTGAGTAACGGTTCTCTGTGTGAGTGTTGATTTTTTAAGAAGATGGGATCTAGCGGACCACTGTGAAGTTGGTTTTTTGAATTAAAATTTTTGATATAGATTTATCGAACTATGTGAAACCAAGTTGTGAAGTTGAATACTACAGAAGACTATAGCAATAGTTAAAAAGGTTAAAGCTTTTTATTTTTGCACATTTGTTTAATTAAAATAAATTTAAATTGTCAAAAATGTATTCAAAATATTACAAAAACACAATAAGCTATTCAAGTTTTAAAATACAATTAATAAATTCAATTTGAGATTTATGATGTAGATACCCCAATATCCTTCTATTATATTCTAATTCGATCACATGCACAGTCCTTTAAGAGTCGATACCATTACCAAAATTAGAATAAAAATCGACCTCAACAGTTCGACACACTTCGGTCCAAAAAATGAAGACACCCTTTTAACTTTTTGTTCTAGAAAAATGTCAAATTGCTCACGATCTTTTCTTTCACCGTTTAAAAAGGTAATGACGAAATAAATTGCGTAAAAATAGTGCGTGCCTACTGAGATCAAACTCATGACTAACATAATCTCAAATTCACTGGACCACCTGCACTCTAATTTATATTTTAACGACTAATTAATAAAATAGAAATTCGAATTACGTAATGGTTGAGACTAAACTCTACTTCTTTTCGTATTAATTAGTATGTTTACTCAATTATTTATTGGTATTCTAAAATCTGTATAATTGATTTTTAAGGTATCAATTTTAAGCTCTGTTTAACACAACAGAATAATTGTAGTTGTATATATTTGTTGATTAATATACCTATTAATCGACTAGTAGAAGGTAATTATTACAAATCATAACCTACACTCCAAAGATATTAAAAGATAAGGCAACAATGGACAGTCAGTGAAGAAAATATTTATTACCAAGACGCACAAGATACCCATGAATATCAGTGTACAGCAAATTACTAAAATGATCAGAAAACAATGGTACCTTTCCTGTTTAAACCAAGAATCAAATAGTGATTTCTACTCAATCAACGTTCCTCAATGCCTCTGACATAAAATTATATAATAAAGAGTATTATTTTAAAACTACATTGTTTCCACGCATCAACAATCAGAGCATTTATTACAGTTGTAATGAATGATACTAATCTTAATAATAAAGTAGCAAATACTGTCATTGTTGGTAACCTAACTATTTTTATTAACTTTTCCTTAGTACTTCGTTGACTGTCTCGTTGGCCGAGTAGTCGCAACGGGCTAGGGATCTCGTGTTGGATTCTGGTGTCGGGCAAAATATTACTGGGTTTAAAAAAAAATCAGTAGTAGCACGGAAATGTTCCCGGTATATGGCAATAGGCTCACCCCCTATGTAATAACATGGGTTTCATAAAATAAGTAGTGAAAAGTGGGTGTTACCTCTGTGTGCACCTCTGTCTATCCCAGGGATAAAAGGCGTGATGTTATTATGTTACGTTGTTCCTTAGAACAGTTCATTAAAATAACTGACTGTCTGTTTTAACAGCCAATCTTACTATCCTACTTGGCCCTAATATTATAAATGCAGAAGTGTGTGTGAGTGAAAATGTAAGTATGTGTGTGTTTGTCACTCTTTCAAATCAAAATGGGTGAAGGAATCGAGACGAAATTTGGAATAGAGATAGATTATTGTCTGGAATAACACATATGCCACTGTTTACTTCACGGGAACGCCGGTGAAACCACTGGCAAAAAACTAGTTACACAATATATCTACAAATGAGAAGACAAAGAAAGAAGAATGAATAATAATTTAATTGTCATTAGGCATGACCCACCAAATAAAAAAAAATACTATATACAAAATTAAAAATCAATAATTTCATAAAATAACATAAAAAAACAGCCGCGAAAAACAAAAAAAGCAAATAACAACATAAAAAATAGATAAACCACGTTAACACCACTTTTGGTTAAATAAGTAGATGTAGTCTTAAATTTTAAAAAATAAGTAGGGTTAATCTCATCTCATAATAAATACAGACTCCGTGTTATTTTTTAGAATTGAAAATCTACGCCATAAAATTACAGATATTCAGTTCGAAACCCCTTTATTGATAGTCACGATTGCGAGCTCGACTTATGATACTATAGTAGCTTTTCAGCTTCTAAAAATCAGTATGTGTAGTGTAGTAGTTAATACTCTTTTTGACCTTGATGATTATGATAACTAGATGAGATACTAAACAGACAAAGTATATATATACCTCCTTACCGATTTCGGTAACGGCGACTCTTAATAGTTTTCTCCTGTCGTGTGCCCTGCTGTGACTGGCCAGACCGAATTTAGTTTTAAAAATCCGATCACAACTAGAGCAGTAAATCTCGCCGGCAGAGTTGTACGTGTAAGTATAGGAAGGTTTAGGTCTATCTTTACGTATTTGGCGCTTTATGTCCTATGTATCTAGTCCCTGATTTCCGAATGCTCGTACATTTTCATTGATAGTAGTGCGCCAAGACTGTTTGTGAACAGCCAGCTTCTCTCATTCCCTCAGGCTAATATTACATGTGTTGAGATGCCTCTTATGCACATCCTTATAGCGGAGATGTTAACCACCATGCTTTCGGTTGCCTACGGTCATCTCAGAGAAGAAAACTAAAACTAGACAAAGTACTAAACTGTCCAAACCGTCCATGTTCACGCAACCTGTAGCGAATTCGATCCAAAGAGCAACTCTGTGTGTGATCCACAAATTGTTGTTTCGGGTCTGTGTGACATGTGTATGTGAACTTGTATGCTTGTAAACGAACCAACGACATAGGAGAAATTCCTAGTGTGAGACAACGTATTTTTTTTAAAGTGTGACAAAGATACGGTTTCTTTACTTATAACCTCATAATGAAACTATGTCTATGAACTTACGCAGCTTAGAGTTCATGACCCGCGACATGTAATTTCGCAACCAAAAAGTTTTATTTTAATTTACTACGCAATAGTATGTGTGTCTGGCTGTTTAGTGTCAGGTAATTTACGTGACTACTGTGTTGATGGAGTGTTTAAGTGCAAACTGTCGAGTATTACCCATTAAGTTTCGATCGACGTATCGAGTATAACAATCAAAACTGGTTAACATTACTTGCTTGGAGTTTTAGACTTCAATGCGAATGGACCGTGTTTTACCTGAGTGATAGAAAATAAGATGTTTTTTGAGGAGCAAGCAAATATCATCGGTTGCCTCCTACTGGCCAGGGTGAGGCGAGAGAGTGTTGGACTCTTACTGACTAAAAACCACCCCGTTACAAATTCTGTTCTGAGATGCGCCATAGTAACACATTTCAACTCTAGCCAAGCATCGGCACTAGTGGGTCCCATCTGTGATATTCTGAAGGTTCTTTGAGGCCTTCAAAATAAGCTTAAATTGCGTTTCACTGTGTGCATGAGTTTACCGGAGACCTGATTCCCTCCCCCCTCCCTGAAAAGGCCAGCAACGCACTTATAAAACCTCTGGTGCAGTAGGCTTCTGATTGCTTATCCTTAAAATAGCTTACTCCTTAGTAGTACTTATATTCATAGTTTATGGGTAGTTATTTTGTGCACCTCTTTGAAGTAATGCCAGGTTTACTATGTTATATATACCTTTTACTATGTTATATTACCTATATATACCTTTTTTATTTATTAATTTAAAAAAAACGTTGCCCCCACTTTGATTTCCTCCTGTGTCGTGGTTGCGTTTATAAACATACAAGTTCATATACACATGACTAATTTTTGATCGGATCGGATGAATTTGTGGATCACACAAAATGTTGCTCCGTGCGGGAATCGAACTCGCGACACGTTGCGTGGCAGCCGCTTGCCCAGCCACTGCGCTAACCGTGTTGTCTAAACATATAAGTATAATATCGGTTCCCTGAACGCTGTAGAAAGAGGATTAAAGGAAATAAGTTATTATTTCCTTCACGTAGGACTCAGTTTAGAATCCGTGGTCAGAATCTACATGTTTGTATTTACAAGATTAACTATAATACATATTGTTGGAAGTACACTGTCACACAACTTTATGTGCTTCCTGTTCGATACTTATCTCTATAATGTTACGTTTGGTCGTTTGTATTGACGTATTTTTCCAGGAAACTTGTTTTGTTTTGATTGGTCAGCTGATCCAAAGCTCCGCGCTTTGCTCATTGTAAACTATTATGGCACCGAGTTCTTTTGTGCCTTATTGATCAACGTAATCAGCCATAAGGAATTCAATGCTGCATATACGCATCCCCCAATGCCTATTACCATAGACAACATAACATAACCACGCTTTTTATATCCAAGGGTAGGCAGAGATGCACATTACGGCACTTAATGCTACTGTACAAAGTAACAGTCATTTTTCACTATTTATGTTATGAGCCCCATGTAATGGGGAGTGAGCCTAGTATACCGGGCACAATTCCAGACTCCGTGCTACTACCTAATGAGATTTTTTTAAAACCTGGTAATACTTTGCCTCGCCCGGGAATCGAACCCGAGACCCCCTGCCCACTACCACTCGGCCAGGAGGATCTTCATTCTTCTCATATAAGTAACTTGTTTTCTGCAACCCTCCCCACATTATTACTCTCATTAAGTAAGGCTCCATGACTTCTAGAAATTGTTATAAAACTTAAAGTGTACAACTCTCAACTGTAGTATTTGAACCGGCGACCTTGAGCGCACCATGCTCTGGAACTACCACTTACGCCATCACGCCCTAGTCGATATCAAGTTCCCTTTCTTCGTTCAATGACATGGATATTGCTATATAGAGGTATATGTAAAAGCAATATTGATATAACTTTCATCACGATTTTTATTACATTTTTCTATATGTGAAGATGAACTCATTGGTGGAGTAGGTAGAAATGTATCTGCAGTAAATAAAAAATGAGAAAGAAAGACAGGAAAGTCTTATTTGCATCATTATAAAAAATAAAAACAAGAAAACTAGTTGAAAAGATAGGAACGGGTTCAACTTTTTACAAACATTATGACTTATTTGATATGACACACATAACAATAAATAACCAAGATTTTATATATTGCCTACAGTTTCACACATAACATAACATCACGCCTTTTATCCCCAAAGAGGTAGGCAGAGGTGCACATTACGGCATTTAATGCCACTGTACAATGTAACACCCACTTTTCACTATTTATGTTATGAGTCCCATGTAATAGGAAGTGACCGTATTGCCATATATCGGATACAATTTCAAACTCCAAGCTACTACTGGACTGCTACTACTAATTTAAGAAAAATACCCAGTAGTACTTTGCCTGAACCGGGAATCGAATCCGAGACCCCTTGCCCGGCAGTCTCATTTGCCACCACTCACTGCAGCAAATCCGAAATTACGTAGCTTTGTAAGTAAATTTCAAACTATTGTAAAGCCCTCGAGCACATTTCACATTTTAAAGGTCGTTGCGGTCAATAACCCCGCGCTACATGAGATCGCTCTGATACGTTTTTATTGCACGTTAGGTAATATGCAAAATAGTTTTACACTGCCTCCTTGGTATTTAGTTGTAGATAGTCCAACTAAGCAGATAGAGCGTAAGACACTATATAGCATTATATCAACAATTAAGGTGGGACAACTATGCTCCGGCACGATTGGGCCGGCTCGACTGGAGTGATATCACTGCCTCACGGAGAACCGACGTGAAACGCTTGCGTTGTGTTTAGTACTTACCATCAGGCTTATCCCATAAAAAAAAATATTGGTATTTTATTGAAATCTATAAGGGATGCCTGGTCCTTTATGATACCTTTCTGATTAATTCCGTTTCGGGATCCAAGATAGTTGCTTATTTCTCTTGAACGCGCTGCCAGGCTTTATTATGTCGATGTATGGTTGTATCTAATATAGTTTCTGGCTTACAAAAGATGCAGAGGCTCTGAGATGCTATAGATTGTTAAAATATATAGTCTTGTAAAAAAAAAATTTTGCTTTGTAGGTGACACGTTATTATACATTGTTTCTCCGTGATTACTTTGTTAGTCAAAAGATCGAAGAGAGTCCTCTTGGTAAAACAGACTAGCCCTGAATAGCTAGCTGTTGTTGCCTGATAAAGAGTAGATTACCTACTATAGAGAAGAATAAATTAAAAAAACAAGATAGTGGTCAATCGTCGGCCCATCAAATATATAAAAAAAACACTACACCTAATTACTCTTTTTCACTCGATTCCAAATTCTGGCTTACGTTAGACGCAGGTCGTGGTTCGACCCTGAGATTCTGTGCATAATAGTACACTTGCACTTGACCTGACGATCAACATAGTATTTCATAAACAAACGGCTGACATTTAAGCTAAAATGTATCTTATACATGTTATATAATAAAATAGATTTATACTTCTATCCATTTGTAAATACTTATGGTGATATATTGCAATATATCGCAATACTTAGTGTAAATATAATGACTGATTACAAACTCGCCCCCGATTGCTGGTGTGTCTGATTTCCTACTGCGATTTGCGGTTGTGAGAACGATGGCGTAGAAGGACAGTTACGTCTCGTTTTACTATCTCATAATTTCTTGTTATTTTATTCATTTAAATCTAATTAGAACTAATTTTAGAATTATTTTAATTAGTACGGTCATAAAATATTGTCATCTATTGGGTGTATTTACTTTCTAAGATTCCAATCTTACAACACTCTCACAGTTTTCTGAAAACAAATAAGTATCATATCACTATCAACTCTGCCTAAAAGTGGTCACTGCTGACCAAAAGACACGCAGAAGATTTGAGCATTAATCACAACGCTTGCTCAATAAGGGTTGGCAATTTCAAACTCATAATTAGAAATTATAAGCCCACGTTTCCTGACAATGTTTTCCTTCACCGTTTGTCAGTGGTGTCTAAATAACCTTACAAAGTACATATAAGATATAGTCACATAGGCACTTGCTGTTGGTAGGTTTCGAACCCGCGCCCTCATAAGAAGCGTCTTAAATCTACCACGACTACCTATTGCAGAAAGTGTACAACGTTTCAATTGATAAATATTATGAAGTTAAAATGCCTATTCCAACTTGCTTAGGTTGGAATGAGACGAGCTCTCAAGATTACGAAGACTATTACAGTAAGGCAATTAATAAATGTGACATGTTTCTATTAATAGATTCTATTTGCGTAATTTTTTTTAAAATAAACATTTAGTCTTTATGAATTTTTAATAATGTAGCTATATTTTACACACTCGGTTTGTGATTCAACAACTGCTTTTGTTTTTGATGCAGGCAAAGTATCTTTGGGTTTTTAATTCAATCATTATTTTTTTGTACTTTCTATTGACATTAATATTGGAATTTGTACATACCTGGTACTTATAACTAGTAATAAAAAAATGAATTGGTTTTGTTTTCGAATATACAACATATTATTCATAATCAAACTTCATTATGCTCAACAATAATACTGAAAGAAACACATACTTGCATTAAAACGTGCACAACATAATCCGACATTTCTTAACATTCACTTTCCACCTTGCTTTGCTTCATTAAATCTCATAACTGTATTGAATAATCTTCAATCGAGTTACCATTTACTACAATTACAATTTTTATTTAATAAGCTCTCATTAGCATACACTAGCGGCCACGAAAACTGGCCGATATAAATTATAATGCATAATATTTTTTTATATTAGTGTGTTGCAGGCTTCAATGTATGTAATAGTAAAAATAGATGATACGTACAACTATTACACTTGCTGGCAGATTTATTGAGTCAGCCTTATATATTTTTTATTGGTTATTGCATGTTTTATGCTACATATATTATATTGCTTTTGTATTATTAATGTTTGAAAAAGTTGGTTACATTAATGTACTGTCGTTATTTGAGTAATAGTGATGCATTTATTTACTTTATTTATGATTTTCCGATATTCTGTGTGGTTTATGTAATAATTTAGGGTATAACCTAGGAGTCTTCAAGGCCCGAGTGAATAAGTTGCTTATGGGACGACGTGCTCCATCGTAGACCGCATCATAGCTTACCACCAGACGAGATAGTGGTCAAACGTCGTCCCGTCAAATATAAAAAAAAAATGAGAATGTTATAAGAAAATTGTTTTTGGTGGAGAAATAGTGTAGAGCCAGAAAATTGTTTTGTTAGCTGCATTATATATTTGGACTATGACAATTTTAAAATACAATATACAAAAAATTGCTTATTGTTATATTAAAACTCTATTATAAAAATGCATCTTACTATAAAAATTAATTAATCAAAATTCACAAGTAGTACACATTTACAAAATCTTAGCATAAAACCATGCAATTAAAGCATGAAGTAAGCAAAAAAATATGTGTACATAATAAAAATAAATGGAACTGTTTAATGAATGTCCTGCGTTAAGTGAAATTCATTACAGTTGCAAGCTGTGAACTAATTAACATACTAATTTACCGGTTTCGCACACTATGACAGACAGATTAAGTAACGTTTTACTGAAGTCGGTTAAAATAGTTGAGTTTCAGCTGTGATGTAAATGTTGTAAGTTTAGTTAGATATAACCTTACTCGCTCATTATGAAATAACTAATTAGAATAGTTATAACGCATGTCCCTGTTTTTTCTTTTTTATTTTTCATGCGTTCACTCATTAGTGCAATTCCAAAAAGACTGAGAGTATAAGTTTCTTATTTTTATTATACAAGCTTCAGTCATTGCATCTAATAAAAAGGTGCATGTGCTGTCTAATGCTGCATAAATTAATTGAAATATTAGACAGTCTTGTTGATCAAATGATTACGAATGCGAAGCTTGAAGTTTAAATTTAATCCCCGAATTAATTAGATTAAACATGAAAGGATAATTTCTTCCTTTCTGTTTTAATTTAGATATATTATTTAAGTGTGGAAGTGCCATGCTTCGGCACGAATGAGCCGGCTCGACCGGAGTGATACCACGGCCTCACAGAAAACCGACGTGAATCAACGCTTATGTTGTGTTTCGTCGAGTGAGTGAGGTTACCGGAGACCCAGCTACCTTCCCCAATCCCCGAATCCCCAACAATTCTCAAACTCCTAATCCCCAAAAGGCCGGTAACGCACTTGTAACGCCTCTGGTGTTCCAGGTGTTCATGGGCTACACCGATTGCTTATCATCAGGTGATCTGTCAGCTCGTTTACTGGCTTATGCCATAAAAAAATCTCATATTCCAGTATGTCGAATTTAGAAAAATATGTCTACTACGAATAATACTTTGTCATCTATCAGTGAATAATAATAAATATTTTAATACTTATCACCATATACAGCCAGTTTTCCATGCACGCCATTGCCCTCGCTATTAAGGCCACTGCGCTGTCGCCGTCTTAAGTTCACGTAGTTGCAAAGAACACAACAAAAATTATAATTATTGCGTTATTTTTATTGTTGCCTACATAATACATATTTGAAGAAAATTTTGTAATTGACGTTTTATTGTGTGGGAAAATAATTTTGGATTGCAGTGTAATAAAATGTATAGAGTAAAGTGTAATTCTGAAATTAAATTGTTAGCTGATGATGTTTTAATGGCATTTGATTATTGTTGGTAATGTCAAAGTTGATTGAGCAAAGAATAATTGTGTTAGTCTCTTGGTATATATGATTATATGATGCATTAAACAATTGTATTGACTAAATTTTAAATCAATAAATTCTTAGTCTGTAATGTTATTTCCAAATATTTATTTTATTTATTTTAACACTTTATGTACAAATTTGTATACAATGGCGGGCTTGTTGCCGGATGGCATTCTCTACCAGTCAACCATAATATCTACAAGTGACAAAGACCGCTGTACTCGACCAATATTATGTCAAAACCCCTTAGCAGAACAGGTTCCCAATTTAGCTACAGTGAACTGTTATTATCAGATTCACTATATTGTACAGTGTCTTCTATAAATATCGTCGTAATAGTTTTTTTCTTCTTCTCTATTAATATCTAATAATTAAACTGTCAAACACCAAGCGGTCAAACACCAACACCAACCTATTGTTCTTAAATTGTGTCTATATTGACGGTGCTCGACGAGTTAATTTCGTTGCGGGTTCCAAGACAGTTAGATGAATAATTCTTGTCATATGAATCAATGAGACGCGCCGATATTCAGTGTTCCGGAGTTTTCATGGTTTTATCTATGTAGATCCTGGCTTACAGGAGTTGCAGCGGTTTTGGGAGGTTGTTGCGGGCTTGCTCCATTATAAAACTCTACAGTCCAATACATTGTGAAACATAAACAGATCAATATTTAAAATTACCGAACCTTCGCCAATACTGGCCTTATTTCCCTTTTCATTAGCCTTGGAGTAAGAAATAGTTAAAGTCTTATATGTAGTTCAGGGCATATACAGCAAACAATGAATAAAAATAACAATGTTCCGAATTCCAATTAATCTATGTCGGCCATAGGCCATGCACTTGGCACAGTTCTAGTCTGAAGTCCCTAGAAATATCCCAAATATTTCATTTCCACCAGAAAACCGAATCTAAGACCGATTGTTTGACAGTTGAACTTACGATATCTCGACTAAAGAAGACAGAACAAAACTTCACACCTTTTTGCACATTACGGCACTTAATGCAACTGTACAATGTAAACCCACTTTTCCCTTTCTTATGTTATGAGTCCCATGTAATAGGGGGTGAGCCTATTGTCATATACCGGGCACATTTCCAGGCTCTGTGTTACCATACCACTGAGATTTATTATAAAAACCTAGTAATGCTTTGCCCGACCCGGGAATCGAACCCGAGACCCCTTGCACTTGCGACCACTCGACCAACGAGGCAGTCGAAAGAAGAAGCTGTCATCACTTCTACTTATCGACAAAAATCATGTTATCGTAAACATACACAAAGTCTTGCAATATAAGTACAAATGTAGGTCAGAATGATGGTCGAACGAAACACCGATTTGATATATCTTGTGCAATTATGTTCTTTTTAATGATCAATTATAATTATCTTGCAAGTGTTGCTTGAAGCAGAATTACTAATCGTACGCCTCGACCAGAGTATTGTTTATCTCTATAGAAATAATCCGCCTGATGGTTCAATATGCAAATTAGTTTTGAACATCTTTTTCGACAGATATCTTGCGACAGAATGACAGTAAATCAGTACCATTGCGCTTTTCTTAAATAAATACAGCGTTAGGTTTCAAAATATCTACATAATGTTTTAATTATTGCATTCAATAGATGACACATCTTGAATAATTAGTAGTAATATTTGATGCTAATCTTAATTAATGAGTTGTTACGCTTTCTCTGCTAAATCGACGACCGATTTTGTTGCATTTTGGACTGGTACACACAGATATTTTTGTAAAGAAAGTGATGAATATTTAAAAGACAAACTGAAAAAACTGAGGCTTTAAATTGGTCAGTTCTTATATTTTACATCTACTTCTTTCAAATGCTGCCTCGTTGGCCGAGTGGTCGCAAGTGCGACTGCCGGGCAAGGGGTCTCGGGTTCGAATCCCGGGTCGGGCAAAGTATTACTGGGTTTTTAAAAATTCTCAGTAATAGCACGGAGTCTGGAAATGTGCCCGGTTTAAGGCAATAGGCTCACCCCCTATTACATGGGACTCGTAACATAAATAGTGAAAAGTGGGTGTTACATTGTACAGTGGCATTAAGTGCCGTAATGTGCACCTCTGCCTACCCCTTCGGGGATAAAAAGGCGTGATGTTATGTTGTTCTTTCAAATATTTAAAGAATCTAAAAAAGTTGCATCCAGCATATAAAATATGCCATTATCATCATAACGTGAGATCACGCCTTTATATCCGAAGGAATAGGCAAAGATGCATATTAAGGCACTTAATGCCGCTGTACAATGTAACACCCACATGTGCTGGGGGTGCTACCACTGGGAAAGTTTAAAAACCCAGTAATACTTTGCCCGACCTTGGAATCGAACCCGAGACCCCTCGACCAGTAGTCGTACTTGCTATCACTCGGTCAATAAGGCAGTCATTATCATCATAATTATATTAAATATACTGACTTTCACTTTCAGACAAATTTACCGGACCAATATTCCATTTCACTAGGTAAAATTAAATGCCCGTGGTTAATAAATACTCTTTCTACCTCTACAATTGGAGAGACAAGAAACGTCGATAAGCTCATGTTAAAAATAAATACAAACACGCTACTTAAAAATAAACAAAACAAAATCAATTTGACCTGATAGACGTCACCAAAGATCGACAAGTTAGACAAGGAGCTCACGATCAGTTTGCTCCGTGATCAGACTGGGAGATAGGCACGTGTTTATGTTCTGTAACCGTCCAGAATATTCTCTCGAATGCGGAATACTGTTGTGCAAGCTCACTTACTTTATTACTGAGGTATGGTGCCACTGTCAGCGGGTTGTAAGCGAATGGTAAATAAGAGCTAGAAATAGGAATAAAGGCTAGGTATCATTACAATTATTATCTCGATACAAAAATCAAACAAATTGGGTTGGGTTAATTAATGTCATTGAAAATAAACATAATATAAAAAATTCTATCCAAAGGTTGTCTGGAAGAAATCGCCGCTTATGATAAGATCTCCCATTGTACTGGAATTACTATAATATTGTAAAATATTTGTTTTTTGTACGTGTGCAACAAAGTATCATCATCGTCAACAGCCACTGTTAATTCACAGCATGTTAAT
The DNA here is from genome assembly GCA_038387885.1 of Spodoptera picta. Taxonomy (NCBI): domain Eukaryota; kingdom Metazoa; phylum Arthropoda; class Insecta; order Lepidoptera; family Noctuidae; genus Spodoptera; species Spodoptera picta. Next base: position 546,366 of record JAZHFQ010000082.1, read on the forward strand.
AGCCACTGCTGACCACATCTTTTCACATGGAGGTTTGAGCGTTAGGCACCACGCTTGCTCTGCTGACTTAGAACTTACAATTAGAAATTTTAAGCACAGGTTTCCTCACGATATTTTCCTTCACCGTTTGTCAGTGGTGTCTAAATAATCTTAGAAAGTAAATATAAGTCGGAAAATGCCATATTGATACTTGCAGTTGGTAGGTTTCGAACCCGTCTGTGTATGAGAAGCGGACTTCTTAAACGTCCGGGCCACCGTGACCAATAAAGTAAAAATAAATATAACTAACGATAACCTAACACATAGTTTGTTTCCGGGAATAATGGCAAAGTAAAATAAGTATTTCTAAATCAAGTAACCTTAAGCATTTTATTGGAAAACTTGGGCCCACAACAAAGTGATTGAAAAAAGCGTGTATCATTCTCCAATCACAAGCGAGACAAACAAACGCACTTTTGGATGATAATATTAGTAAGGACTCCATACTTTTTCTGCTGAGAAAAAAAATACAACCGTGTCAATTTTATTAGCATTCATAATAAGTAATTCTCTTTTACTCGATAAATCCGCTTCTATCCAAAAACACACAAACACGTAAAATGTAAATCTCGCTATCACTGGCACCAAACTTTTCGCCCCGAGCAACATCGCTGGCGAAGGCAAATCGCTGATGCACTATTAACATTAAAATTTATGAAATCGGTGCACCATCGGCGTTTACTTTATGGTACGGCTTCCGAAGGGCTGTAAACAAGCCACGAAACTTAGTATCTATGATAAATGGTAACTGCCCATTTTACTTTGAATGTCTTTGTTTTTCTTAATGTAAGATAATGTTAGGTTGTGAAAACGACAGTCAGCAACATTTGTTACATTCTCGGTGGCCTAATAGTGTGATCTCTAAGTTGTTTTCTAGAACCCCTACTTATTAATTCCTCCCTACTGAACTCATGGGAATCGAGATTTATTCCCGAATTAGGCAAAATATTACTGTTTCGAAATTTAAAAAAATATCACATATTTGGGTCAGGCAAAACTATTATTGTTTTTTTTAATTCTCAGTAATAGCACGGGTCTGTGCCCCATGGCAACAGGCTCAATCATCCCCTATTATATGGCACTCATAACATAAATAGTGAAAACATTGTACAGTAGCATTAATCGCCTGAATGCCTTTATATGAGACACAATAGAAAATACATTATGTCTCGCGTGGATCTACGTTTAGACACATAAAAGGTTTAGTACCGTAATTTGCACCTCTGCCTACCCCTTCGGAGATAAAAGGCATGATCTTATGTATGTCGAATGGAGGATTCGTGATGAAGTCTAGGTTCTAGGGTGGTGGACACTCGTAAACATATTATTTTTCTTTACAAATCTCAGTATACATTAATTACCTAGCACCATTTTACTATCGCAGGTAAATTGAATTGATTATGGGTATTTAACAAAGATTACCTCATAATATATACGTGGGTAGCAGTAAAATATTAGAAACTGGTTTTATTGACAGTAAAAGAGCTTTTAATTATAACTCGCAAGACAGTTCGTTTTGAAATAAATAAACTTTTACATTACAAAATATGATATAATTATGTTATTATTTTAGTGTTGTCCATTCTCTGTATTAGATTTGTCCCTCGACTTTATTATAAAGTACTAATACTTCGCACAGTGAGAAGTATATCACATTGAATTTTTGATCATTAATATTCTCGTATCTTAAGCCAAGCGATGTTTTTTTTTAATCAGTTCAAGACTTCTTTTCACACAAACATCGATCAAAATGTTATATGCAAATTCTTACTAAGTAAGTACATACGCCATATATACAATGTTTTTTTTAATGTATATTTGATAAGCCGACGTTTGATTACTATCTCGCCTGGTGGTAAGCAATTATGCGGTCTACGATGGAGCAGGTCGTCCCATAAGCAACCTATTTACTCGGTCCTTGAAGACACCCAGGTTACAGTCTCTGGCAAAGAATTCCACTCTTTAGCAGTACGCAGAAGAAAGCTTGATGCGAAGCGCTTCGTGCATGTGTGTGGGACAGTTTAGTTTAGTAAATTTATGAAATATTATTGTATAGTTAAAACTATATTATATTATTGCACCGTGTAATAAGGACATTATGATCGTATATCACTAGGCGGCTCTAAGCTTTGTTACTGTTACCTAAATGTAGTTAAAAAAAAACAACTGCTATGTCATGAACCACCAAACAAGACTGACTCTGCTTACCTACTAACGATAATTGAACAAAATACACACGCACATAACTAGCGGCAAACATTGTCGAATGTAAAAAACGTGTACATCTCAACTGATACAACGCAACGTTGTGTTTAGTGATGGGGACGATACGATACATGTTATCGATATTTTTTTTTATATAAGTTGTAAAGATTATTCCCATTAAATCATATAGCATAATAATAATATTTAAATTATGTTTATTTACTATCGTTAAGAAATTCAAAATTATGAATAGATTTAATAGAAAGATGGGAAATTATTTTGATATCTACAGAAAAGATGAAACCCATATAAAATATTTCACCGATCTTGACTCTTTATTGATGTTGTAAAGTGCATAGATAAATATTATTTATTCTGTAAACACTGTAATTTAATACAATAAATATTTTGAGTTTATTAGTAGCACTTACTGAGCCACTTTTACGTAACGTGTTATGATGAAAGTTCAGTTATAATCATTTCTAAATATTAATTACTCTGAAATTGTCGCAACTGGTACTGTATCGAGACCAGCGTTTACTTATCTGGATAGAACTAAATTGGACAAATACCTACTAGGTATATTAATTAAGTAGCTAGTTAGAACCATATTATCTCAGATAAAAAAATAACATGTGATTTAGGAATTATAGGTCATTAAATTAAAAATATTTACTATAGGACCGACTATTTTATTTTTACGAAGTATTTAATTTATTAAAATACTACTGGCAGGTAATAATAAAAAAACCTATTACTATTCTTTACTTGGCTTAGAAAAAAGCATTCTAATCTCATTGTGCTGTTGTCAAGTTCAAGGTTATTTACTTTACAGTGACTTCAACCTGAATAAAAAACTGTAAATAAGTTAGATAAGTTAGTCCTTTCCTCAGCATCAATACTACTCAAATATTGCAATACAGAGTAAACAACGCTTAAGTAAGCCAATTACTTAGCTATGCATTCTTATCAAGATAAATTATTTTATCGATTAAGTAACAACACTAGTTGTTGCATAAGCTGTGTGATCGCGGCCAGCACTCACTCTTCCGTTAAATTTAATTGCAATACTTTGGTACTATGGAAAGGAAAATTTTATGAAAATTATAATAATTACGATCTAAGTAAATATATGTAGTTTTAAAATCGATGAATAGTAAAAGCAGTCTGTTACCAAATAGATTAAAATTGACTCAGATTTTATTCCCGAATGTAATAAAACTTAATTGAATTTACAGATTACAGCTAGATTTTGTCAAACAAGATTTGATATTAATAACAGAGACTTTTTGCAATAGACTGTTTCTAGCGTAGTATACAAATGACTGCAAATATCTACGGCAGCAAAATACTATCAAATTAAATAAAAACAATATTTTTGTTTAGTAAATATTGCTTGTCTCCGCGACTGTACGCCACTTAGCGCTAACTCCTGCACAGAACCGCAACACATAGCGCGCGCAACACGCTTCCCTATTTTTTATCGATCATTGTACACGTTGACAGTTCACATGTATCGATAATAATCATGTTTTTATGCAGCGCGTCACTACAATTTCCTGATTCGATCACCTACTTATCTTTTCTGCTTATTTGGATTATCGCAATTGTTTAGTAGGTTTAACTAGGCAATTGAATTTCCATACATCTATACTCGATCGAAAAAAGGTCGAATTTGTCGATTTTCCAACTTGTTATAAATTATCAAAGAAAAGTTAAATGGAGAAGACAGATTGATTTTTTTTTGGGATATGCCAGTATAAGACCATGCGGATCACCTGGTGGTAAGTAATCGGTGTCACCCATGGATACCCTGAACACCACAGGCGTTACAAGTGCGTTAGCGGCCTTTTGCGGATTAGGATTTTGAGGATTGTTGGAGATTCAGATTGGGGAATGGGGGTAATTGGGCCTCCGATAACCTCACTCACATGAGGAAACACACAACGCAAGCGTCATTTCACATCGGCTTTCTGTGAGGCCGTGGTATACTACTCTGGTCGAGCCAGCCCATTTGTGCCATGCCGTGCAAATCTACAGACTATAGAAACCCAGCCTTATAATAACATAATTAACAAGGAATTTTATAACGGTAGGATGTTGTTAAATATGCCCCAAATAACTGTTACAAATAACGGTTATTAAATACTAGGTACGTGAGCCTAATAATGCATAGTATAATTAAGGATTAATTAAATCATTTTTTTAATTTGTTTGCATAGTTAGTAAATCAATAAAATTGATGCCTATAAGGATTTTAAATCTTATTTACGTGTGTTTTAGCAATTATTTGTATTTATGTTTAATAAGTCGATATCAGATGGTCGTCTATTGCGTAGATGCGTTATAAGGAGAAATCAAAAATATTTTGTATTGATTATTTTCTGAGACCAATCTCGATACTTAAGGGAAATTTCTGCCGATTCCTCTTTACAATTTTTTTGTTCTGATCTTTTTTAAGAATCACTTTTATTTCAGGTAAAGGTTTACAATTTTATTGTGTCCTAGATCTTACACTAGAATTCCTTGTGTCGGGAGTGGTCCAGCCTCCTTAGCTCCGTATACAAAATTATATTTCATACATATACATTTTTAAGCTCTAATGTCAACAATAAGCCACCATCATGCTCATTGCGGGTTGGCGATTTCAAACTTATAGTCTTAGCAGTGGCGTAGCGTGGCTTGGCGGGGCCCCGTATAAATATTTATTTGGGGGCCCTTATAAAGAGTAAAGATGAAAAAATATACATTATAACTTTCGTGAGACACACTAAATGAATTATTTTGATTTTCGGCTTGCTCACGTAATTATTTAAGGAGGAACTCGACTAGTTTCAAGCTATGCTAGAGGGTCATATTCATGAGCAGCATTGCACGACCCGCGATGCTGCGACTGTCACGCTGCCATTGGGTAGCGCGACAGTGCTCAGCAAAACTAGTCGTGTTAAATAATTATTACGTAAGTAAGCCGAAAATCAATATTTTTAAAAAAGTTATGCATAAAATAGTGTAAATAGTGTAATAAAATAAAATAAATTTATTTCAGACATACTGGGTCCATACATTTACAGTTTAATATTATGAAATATATATAATTCTTAATAAATTTAATTTAATTTATTTAATTTAATTTATTACATTATAACACCGCACTATCAATCAATGTTATTTTTTTTATATTGTCAATTTAATTAATGTCAATTTAGGTAAAGTAATATCATCACATTTTTTTTTACAACAATAGAATTAACTTAAGTAGTTGCCTCCCTTTGAGGCACCAGCCACGCACACTTGAGTTTGAACCCAGTGCCTCATAAGGGGGCTATCCAGTTTTTGGCTGAGCACGCTCAAGATGGTGTTGGCGCTCCCACGCGTACGGAACATCAGCGAGGCAATGCGGCGCCGTAGCACCGCGTGAAAGGCGTCAGTGCGCGCGTGCGCAAACATCGCAGACGCACTACAGCAGAGCGGGAGCCCCACCAGCACCCTGAACGCGTTATTATATTGTACACGGAGAGCGTTGATGGCCCGCTGCGTGTATCTGACCCACAGATTGCAGGTGTAGAAAGTTTGGCAGAATGCTTTAAACAACGTGATCTTTACCCCAAGACTACACCCCGCAAATCTGCGTGCCAACATATTACAGCGGACCGCCATCGCCCTCCTCTCTCTTTCTATGTCCCTATCGTCTTTTAAATCCTCGGTTACCACATGGCCGTATATATTTAAATTCCTTCACTCTTTGAAGAGTGACAGCGTTAAGCAGTACAGGTGCCACATCCCCCAGTTTACGACCCCTGGCCTGAAATACCATGAGCTCGCTTTTCTGCTCATTGTATAGGAGACCGTGCACTCTCGCATACTTCTCACACACGCCTATCAGCTTTCTGAGCGCGGCTACTGATGGGCTGAGCAACACCATATCGTCTGCGTAGCTTATACTATTGATACAGCAACCATCAATCGAGCATCCCACTCCGATGTTGCTCAGCTCAGCAATCAGCCCGTTTACGTACAAGTTGAAGAGCGTAGGAGACGTCAACCCCCCCTGTCTCACTCCACACTCCAACCTGTACTCATCAGAAAGTTCATCAAGCCATTTGACCTGGTTAGTTTGGTGATCATACCAATATTTAAACATATTAATTATCTCGCCTGGCACACCTGAATACTTCAATTTATGCCAGAGTATATCATACCTAACCAGGTCAAAAGCCCTGGAGAGATCAAGAAAGGCTGCATAAACAGGCGTGCTCCTGTCTGTGTAATACCTGACAGTCTGCTTGAGAGACATAACTGCGCATTCTGTCGAAAGTCCTGGTCTAAAACCGAACTGTGCGTCGTTTAATTTTAGATGTTTCTTAAGCTGTCTCTCAAGCAAGCCATCAAGCACCTTAGCTGTGGTTGTAGCTAATGAGATTGGGCGGTAGTTGCTCTTGTCAGAAATATCTCCAGTCTTGTTTTTACTTATAGGCACTACCACCGTCTTCATCAGCTCATTTGGCAGATAGGAATGCCTAATACAGAGCGTGAATAACAGTCCCAGGAGCCTCGGGAGGTGTGACCCCGCATGCTGAAAATGTTCGATGCTGATACCGTCGTGACCGGGTGACTTCCCTCGAGTCATGCCCTTTATTATTAGCGTAACTTGTTTTGCTGTGACACGCTCGTAAAATACAATTTGTGTGAAAATCGGACATCTTTCCAGGCAACTCCCAAAAAATCGGACTATGATTACCTACTTTAGTCGTTTATAAGTTTCTTTCAACTTTCGAACGCATGCTTTACGCGAGATAACGATTAACTAAAAATCGCGGATTACTCACACGAATACACCGAGAAAAGTTCTACAGCCATAGCAGTTCTTCCTCATGAGCAGCGTGCGCCGTCGCGGCGATGTCGCGCATCGTGTGAGTAACCCGCAATTTTTAGTCAATTTAGTATATCACACGATAGTTATTAGAAGAAAAATATTGTTTACTTTGACTTTTATTACTAAGAAGTTTTTAAGTTTGGCTTACGTCCGTTGGGGGCCCTCTTAGTCCGGGGGCCCCGTATAATTGATACGGCAGATACGGCGCTAGCTACGCCCCTGAGTCTTAGTCCTTAGAAATTATAAGTCCAAGTTTTCCTAACGATGTTTTCCTCAGTGGTGTCCAAATAGTCTTAGAAAGTACATATAACTCGGAAAAAGTCACATTGGTACTTGTCGTTGGTCAGTTTCGAACCCGCACCCTCATGCATAAGAAGCGGGCGTCTTAACCTTTGGGCCACCACGACACTTTTACACAAAATTACCTACTGCGTTACAAATTCTACTGTAATTTATTATCCTTTAACTATTCAATACTACAGGCGTTACTTCACATAAAGTTTAGCTGTACAACGGTACTGGTTGTCTGTATTGTGTAATGTCAAGAGACCTGGTTCGCTTCCTGGGTGATTACTCACAAATCACAGTAACTGCATTGGCTTGCATTATTTAGTTATTGACAAGTCAAATCTTTTATGTAAAGATTTTTATTGGTTTTAGATAAATAGTTGTATATTTTGTGACTATTGTTAAATGACTTGTATTGAATAATTAAATTGATAAATATTATTCATATTTTGAACTTTATATAAGTTTATATTCAAGAGATGTTTTTCAGCAAATCAAAATGATTTATTCGATTACGAAAATTATAAAATGTTACATTATTAACAATATAAACATACATAACGTCATTCCTTTTATCCCCGACAGGGTGAGGTGTATGTACATTATGGCACTTAATGCCACTGTATAATGTAACATCCAACTTTTCACTATTTATGTTATGAGACCCATTTAATAGGGGCGTGAGCCTAATTTCAATTAGCGAGCACAATTCCGGACTCTGTGCTACTACTGAGAATTTAAAAAAACCCAGTAATACATTGCCCTACCCGGGCATCGAACTCACAAACACCCTTTCCCCGGAAGTCGCACTTGCAACCACTCGGCCAACGACGCTGTTCATTACACAAATATTTGTACCTACATACGTAGGTACAAATATTTTATTAATTTTGTTACAATATCGAAATACAAAAAATGCAACTATCTAAAATTTATTTTGAAATCTGAAAACAGCATTATTATACTAATCAACGTATACGTAGAAGTACGATAGTGATTAAATTGTTATATAAAGTATTTTGTATCTCGCCTGTTACTTGCATGCCTCCTTATTTTACATACATTATGACTCCAATGGCCCGGTTGAACTGAAAAAGTCCAATCTAAGTAACCTCTTTAGCATAGGCGGAGAGTCGCGGAGAACCTAACGGGTTACCGGGGCTCCGGCTCGACGTGCAGGAGAAGGAACGGGGTGGTTTTTAGTCAGTAAGAGTCTGACACTCCCTCCCGCCTCACCCTATGCGGGAGCAGTCATTCGATGATTTTCCCCCCTTAAAAAAAAGCATAGGCGGAGAAGAAGGCAGTTGCTTGTCAATTAAATAGTTGATTTTTCTTTTATTTGTTTTATAAAAAACTTTTTGTTTATTTTCAGGTAAGTCTGTGCATCATAGATTCTTATCCTGAAAACTTTTTGGTAAGCGAAAAATTTTACATAAATATTAATTTTGCAAAATTGTTAAGTTAGTGTTTCATGATTCTTTTTTGAAAGTGCTCTGAAAATATTCAGGGAAAATTATCAATCGTGAAAAATATAACAAAATCAATTGGTATCGGCACACTACCGACATCATTAAAAAAACAGACATGTATGGAACTATTAAGTTTTTGTGCGAACTGTAAGAAATTAAAAACGAACTTCCTTTCACTTTTTTCTGGCGGTCACTCACTTGTTAGTGCTACGGTCGTTCTGTAGATGGCGTTAAAGTGCTAAAGTAGTTATAGTTCGTTTTTTACTGAATACATTCTTTTTTGTGGTCAGCGCATGTGCAGTGAAGGTGTTTGTTTTAATAATTCGTGAAAATACCACTAGATGTCTTCTGATGATGTTGGATCAATGATTCGGTTTTTATTACTGGTATACTTTATTGATCGTATTATAGTTAATTTATTCCTACTTTTTCAATCATTAACATTAACAGATTTTTAATCCGGTCCAGACCTAAACGTAATCTTATCTAGTACCATTGACCTATATTTTTGTAAGTTTTCACATTTTAGACCACCTTACCTCCTTTATACCTATAAAATTCCTGAAGCATCTATATGACTATCCATCAAACAATTGATTTCACAAATACCTCGAATTCTTATTTCCATTGAGCTTATTTGAAACGTAGTCATTAATGTGGACTAGGCAACAATTTTATAGGAATTCCCATCAAGTATGAAGGCCACGACTAAGTGTAATGAGAGCAATATCTTATGCCATACTATGATAGTAAGTACGATTACTTAACATACATGAGTAGTTTATTACAAAAGGTAATTTAGTATTGGTTCAGAACTGCTTGTAATGTTATGGTGGTTTTAAGATGAGAATTGTGCTCTTGAGTATCGAGTAGGAGGTTCTACTCCATATCTAATAAGAAGTCTTTTTTTTTGAGGGGGAAAATCATCTAACCACTTCTCCCGTCCGGGTGAGGCGAGAGGCAGTCTCAGACTCTAACTGACTTAAAACCAAAACCACCCCGTTCCTACTCCTGTACTTGGAGACCAACAGATGGGGCCCAACAGGGCCGATGCCGATTCTGAGTCGCGGAGAACCTAACGGGTTACCGGGACTCCGGCTCGACGTGCAGGAGAAGGAACGGGATGGTTTTTAGTCAGTAAGAGTCTGACACTCCCTCCCGCCTCACTCAGGCGGGAGCAGAATTTCGATGATTTTCCCCCCTTAAAAATAAAGCTCTAGGTATATCGGTTTTCATTTAAAGTTCCATAATTTTAGTTTGATCAATAACGTAGTAAGACATCACAATATTGCAATATTAGTTTTCCATCCGAGAATTCAATTAAGCCTGTTGCCTTACTAATACTAAGTTATTAAATCGGAAAAATTATAGGAATGAAGGAAAGGAAATGAGCCAATGAGGTGTTTAGGTGATAGCAATCTATTATTACTTACTAATTACGATAAAAGCTGTGTACATGTTAAACTAACACTATTTGTAAATAAGTATTGTGAAAATGTAATATTATATTGGGTTTACAAGTTAGTGGGTGGATTTTTTTATGGAATAAGCTGGTAATCGAGCAGCCGAATCACCTGATGGTAAGTAATCGGCATCGCCCATGGACACGTGGATAAGGAATTTAAGGATTGTTGGGATTCAAGGATTGGGGAAAGAGATAATTGGGCCTCCAATAACCAGTCACTAGAAATTTTTTGATGTGTATTGGGATTTGATCATATTTTTCTTACCTATCTAGCCCGATGATTAACAAAAAAATGCATACCATCTTAAAATGCCAGCTTAATCCAACACTAAGAATTATATCCCCACGTCATCGTTACATAAAATAAGTAATGAATATCTGCAATATATCATTTCGATCCACCAGACACATATCACGTACAATAAGCAGGTTTTTCGTTGAAAACCCGGCCGCAGCCACTCGTGCGCATCGGATTCCGTTCCGAAGCGTTCCGTTATGACATAACTTTCGTTATCGTCGCGTCTCGTTCCATTGACGTCGTTGTATCGTGACGTGAACTTGACCTTGAAGATGTGCTCTCGCTTTTGTTTAAGAAAACTCGTAGTTTGAGCTTTTGTTTTTGTTTTTCTTTTTTTAATTTTGTAGAGTTAAGCTCGAATACAATCGTGCCGTCTTTTTCATTTTACAAAGAATTTATAGAGACAGAAGTATACTTAATGGCGACTAAACATTGAGAGACGTTCCAATATTTGGACATTAAATAGTGAAATGGTATAACATGTTTGTAAGCTTAGATACTGAAGAGTAGTTTTCATATTTGAAATGTCACAGAGGTCTGATTTAGTTCTGTAACTTGATTTCCCTTTCACTCTCTCATTGGGCTAGTGATGATGTCTTAGTTTCGATTTCTGGCTTAAACCTCATAATATTACTGTAAACTTTATATCCTTAACATAGATAATGCTTCCATTCTGTCATGAATAATTTTCACATTATTTTATAGCAAGTTGTTATAGATGTAGACATAAATTTGCACGTGGTTATTTAACGTACGAACTAGTAAACTACTGTTTATATTAGAGTTAAATATCAGTACCTATAGTAATATTTAAGTTATTTATAAAAGCTTTTTCTTGGGATGGGATAAGCTGGTAAAGGAGCACACGGATCACCTGATGGTAAGCTATCTGCATCGCCCAAGGACACCTGGAACATCAGAGAGAGTGACTAATCAGCAGCTGTAGCCAAATGCCATTTAGCGCTTGTCTACATGTAGAATAGAAAACCAAATTATATGGAACTGACGTAAATTTTGACACTTGTCAGTGTCATCCCCATACATTTTGATTTCTACTCTCTCTGTAGACAAGCGCTAAAGTGGCGTTTGGCTAAAGGCCCAGATGTGGCCGGTGTTCAGGGGCGGCGCTTACCATCAGGTGATCCTTCTTCTTGTTCCCAATGAAAATATTACAAACAAACTTATTATAATAGTAAATGAACGAAAGTACATTCGCTCACAGTTCAATATAGAGGTATAGTTAATGTTAGACTATCTAATTGTCTACTAGTAACCAGTTTAGTTATTTCATAACAGTCTGGCCATATATTATTATTACCGTTTTGAATTATTAATGAGTTTCATAAATCTTTTGTGATGGTTTAGATTTTGATTTGCAATCGTCTATTGTTTATATTTTGTTCGAGAGTGATTGGATGGAGATAATCGAAACTTTTGTATAATTATAGAGGTAGTTAGATCTTCATGTTATAAGTGCAAAATTATAAAGCTGGCTTTATATCTATTCCTCGAGAAAAAGTATTATTCAATTTTTTGATTCTATTTTTGTCCAACGTAGTCTTAATCTGGAATTGGTCACACAACCAGCTGCTACCCGCGATTTCGTCCGCGTAGAATATGATTCCAGTTTTATCCTATGGGAGCATTTAATTGGGATAAAAGTCAGCATACCCTGCATGTATACCAAATTTCATCAAAATCCGTTCAGTAGTTACAGCGTAACTTACTGACTAACACCCAAACATCTAAACATCCAAATAAAGAAACTTGCACATTTAAAAAATGAGTATTATAAGGAAAATAGTGATAAAAATATATGCGATACACAAACCACACAGTAAATATCTTACAAGGTATTAAAAAAATGTGTTATACCTAAAAGCATTATTATTAGATATAGACATTTAACATACTAAAGCTTACTAGTAAATAATATTAGACACCTAGCAATACTAATAACAACTACACATAAGAGAACGTTGCCAACTTTGGTGACGGTTAGCAAATACTGTCATTAATTTCTAAATTAACTCTTGCTGTAACATGTAATTGTATGGGAGACCTTCAACATGTGGCTGGTATGAGTATTACTACAAATTCCTTTGGCTAATCATTAACAATTGCTATTGGAGAATGGTTTACGTAATGGGTATGGTTAAGAAAGTGAATTAGAACTGCTGAATGACCACTGTCTGTTCATGTACATTTATCTCGAGTAACTAGGGCTTTGATGTGTGTTCAAGGTTCTACGTTCAATTTGGACAATGCGCCTTTGTTTCATGGTTGGTGCAGTTGTAGGGCCACCATGCTTAATAATGTACTGGTCAAAAGGTCCTCGCATAGATTCTTTAGCTTCACCTAAAGTCACATATATAACAATGTGTTGGTTTTGGTATCTGTTTCTTAGGCTTTACCTGTGAACCCTAAAATATCCATGAAATATAACATGTTATCCTTAAAGGTTTCTTTAGCTGCACACTCGTGCTTCCACGTTCACGGTTTATGTTCATCATTAGCTTTTGTACTTTAGCTATCGTCTTCTCACTATTATTCTGAGTGCAAAATTTATTCTAAAACTGGAACTGTGCTGATATTTAATTCTCGTTATTACACTCAAAATATCCCTAGAACGTTTTGTAGCGCAACGTTTTAGCTTAGTAGTCTCGATGTTTTCATTACTGATCGCCACTGCAAAATCTCGTTATAATGAATAAGCAGTGTACCGTCTATTCTGAAGAAGAAAAATAACACAAAGGTTACTATGGATTTCGCATTTAACACCTCATCTTACTCCATCATAGTCTGATAGGTATAATTTAGAATACAATACCTACACATAGTAATGATGGTCCCAAATCAATTTGTCTGTCATCTATATCTTAGCTAAATCAAATTTCGAAATCAAACTAACCAAAAATGTTTACACAAGGTGAGGATGCTTTTTTGAAAAAGTAGTCTGACCTTGGTTCAGTGTATTTCTCTAACGTTATTTATTATTTATTGACAATAAACCTTGTCAGTAAAATTAAATAGTGGGATGGGCCATTCCATCATTCAGTATTGCTTAATATAAATCAACAAGGACATATAAATGATAAATAGTAAGACAGTAGACGACTTTAGAGTCTAGCTATCAAGAAATATTATCAGACTATGTTGCGGTTGATACTACTTAGCCTGCTCTAACAATATTTTTAAGCCACCGTCATGTTTAAGCACTTCATCATCATCAACGGCTTATAAGTGGCCGCTGCTAATCAAAGGCTCTAATCTAATAATCTCACATGGAGAAGGTTTGAGCGTTAATCACCACATTTGCGTATGATTAGAAATAATAAGCCAGGATTCCCCTCGATGTTTTCTTTCACCATTTGTCAGTAGTGTCTAAATAATCTTAGAAAGTAAATATAACTAGGAAAATGTCACATTGGTACTTGCAATTGGTAAATTTAAGCAATTAGCTATCGACTAACAAGCAATGTCCTACACTACATTTATCATTTGGCTCTTTCACTCCCTTCTTCGTTTCCATTCTTCTACTAATTCTACTTTTGCTTCTATCTCTGTGCCATTTTCATTCAGATCCATTTAGTCACATTAATGTGATCTAACTTTCGCATTTATAATATTAGTTCTTTATTTAGTGTCCCCCTTCCGATACTTGTAAATTTGGTAAACAAACAAGTCCAAATTTTTCGATTAGTAATCTAGGATGTGCAAATATATCAGAAGTTTAAATGTCAGTTAATGATATTAATATTGTTGCTACATGATCAAACGCAATACTAAGATCACAAAAGCCTTCAATGAAAATGTTACAATGATACTGATTTGTCGGTAAAGTCAATATTATATTACACAGGTATATTTTCAAAAGTGTCAGATAACGAATTGATCAAGTGATTTCAAGCAAGCACGAGGTCAAGAGTTCAAATCTCGGGTTGAGCAAAATGTCATTGAATTTTCTGTAACAAAAACAATGTCAATTCGTTCATGCCCTATTTCAAATAGAACAGAATATTCTAGTTGTTAAACAAAATTACATATGGTAGTTAGTAAAGTGGTCAGAAGTTAAAATTATTTACAGCAGCGGGTCTTACCAAGAATACAATAGTAAGTTCTTTTAAACTCGTCGTAGACAGTTGTACAGATGGTAGTGAATTGAAGTAAAAATTGAGAATCATAAGTGATTTTTAATCTAATTGCTAAAATTGCAGAAGAAAGACTATAAATTACTACCTTATTGGTATTATGACGAATTATAATTATTAAGTTCAAGGTTACTACTAATTTATTAATTTATTCATCATTAGCCATTAATATATTCTGCCTTCAAGGTCAAGACAATAATTATTGTTTGTGGATTCTTTAGTGAATTTTAGTGCATTCTTCTAGGATTTTTAATTAACTAAGTATGCCATTTTATCTAATTTATGCTTTAGGAAATAAAAAATCTATGTCAGTTTTATTTTTAATTGAGATTGAAATACTTAAGGTAAAAACATGATCTTAAAAGGATGTGGTCTATATTTAGCACAATGCATACGACAACATTCTCGTTACGTAATGGTTTCCTGGCCATTTCAATACACGAACAGCTTAGCATAATATTAAATACTGCGAAAATACGCGTAGCACTGTCAAGTTGCACATGTATCACGCAAGTGCGAAGTAACTGATTATACCACTCAAATTACCTCAACGTGTGTAGGATGAGAACGATTTCTTATTACATACCTACATTGCTACAAAAACCCACTTAACAATTACATTGATTTTTTTATGACCAATTACCAAAACCGCAAAGCTCATTCGCCATTTATTATTACGTAATAAACATCACAAAAGTCCATACGATATCAATAAACATTGTTTTTTCATCATTTAAAAACAAAACCTGCGCAAAATTTGTCTCATATTTGCGTAATTCCGTTCGATCGGACACTTTGTCGCAGAGAGGTTGACAGTAAACAACCGCTGCAAGTAATGACATTTTGCAACATTTAATGCTCATAAAACACACTCTGTAAACCAAGGCACTGATTTTGAAAGATCAGCGCTAACTTAGTAATCAATCAGCAATTTGACAAATGGATGCTCAACGAATCGGTAATTTTATGCAATGAATTTACGAGCGACCAGAAGTTCCAGTACCTACGATTGAAACATGTTTCTGTTTTATTGATTACGGTGCGCTAATAAATAGCGATAGAACATAGTTAATTGTAATCGTGCGAGATTACGCTCGCATAATATAACTGCGTATTACGCAAAACAAAGATCGCGTACCGCCTGTTTATTGTCAAGAGTGAAAATGTATCAGGTTTCGTCACACGCGTAACTAGCGGCTATCCGCTCGCGATGCTTCTATCTGGGTCATATTATTTCGCATTTCGTAAAACTTACTTAAAGACCCATAACGTTACACCCAATTACACAGGGACAATGTATAAATTAAAACAACCGACATATAATATCATAATTGGCGTGGCCATTTATTTTCACAATCAGTTCGTTCATTCAAAGTTAAAGGAAATTCAAAACTTCATTTATTATTTTTGTCTTAAAATAACAGGTACATAAACTCAAACGTAACTTCAACCGATTAAAAAAAAATAACAAAAAGTAGACTAATAGAGTATTTAGTTCAGTGCGTTCGATCGCGGGTCGTGGAATACGAGTTCCTAGGATCTGGTAATACGACCACTATCCATGCAGGGGTATTACACGCCCCCCGTTCGTATTAGTGCTAATCTTATATTTATGTATCACATTCAAACGTCTGCTCCCTGCAGCCTTAGTAGCTATCATGATGACCATATTCGTGACCGTGTCCATGACCGATAACAACGGGGACTGGTACCTTCACTGGGTACGGCACTGGCTTCTCAATGTGGACTGGCACGTGTTTCTCGATGTGGACAGGGTAGGGCCTGTCGACGGGGACTTTCACGGGGTAAGGTACGGGCTTCTCGACGGGGTATGGGATGTGCTTCTCAACGGGGTAGGGTGCTGGTACTGGTACCTTCACGGGGTAGGGCACGGGTTTCTCAACGTGCACAGGCACGGGACGGTCGACGGGGACCTTCACTGGGTAAGGGACGGGTTTCTCTACTGGGTAGGGCACGGGCTTCTCAACTGGGTAAGGCACAGGCTTGGGAATATGTACAGGGTAAGGCCTGTCGACGGGGACCTTGACTGGGTAGGGCACTTCCTTGTAGACTGGGTAAGGAGCGGGCACATGTACGGGTACCTTTACGGGGTAGGGCACCTTCTTTTCTACTGGGTAAGGAGCTGGGACATGGACCTTGACGGGCACGTGCACCTTCTTCTCAACGGGGTAGGGCTGAGGTACGTACACCTTGACGGGGACGGGCCTGTCTACTGGCACATGGACGGGGTAAGGCACCTTCTTTTCAACTGGGTAGGGTTGAGGTACATGCACTGGTACTTTCACGATCTCCTTGACTGGGTAAGGAACATGCTTGACTACGGGGTAGGGTTGGGGAACGTGCACCTTGACGGGCACGGGAACCTTCTTCTCTACTGGGTAGGGGATGTGTTTCTCTACTGGGTAGGGGACTGGGACTTTCTTCACCACAGTGATGGTTTTGTGGGAGTGGGTGTCATGACCGCCGTAGCCGCCACCGTAGTCGCCACCGAAACCTCCGTCGAAACCACCACCGAATCCACCGTGTCCACCGTGTCCATAGCCGAGTCCGATGTC
Source organism: Spodoptera picta (assembly GCA_038387885.1). Lineage (NCBI taxonomy): Eukaryota > Metazoa > Arthropoda > Insecta > Lepidoptera > Noctuidae > Spodoptera > Spodoptera picta. The sequence goes on from JAZHFQ010000082.1 coordinate 563,730, forward strand.
GAACACTCCTCTCTTCTCGTGCTTCTTGTCGTCTGACGCAACTTCCTTGTTATCGGTCACTGCCACTTCTTTTTCTGCTGCCTTAGCTTCTTCGGCATTGACGAAGGCCAAGAGAGCCACCAGACTGGCGGCCACGAGCTGTTAACAAAGAGACAAAGTTTAATTTCCAAAACTAGAACAAATGTGATTGTAAGAATAGAATTGAAAGTTATTATCGCAGTTGACTAATTATCTGGTGCAAATATGCTTCGAGGCTCGTTGTTTTAATGACTGGTCGAGTTAACATCGGTGCAGACAACTACACACTAAGTACGCAATTTCCTTGTTGCGTAAATTGTTAAAAGTGGGACAAGGGGGTTTTGCATATCCAGGCACTGTCACAACCCTGCGGCGTAATAATTATTTGTTAGCACTGTCACTTGTTAATTTTGGTAATTTTGAGTATTTCAAAGTTTGAACACACCATGTGCCTCATGATGCTGCACTAGTAGGTTGCACTGAAGTCAGCGAAGTCCTGAATGCGAATGATGCGTGATCGTTCGTAGCTTCGCTATATATACGAGGTAAGAGCGGCCGAGCGAAGAAAAAAAAATGGCGGCACTCTATAGGACCATGTTACACTTTCGCTTTTGAGGGGGTTCGGAATCGAGCGAGCCGAAATGCTCTATATCTGTCTACGCCGAGATTCGAGGCGACCGGTTCGCTAGCAATGATATAATTTAAATATAATTAACGTAATCATCTAATGGCGATCTGTGAATGCTTTTCCTTTGTAAGGCCTCAAGGTTGCGGCGTTCATGTTTTGTTCGTGTGTTGCAGTTTAGTGGATACGTTGGCGGACATTTGATACGTATTTAGTCGATGTGTATTGTTATTGACCATTATCCTTAGGGTTTTCTTTAGTGCAGTCTTCGTTTTTGTAAATATTTTAATGAATTTCAGAGGTAAATAATGTATAGTGATTTTTAATTACAAATTCTATAAGGTGCAAATTAGATATACTATGAGACAGTGAATGTAAAAGTTTCAAGATGTTTAATTACACGATAAAAATCATTTTTACACATTCCAATGTTTTATAAATTTTGACAGAGTAAAAGCGGTTGGTGTAATTACTTTTATTTATTAACTGTACAGTAATTAACTTTATAGCAATTATCGAACTAACACAATTATTTATTTATTTGCCTACTCCAATTAGACGACGGTTTGTTGTTATTACGCTTTATGGCGTTTAAAAGTAACTTCAATAAAGCCTGGATCACTTGCTTAAAAGCTTCTATTCTTCACAAGCCAAATATCAAAGATATAAAATTGTTTAAAATCTCCCTAATATCTCATGTACCCCCTTTAATTACACCACAAATTAATCAGGAATATAAGTAAGACAATAACAATTAAACTGTCAAATACCAAGCGGTCACCGGTGACCGCAACCTATTGTTCTATAATTGTGTCTACAAAACCGGTACTCGACGAGTTAACTAACTTAATGAGTATTGAGAGCTCGATGCGACAATTATTGATTATTTTTTATTAGGAGATACAATATTAATCTTTTCTTTAATCTACGAAGGGATAGTCAGAGATTCACTCTGTCTAAATGTAAATGACACTCTTTTTTCACATCTATGTATGTATGTCACGCCCGAGACCCAAGTTTTAGGGCGTAAGCAGACACTAGGCTCATAATTCCAAACGCATTTTTTTATATTTTAAGTTGAAATTCGTGAAATTCATAAACCCGAAATAACTTCAATTATATTTTACCCGACCCTCAACACAGTTATTAAGAAATAATAACATTCATACCTACATTACATACACAGGTCTATTTCCAAGTAGAGTCTTTGAACATGTCAATTACACGGAGGTGAAGGCCGACGAAACATCTTTAAATAAATAAAATTGTGTCCGCTTGCAAAACTCATTTCGTTGGAAGTTCGCTTCAATTTGCTTATTGACAAAAGTAAATCCATTTCAGGTAATGTGAGTCATAACTTGGAAATTATAATCTAGATGACCTAATTAGGTATTACCCATTTTATTGTTTATGTATAAATCAACGGTTAAGCTACTCTATTAACTAAAAATTACGAGTTACTTACGTAAATATACCGTACGTGTATGATGTTCATAAGGAAGAGTCCCTCAGTGACTCGAAACTAGTAGAGCTTTTCTCAGTATATTTATGTGAGAACTCGTAATTTTTAGTTAATTCAGCATGGCATAGCTAAACATAAGCTATTCCATTTCTTCTTTTAATATTTTGCCTACATTTCCTATAAGATTTCAGTTGTAATTTTCTGCTAATAAACAGAAAAATATGATTAATTTTGAAATTAATAATGTTCAAACTTTTCATTCCACATTTTACGACATCGATTGACAGTAATTTAAATAGTAGAGAACTGTGATCAATAACTCTGGAGATTATGACGAACCTATATGCCAGAGACTGTATTTGTATGTTTGTAGATATGTTTTTCCTGAAGGGTATAATTATATAACCTGGGTGAATTCAAGGCCCGAGTGAATAGGTTGCTTATGGGACGACGTGCTCCATCGAAGACCGCATCATCGCTTACCGTCACGCGAGATAGTGGTCAAACGTCGGCCCATCAAATATATAAAAAAAATTATGAGGCTCAAAGTTCAACACTGGTCTATTATTGGCTGTTGATGACTTAATAAAGCTGTAAGCTCATCAATACCCACTTACATTTTGTTTAATGTAAGGTCCATCAAACAGATGATTGTCGTACAAAAACACTCAATAAATAAATCGCGTATTTCGCTAGTCATTCGTGATCTAAAGATATTAATGTCTATATCATGTTAACGCATATACAACGCGAATATCAGTTACATACAATTACAATTACAACTGTGTTTACATAAATTTGCAATATCGTGTTATCACAAAATGAGTTCAGCTGTTACATGATTAAAGAGTATTTTTTTGTTCTTTACCGACACAATTATTTATCTTTATACTTTTCTTATGTCATACGTTTTACTTGAAAGTTTACTTAAAATTCTTGAACGTAAACATTGAGTAATCATGAAGCTTTTAAATTAAAAATAAATCTTGCAAGGAAGCAATGTGTGATTTTAAATGTTTTCATTCCCTCCCCAATCTCCTCAATCCCCGAATCCCTAATAATCCTCAAATTCCTAATTCCCAAAAGGCCGGTAACGCATTTGTAACATCTTCGATGTTTCGGGTGTCCATGTCCATGTTTAGTAGAAAGAAACAAATATAAATGAAAATATTAAAACATTGGGTATACTTACATCGGATTGAAAGGCAATAAAGCAATAAATATAAGTACTTTGAACTTGCACTGTACGTGTTGGAAGCGATATATGAAGGGCGTATCCTTGGTGAAGGTATTGGAGTTTGCTTAGGTACCAATGACTTATGGCCTGTATCAATGACTAATATTTCATATCTATGTTAAAAGTGTAGTCTCGTTCTTAATAAGTGGTAGTTTTCTGAAACTGTAGGATACGTAAATCGTATTTGATCAATTGTACAAAGATAACATCCTAAACCTGACACCATATGCACACAACCTATGGGACAGTTCAATAAAATACTTACTAGGATATAATTTAGTATACGTCCATAGTTATTCATTTGCAGACATTTATTTATATGGTAGCACACAGGTTTATTAATCTTTATTTAATTTTCTAAGCTCTAGTGTAACTAGCACTAAATCATTCGTGTTCTGTTGTAAATACCTCTACTAGGTACTAGAAATATCTGAATGAGTTTTAAAATTTGCCTGCATTCGACTGCACAGTTGATCCGGTGGCTGTCATGCAAAGTGTTGCGGGCTCGCTTCCCGCACAGTACAACTCTTTGTGTGATCTACAAATTGCTTTTTCGCGTCTCTGGGTGTTATGTGTATGCGAACTTGTACGCGCACACAGGAGAAAATCCTAGGGTGGGGCAACGGTTTTTTAAATAAAAAAAATATCCCAATAATGAAATCCTTGTACCAAAATAAATGTTACCGACAGATATAAATATTTTATTATCATTATCATCAATATGTCGGTCAAAAGACGTCTACTGCTGGACAAAGACCTAACCCTGCCACCTTTATCAGGTCGTCTATCCACCATTTGCGGTTAAAATCGATATTTTAACCCTACTTACCAATAACAGATCGTCTTGCAATAATTCGATAGTCAGTTCAATGAGGTTACTGACAGTCATTTCGCCATAGAGGTACATCAACAGCAATGATTCCTAAAATGCTAATTCATGGTTACAACAAGGCAGCAAGTAAACACGACGTTAAGTAAGTAAATGACTTATGGTTATCTCAAAGTTAATCGTTGTATTGGACAGGTAGTGAGAGCAAACGTGGATTATGGAATATAAGGATATGGACCTACATTCTTTAGTGATGTCTTAAGAATTGAGCCTATTAAGAATGTGGAACAAGCCTTGTGATTGCTTGAACTGTTATATTTTGTCTTCTTGCTTTCATTTTTTTATTAATAACGATTACTTACATTAGGTACTATCATTTGTAATGATAGCTATGATAGATGATAGATAGACAGTAATAGCTAATCTGCCAAACCTTGTAATATAAAACACAGAATTCAGTTGACCAAGATCAAGTTGCCAAAAATTAAAGAGTGCCACCAACTACAATCCTTGCATTTATGCATCTCTTACACCATGTGACTTGTAAATATTGAACTGAATCAAACATGTTACCTACATAGTAAACTTTTCATCATAACATAACATGACATCACATCTTTTTATCCCCGAAGTGCTAGGCAGATGTGCACACAGAAGTAACACCCACTTTTCACTATTTATGTTATGAGTCCTATGTAATAGGGGGTGAGCCTATTGAGCATATACCGGGCACATTGAACTATTGAAAGAACTGAGATTTTTTAAAAAACCCAGTAATACTTTGCCCGACCCGGGAATCGAAACCGAGACCCCTTGCCCGGCAGTCGCACTTGCGACCACTCGGCCAACGAGGCAGTCTAGTAAAATTTTCTATAATTTTATTCCTATTTACATTGCCCCAGTATTTCTGTTGTCACGTAATTCTTGAATCTGTGTTGAACGACTTTACAGTGGGTGAAATGATAGTGTCTACGGGCGCTTGCTCAAATGCACATCGCCTACGCTGGAACTAGTTTTACAAGTAACTTGCGCTATTTGATAAGCAGATCCATGTCTTAGTTTACTAACAAGTGATTGTGTAAGTAATTAAAGAGATAATTATGTGGTATGCAGTTAGTAGTTGATATGGTGTTGAAATATATTTTAAAAATGATAGATGTGGCATTTCATACAACAGGCTGCAAGAGTGTCAAAGAACTAAAACCTTAAGTGGGGGAGAGCCATGCTTCGGCATGAATGAGGCGTCTCGACCGGAGCGATACCACGGCCTCACAGAAAACCGACGTGATAAAACGCTTGCGTTGTGTTTCGTCGTGTGAGAGAGGTTACCGGTGGCCCAGTTACCCCCATCCCCAATCTCCCAAATCCCCGAATACTCCTCCAATTCCTAATGCCTAAAAGGCCGGTAACACACTTGTAACACCTCCAGCGTTTCGGGTATCCATGAGCGGCGGCGATTTCTTACCATCAGGTGATCCGTCTAATCCCACTCACAAGGAGAGGGAGGGCTTGAAACTTGTATAAAAAATAAGTGATTCGATCTATTTAATGAAAAGTATGCAGATCCAACAACAAGGATAAATGTTCGCCCACTACGCATTTAAAAAGAACAAATAAAATGTCTGATCTCATATCAGCCAAAAGGATAATAAATAAATGCACATTTTGAATTTATATTTTTCTAAAAATGAAGAAGGTATTTCGTGTCAAGGAGTACTGCTATCTTTTTCTATCGAACCTGAGGCTAACACGTGGTGGGTGCGGTACATTTACCAATGCAAATATATTATTTATAGTTTATTTGATTATACATAAAAATTTATAAATCTATTTATAGCTATAGAATGTCTTATCAATAAAACAAGGTGAAGAAACATTGAAAAATTTTCAAAAAAAAAAACGAAATTGAAAATTCAAAAGTTACGAAAACTCAAAATCCATTAAGCGATGCGGCAATCTAGAATGATTCATACCTCAATGACATCTTGTCAGCAAACAGTTGGTGGATAACATTTCGCGTGTTATCATCATGCTCTTTACGAAATATTTACGAAATTTATAAAATCATCGTAAATTATTTCAATTTTGACGTTTCTGTGACCTTCGCTTGTGTCTGTATTGTTTCTTATTATTCTGTATTAGTGTGTGAATTTCGAAAATTCTTTGTTTCTTTGAACGGAAGTTCTTCTGCGCCATGCTTAGCATTGGTATATAAGTTTGTATTATCTCCTCATCTTGTTCCTGCGATGTTACCTATCTATTTTATTATCTTCAGATATGTGACATTGAATCGCTTGCTCTTTTTTACCGCGAAGTTTTGTTAACGTTATTTTAATGTTCATATACAATGTAACTCTAATAGAAGTGGTATTTTGATCATATGCTTCAAACAATAAAAAACATTTTTAGATAATTTCTAAGAAATGATAAGCATGAAAACAATAATGAAAAAGAATATTAGGTTAAAATTGTAGATCGCGGCCTAAGTATTTTTTTAAATAGATATTTTATGTACAGTTTTGACTTTCCTACGAATTTATTATATGTATATAGATTCTACCACGTACTTATGATAAGCATGAAATTATGAAAAGACACATGCACTTCAGTGATTTTATATTCTTTTCAAATTCAAACTGTGTATTGTATTGTATTTGAAAGATTAGAGATAGCTCCTACCGGTTCCCAGGTCTCAAATTTTTCTTTGAGGTCCGGAATTTTCAAAGTCTATTTATTTATTTCAACTAATCGTTAATTAGGCACTTTTGAAACATCAAAATTTGAATTGTCCGTCCGCCTGTCCGTCAGTGAAGCTAGGCGCTCATTCCAAAGTGTAGTTTCGAATGGAGAAGAACGAGTAAGAAATTCCATAGTTACTTTTTAAAAAAAATGTTTTTGGTAGATACTTTATAATAGCATATAGATTTATTACAAAAAATAATAAACTACTTAGTACATAATTCACACTACTAATGCAATATTTATAATTTATAAATATTGCCTTAAAAATACTTTAGGCGTAGGTACTCGTGCATAATTAAGTAATATTCCGTAGACCATTACATTTTCTGTTCAACAAGTATACATAGATAATGTGTATTAATTAATTACGTAAGTATATAATTAAAGAATTGCAGACAATTGCATAATTATTTTTAGAGGATGCTATTAGTTTAAAGCAACTCAAGGCATTCAGGTTTCTCTAGTTTAAATATCTTGTAGGTATCAGACAATTTATTATAGCAGATGACTTGTTACACACATACTATCACTTGGTAAAATATTACATGTATCGGATGGTTATAGGCTTGGCTATCGACATTCTTATAGAACTTCATAATATGGACTAACTATTGGTTTTCGATTTCAAAATTCTCAGAGATAGTTCGAAATCTAGAATAGTATGTATATGGCAATAGACTATTTACAAGATACGTAGAACTGGCGAGAAGTCGTAGGTGGGACCTAAGTGTAGTAAATACTAAGTATTTATGTGGTAATACTTGTATATGATACGTGTAACAATGCCTTCCTAGAGGAATATATGGCGAAGATTTTATGTAGAATGTAGTACATGATTTAAAGTGAAATGATATGAGTGCTAAATTGGAATTTACAGGAAAAGAAAGGATGACTAAAGAAGAGGATGAGTGCCGAATGATAGTATGGAAGAGAAAGTAGATTGTGATAGGATCCGTTTAATTATTACATTTTTCGGCTTACATATGTAATTATTTGACGAGGACCTCGACTAATTTCAAGCTATGTTAGAGGCTCATATTGATGAGCAGCATTCCGCGACCAGTGGCGCGGCGACTCGCGACAGTCGCCGCGCCACTGACATTAGTCGTAGTTCCTCGTCAAATAATTACGTGAGTAAGCCGAAAAGAATACTAATTAATTTAGTAGGTATGTAGCACTTAAGTTATACTATAAGGATGACTTTTTTAAGAGGAGAATGAAACATGAAATAATATCAAATTGAATTTGGGAATGCGGCGGCAACAGGAGTTGTATTATAATGTTATTATCCATATTAAAGCTTTCAATAACCTACTTCAATAACTATTTATCGCAACTAACGCTTAATAACCTATCAGCTTGACTTTCCTCCGTTATGTATGAAACGTCATTACAAAAGCCAGTGCCCTTTTGACGTCATAATGTCAGAGCATGATCTGACTTCCCTTACATAACCTGACCTCAGTCTGACTTGCCAACATACAATTATTATTACAGGTGTAAAGCTAACCGGTTTATAGACCTTATGTATGTTTAAATAAGGCTGTAATTTTGTATGTAAAATCATCTTTCCCTTACAGTCGAGTACGAAGAGTAAAATAGATGACAATTATTATACATATTACAAAAGAATTTAATTATAATTAGTCCATAAAAATCTTCATTCAATTTAACCTGGGAACAAAAAACCATAACGAAAAGTTTTCCTCTACGGCATGCAAATATTGCTTTTTTCTTTTTTCAAATATTCTCAACTTTTTATTCTATCCTGATATTCTCGAAGTCTCCATAGAACCATAGAATATTTAATGACTACTTATTATTAAATTTTGCTTCATAAAAAACGTATAGCCAAGACACACAGACAAAGTCACAGATACACAGCTAGTTAACGATCTTATAATTTACCTACTCTGACTCGTCAATCTGATCTTCTTAAAACAAGTTTCGATTGTAGGCCATTTTTTACAACAATTGCAATCAAGTAGACATGTGGTAGTGAATGGTCACAGGTGTTTATAGATATTTGTGCAATTTCGTGTATCGCAATTCAACCGCAGATTTTGTTGGTAAGAACTTTTTGTATCGTTGTGGTTATTTTGAATGACTCCTAGCTACATGTTTAGGTTGTTACTTACAGCTTTGCTATTATTAACTAAAATCGCGGGTTACTGACTGAGAAAAGCTACCTACTAGTTTCGAACGACAGAGGGGTTCCTCATGAGCAGCATGCGCGGTCGCGGCGACGTCGCGCAGCTGACTCTTTGCTATGCTCCTTGGTACTGCTACTATTATGAACAGGAAATTGTTCATAATAGTAGCAGTTAGATAGTTTTTGGAAAAAAATCTGTGATGCAGTTCTTCTAGTCAATATGTCAATGTCAGTCTTCGTCCTAAGAAAATTAACAAACTTAATATTACATATAGCTTTTTAACTGAGCTCTCTTGATCCTTTGCGTTTGAAACCACTCGAACAATGAAGACGGTAAATTATAACTAAATTTAAACATAACATAACATCTCTGCCTCCTCCTCATAACATAACCTCTGCCATGTTCAACATCACAATGAAAGGCAGAGGTGCACATTACAGCACTTAATGCCACTATACCTCTATAATGTAACACCCTTTTTTCACTATTTATGTCATGAGTCCCTTGTAATAGAGGGTAGCATATTGCCTTATACCGGACACAATTCCAGACGCATAGTCAGGAGTGAGATTTTTTTTAAAAGCCCAGTGGTACTTTGCCCGATGCGGGACAAACCTTTGCTCAGCAGTCGCACTTGCGACCACTCAGCCAACGAGGCAGTCTAACTAAATTTCAGTGCATGTTTATTGTTTGATATTCAGATTATGTTATTTTTACTGCATTGAATTAAGTTGTATACATAATAATATAACTGTCTTTAACCTGCCCCAAAACAATACATGAAGGTCATGGTCTCACCCAAACATTACTAAAGCCAGTCAGTAAATAATTTCACGCCAAATAAACCAACGATTTGTGTATGACAAGTGATTACAAGAAAAAATAAATTCAATCAGGAAATTGCATTTGCTACCGGTATCTTTATTTTTAGGTAATGCACTTGATTGATTAGATAGTATTGTTTATAAATAGATTTGTTAGAATTAGTAAGTGTTATTTACAGGACACTGGGTTGCATAGTAACTGCATAATTAGACGGATGCGTTGAAGTAGGATTCTCGGAATCATTTGATGTAGGAACATAAAGGACAATCCAAAAAGTACTACACATTTCATACAGTTTACTACCTAAGCTGTTGGTTTTTTAGCGAATCCAAACTCAAGCATCATCATCATCATCATCAACAGCCTATAAATGCTCACTGCTGAGCAAAGCCTCTTCTCACATGGAGAAGGTTAGAGCATTAATCACCACGCTTGCTCAATGCGGGTTGGCGATTTCAAACTTATAATTAGAAATTATAAGCCGAGGTTTCCTCACGATGTTTTTCCTTCACCGTTTTCAGTGGTGTCTAAATAATCTTAGAAAGTACATATAACTCGGAAAAAGTCACATTGGTACTTGGCGTTGGTAGGTTTCGAACCCGCACCCTCATGCATGAGAAGCAGGCGTCTTAAACCTCCGGGCCACCACAAACTCGAGCATTTAAATTAAATCGTTCAACCTTGACAGACGGTATCCACAATCGATATAAATTATCTATTTCGAGAAAACATCGAGTATCATTATAATCTTTTGATCCAAAAATATATTTTTGGTCGTGGATAACATAGCGAAGTGCACGAGTAGGAACAGGGTAGTTTTTAGTCAGTAAGAGTCTGACAATCCCTCCCGCCTCACCCGGGCGGGAAAAGTAATTGTATGAATTTCCCCCTCAAAAAAAAATCGTAACTTTCATTACAATGTTGTATGTAAGTTTTCTTCCAGTAAAATATTAATCAAAGCATTCCTAGTACTTCGTGGGACCGTTGCTCGTTTGCTCCATTATCGATAGGCCGCGACAAATATGGCGTAATAGACTTCCAAGTTACGCACTAAGCTTTAATCACGCGACGATTCTAGACCCTAGTCAGAAAGATTTTATTCTATACAACATTATACTAATTATATAAATTCTAAATTTTACATAACATAACATAACATCACGCCTTTTATCCCCGAAGGGGTAGGCAGAGATGCATACAGAAGTAACACCCACTTTCCACTATTTATGTTATGAGTCGCATGTAATAGGGGGTGAGCCTATTGCCATATACCGGGCACATTTCCAGGCTCCGTGCTACTACTGAGAATTTTTTTAAAACCTAGTAAACTTTGCCCGACCCGGGAATCGAACCCGAGACCCCTTGCCCGGCAGTCGCACTTGCGACCACTCGGCCAACGAGGCAGTCTATATTTTATGTTCAATTCAATTCTAAGTCAATTCTAAATTTTATGAGCTGTTAATAGAGGTCTTATAAAGATTAATTACAAATGAATATACCTATGTTATTGATTTTGTGGTTAATAATCAATTTTTATGATATGTAATAAACTAGATTTAGCCGTTTTCGTGGATTTTGTCTATTTTGTGGTTTTTACGCTGCGTGATTTATTGTTGTCTTGGCAAATCGTGCAATTAAATAATTATGAACTATGTAGGTATATACATTTCAATTGATCAAGTTTTTTACTAGAACCTCATACGACTAATACCTATCAAAATATATCGATCTAAATGCAAAGACAAGTCTGTGAATAAATAGGTACAATGACTTATAAATAGTCCATGTTCTACATACATATCTAAAGATGTAAATAAATACGTATACATTATATACCATTACATGCGTGATTAGATTTAATCATTTTAGTTTGTGCGAAATATTCTAAACAGATACACGGATTTGTCCTTTTGGAATAATAATTTCTATTACATAATTATGCCACAAGTTCGCTCAATTGACATAATTTACGTGACACTAGTTGCGGTAGGTTAGGTAAATGGGTTTGATAGATTTGGAGCAAAATTGCGTAGTCCTGAATCAAATTCTTTTTTTAAGTGATTAAGATTCTCTTCAGACAGATGACCTAAAATTAATTGTTGCTAGAAAGAATACAGAAGAATCCTCTCGCAAATGGTCAATGGGTCCAGTTTTGCTCAATCTATTGTGATCTGGTGGTTAATCAGATTTTTTTAATTTCTTCCTTAACTCCTGATATGGTACTCTGGAACTTAGATATACCTACGCGAGACACAAATGTTAATAACATTTTTGGGTTCTGTGTCCTTCTAGTACCATCGTCAATATCATATGCGTTATAATGGCTATTTATTAACCAATTCTATGAGTAAGACCACTGATTTGTATTTACAAGGATGACATAACTAGAAACGAGAGCTTGTCCACGAAGCATAATGATGAGGACTTTTTCTGTCAAGGTCTCAACATGTGTGTAATGAAGATACAGTTTTAGCATTAAATTGTAAATAGGCGCCATGATGCCTTTGGATTTGTGGTACAAATACGTAAATGACGCATCAATTGATAATGTTTTCAGTGAAACTATGTTTTTATTTAGAAAGAAGAAAGAAAGAAAAAAACATTTATCTTGTAAGCGATTCGCATCATAAAAGCAAAGATTATAACACAAATGAAATAGCTATATATAGTTATATCACAGCCTAAACAGAAATACAATATGAAGTAACGCTTACAATGAGTATAGATCATGTGAACAAAAAACAGATACTCTCCTTCGCCAATAACACCAATCACAAAATATCTAACGATCCTCAAACTACTAATAATAATATATAATTAGCGCGTGGCTCATGCCAATAGGGCTTTCACCTCAGCATATAGTTCTGGACGTTTCTGCTCAACGTTGGTTTTCAGGTGGCAACGTTGCCTCACGCTAGGATTAACTCACTGTGTCGTGGGTGCGTTTACAAACATACCAGATCACCTACACATGAGACGACTTATATTAAGATATATTATTTCTTTTCCCTTGTGGCGGGTTGTGGCTTTTCAGTTTGGCTCTAAGTAACAAAATTATGTGTATGTAGACTAGACTTACCGTTTTTTAAATATGTACCGTATTGTTATTTTAATTTTTTTTAACATATTATTAAGTTTATTATAATTTTAGCAGTGTCTCAACTATGAATTTAAGTAAAGGTTAATATTTTCATTATTTCAAAATTTGTAGTAACATATAACGTAAAAACAGAGCAGACTTACGAGATCGACATGCAGATCTCAAAATGTTGATCTTCCAAACACAATACCGACTTAGAAGTCACCAGCAGTACCTAACAACAAATAAAGACAAATGCTAAGAAATATAAATGTCATGATAATGGTCACTTTATTAAAAGCTGTGTGAACTACAGTTTGTTTGTGTGGGACTATTAAGCTACCAAAATGAGAAGTTACAGGTTCCCATAGCTAATATCCGTTTAAAGATAAGTATTTATAGCTCCATAGTTCTATTGTTTGTACCTGTACTGACAAAATTGTTTTGAATATTTCCTGTTAGAAGTTGAAAATATCCTCTAAGAAGATAAAATAAAAGAACTTTAACTTAAATAAACTCTACCTCTATATTCATTATATTCTCAACACATATTTATATCTTCATAGTCATACATAAATTGAAATACGTACGTCATAACACAGCGTTCCAACCGCGGCGTTTTTTCTTCACAGTGCGCCAACACTGTAGATTCGACAGATTCCTAAAGAGGTATGTCGCAAACGTTTCCCAGCAAACGGTTTTCGTGAACCGACTGTCATGCCAAGGTCCTTATTGTTCTTTTATATTGTGTTTTTATTAGGATAGGATTTTAAACTTATTGTTTAATAACATTGAGATCAGTTTCGGTTGTTTGTTGCAACATGTTCTGTAGATAGTTTTAAGTAACTTAGCAAATAGTGTTTTAGTTCTATTCGTCCATATTTGGAATTATTCTCCAATCAGACTTTATCGTATAGCATACTTTTTTAAATTATATTCTCGTTCTTTCATTTATCACACTCAAAGTTAATGAACGCAGTGTGGTAAAATAAAACACATTTTATTTTATTGTACAATTAATTCACAATAAACTATATCTACACAATTATCACTAACCTGTTAGGATTTAATCACTTTATGGTTTCATTTACACTTACTTATTATAATTTATACCCAATACAAATAGTGTCTGTGAATGAAAGAATGAAAGTCATAAAAAATATTTAAAAACATAGAGGTATACACACATATTTCTTCTTCGATGTCTTCGAAAAATATTCATTACCTTTTGGTACATGAACGTTTGAATTTGTTTAAAAAAAATAAATCTTAATTACTTTGGTTTCGATCTGCCTGCCTACCCTGACCAGTAACCCTGCCTATCCGGCTCACGAAGTTTATATTGAAGTCGAATTCCAAACCTCAAACTTTTTCCTGAAACAACGGAAAAAACAAATAAAAATCACAAATATTAGGATAAAATCCATTTTATTTTATTATTACACAATTTAACATAACAAAAAAAACATGCTATAACAATAAATACTGTAAAATAAATATTTTATATAAAACTATGATACTAAATAAAATTACGTTATAATTTTTATTACGTTTGAATCTCTACTACTACTAAAGATTAAATATTATTTTTCACTGAATAAATCTCGTCAATATTTCTCTATTACCTCTATATTGTCAAGGTAATTTTCTTTATGTTTTTGACTTACTCACGTGAGTAAGTCGACTAGTTTCAAGCCATAATGTAGTATTAGGATGACGTCGATGAGGGAAGGATGGAAGATGAAGATATGTCATAAGGCACAATACAACTCCATGGGTTTCTGGTATACGGTAGAAAAATATTAAAATTAACCCTCCTGTCGGCACCCATCGGAACGTGAATCTACGTTAGACACAATGTATGTTCTGTTCAATCCAGTGAAAAACAATATTGGCTAGTTGATATAATTATGTCCTATGGAATCTTCAAGCAACACCATAACATTGGCAGCTTCCATCTAGGCAGAAACATTCCCAGGAATCGTATTTATTAACACACGCCTGGTCGTCAGTGCATTCTGGAAACACACACATTTATTTTAATCAAGATCTTTTTCACGCTTTAGCACACTGTCTATGAAAAGCACTTCAGATAATTACATTTTTAATTCAAGTAGCGAATCCAATGCACTCCCTATTAAGAAAAATGGGCTATAAATATAAAACCTAGATAGATAGACGAGATAGCAGTCAAACGTCGGCCCGAAATATTTAAAAAAACCTGTTAAAATTAAAGAATAATGTAATTGTAAATTGATATATATTATCCTGGCGATGACCTTCACCATATTAAAATATCATAATATCAGTGTTTTTACTTTATAGGGTCCTAAAACTCAGTAGATTTTTGTAACTAGTGAAACAAGATTAATATACCTTAGGGAGCTACCTTATATCAGGGATGTTAAGGAGCTCCGTAGGGTATGCAAAAGATTTGAAAGATTTTGATTATTATCTTGTAGCATTTTAATTTTATATCCATATCCAAGTCGGAAATGTCTTGCACATACCATCCCTATATAATATTATGACGTAATGCAAAAAAAAACAAAATATATCTACCAACCAGGTATGTGCTTCAAATAAAAATAACGCGCCGCAACTAAATCCATTAGCAGCAAGTAATTCAACAGAAGTGCAATTTTAAACCACTTCATGACCACGAATCAGCAGGATCAAATTTTCTTCTCATATTTATATCCTTTGTATAAACATAGAAACACATGTCTTAACAAATTGAATCCATGTACGATATCAAAAACTACAAATTGTTACAAAAGAACATTTGCGTCAAAATCAAACAATGGATTTCACGTTGGATTTAGTTTATTCGTTAAAGCGTCTCGTGCAATGAATTAAATTGTTTGACTTTGTGATCGGTTTCACTCACTCTGTTCGGCGCCTATTAATCGTAGCGATGTTTTATAACCTATAGCCTTCCTTGATAAATGGGCTATCCAACACAGAAATAATTATTCAAATCGGACCATTAGTTTCGGAGATCAGTGCGTTCAAACAAAAAAACAAACTCTTAAGCTTTATAATATGAAGTATAGATTAATTATAGATATGATTCCTGTTTAATTCTATGGGAGCATTTAATCGAGATATAAAGTCATAAGTAATAACTAATCCGTACAGTAGTTTCAGCGTGATTAACGGACAAACACCCAACGAAGAAACTTACATTTATAATATTATTTATTTCTATTATTTTGGGGTATTTTCTATTTTTGTAATTCATTAATTTTTGTTGTAACTTTAGGGTCTATTATGATACATATAACTAAATTATACACAGGTAATCCAATGCAACTATATACCACCTGTACAGTTTCAAACTATGTAAGTAATATCGTCAATCAAAAATTATCGCCCTTAAACAAGGTTTTATAAGGAATTTTTATATTATATTATATGAATTTTCTTGAGCAGGTTCCGTTGTAAAATTTCATTACCTGTCTAATTCTTCAATCATTGTTACCTCTTATAAGTTATATTGAGGTATGTTATAATACGAGATAAGCCTGAAATATGAATGAGAAAATAAAAACGAGTTTAAACTAGGTACATTCTACATTTTAAGCAGTTATTTCTCAGTCATGTTATTGCAAATAGCGCTTGTACAGTTTTCATTCGGAAAATTGAAAGAATTTGTATAATTGCAAAAATATAAATCAATTAGAAAAGAAAATATAGGAAATTGGATTTGGTTCACAGCATTCTTTAATAACTAAATGTTACGATTTACTACGGCTGGCGTAGTAGTGTATAAGATGATTAACAGAATAATGAAAATCTCCCGATTATAACATACAAATAATAATACTCACCACTATATTTTCTAACTGTCTATAACCATCGTCTAACATTTTCTAACTGACTGCCTCGTTGGCTGAGTGGTCGCAAGTGCGACTGCCGGGCAAGGGGTTCAATTCCCGGGACGGGCAAAGTACGACTGGGTTTTTAAAAAAATTCCTAGTTGTAGCACGGTGTCTGGAATCGTGCCTGGTATATGGCAATAGGCTCACCCCTATTACATGGGATCATAACATAAGTAGTGAAAAGTAGGTGTTACATTGCATTTAGTGCCGTAATGTGCACCTCATGTCTACCCCTCCGATGACAAAAGGCGTAATATTATGTTTTGTATATTCTCTAATGGTTAAATGTGTATATATCTATTGGAGCGCTTTCTTTACAAAATATTACAATGTATCCTTACACTAAATCTTATATACTAGGTATATTATATAAAGCGGAAGAGTTTTTTTTTGTTTGTTTGAACGCGATAATCTCCGTAACTGCAAGTCTGATTTGAATAATTATTTTTGTGTTGGATAGTGCATTTATCGAGGATAGCGATAGGCTACAAAACATCACGCTACGACCAATAGGAGCTGAGCAGAGCGTGTGAAACCGCGCGGAAGTAGCTAGTATTTAATATATCCAATAAGGATCAAACATCATAATTTATTATGTTCGATGCTTATTGAAGAAACATGTTTTGTACTGTTCAATTTCTGGCATTCTCAAAATAAAGCGTTTATGCTTGAATACTGCTTTTATATAAATCGCAAGTTCGCCCCCATATGGAGTACTGCTCTCATCTCTGGGCAGGAGCGCCAGCATACCAGCTTGGACCTTTTGACGCGGTCCAAAGGAGAGCTGTCAGACTTGTTGATGATCCTATACTTACGAGCGGTATCGAGCACTTAAGTCTAAGGAGAGATTTTGCCTCCTTGTGCGTGTTCTACCGCTTGTATAATGGGTTATGTTCTGCGGAATTATTTGATACGATGCCCACGGCCACTTTTTATCATCGCACCGCTCGCCATCGACAGGGGGTTCACGCTCACTCATTGGAGCCAAAATGGTCCCGTACAGTTCGGTTTCAGAGGAATTTTCTCCCACGGACCCTCCGATTGTGGAATGAGCTCCCTGCCGTGGTTTTCCCAGTGGGCTACAACATGAGGTTCTTCAAGAGGGCGGTGAATAGGTTTTTTAAGGGTCGGCAAGACGCATGTAATGCCCCAAGTGTTGCAGGCGTACATAGGCCACGGTAACCGCTTACCATCAGGTGGGCCGTGTGCTTTTTTGCCACCGTCGTGGTATAAAAAAAAAAAAAAAATAGTATTTTTATATTTGACCTCTTTTACAAGTCTTTAAAATACAGTTAAAAGAAAGATAAAACCTTATTTCTCATATAGATAATATTCTTTATACAACTCATAATCTGTATGTTTATATCAAATCATATGCCGTTTGACCCAACACGTTTAGGCTTGTGCAATCATACACAATTTCACATCTACATTGTGAGCAACTTGTAACAACAATATTTGTTTGTTTGTGTAATTTACGAATATCTTGGTCATTTTGAAAGTATGCATGGTACTCGGTAAAGCGTGACTAGTTTTGGAAAAGAAATATAATTAAAACCCTCATATTTTCTTCCTTGATTTGAAACATTTAAGTTGGCAATGCACTCATGGTGTCTCTGGCGGCGCTGGTATAAACTACGGTCATCGTTTACCAACAGATGGGAAATTTCTGTCTTCTAATTGCAGTTTTAAAAAAGTCGTGAATTATAAAGTTTCATCGTTTGAAATAGTAAGCGAAGTAAATAACCTCTATTAAGTCTTCAGGTTCAATATTGATTTTTCACTAGATAAAATAGTAACTGATATAAATTTAGGCAATATCCCTTTCAGACTAGAAAGAGACCTAAATATTTCTTTAGAAATATCCATACAGTCAAAAGCTTGTCTTAGGAAAGACTTAGGTCCAGTCTATTTAGAATAATACCCAGACCAAATACCGTATTGTTCCAATTACAGTAATGAGAACGTATTATTCGGTTTGTTCCCACGCAACAATTAATTTATTCTAAAGTATCGATGCAGATTACAGTCGATAATATGGCGGGTAAATGAATTAATTAGTTTAATAGCTAGGTATTATGTGCACGTAGCAAGATACGTGAGGAGATTGAGCGGTTGGTTTCTACATGGAGGTTAGTAATGGATTTGTTTCCTTAAAGACACAAACAATTCCTCAAATTAAATGTTCTGGCCTTTTGATTAAGGTATCTTCATGTTTCGTTTAGTTTAGGAGTTTACTGAGTCTCAATGTTTCTTAGTATTAAAAATACGTGTGTAAGATTAACTGAAGCATTTTATTAAAATATTATTATTGTTTCTTCCTTTGATCTAACTACTGTGTAAACCTACATACAACAAAACTATGCAAGCATTGTGTTAGTTATAAAAAATGCATTGAGCAAACCCAGTACCAT
Organism: Spodoptera picta; assembly: GCA_038387885.1. Classification (NCBI taxonomy): domain Eukaryota; kingdom Metazoa; phylum Arthropoda; class Insecta; order Lepidoptera; family Noctuidae; genus Spodoptera; species Spodoptera picta. Next base: position 582,998 of record JAZHFQ010000082.1, read on the forward strand.
AGCTGAAAAAAAACTAAAAAATTTCAAGAGTTATTCTCAATTACACCACTCTTGCCGTAAAACACAAAGTAATACATTTCCTAACATTAATGTTAAGAAAAATGCAGTGATGCAATGTCGCAAGATGTCCACATTACGTATATGGAGCAAAACGTACGGACCACGTCCAGCTGGAGCGACCGGTGTATGGTGCAAGGTATAGGCGGAACTGTAGTGTTTGGCCTTTCCTTTAAAAATCAGATTATAAGTCATCGGTTATTGTCATCAATAACCCGTCACAGTGTCAACTGCTGAACTATATTCTCCTTTACATAACAATTTTTGAAAACTTTTTAGTGTGGGAGTACCATGCTTCAGAACGAACGGGCCGACTCGACCGGAGTGATACCACGACCTTACTGAAAACTGACGTGAAACAATGCTTGATTGTATTTCGTCGTGTACGTGAGGGTACCTGAGGCCAAATTAACCCCACCCCTCCTTCCCCAATCTTTCCAATTCCTGAATCCAAATAATCCTCAAATTCTTAATCTCTGTTGGAGATGCCCGGTAACGTACTCGTAACGGCTCTGGTATTCCAGGTGCCCATAGACGACGGCGATTGCTTACCATCAGGTGATCCGTCTAATCGTTTACTGGCTTATCCCATAAAAAAGAAATAATTGCAGTTAAAAATATCGCTGTTTTAAATTTATCAAAGAATGCTGCTGCTCAATTTGTCAAATCTTTATAATATTTATTGGGATACATATTCTCTAGCTGGCTGTAAAACGCTATCAGTTCACAACGTATACCACGCCACCGCTCATAAACGCAAGCCTTACAATAATTTGATACTGAATCATTATAATTGCGAAAGTCATTATGCCCCACATAGCATAGAGGGCGTTACGTGGGCTGATAGAAAAATAAAACGGATTTTACGACTTAATTAATAAAACCGTAATTGTTTTGACTTCAATATTTTAATCATTGTTCAAGAATTACATTTGTTTCACTGGAATTAAAGTGTTAATAAATATTTTACTATTTATAATTAAAATCTACTTATGCACGCAAATAAAATGAATCAACAGATCTAAGTTACTCGGTGTTTTTAAATACGTCTTTTGGCATAACTTTGACTTCAAATTCCATCCAAAAAAGTTAGTACCTAATAAAACTTTTGTCTAAACCAAAAATATAACATCAATCAAACTAACTACCAAAAGACCACCAATGAAGCTAGTTTATTTTTTCTTTTTACCTCTATATAGGTAGGTAATATACATACATACATACATACATAACTTCACGCCTTATGGAGCGCCAATTGGGACGATGACAGGGTATAAAAATTAAAAATATAATTAGTCCGTAAATAAGGTAATGAAAAAATATTAGACACGTATTTTTTTATTTTGTCGTATAATAAAACAATACTTAGATAAAACGAATCAAAGTTTAGGAGTGGGGGCTAAAACGTCATTTCTACGTATGAAATGTACGTAGAAGGGACGTCACGCGACATTTCAAATCAATATATCGTCGAAAGTATTCGTTTCTGTAAGAAAATAAAAAATAAGTGTCTAATGATTTAAAATAAAATACCAGACGGACTTTTAAATAAAAATTAGGCATCTACCCTATTGCTACGATTCTTACATACCTCTTTCGCTTCATCAACAGTCATCGGTCTTACGGGCACTTGCTCTTTTTACATTACTTCATATTAAATCAGATACAACTGCAACCTCAAAAGAAGGATGTATAACTAACTGGCCTTTACAAAAAGTCAGTTAGGTGTTGAAAAAGCAAAACATGACCATATCAATACCAAGTTTCGTAATACCTAGGTATACCTATAGATAAGTATTAACTGACATTTAGCATAGCATTTTGAAACTATCTAGTTTCATATTTTAACCTTCTTAAGTTCTATTTGACAGTTAAATAATAATATTATTGTCATTCTATTATTTTAGGTCAATAGAAAACTGTTGAGTTTACCAGATCAAGTTACAAGACGAGAGGTGTGTTAATAAACAATAAGAACTTGCTTTCAAGCATTGGTATCAATTTCAAATTCAGTACTGAATGAGAATTTTGGAAGCTGTTAATGCTTAACCTTACTGTAAATAGTATTTGGAGCATGGAGCAACCTATTTACTTGAGACTAGAAGGCACCGAGTTCAAACACTATTAATTTTCCTTCGAAGTGTTTCAAGTCTGTTTCCAATTCGCATTGACTAATGCCAATACAAACATTAGACAAATTAAATCAAGACGAAGCTTATGAAACCCATACATTGACTTTTCTATTCATTTGTTTCTTACTAATCGAACCCAGTACGTCGTGTTTCAGAGACATCTATATCTATAGTTATACATATAATAAAATCGTAAGAAAGTGAAAACTGTAGGTACATTGAATTTTTTTTTAAAGAATGCTTGAGACGTGATCTGTAATCGATATCAAAGCTAAAAATATGGTTTAGGATTATTTTTCTGTTTGTCTGTAGGTATGTCTGGGTTAAACTCAAACGGTTCAATATATAGGCTACATATTATCACACTATCATTTTCGGGGGAAGAACTGTGAATGACTATTCCACGCGAACGACGTCAGCACAGCTAGTATCTACATAAACAAGGATAATACAAATCAAGATTAAGAATTATATATTATTTAATACACAAAGGAAATTAATCATTACATAATATTTCAATAACAAACCTACTTATTTAAATGAATAACCATTTATTCACGAACATAAATAGATAAATGAATTCACCAACTAACTAATCAATCTATTCTTAATGAATTTCTAAGCTAATTAGTTAGTCACGAACTCGGAGTGAATGCGATCAGTAGTAGTCGGCTTACGTTCATTCAGGAGTATAACCTCTGTGACGTCATTGACATTGGTTGACCTTTATTCATTACGTTTGCACTGTTAGATGCTATTATCTGCATTTTATTGTTTATGATATATTTTACAATGATGCTGCAGAATTTATATGAATTTAATTTGATTTTTTTATGTACCAGACTCTTCTGATTTCAAAGACGTTTCTAAATTGCATGAAATGTTTTCATTAAACGAATTGTGAATGTTTGAGACGTAAATGAATACTTTTACATGAATTAACTGGATTATCAACTAAAATCTAAAATCACAGTCACAATTTCAAGTCGTAAAGTAGCTAAAGTCAACTGACTGATGTTAATCGTAATGTCTAATCAACATAAGACTAACCAATTATGCAGAAGAAGTATGTATTTTGCATTCTATATAACATCATGCCTTTTACCCCCGAAGGGGTTTGCAGAGGTGCACATTACGGCACTTAATACCTCTGTACAATGTAACAGAAAATGTCAAACTTTTTATGTTATTAGTCCCATGTAATAGGGGGTGAGTCTATTGCAAGTATTTTAGTACATAATTATATTAGAGTCAAAAGCACACCCTGTGCTCCCAATATCATCCAGTGAAAAGGCTATCAAACAAGCTCAGAGAGAGTTCAAAGGGTCAAGATTCTTGCAAGCACCCAAATAAAACTTGCCAGCAGACCTAGTTTAAATAAAACTGCATATTACAACAGAATAATGTCCGTAACTGATTTGACAGATGACATTAAGACGTTCCAAAAAACCGCACATCCAAATATGAGACTGTAATTCGTCAAAATGACCAGAAATACGCCATATTAAGATAATAATAACTCCCATTTTGAAACCGAGATAATTCAATGGACGACATTTTTATTTAAAAGGGTATTTTGTATCCAAATGAGGAGTCTGATACTGAACTCTTTTGAGTAATCTGTCGAGACATTGGAATTTGAACTTTAAACTATGACATTAAGGTGGTCGTGGTGTAACAATGAGAAATGCAACGATATACATTTCGATTGCATGTGAATGAGGTTAGGTTTGCAATGAATCTGCATACACTTACTGTGTGTTTCAATGTATTTTTTTGTTTAATAGTAATTTTATTGTAATACTTCAGGATTACGTTTGTAATGAATTGTATTCTGTAATAGTCATGTGAAATTTATTACTGAAGTATTTGTTAATACTGAAACCAGTTTACTGTTAGGATACAAAATAATGTATTAGTTGAAAAAAATTCTAGACCGTATTGTGAACGTGTAGTACTATAATATTGCACGGTAGGCGCGGTGGCTGGGAAACCGGCTGCCGAACAACGGTTGTAAACGCACCCACGACATAGGAGAAATAGGAGAAAATCCTAGAGTGGGGCAAAGTTAAAAAAAATTGTAATTTTGTAAACTGACAGAGTTTTTAGTAATCTTTACCTTCAGTTCCATATACCTACATAAAACAATTCCCCAGGTATATCGGTTCATTTCGCCATCAAACGTAACAGTTTGACGAGTTTAGATTTTAGGCCACATTTAAAATTTGTTTCAATATTTAAAAAAAATCCTCTACTAATAAGTATTTTGAAACCGTATCTTAGATTGACATTTGTATCTACTTTATGTAATTCAAGCTAACACTATCATAACATCACGCCTCTTATCAGGCAGGTAGTCATTACGGCACTTAATGCTACTGTACAATGTAACACCCACTTTTCACTATTTATGTTATTAGTCTAGAGGTAATGTAGGGGTGAGCCTATTGCCATATACCGGGCACAATTCCAGACTCCATGCTACTACTGAAATTTTTAAAAAAAAACCCCATCATTCTTTGCCCGACCCGGTAATCGATCACGAGACCCCTTGCCCAGCAGTCGTACTTACAACTACTCGGCCAACGAGGCAAACAATATTAGTTTTAAAATGAAATAAACTCATTAAGACTAAGCGCTTCTTTTACATGAAATATATGTAAATTAATAGTCTAATAGCTTCTCAAATAATATTATTTTGAGAATTATAACATAAGTTAGTAAATAAGTATCTAAGTAATCTAGTGTTAATGTGTTTATGTGCTAAAAGTGTTATAGGTACCATTTAGGTCTGTGATTTGATTAAGTCTATTAGGGCTGGCTAGTTGTAAAAGGCGATGTTTCGGTTTGTGTATTAAACGTAATGTTATTTTTGTTTAACATTAATTACTTATTTTCTTTTATTACTTATTGGAAATGTGCCCGGTATATGGCAATAGGCTCACCCCCTATTACATGGGACTCGTAACATAAATAGTGAAAAGTGGGTGTTACTTCTGTGTGCACCTCTGCCTACCCCTTCGGGGATAAAAGGCGTGATGTTATGTTGTTAATTACTTATTGTTAACCTCTCGCGTGTGTCTCGTACACACGTGTGTACGAAAGAGTTGAGTGCCCATCGCGCAATTGTACACACGGGTGTACGAGAATTACGCACCGATTGGATATTTTTTTTGTGACGTATATTTTCAAGTGAAAGAGATTTTGTTTTATACTTGTCAAAATTTTCAATCTTTAATAGTAAGATTTTGGTAATACATGTGATTATTGCAAAAGAGATTTTTTCCTTCATAAATGCAGAGTCAAAAGCATTACTTCGTTAAATACTTTTAACTTGAATAGGTCACGGAAAATCGAGTTTTCATTATAAACTCCTGTATAAGTTATGAGTTTGTTACGCATACCCTTTTAGGAAATTACAGACAAGTTATTTCAATTCTTAAAAAACTAGTACAATTCGCTTCTACATAAAAAGATATAGAATCGTCAGAGGCAGCCCTACTCGCACTGAATGAATTAACATATTACGTGCTAAAGGCCACCTTATACATATGTGTATAGAATAGGTTTTTGAGTTTCTAAGATTTATTGCATCCGTTGGTCTGACATTAAGATTCGTATGTTAGTCATTAATTACATTATCTACATGGAAGTATGAACTCTAATTCATTTTACTTTTTACGTAATTTTGACGGTAAACTCGTTAGCTTATTTGTTACATTTCTTTGAGTAGTTTAGAATGGGTGTATCTTGTAATTGATGATTCTAAATATCTTGCTTTTTGAGTTCTTGTAAGAGCCGCTGCCGGAGAAATCTAAAGTTCAATAGTTCTGCTGTGATCATTAAAACTAAATGAATAAAAAGAAAATAAAATACCCTTAATTATGCGTCAATGTACTCGTCCGCATCGCTGTCACCGGGGGACGTTCCCAGAAGACTGGCAGCATTGCCACTTTGAATGGCAATACTTATTTTCTGTCCGAAGAAATAGCCAGACCTCTGGTCACGTGTAAAGTCGATCAGCCTACGATCTGTATAGTTGTAGTTAATTTTAAGTTGTAAATATTTTCTCTCGTAATAATACTACAAACAAATAAATTAAATGATAGACTTCTTACACGTAAACTTTGAGGTGTCGATATCAATTCCCGGTCGTTGATAATGTTACAGAGATTTTACGAATTTTCAAAAGTTAGCATAGTTACACGGGCTGCCAAATTGGAACGGGTATATGGCAATAGATAGTACTATAACATTCGATTCAGAATATAAGTGCTTGAAAGCGGGTGTTACCTTTAGTATTTACTTTGCCTTACGCTTCAGGGAACAAACAGTGAAACGTTATGTTATGTTCATTCTGCATTACCACCTACAACAACTGAAATTCTGTGCGTGATACCTTTCCTTTACTTACTCAAACTAGTTCTAATCAAGATACCTATCAATTTAATTTATAGCCAACACAACCAAATCGTATCTGTGTTTCACTTGTTAGATATTGTAAGCAACTAAGTATTTCCTGCATTGTAAGAAATTAAAATTACTGCCTCGTTGGCCGAGTGGTCGTAACTGCGACTGGCCGGGCAAGAGGTCTGGGATTAGTATCCCGGTCGGACAAAGTATTACTGGGTTTTTTAAAATGGACGAAGTCTGGTATTGTGCCCGGTATATGGCAATAGGCTCACCCCCTATTACATGGGACTCATAACATAAATAGCGAAAAGTGAGTGTGACATCGTATAGTGGTATAATGTTCACCTCTGCCTACCCCTTCGGGAATAAAAGGCGTGATATTATGTTATGTGTTTAAATGACTTTTATTATAGATTGCTACTCAGTCTGCATGAGATAAAAACCCTGTAGGTACTCGTAATTATCAATTTATTTTATGCTTTTCACAGCGGTGGTATATTGAGTAGATCAAATAATGGTTTGGGAACATGTGTGTGCTAGTATGTACCCTAATAGCTAATTGAGGTAATCTTTAATTTAATAGTTAGTGACCAGCACTCCTTAGCATATTGTAAACTATTTACTATTGACAACACATACATACATACATACATAACTTCACGCCTGTCTCCCATGGGGGTAGGCAGAGACTATGGAACCCCAATTGAACTACGATTCTTACATACCTCTTATCAACTTTTTAGCTTCATCAACAGTCTTTTCATGCATGCTCGTCGGGTAAGGGTACACAGGCCCTATTAAATATAACAATCGAATCATACCTCTATAATTGAAAGTTTCCCTGAAGTTTACGCATTTACGCATTCTCCTAGTTTTATTTCGAAGACCAGCAACCAAACTTGTCGGTAATACAAACAGCTGAGCCCATGACAGACCCCAGTAGTCACAAAATGGTCGCCGTAGCCGAAACCTGCATGGAGGATTATTACAAACATCTGAAACTTGTTTTTTTCTATGGGATAAACCTGTAAACGAGCCGACGGGTCACCTGATGATAAGCAATCGGCGTCGCCCATGGACATCTGCAACGCGAGGTGTTACAAGTGCGTTACCGCGCTTTTGGGCATTTTGGGGATTAGAGTTTGAGGATTATTGGGGATTCATGGATTGGAGAGACTGGGGAAGGATGAAGGGGGAATTGGGCATCCGGTAACCTCACTCAAATGACGAAAGCGTTGCTTCACGTCAGTGTTCTGTGAGGCCGTGGTATCACTCTGGCAGAGCCATCCCATTCGTGCTAAAGAATGGCTCTCCCACACTTAAATTCTCCTTTAATTATATAATTGAATTTATATACCTACCTATGAATGTAAAAAAGACTAAAATTATCTTCAGCGTAGAAATCCATCACAAAGACTGTCTACAGTTACATATGAAGGTAACTCTCACTTTTATATACTAAACCAGTTACCTACTTGAAAGTATTTAAGTATTATGTACCTAGTATCTATATACTCAATACATAACGCTTCTAATAAGAACAGCAGGGGTGTGTCACAATAACGATGCAAAATAAAAATAAAACCGACGCATATATTTTTTGTTCTACAATGGCGTAAGTCATTGCGTCAGTCCATCCGTTATTTTAATATATCAAGTGTTAAGCATGTACGTTTATATTGTGCTAGCTTCTGCATGTGGTTTTGTTTCCATCGATTTGTTCAGAAGTGGCTATCATTTACTATTAAGTGTACCTAAAGAAAATTATTTTATTGATTATCACGATGCCATATATATATATATATATATACAGGTATATATATGAAACTAGATGCGTAGACATAATTGTAAGTATTTAGAGCTGTTATGTTCATAAGTAATTTGGTCATCAAAAAAACCTATATTCAGAAATTATTCAAAACAATAGTAAATATAATTTCAATATTTTCCTGTATTAAAAACTATTCTATCAACGATCTACTTCAATGTGATGGACTGACAGAACAATAACTCATACACATAGATCGCACGCACACACGGACAATTTGCACAAGTATATCAGCTATATTCTATACATACATACATAGTCATATATATTATATACTTTTTGTTTTTATTTTGTCTGTGCCTTTCGGTAGCGTGTGCGTAATAATGAAGACAGACATTTGTTACACATACTTAATGGTAGGCAGTTTCGTTGATAAGAACGTTTCTTTAAATACTGCTAGTTAAATGTTTAATTTTTAAGCTGCAACTAATGATTCTAGAAGTATTTTTCCATTTATTTGCTAATACTTCACTTTAAATGCAAGTTGATACATTATTACATAATTCGATCGGTCAAATATATAATATACTAGCGACCCACCCCGGCTTCGCACGGGTTCAATATTCATGTTAAACCTTCCTTAAACTGTCAAACACCAAGCGGTCACCGGTGACCGCAACCTATTGTTCTATAATTGTGTCTACAAAACCGGTACTCGACGAGTTAAGAATCACACTATCTATTAAAAAAAACCGCATCAAAATCCGTTGCGTAGTTTTAAAGATCTAAGCATACATAGGGACAGACAGACGGCGGATAGCGACTTTATTTTATACTATGTAGTAATGATCTATAAATTAGAAAATAAAAGCACAAATTCTAGTATCAATAACAAAGGCATAATAATGGATGTTAGCCTTGTAAGGTACTCACCACAATATCATAGATTTAAAAATTCTTATTTAAGCTGTTTAATAATTAAATTCATTGGCTTTTGCATCTCATTCTATAAACACTGGAGCTAAATTGTACGCAAAAGATCCTTCGTCTATTTTGAAGTCAAATATTTTAGATTCTTCTAAGGATCTAAAGGATGCATTTTGTAATAACTGTAATCTTACTGTCATTACAAAATATTCCTTAGCGAACACATCGAACGTCCAACCACCAGGGTATGCAATGTATCTATCAAGCATCAATCCAGTATGCAACTTGCCACAAATCAATAAAACCTCTACAAGAAACTATTTATACTTATGAAGCCACAACCAAGTTTCTAAAGTAATCTTTTGTGGTTAAATGCTTTTGCACACCAAAGTCTTTTTAGCTTAACACATTCTCATACATTGTGACTACAAGTTTTGATAAAGTTCAAAGTAGTGAATAATTACTTATGTTTCGATTTGATTTATTAAATCCTATCTTACTTCATGCGGAACGTAGTTTAATTTTTTAATAATAGTTTAGATAGACTTATAATCTGCTTTGAATTAGAATTAGAATGATTGGTAGGACAACTATTAATTTGTAATGAATCACAGTTTTATAAAGTAAATACTAACATAACATCACGCCTTTTATCTCCGAAACGGTAGGCAGAGGTGCACATTACGGGACATAATGCGACTGTAAAATATAACACCCACTTTTCACTATTTATGTTATGAGTCCCATTTAATAGCGGTTGCGCCTGTTGCCATTTACCACATTTCCAGACTCCGTGCTACTACTGAGAGTGTTTTAAAAACCTAGTAGTACTTTTGCCGATCCGGGAATAGAACCCGAGGCCCGGCGGCAGTCGGCCAAAGAAGCTGCATTATAATATAAATAATAAGACCTATTGTCTAAAGATCATCTAACCAACCTAACTATAAGCAAACGATTGCAAACACGAATTAAATTCACGTTTTCCTCAAATCACTTTATATATTACCTAATAGTACCTACTACAAGATACTAATACTATAAGACGTTACGTATGAGGTCTATTTCTTTTTACGCTCATTAATTAAAGTTATCTGTTCAAAAAAGTGAAAGTATCTAAAGAGATTTGGAAACAACTCCTGACTGAAGTTCCATCCTTTTTTTTGAGGGGAGAAAATCATCTAATGACTTCTCACGCCTTGGGTTAAGCAAGAGGGAGTGTCAGACTCTTACAGACGACGGCGCGTCGCGTTCCGTGCGTGCCTCAGTGAGCCAACCACCACAGATGGCGACAAACAGGGCTGATGCCGATACGGAGCCGCGGAAGACCTAATGGGTTGCCGGGGCTCCGGCTCAAAGTGCAGGAGTAGGAACGGGGTTGTTGGTAGTCTGTAAGAGTCTTTTTTTTTTGAGGGTGGAAAATCATTGAATGACTTCTCCCGCCTGGGTGAGGCGGGAGGGAGTGTCAGACTCTTACTGACTAAAAACCACCCCGTTCCTACGCCTCCTGGTCTTTGAGACGGATCCCCGGTAACCCGTTAGGCCTTCCCCGACTCGAAGTTTCATCCTGCTGCTGTGTTTAATTATAAGTTACAACCTGAGGAAAAGAGACATAAAGTGAAAATAAAATGTCAAATTGACGGTTCCAAAGTCAGTGTTTAAAATCATGTCTTTATTCAGTACAGTGTAAGGATCAATGGTAAGCATATCGTAAGTTGGTTGATAAAAAACTACATATATATCGATCGTGTGTACACATTTTTATGTTGCGAGCAACACCTAATTAAAACCACAAGATGGCCTTGTTTGAAGAATCAAAGATAGACGTACTGGTAAAAGTATGTTTGTTCATTTCATAAATAACTTTTAAGTACATACAAAGAAATCATTGTCTGTTTATAATAAAATAATGTTCTATGATTATGAATTAATGTAGCTGCTGCGCAGACTTTCTTACACCTTTCTATCTATCTCTTACTCCCGCTATACAATATATTGACGTCATAACTTTTATTAAGTAAACCGTAGGAAAATAATTCTTACAATAATGCATTAGAAAAGAGTTAACAAATTACCTACATGATACTGAAAAAACTCACCCCTGTAGTCACACGAGCGTAGCAAATGAAAACATGTAGCACTTTGCTACGTGCTACGCCGTAGTTCGCTACGAAAAATATATTAACTTTATCTATGATCGGAAAAATCTTAGACATTTAATTACCCATTTCCCTCTGATACAGTACATTAACGTTTTAAATTGCTATGTGATTAGTGCGCCCTCTACCGTTGTCGTAGAGAACTGCACAGTTATGAGCAAACCACGGTCACCTATACTTTCTAAACCCTAGCGTTAATGTGGTATCAAATTATAGCTTATATTAGCTGCGGATAGATGGCGTTGTGCTTAGAAATGTTTGTGATAATGTGCTTAAGGAGGTAAGCAGTATTGTGTAGTAAAATCAATATATAAAATGAATGGAGGAAGATGAGAGTGTAAGGAATAGCTTTTTTAGTTTAATACAATTTTTCTATGAGAGCTTTGTTACGAGAACCTTTTGTGTCGAACTTGAACAATAGACATACAGTTTGTAACATAATGTCATTGTTATTTTCTTGATACTACGAAAATTTGAAGTTTTATTTGATAAGATTTTTTTCGTGAGTGTAAATAGTAATCTGTATCAAAAATAGAAAATATCTACTTTATCGTAAGTATTACCGAAATAATTTTTGTTCACATCATAAATGACCTTATATCTAACAGCACAAAACACAATATTGGCTGCCTGTACAATCCTTGCCCAATTACATCAAAATACATATTTTATCTGTTCCACTTTTTACTGACACAAAACAGTCTTCGTTTGTTTTATAACATTGCACTACCTACTTCTTTCGCAACGAAAACATATTAAAAGCATTTCCCATGCAACTTGCAACGAATTACACTGGCGGACAAACAAAAGAACAACACTACTATATTTGCACACTTAACCAGTAATTATGGTTACATAGAAACACATTGCCTCATTTATTGTTTAGTTGGTTAAATGGTTGCAACTGTGGTTCCTAGCTAGGAGTTTCGGGTTTGATTACTGCGTTGGAAAAAGTAGTTTTTCTTATCAAGTCTAGTGTATGCTAATCCGCGGGAGACTTAAGGGGTTGCCAGGTCTCCAGCTCGAAGGGCAGCAGTTCCTACGAACGGGGTGGTTTTTAGTTAGTAAGAGTCTGACAGTCTCTTCCGCCTTATTGGTGATATAGTGATTCGGTGATTTTCCCCCCTGAAAGAAAAATGTATGCTAATAGGTGATGCAATGATACGAAACTTATTATTTAACATTATTTTACTACTACAACGTGTATGTTCCGTATGATAAATAAGTTGTTATCGCACTAATTATCATCAATGAAACGTCTACTGTTTGACATAGTCTCCCTCTATAGAATAATAAAATAAATATACGTGTATCTCTTCTAAATACATATTACAATTTTAGGTAGGTGATGAAAAATTGGAACAAGTGAATGAATTTGTGTATCTGGGATCACTATTTACGAGAGATGGAAAGTGTGACGGGGATATTGAAAGGAGAGTGAAAGCGGGAAATAGTGTTAATGGTGCTTTACACTCTGTCATGTCGAGTAAAATAATATCCAGCAAAGCTCGACTTGCTGTAATGCAGTGTGTATTGACACCAACACTTATGTATGGTAGTGAATCATGGGTGTGGCAGAAGAAGCATGAAAGCAGGATTAATGCGGTGGAAATGAGAGCCCTAAGAAGTATGTGTGGACTAAAATTGAGTGATCGAGTGAAAAATAGTGTTATTAGAGAAAGGTGTGGATTGAAAGATGATGTAGTGACAAGGATTGAAAAGGGAATGTTACGCTGGTTTGGACATGTAGAAAGGATGGACGAAAGTAGAGTAACGAAGGAAGTATACAGAGCGGATATGAATGGGGCCGTCGGTAGAGGGCGCCCTAGACGGACATATAGTGACCAGATTGGCGATATATTAAAGAAGGGCCAAATTAAAAGTACCCTTAACCGACGAGCATGCATGAAAAGATTGATGACTGTTATTGAAGCGAAAGAGGTATGTAAGAATCGTAGTAATTGGCGTTCCTTAGTCTCTGCCTACCCCCATGGGAGACAGGCGTGAAGTTATGTATGTATGTATGTATTACAATTTTATATTATGTAGAATCTTATTGAGCAATATGCTTAGCACTTAGCCGTAATCACAACTTGATACCTACAAGTAATTATAATTAAGGCTACTTTTCCTACTTTGTAAATTGTGAGACAGTTCGAAGGAATTAGAAATTAATTTGTGGATTAGTTTTAGTTATTACAAAACTTTAGCGCAGATTGAATTAGGTTAAGTATTTTGTAATGAATACGAAAAGTGATTCTAGGATTATAGAAAGACAATCGAATGCTAAATGCACCGATATTTTCGATTCATACCTCGTTTTTTTTTAATTAGCAAATTCTTTGATTCTTCTTAACTTAATTTTAAAAACAATAGTGAACTTAAACAGAGTAAATCGTCAGTATACCATTAAAAATTAACAATACGTCAAAAATTTCTTGAACCTTTAATCGAGAAACACAATTATAAATCTAATTAAGTAACATTTAAATAAAATGTAATTATCAAATATTTTTTATTGCACACAAATTATGTGCAAGTTTTTACTTCCTCATGTGTTCACGAATGCGTGTGAGCATGTAACTAACAATGGGACAAAGAATGCTTTGTGCTGTGTAGTAACACTGTAATAGAGGTACATATGTACAAACATACACGAACATTTGAGTTGCAGTTAGATATGCAATGGCTGGGAACCTGTGTATTTTGTGTGACTTCATACTTCTTACATGACATGCGGAAAATAAAAGATCAGTCTGTAATTTTGGCACGCAATGCATTTGTCAATCGATTTCGCAATTAATGCTTCTTTATGTAGATATTTGTCATAGAAATAAATCTTTAATTTTCAATTATGTTTTTTGTAACATCATTTTATTGAAATTTGAAATGCACTACGCGGAAATGTATTAAAACAAAGATGTTTAACTTCACTTACTCGTTCTCAGCCTATCCTAAGCTAACACTTGATGCATCGGATCATAACTTTATCCATATTGTCCTCTATCAATCATCCCCTTTCATATCACATCTTGACACAATCCCGCCATTGATGTATATTCCTCACACGCATTACCTACATAGATAATCAAAATTGAATTTAAATCGTGAAACATAAACGTATTCTATAAAACAAACATGCACTTGACCGAGTTCTATGAGCATGTCAAAATTTAGAAGTAAATACAACAAGGTCACTCGGTATATGGTCGGGCTACTCCACTTTTGTTAACCTTAGCCATCTTACGTAAAAGCGATTCTCACGTAACGTACCACCGCTGTGAGTAGCGACTTGAGACCATTTTTTTTAAGATGATCGTTTGAAAATTGTACGGAATTTGTGTTGTATATTGTATATCTAATATGATTTTGTTTTTAATGAATTACTTTATACGGTATATGGCAATAGGCTCACTCTCTATTACATGGGACTCGTAACATAAATAGTAAAAAATGGTTGTTACATTGTACAGTGCCGTAATGTGCACCTCTGCCTACCCTTTCGGGGATAAAAGGCGTGATGTTATGTTATGTTATAAAATACTTTGTCAGACTTTACTAATACTATTTTGTATTTTTGTATTCCATGATTGAATTTTTTTAAAAGAGTTTAGACATTGTTCCTTTAAACAATTGTCAAGTTACAATGTAGTCTACTGCTATGTCTATAATGTAACTAAAATCAGTTTTATAATAATTGTAGTTTTCCAATATGCATTTTATTTAACTCTATCTTTATTGTCAGTGAGGAATTGAGTTTATCAATTTTCAATCCACATAAAGTAATAATTAATATTATTGTAATATTTTTTTGTGATCATGTCTATAGTGAACGTGGTCATTCTTTTATAATGGCAACAATTCTTACAAATAAAATAATATTATATTATACAATCGAATGGCAGTAAGTGAAGGTCAGCCTTTATGATTGTTTAGGTACATACTCCTGCGCATGTCCATTTCCTCAATCGATCGATTATTTCCTTAACCAAATTTAAAAGGCCCACAGTTTTGGAGGCCAATCCAATAAAATGCGCCTTAAAATGGGGAATTGTACAAAATGCGTTTGTTGTTAATGCGTTAAGATTTCTTCCTGATAATTGTTTCTGTGACATTGTTTTGTATGTTTGCATATACAGTGTGTTAAGTTAAACGAGGGACTTATTGAGGGAGGGTATTCAGTATTCGATTCTCGTCCCGAATATGTAAAAAACCTATAACCAAAATTTTTGAAGTAATTGTCCAATAAAAAAAATCATCATGAACACTGAGCGCGCAACAAGTGAACTTGTAAACAGAAACAGTACTTACATAAAGTAAGTCGCGTTGCAAAACATGCGCCGATCTTGCCGAAAAGGATAGAGTGCGCTTAAGCCCGCTAAGCCGTAACCCGTAAGCGTAAGCGGAAGCGTTTTTATGGTTCTGTCTGTTATTTATTAGTGTTTTCGTTTTGTTTATATGTTTGTTAGGTTCATGTGAGTATACACTATTATGGGTTTGAATATGTCCCTCGTTTAACCTAACATACTGTATATGCTTCTTTTAAATATCTACGTTATTTTAATTCATTCCTACAGTACAGTGATAGTCGATAATTAAACAAAGGAAATTTTAATTAATTATTTAATTTTTTCATAATTTTTACATTGACCTTAACCTAAAATGGTAACCTTTATATCACTACGTACACGTACGCTCATACATGCATGACATGTTTACATATAAATATACAAAAATGATGTGTTTACTTTTTGCTGGTGTCCCGGCCAGTACTAGGCGAGATTATAAATAATATTTCAATGATCGCTTGGCGGATGAAAACTTTATATTAAAGCTAGAAGTATTTATTCTAATGGCTGTAGTAAGATCCTCCGAAACTCAAGTGGCTGGAGTGATCGTGGTCGTGCTCACTGACGAGGACTGGGACCTTGACTGGGACGGGGTAAGGCTTCTCGACTGCCACTGGGATGTGCTTCTCAATGTGCACAGGGTAGGGCCTGTCGACGGGCACCTTCACGGGGTAAGGCACGGGCTTCTCTACCGCGTAGGGAACGTGCTTGTAGACTGGGTAGGGCTCTGGAATGGGCACCTTAACTGGGACGGGGTAAGGCCGGTCTACATTGACGGGGTAGGGCCTGTCGACTGGCACATGTACGGGCACTGGCACTGGTTTCTCAACTGGGACTGCGACTGGGACGGGCTTCTCAACAGGGTAAGGAGCAGGTACGTGTACGGGGTAAGGCCTGTCAACGGGGACTTTTACGGGGACACCAACGTGTTTGACTACCGGGTAAGGCTGGGGAACGGGAACCTTAACTTCGACTGGGTATGGCACGTGTTTCTCCACGGGGTAAGGCTGGGGCACTGGCACCTTGACGGGGTAAGGAATGTGTTTTTCAACAGGGTAGGGTTGAGGGACAAGGACCTTCACGGGGTAAGGCCTGTCGACGGGAACGTGGACGGGGTAAGGTACCTTCTTCTCAACTGGGTAGGGGGCTGGTACATGGACTGGGACTTTGACGTACTCTTTCACGTGAACTGGCACGTGTTTGATGACCTCGTAGGGCTGTGGTACGGGCACTTTGACGGGGTAAGGCACGGGCTTCTCCACGGGGTATGGGATGTGTTTCTCGACGGGCACAGCGTACGGAACACCTTTGACGAGGGTGATGGTCCTCGTGGTGTCGGAGTGGTGTCCGAGATCGATAGAGCCGTAGCCGCTGTAGGCGTGGTCATCGACGAAGTTGTATGCTCCGCCGAGTCCGTGGCCACTGCCGAGGTAGCCGATGTCTAACCCTTGAATGCCGTATCCATAGCCGAGGTTCAAGAGGCCACGTTTGTCCAACTTTTTGTCCAATGGCTCCGCCTTTTTTTCTGTCGTCTTCTTCTCGCTGGCAGCTGCGGCTGCTACCAGCAGGAAAACAAAGCAGAACTGCGAACAAAGAAAACTCATTAAGTTTATGACTTTATTTAATATGTAATATTTATGCACTAATTACTGTGCCGCTGTAACCGTAATACTATGACACGTATAATAGCAAATGCCTACTCAAGTGTGTAGAAGAATTCCGTGTAAAAATTCGATTGAAATATTACTTAGACATCCTAGAGAGGAAAATGACAATGTGACTAACTTGAAGGAGAATAATAAAAATATAACACAGAGACACTATAAATTGATACAAGTATAAACTCCTTGTTTAATTATCAAAAACCAAATAAAAGAGTGTCAAAAACTTTTATTAAAATTCTGAATGTCATCAGAAATGGTCCAGTTTCGGAAACGATATTTAAAATCAAAATTACAATACTAATCCGATAACAGTCTATGCAATACAATATCAATAGTCTTTTATTCAAATGTCATTTTATAAAAAGAACCTCGTTAGTATTCATGCTCATTGTAATCGCTTCATAAAAAAAGTAATATGTCAATCATATGACTTAATAATGTTACCGAAAATGCATTATTGATTCATAAATCGGTGTAATCGTACTAGAAGCATCGAAGCAAATCGTGTCAATACACCGTTATATAATCCTTCGTTAACGTATCGTGAACGTTATAAATATGCACTACAATATTGCAAACAGTTATTTGTAGTTTATCCAAGTTGTGCAACCGTGCAAGCAAGTCACATGGAAATGACTGCAACTAATAAATATTATTACGAAATTTGTTTACTATTGAGCTATTTATGACCATTTTATAGGCCTATAAATAATTTAAGTATCCACATATAACATTAGAGTTAACTAGAACTTTCTATCACTTATATCATAGTCACTTGATCCTTAGGGTCGATTATATCACACTCGGTAATCCTATTCAAATTCTCAATTATGAACGAACAATTGAACAAAGAATTAATCCAAGCTTAATTCAAAGCCATTCAATTATGACCCCTATTATTACTTAACACAAGATGTGATTATAGACCGTTTTGTTAGTTTACGAAACACCCGGACAACATCTTAAATTAAGTGATGTACTGTTACGTAGTTAATGTGACCTTGGTTAATATTACCTCTATATTAAAAAATTGATCAAAACAAAAACAATTGCAAAATCGTAAATTATTCAGTTTAAGTTCCTGTTATATTTGCTAAGATAATCTAGAGGTAGAATAGTCGTAAAACAGATTGTCAATATAAAACCTACACATTTCCCTTCCAACGTTCAAATTCTACATAGCAAAAAACACACAAATCAACCAAGAAGTTGAGAAATATCCCTCTAAACCTGTACATCATGCAATACACATTTAAACTGTCAAATACCAAGCGGTCACCGGTGACCGCAACCTATTGTTCTATAATTGTGTCTACAAAACCGGTATTCGACGAGTTAAATAATATCATGCTGTGTACAAAACGGGCCGGTAACTGTTCTATAATCGTCGGTCACAAATGGCTTAGTTATGGTTAAGTTCTGTGGTGCAACCCGGCCTGAATCAAGAATACTTTGTCTCATTTTCCCAGCATTTTTGTTTGGTTTGCTTCATGCAATTTCGGTACAATGCTGGTCTGATTTGACCTTGCATTGTCTCCGGCTTCAACATTACGAATTTTGCTAAAACATCTAAAGAATTCGCATTGTTTTCAATTTTGATAAGTATTTCAATTATGGTCACTGACATAAGTAAAGCAATTGTTCTTTGCATATTTTTCGAGCAATTTTAACTCGTCGAGTACCGTCATTATAGAACAATAGGTTGCGGTCACCGGTGACCGCTCGGTGTTTGACAGTTTAATGTCACATATTTGCGTAATGAATACCACAACGGCCATATCTATTTACCTACACATCTACGATTACAAAACCTGAGCAGTTGCTGGGAACGTATCATTACTACGACATAATGTGTAAGGTACCTCACGGACGCGTCATAGTACGTAACTAACTCCCTGATTAAATCTCCCTTATATTCAAAAAGGACGTAAATTGCAGTTTCAAACGCATATTTGTAAAGTCACATGCGACATCATCTGCCTGGAAAGTAGTAGGTCTGACCTCTTTACCACGTGGAGGCAATAAAACATTGTTTGTATGTAAACAGCGCACGTTTATGACGTTAGATTTCTTATTTGAGTAATAGGTGACACAGATTTGACAGATGCGTAATGAAATAGTTCGGCCATCTTTATGTTGTGGAGATTCACTTGTCATAGCCAATCAAATGTGTTGTAATGTTAGAAGTTATTGACGTTTGCGTCACCGTCGATTCTCAATAGTTGAAAATTGGATCGCAAACATTTTCATTCGCATTATTTTGACAGAAAAGATGCTAATCAGTTAGAAAAGAGAACGGGGTCGGCAGCGGCGATCGGGTTGCCTCGGTTAGTGGCTCGTGGGATTATATTACTTCTATGGTGGTTTCGCAATCCATGAAACGGGTCACCGATACTTTGCTAACTACAACTTTTGCGTTCAATGAAACGTAGACGTTTGATCACAAATCGATGCCGACGTTTGTATTATACTTCTATCAGATATACGAAATTTCAAAGAGTCGCATTTCAATGTTTGTTGTTGATTTCTATATAATAATGTTTCGATGATGACTTGAGAGACCTACACTTTTTTACACAACAATTTATTTTTATCTATAAATTTTTCTAGTCTTTTTTTAGTCTCCTTTTAACTCTTAATAGCTGTCTATTCAACGCCAATATCCTGATTTGTACGTGCAAAAACATAAATAGTAGGACACATTGCGACAAAAATAGCTACCATACAGAATTGTGACCCTACTTGGTCAAAGATCATTTTAGAGACCACTAATATAGCAAAACGTGCTCGTTTTTAATTTTCTTATGTAATATTATGTTACTACGGTACACATTGACCTGAGTTATGACATAGTAACATCTTGAACATTAATCAAACTTACGATATAACATGATATTAACTCTTGTGGAGGTAAGATTGAGAAATTGAGAGCGATTCAATGTTAACGTGAGTTTTTATTGACTTCTTTTATGTATCCAATTAGTGTTTTATATTTAGCTACTGTTTAGTCATTAAAACTGGACTATTTATAATTTTAAATCAATTTAAATTCAATCTTAATATCCACGAGCCGTTACGATATATATAGAAATACCTAATGCTTAGTATCGAGCTTTGTACGCTATGTAAGACGAGCTATACATGTAGATAAGTATAACTGTAGTAAAACTCCTTTTTATAACTACTATATTAAATTACTATTTTAAAACTCATTAAAGTAATGAACTGCGGAAATTACGTTCGGCTAGGATTTTCATGGATTAATGTAATTTAGATGAAATTTTCTTTGTATTTTAAATTTAAATGGCCGCGGAAATGTTTACCTAAAAATTATAACGACTTAATTTGATTTTATCTTTATGTTAAAACTTAGACTTTTAATAAATAATTTAGCAGTTCTATGTGTAAATGTAAATTAGTGCTTTTCTCACGGGTTGATTTTAGAACCTTGAATTTAAAAATAGATCTGATTCATAGATGACACAATTTATTCTTGTTTTTATGACTCCTTCATTTGTATTTGTTTTCGTGTCTTGTTTATTTTTCTGTCTTATATTTTCTCTCGTGTCTTTATGCAATTCGCGCATTAACTGGGCGTTGCATTGACTTATTCCTTCCTGGATTGTCTTCCTAGTAAAACTGGACTGAAACCTGTTAGTGTTGATCGAGAGTGAATTCACTATTGTGACGTAATACACGAGTAGATTACTCATCAGCAATGCCCGTAATAATTTTGAATTCTATTTATTGTGATTCGAGGATTTGAATTTCATTATCAGTGGGCCGCTTTACAACGGATTTTGCGTTTGTGTTTAAATTGGAAGTTTAGTAGTTGAAAACTTTGATAGTTTGTTTTGTAAACTAAATATATTTTAATATTATGTTTCGATGTAGTCTTTTGTCTAACCTAACAAATAGATTTAGATAAAGAAACTAGTGGTCGCTTCGTATTGTATCCGAATTGAAACGAACAGCAAAATGTTGACTTCAAAAAAGTGTGTTACATCCCGTTTTGCACTAGAAAATTCTGGTGATATTAGACATAGAACCTGTTTCACCATTGTCCAAACAAAAAATAATTTGAACATTAATTTACAAACTTGGAAAAGTCACTATAATTTTGTAAACTTAGCAAACAATGGTATAACAGGCCCCACGGATCACTTTTTCACAAAAACACGGGACACACTATTTCACTTTTTTGAAGTCATCACTTGCACAAACACTGCACTTCACTCACTCACCGTTGTTTTCATATTGCCTCTTCAACGGTGGTTGGTGTCGGGAATCGAACTGGATATTCTGTTGAGTGTGTTGTGTGTTTTTATAGGTGGTTATTTGGCGATACTTTCGCCATTGCCGCCGTAGCGGGAATAGGCTGTTTTGTGTGAAGTCCTTCGTATTCGGTCAGCCGTCGTACAGAAGACAGACGCGCCGCGCGTTCGGAATTTAAAAATAATAATTCGAATAATTCTTCGCTCCAATTAATTTTGTAAATAATAATTCGATGATAAATAATAATCGTTCCGTGTGTATGCACTTTTTTTTAATAATATTGGTATATTTTGATTAGGTGTGTACCTAAGTACGTGGATTTTGCAATTGCATTTAAAATATCTCGAAGTAAACATTAGTGTTTCCGTTTGATATTTCAATACTGGTTGGCATCCTGTACAGAGATTACAACTGTTATAATAATTACAGTTCGCCTTACTTAGGTAATAGATAGGGCTGTAAATCAAGTTCTGTTTTCCGAACTAATCAATTTAATTGTTTTTAGTGCGTTACAAATTGCTTTTGTTGCCCATTTTCAGCAGGTTGTGCTTTATACAATACTGTGAATTATTGTATTGGATTTATGTATTAACTTACAGCAACTGTAAGGAGTCGGGATTGTAGGTAAACATCGCTCTATTTGGAATCAAATAGAGTGATTGGATCAAAAAAGATAATATGGGATAATTAGATAAATGTCTACATTTTCGAAATAGTCTTATTTCTCGTTTTTCTAATCATAAACTTACATACATAAACTTACAATTTTTATTTATATTTAATTGAGTTCAGTATACTTTTTTACAATAACTATGTTTTTACCGCTTCCATTTTATCAAATCCTAACAACTAACAAGTACGTTCCTTATTTACATGACCTATGCACGAACCAAATCAATTAGATTATTGTTAATGCAAGAGCAGTAGCTGTCTGTTAGGTACTTTGGCATAATTATGCGTAATAGTGACAAGATTATATCGTTACCCTTGACCTGAATAGAAACTGATTCATTTGTTTTCATTTCATATTATTATATCAATTACAATACTGCAAATTAACATAATAAATAGTTTTTAATATGTTTTCATATAAAACATATATTATCTCTTAGATTTGTGGTGGTGTGTGTAGTCTAGTAGCGTTTTTCAATGCCATGTCCAATTTCAAAGTCAGACATAAGTAATGGATATTTTTGTTCTTCTTAACAAATTCTCAGTATCAGAACGAAGATATATTATGAGATTGGCGCTATTAAACTAGGTGAACATTTTGTTTATCAATGACCATTCTCATCAGTCTGTTAATAAAGGAATTGAAGATGACGGCTTACGCTCTTGAATTACATCAAAAATACTCTATTAGTTTCGAGTCACAACAGGACTCTTATGTTATTGTTTTCTTGGTGTGCGACGTCGATGTAGCGCGGACACTGTGCATGGATAAGAGTCCCGCTGTGACTCAAACCTAGGAAAGATTTTCTAAAAAAGTTACGCGAGTAAGTTGTTATTTTCAACTAGCTTCTTCCAGCTGCTTCGCTCGCGTACCAATGGCATAAAAAGTAGCCCAGACTATAATGTTGCCCTGTTCCAAATTTCATTCCAATCCCTTCAGCCGATTTGACGTGAAGGAATAACAAACAAAGGAACGAACAAACAAACAAACAGACAGACAATCTTTCGCATTTACTATTAGGATTAATTTAGTATATCTATACTTATATTATAAAGCTGATGAGTTTGTTTTTTTTTTGTTTGTTTGAACGCGATAATCTCCGAAACTACTGGTCCGATTTGAAAAATTCTTTCTGTGTTGGATAGCCCATTTATCGAGGAAAGCTATAAGCTATATCACGCTACAATTAATAGGCGCCGAGCAGAGCGAGTAAATCCACGTGGAAGTAGCTAGTCAGCTAGCTAGTCTATACACAGGTCATTGACAAGGCATAAAAGACTTGTTACCTATATCCTCATCTACCTATAAAATATGTAGTTGCAGGTACATAATCAATTTCTAATAATTCTCATTAACCTTTTAACCCCTCGACGTCGGTGTGAACATTAAATGTTCTACAAACTCCATATAAGTTCAGGTACATGAACCGAAGATTAAATTTACAACCTAATTAAATACGTGGTGCCATTATATAGTCATTAATATGTAAATAAGTTTTCTTCTTCAATCTCATACTAAGCTTAATTTGCCCTTCATCACCCATACCAGTTAATACTAGTACCATACATAGTGCTTTTATACCTACATAAATCCCGAGCGTACGTCGCGTCGCGTTCCGCGCGCGCCTTAAAGAGCCATCAGACCACCACAGATGGGGCCCAATACGGCCGATGCCGATTCGGAGTCGCGGAGAACCTAACGGGTAACCGGGGCTCCGACTCGACGTGCAGGAGAAGGAACGGGGTGGTTTTTAGTCAGTAAGAGTCTGACACTCCCTCCCGCCTCACCCAGGCGGGAGCAGTCATTCGATGATTTTCGCCCCTTAAAAAAAAAAAAACCTACATAAATAAACGTTGGTACTAGGATTTTTTCTGTATCGTGGGTACGATGACAAACATACAATTTCACACACGCATGACACCCAGACCCGAAACAACTATTTGTGGATTACAAAAAAAGTTGCTCAGTCCGAGAATCGAACTTACTACATGTTACGCGGCAGCATGTTGCCCAGTCACCGCGATAACTGGACAGTTAGATATATTCACAATATTAAACAAAAGCTAAGAAAACATAATTATTGATGCCATACAAAAATCAATATGCGTCATAATATTAATAAGCTTCCTTAGTTTAAAAAAAGTGATAGTAAAATGACGTCAACATATAAATCGAAGTAATTACTCGACTATGTCACATTGAAACCGTTAGTACTTAATTACTAGGCTGTGACGTCATTACTCTAGAGTACATAACTGATAGTAATAATACCCATTAATCAGTGTATAATAAAACTCTTCCGTTTGTAGTGACTGAGTGATTGACACACAACGTACAGCTAAAGTTACTTTTCACGAAAAGCTTAAAGCCATGTTCTTACGTTCTTTGGGGAGTATCCGCACTAAGAAAAGATGTCTCGAAACTTTTGCAAAAAGGAGATAGACTAGGGTTGTACCTAAAATTCTTTTGCCGCCTATATAGTGATTGACTGATTGTATACAACTGAGGCTTTGCATGTTAATTGCTTTAGATGTTTAGGGGAGAAATATTAAAAGTTTTATGTATCCAAATTTTGAAAAACTTTGTTGTTTAGATTCTGTTTAAAGATGCAGACAAAAACTAATCTTCATATCCTACTAGTTAATATAATAACTGCGTACGTATGTCTGTTACTCCTTCACGTCAAAACTGCTGAAGAGATCGAGTTGAAATTATTGTGAACAAGGATAAATATGGTCTGGAATAACACATATTATGTAGGTCAGCTTTTTTTTTTCGAGCACACCTGGCAGAAACTAGGCAATCATAAAGCACAAAGCAGTAACTGTACAGGAAATATTTTTATCGAATACTTAGCATTGAAAAGGTAAAGAGTCCAATAGACCTTTTATTGTGCTAAAATGTGATAAAACCGCCACCCACGCGGAAATGTTAATTCTCATACGTATCGATTGTTATGAGCTACTTTTATTACGAATTCCAATAATCGATTTGTGAAATGTTATAGGAAGATATATTTGAACAATGTCATTGATAGTGTGGTCACAATTAAGCACGGGCCTGCGACCAGAACCAAACCCGAGCGTACGGCACGTCGCGTTCCGCGCGCACCTCAAAGAGCCATCAGACCACCAGAGATAGGGCCCAATAGGACTGATGCCGATACGGAGCCATGGAGAACGTAAACGGTTACCGGGGCGCCGTCTCCTAGTGTAGTAGTAAGAACAGGGTGGTTTTTAGTCAGTAAGAGTCCGACACTCTCTGCTCAGGCGGGAGAAGTCATTCGATGATTTACACCCTTAAAAAAAGTGTGGTCATAATGCCAAGTGACAGTCTACTGATGGGATATAGATCTTTTCTGCAAAAGATAATAAACCACTATGCTGTTTAGATTACCCGAGCGTACGGCGCGTCGCGTTTCGCGCGCGCCTCAAAGACCCATCAGACCACCACAGATGAGGCCCAATAGGGCCGATGCCGATTCGGAGTCGCGGAGAACCTAACGGGTAACCGGGGCTCCGGCTCGACGTGCAGGAGAAGGAACGGGGTGGTTTTTAGTCAGTAAGAGTCTGACACTCCCTTCCGCCTCACCCAGGCGAGAGCAGTCATTCGATGATTTTCCCCCTTAAAAAAAAAATGCTGTTTGGATTAGGTATCGCTATTTTAAAAAGTTCAGCTGTATCAAAGAGCGCTGCATTTACATATGGCGTTTTCCTTCCACCTTTACTTACTTCAAGGAGTAAAATTAACTTATATTACAGGATATAAGGAACTTTTTAAGGATATTTCTTAACAATCATATTACGAATAGGATGTTAGGTATAAATTAATCACTCCATGTTTTGTTGAAGCAGTACGTAATTTTATCTAATTACTTTAATTAAGTTCGACGTAGGCAATATTTCGTTCTAATAATGACTTATCTAGGTACCACCTTTATAAATCTTACATACGTTGAAGAAGTATACAAATAACTGATGGGTAAGGTTATTCCGATTATATTTGTTTTCTAATTCCATATTACGATGCTGAAGGCGAGTTTTCCTCGTCATGAGACAGAATGAGACAAATCATAAACTGGTACTAATTTAGATGTGGGAGAGCCATGCTTCGGCACGAATAGGCCGGCTCGCCCGGAGTGATACCACGGCCTCACAGAAAACCGACGTGAAGCAACGGTTGCGTTGTTTCGTCGTGTGAGTGAGGTTACCGGAGGCCCAATTACCCCCCTCCCTAGTCTCCCGAATTCCAAAAGGCCGGTAACTCACTTGTAACGCCTCGGTGTTTCGGATGTCCATGGACGGCGCCGATTGCTTACATCAGGTGATCTGTCAGCTCGTTTACCGGCTTGTACTATAAAAAAAATATCATGCCAGAGAGCACGTGCTGTGATAAAAACTCAAATTAAACAATACTTTATAAGAGATGACACCTCCTACTCATAATTAGGTATGAGTCCTATTTGTGACTTGAAATTAGTCGACTTATTGAACAGTTACGTGGATAAACCGTACAACTTAATTACTTTAAAAACTGTTACAGAACGAAATTATTTCTACTATGCAACAATAACAACTTCCGAAAAATTTAAATATTAACAATAACAAAACCTCTAAAAATACCACAAGAATGTATTTAATATCATTATAATAATTATAAACAAACGCTAATAAGGAAATACATTTCCAGTTTATCGTAATCAGTTCCAAATCTTGACCCAGAATCAAAATGGCGGCCATTTGTTTAATTTTTGACCTTAAAACTACTGGCAAAGTTTCCTGTCACTTTCCTTTATAATATTTGTAAAGCAGCAGCTTAAGCTATACCTATCTGCAAATTATCTTTAGTGCATTTACAAACTTATTGGTTTGACATAGAGCCGAGTATTCATTGAAGGATTTTGGTAAAATCGTATAGGTTGATGAGCTGGTGTTTGGTGTAATAATAATTGAAGTCGTGTGGGGCCCTTACAGCTTATATCTAATCATTACAAACAAATTAGGTACGTGACGCTTACAATAAGTTTCGATTGTGTTAGGAGGTGATTTAGTATTTAGACACAGATACCTATATATAGACTTTTTTTCTTCTAATAAGTCATCGTTGCTCCATACTAGGATTTTCTCCTGTGCTGTGGGTGCGTTTACAAACATACTAGTTCACATATACATCACACCCAGACCCGGAACAACAATCTGTGGATCACACAACGAATTGTTTCGTGCGGGAATCGAACCCGCGTTAACCGTACAGTCGAGACTACAGACTTAGTCTCCATATATACATAACTTCATGCCTGTCTCCCGTGGGGGTAGGCATAGAATAGTCTATTGGCAGCATGGAACGCCAATTGCTACGATTCCCACATACCTCTTTTGCTTCATCAACAGTCATCAATCTTTTCATGCATGCTCGTCGGATTGGGGTATACTTTTATTAGGCCTTTCTTTAATATATCGCCAATATTAAAGAAGGCCCTAAACGGACATATAGGTATATAGGTACATATAGGTATAGCAGTATAGGTCCGTTTAGTTTAGCGCCCCCTATACCGACGGCTCCATTCATATACACTCAGCATACTTCTTTTGTTACTCTACTAGACTTAGTCTGTGGATATGAATTTTAAAAAACAATAGTAGAGGAGACTGTTGCTGCTTTTGTTAGCCTTTCTATCTATCTAAATATCCTCTATCTAAATACAGATTAAACTTATCTTATTAACTTCATTTATCATTTTTCTTCTTAATTAAATCCTAAGTTCACATAAACTAACGTCACAATGATTACTTATATAAATATAATAGAGGTACGTCTTGTAAGTGCTACGTAAATAAATACCACCTATAAAGACCTAAAGTTTTAGCTCGTTCCGCTCTCGTTGGCTAAGTAAAAATCAATCGATTTACATGGCAAAGTACACAGTGCACAAGTAAATAAGTACCTATGTATCTATAATTACACAGACTATTGGAAAGGCTTGAGCCGATCAAGCGTGCAATACAATCTTGTTGTTGGCCGGGAGCGCGGAACCAGATTTTTGGTTGAAATGTTCAATTGACACATTTTATTATTTTTCCGTTGTTATGACAACTGTTATTCCTTTATTTTATTTCTACTCTTTACTGATTTACAATTTATTTACATAAAGAATTTAAACGACTAATTCTCTATTAAGATTAGAATATCAATATAGATTATAAGTAAGTATGAATGTCATTTTTATTTTACTCGAAGAGCCGGTCACACAAATAGATAGTTCATCTAATTTCTGCGTAATTCTGATGACATTAGTGCCTTTATGATTAAAACTCAGAGTAGTCACATTCCTTAACTTTAATCAAAATCTGTCTTTGAAGCCGTATAACATATTTATTCTTGGAAAATTTCGTTGAATATCAAACCTAGAGGTAATTCTGAAGACGTCCAAGTGAACCTTTTTAAGGAAATGGCATCAATATTTCATTAGATTACATTAAATCATATTACAAAGAGAGTGACTTTCAATCTGATTAGTATAATTAGATAATCTTAATTAAAATACGTTTATAAATTAAATGTTAATGGCACCTGGCATCTGTAATGAACACTCCATCGTGCCTTATTTTGTAAATGTCAAAATGGTGCTAATAATATAGTTTATGAAGACTTTAAGTAATAATTTTAGTTTATATGATTCGCCAAACTATTATATATGCTATGGTCATAACAATAAATGCAATTTGTATTCTAAAAATATTATAATTTTAGTTTTTTTGGTTTTTCTATTGACATTATTTATTTATTTATTTTGTCTAAAGTGATATCTTTCGAAATACGTTTGCATCTGTGTATAATTTACGATAATAATCTACACATACACAACATTTTTACCCCACCGACACAAAACTCCAAAAAAATACGAAACAATTTTCACACTCGACATGACGCCGACAATAATAGTGTGAGCTCCGCGCCTATACCGCGACCGGTTCCGGTCTCTAATGACCTTGAACTCGAGCGAATTTTGCTCTAAAACTAGTGCAATGAACGAGATGGTGACTGTTGTAAATTTAGTCGCAGTTTTTTATACCTTTTTTATATTTTTGGCACGTGTTTAGTAGCTAGACTGAATAGATTTAATGGTTGGTGTAAATATGGCTGAGATGATTTCGGTTGAGAGGTGATCAGTGTGGTTATTGGCGATGATAATCTAAATGTTGTAACTAAGGATCAAATTCGATGTGATAAAAAATATGACAGGTTTTTTTTAAAAAAATACGTTGCCCCACACTAGCATTTTCTCCTGTGTCTTGGGTACCTTAACAAACATACCAGTGACACAGGCATCACACCCAGACTCGGAACAAGAATTTGTAGAACACAAAAAGAATTATTCCGTGCGGGATTCGAACCCGCGTCACGTTGCCCGGCAGCCAGTTACCCAGGCACGGCACCAACCGAGTCGGCAGTCAAGCTTTTAGAAACAATTTCTTATGAAACATAAATCCCCGTTCTCCAGACACCGTATTCCCTCATGCTGACCATCCTTCTGCATCACTTTCTCACTCACAGTTGGTTTTTATCCATCGTTAACTCTGGCTGTGTAGAAATACACTTAAAAACTAAATAATCTAGCATATATTTAGCAGTATTCATTACAAAAATCGGAACACTTTAGATCCAAGTTACATAACATTTTGAATATTAATCTGGGAACACAGTGCCCCAGTTTGTGAAGGTTCCATAAAAACAATAGCTCCAATTTTCCTTTGTTTCTGTATGATAAAGATTTTCCCATATTGATTGCTTTTGTTTTAAAATGATTGATCGGATAATTTTCGACGATATTGTAGTGAAGGACTTTATCTATAAAAGGACGATTTGCGAAATTCACTGCATCGTCGTGTGAGTGAAGTTACCGGCGGCCCAATTACCCTCCCCTTCCCCATCTCCCCAATTCCTGAATCCCCAACGATCCTCAAACTCCTAATCCCCAAAAGGCCGGTAATGCACTTGTAACGCCTCTGGTGTTCCAGGTTTCCATGGGCGACGCCGATTGCTTACCATCAGGTGATCCATCTGATCGTTTTCCGGCTTATGCCAAAAAAAATACTTCGAAACATCAGAATGGATATGCCACTTTTGAACTGAGGCCACTTCTATTTGCTTAGGAGGGTTTGCCGTACAATACTCCATGCTAGGCAAGGAGGCTGGAGATCACAGTTTGAAAAGTTCAAGCTTACTACATTGACTGCTGCACGGCCTCTGTCAAATATATATATGGGCTCTTACGACATGCTAGAGGTAGATACGGATCCGTGGAAGACCTAAAGGGTTCCGGCTTGAAGAGCTGCAGTAGGAATGGGGCGGTTTTTAGTCTGTGAGAGTTTAACACTCGCCTCACCCATGGCCGGAGAAGATATTATAGATGATTTTCGTCCCTAAAAATAAAGCCTCTTGTAATAGGTACTAGTTTTACGCTCGCAACTTTGAGAAGCGACTAGAGGTGGTGATAAAATGTACCTATTCCTGCTGTCACCTCACTGCTGAAAAATGAAATACCTATTTCATAACACAAACTCTTAAGCCAATCAGCCAAGTACAAATGAAGTAAACTTAATTCCACACAAAACTTGACACAATACAAGTAGTTTATAGGTCACCAAAGTTCGCAACAAAGTTAAAACAAAACAATGACATTTGAACTTCTAATATTAAGAGCAAATCACAAGGTTAAACGATTAAATCTTGAACTTGATTGTAACCTTTCTAATCTGTGGTTCACAGTTAACCAAACTACTTGTAAAGGTTATATACAAATGGACGGGAAGTTGCAATTATCGGTTTTAGTTTTAGTTGTATGTGAAAATGTTAACCTCATTTAATAGGAAGTTATTGGGTAAGAGATTAATGAATTACAGTGACTCACGCTTGTCTATGATTACATTTTAATATATTAGTTATCCAGTCATTTCTTCAACGTAAGTTCATAGATTTCGGCAACGGCGATATAAAACCACATTTTATTAGTTAATTTTACGATTTATGTAATTTCAAAAGTGCCGCTTAACTGTGGTTTGTTAAATAAGAATATTTATTACGTCTTTAAAGTTGAGTTAGATGCAAAAGTTGATTATTACTGATTAATATTTGATTCACTTGACAGACATTTTTTTCGTCGATTTCAATTTGCAGTTCAGAAGCATATCTGGAATAAATTTCAGATAATTAAACGCGGGATAGGTGCATATTATAATATCCCATTTTCTAATAAAGATCGTTGGAAAGATTAATAAAACAGTTACCCATTTATCACTTGTTTCGCCATTCAAGTTGAGGCCACTTCAGAAGCCGCACTTTCGACCACTACGCAAACAAGAGTCTATCTACACCCATATGTAGGTAAAGAATATAATTCACATATAACAACCGACCTCAGCAAAATTAGGTGAATGTCACAATAAGCACTTTCGGCAAAACTTAATACTAATACTGTCAGATCAAATGTTTGACACCGATATATGATAATTTTGAACAAATTAAATAGAGCATTTAATTTATTTTTGTAAAGAGCTTTATTTATTAACTTTGAACATTTTGCGCGATAGTTGTCTATAGCCAAGGCTTTTGTTATTTGGCGCTATCTCTTATAAATATTTGTATTTAGTAGTCAACACATTATTTGTCGTGACACATTTACATCATGGGATCATTGTTGAATTGGTCAAAACTACTTTGGATCAAAATGTATTACCATTATTCTCTCTTGTCGGCGAGCACGCGTAATTTGCCATCCAACCAGAACCAGACCCTAGCGTACGGCGCATCTCGTTCCGCGCGCTCTTCAATAAACCATCAGACTACCACAGATGGGGTCAAATAGGCCCAATAGGCAACGCTGCCGATACGGAGCCGCAGCGGACTTAACGGGTTGCCGGGACTCCAGTTTGAAGTGCAAGAGTAGAAACGGGGTGGATTTAAGTTATATAGTTAGAGTCTTCGTTGACACTATCGCCTCACCCGGGTGGGAGAAGCCATTGGATTATTTTCCACCCTGAAAGAAAAAAAAGTCTCTTATAATAGGTACCAATTTACTGTTTTTCTGTAACCTTTCTGATCAACAATCATTGATCAATTTGTTGTAAGTAATTAATATAAAAAAAATGATCTGCCTATAAGTACCTATCAAAATAGTCATCATAATCCATCATGCTTATTACAAACAAAATTGAAAACTTTTCGAAATACTGCTGCAGCCTACTTTTAATGATATTTCGAAGGTCTTTGATCTGATTAATTAAATCGTAATCGGTTTATTGTTCTTCGTGCTTTTGTGAAGGGCAGAGAACACGATTATGTATTTTTAGTATAAGCTCGTTCATAATATACGTCGTTGTATTACAATGTCGTTAATCATTGCAAACTCCATTTTCGGGATATTAAATTCAAAAGCGTATACATCACAGACCTCCGCTTCGCCGATGATGTAGTCATCATGGCGGAGTCGCTGGAGGATCTAAACACCATACTCAGCGACCTCGATATCGTCTCCCAACAGGTGGGTCTTAAAATGAACATGGACAAAACCAAAATCATGTCAAACGTCCATGTTGCACCTGTACCGGTCATCGTTGGGAACGATATCCTCGAAGTTGTAGACCACTATACATACTTAGGGCAGATTATACAGCTAGGTAGGTCCAATATCGACAAAGAGGTCGCCTGAAGAATCCAACTTGGATGGGCAGCGTTCGGGAAGTTACGCGAAATCTTCTCATCGAAAATCCCTCAGTGCCTTTAGGCACTGAGGGATTTTCTTTAGACTGGTCTTTAGACCAGGATGTTCAACCAGTGTGTGTTGTCGGTGATGACGTATGGTACCGAGACGTGGTCCCTGACCTCTGGCCTTCTGGAGAAGCTCAAAGTCGCTCAGCGTGCGATGGAGAGAGCTATGCTCGGGGTTTCTTTGCGCGACAAAATCCGAAATATGGAAATTCGCCAAAGAACAAGAGTTACCGACATAGCTCGCAAAATCTGCAGACTAAAGTGGCAATAGGCAGGCCACGTCGCTCGAAGGACTGACGGCAGATGGGCCAGGAAAGTCCTTGAGTGGAGACCACGGACCGGAAGACGAAGCGTGGGCAGGCCTCCCGCTAGGTGGACCGACGACATCGCCAGAGTTGCGGGGAGCCAGTGGATGCGGGTGGCGAGTTGTCGTTCTAAGGGGGAGGCCTGTGTCCAGCAGTGGACGTCTTCCGGCTGTTGATGATGATGATGAAATTCAAAAGCGTATTTTTTGGACATTTCCATAACTAACAGCATACTAGAAGGGTGGTTCTCAGGTAGACCTGTATGTGTTTGTGCGCGATTATTTAGCGATTGGCTGAAGAGAATTTAATCCACTTTTCAAAAAAGGGTTTGTTATACTTAAGAGAAGGTTTTCATCATAATAACATCACTCTTTTTATCCCCGAAAGGGTAGGCAGACGTGCACACAGAAGTAACAACCAATTTTCACTATTTATGTTATGAGTCCCATGTAATAGGGGGTGAGCCTATTGCCATATACCGAGCACAATTCCAGACACCGTGCTACTACTGAGATTTTTAAAAACCCAGTAATACTTTGCCGGCCCGGGAATCGAACCCAAGACCCCTTGCCCGGCGTCGCACTTGCAACCACTCGGCCAACGAGGCAGTCATTCATCAAAGATAATGTTTTAATATATTAATTAACTAATTACCTAAGTAATTGCAATCGTTAGCCATCGAGTACTAATAAACTAAGTAACTAAACACTTATAGCCACACCAGACATATCTAAACAATACAGGTAAACAATAACAGTATTGTGAAAGCAGACTTTCGCCTTATGACCTTAGTGACCTCTTCGACTAAGATGAGACAAGAGGCTGAACCTGTGCAACCTGTAATTGAGTGTGTCATGATCCAAGGTGGTTGTGAACTTACCAAAGGAGTTGTAACCTTAGATGAAGTTGGTGCTGATGAAAATGATAATAAAACTTATTTGAATAACTAATAGAAAGAAAGAAAGACAGAAAAAACTTTATTTCACGCCAAAGTGACATGTACAAATAAGTCATCCTATTAGTAGGTATTAGTTACACCGATGAGCGAAGCTCTAAGCTATCGAGAAGACTTCGAAAGTCTTTACTCATCAAAACCATGAGCTTTATAAAGCTTCATGGGCTAGTCCTAAATGCCATTATACTGACGCAGTCAAATAAAAATTATTAAAAAAAAAACTGTCGCCACTTTAAGGTTATATTAAATTGTTATAGGAAAAAGTCAATAACATTAATAACCAATCATAATTTCCCGACCGGTTCCAATTCCATTCAATTTTTATTCGAAGTCATTATGTTCAAGAAAATGTTAAAACAGATTAATCATTCATAGGTCCTATGAATTTAAAAAAATAATATATGGATGTGAATTGCAATTTTAGTACGTATCTGAGTGCTAGGTTTCCTGTTTCTAAGGTCGTTCTTAGCATATTAATCCAAAACCAAAAGTCAAAAATGTTTGAAACGAATAATTAAAAAAAAGCAAATACAGACGTGTGATATTTTAGTAAAGCTAATAAAATTGTTCACTTCTGTGCCTTCAGCCAAACGTCACTTTAGCGCTTATCAACAGAGAGAATAGAAAACTAAATGTATGGGGATGACACTGACAAGTGTCAAAATTTACGTCAATTCCATATAATTTGGTTTTCTATTCTACATGTAGACAAGCGCCAAGTGGCATTTGGCTACAGCTGCAGGAGTGGACGGAGGGTAAGGAGGCCTTTGCCCTGCAGTGGGACGATCATGGCTGGAAATAAATAAATAAATAATTGTTTTTATAATAACTATCATGAGACATACTAAATTAAGTAAAAACGCGGGTTACTCACGTGAATATACTGAGAGAGAAACTAGTAAAGGTTTTCTCAGTATATTCACGTGAGTAACCCGCGTTTTTACTTAATTAAAATAAATAATTGCTTATTTCAAACGTAAACAGACAAATTAAATTGAGATATTTCACAAATATCTAAATATATCGGTCAGTTCTTCCTGTGTGTGTATTTCTTTGTAAGTGAATCATATTTGAGTTGCATTTTGTTTTATTAATAATTTGTATTGATTCTTCTGAATCTCATAAACGTTGTTTTTATTGTTACAGGTAAGAACCAGTTTGAGACTTGAGTGAACGTAGACTATTAATGTAAAATAGTTTAATAACGGTAAGTTAATTTTAAGCCCTATGTGACCCTACCTCTCTTCTGGTGTTGCGGGTGTCCATGGGCGGCGCTGATCGCTTACCATGAGGTGATCCGTCTGCTCGTTTGCCTCCTATTCCATAAAAAAAAATACCTAAGGATTAAATTAGGTGATAAATTGATAATGCTTTATCAATCTCAATACCCCATGTGCGATGCGGTGATAAACAGGACACTGCAAGACGAATGGTCCAAAAGATAATCGAATTTGCCAATCCATCCACACAGAATCAGAGTAGAAAACGAATACTACCTGTGTATCAGATTGACCTAAGAAATTGTAAGTCCTAAAGTGGTCACCGGTGACCGCTCCTCTCTTACTCTATTATAGACCTTACTTCTGATGTATTAGAGACTACTTTTGTATGAAAAAATGTTGTGGATTTTTCGTTATCATAGATTAAGAAGTTAGTTAACTAAGACGTAACTTTATCACATCGATACCTACTTGTTTTTACTAATGCAAGTTTTCAGTTCTTAAAAAAATATATTAAAAAACAAAAGTACAATTTCTTTATCAACTTATTAGTCACAAATCCAGTGCTTGGTAAGTACCTAAATATGAGTAATCCAAAAACCGAGGTCAGACAGTCTGTAACTGAAAGTTGATAATTTCTCAGACAGGCAAGAGAAGGGTTCCGGGTGAATTTTGTTGTTCTTATTCTTTTAATTAAAATTCTAGGTAGGTAATAAACATTTCGAAATACGAACACTATTTTATTGGCAGTCACTTCACATCAACTAATCTACAAAGCTAAGTGGACGTCTTGGGCGTTGATAAACGGTGATGAAATGTGACGGAAGCTCCTGCTTCCGAGTAGGAACGGGGTGATTTTTAGTCATTAACCGTCTGCAGCTGACGTGTAGTCCCACAGACACCGCGAAATACAAAATCACGTGTATACCGTCATTTTTCAAATACAAGCATCACTGCTGCGAGTACCTTACTGGATAGTGCTCGCTATACTTTAATTCTACAAAAATATTTGCTGTTGAAATGGTGTCTGGTATAATATACACCTCAGTTGAATTGTAACAATTTAACCACGTCAGTTGCAGAGGGTTAAGAGTCTGACACTCCCTCTCTCCTAACTCAAGGCGGGAGAAGTAATTTGATGATTTTTCCCCTTCAAAAATATTCCTTTTGTTTACTAAAGGATATCATTTCATATGATGAAAATAAAATTAATAGATGATTTTCCCTCCTTAAAAAAACCTTTACAATGGGGCTAGCGTTTTTAGACACTAGATGGCGCAAATGTAGAAAAAGGTTATTTTGTTCAATCACAGCACTTGTCAAATATTGAACGTGTAATGGTGTGACACTAGCTAATAGGGTATACTAAATTTTATTTTAAAGTCCGTCTAGTAGATTATTTTAAAACATTAGAAACGTGTTTTTTTTTTCTTACAAAATTAAATATTTTCGACGATATATTAATTTGAAATATTGTGTGGCGTCACGATATACTACATTTTATAGAGTATCGTGACTTAACGACTTCCCACACCTAAACTTTACTCCGTTTTATTTGAGTATTGTTTATGTGTGAATGTGTATATTTATTCATTATCTAACTGACGGACTAATAAATTTTTTAATTTTCATATACTGTCTACTACCCTGTTCCCTATTCGACGAAGAACGAGAAGTACACACTAGCGTCATGATGAGCAAAAAGGGGCGTACACACTGTATAGTTATAGACGCGATCTTCAGTTAGTACTGCACTCAAAATGTTTTTTTTTTCTGATACTTACATTATATAATATTACTATATTGTAAATCAAGGAAAATTAATATTACGATAATTAATATCAACAATTAAATCTAATATACCAGTACCTTATATGTTAAATACCAAAGGTAAATATGTAATAACATATATTTTCCGCATTCAAGTAAATAATAATAATTTTAGCTACATGCATATGTTAGCAACATTCTTTGTTATTATGTATTTAAATAAACTGAAGGATTAATTGTGTCCATATGTTTCAATATCTATAACTAAGTAACTATAATAAACAACACAGCAGACTTTAAATAAAAACTCTTAATTAAAAACATACATATTCATAAAATGTACTTTAACGAAATTTAAAACAAGATATACATATACTACTATGAATATAATATTATAGTCGAATCCAGCTTTAGAAAATCCTAAGTCTCCCTTTTTTCTTTATTTACCGCTACAATGTTTATTTTTAAAGCCTTAGTTTAGTCTATAGTAGTTATCTACTAAATTATATTATAGTAAATTAGTCTATAGTAGTTATCTACTATAGTCAGTATAGACTAATGAGTTGTCATCCTTCTTAATATCCAACTGTTACTATGGTGAAAATATCCAGAAACGATGTCTGAACAAAAGCAATGGCAATAGCAATTGAAATTCAAATTCCCTGAGTCATAGCCACCTCTTGCAAAACCATGAAAGGGTTCTTTCCGGTTGTACTCGTAACCGAGAACCATGGGGCAAGGCAAACAGGCTACTTGTCCAAATTCCTAACAACCCATGCATGAAGCAACTTTTACGTTGAGCTACAGTTGCCCCACAGAGCCACACATGAAGTCGCTATTTACTATTTGTATAGCGGAAAATGTATAATTATATTTAGTACCACAACCTTTTCAAATTTCGAATGAAACTAAATAATATTTTACTCCATCAGTAACTAAATCCTTATCATTACAGGAAAAAACAGTACTAAAGCTGAGTCTCAGAATAGTATTAATATTAAAAGATTTTTTAACTAAAGTTGATCGCAAGCTTTACCGAAACAAATTACTCAGACCAAAATCAAATCAATCACGCTCATTTCTTTAGACAGGGAAAAACGCTTGAGATCTTAATTCGTTCCGATTGTGTCGCGACTGTGGCGCAGCAAAAAGTCGCCACGTGTATAGGTCCAAAGACTGTGTGACCCGTGTCGCGCAGCCTAGTCCATTACGGATACATGGCGTCTGGTGGTATCGCAATGCATCCGGCCTAACGTCCTTCAATTACACCACACTTTTACTTATCCTACGTTTTGTGAATTAAACTTTACCTATGTGTACGAACATAGGTAGTGAGTACTCTACCTGGCAACGGTTAATTAAAACAAATACAAAGAAAAAACTATTCGATACGCTTAACGTAATTTAGCGTAAATGGTTATTTTGCTCAAGGGACCAATAGTACCTACATTAGAATTTTTGTGAACATGCATGTGACCACCTACATCTTCGTCCGGCATTAACAACTAATTGTGGGGAAGAAAAGAGTATTCAGTAGTGTTACATAAAATATTATCTTATTGTTTATACAGAAGACTTGACATTGTTCATTGTTATTATTAGAAATGTATCTGTTATATTACTTGTATTAGTACAAGTGCGACTGCCGCCCAAGAGGTTTCGGGTTTGATTCTCGGGTGAGGCTAAGCATTACTGGTTTTTTTAATTCCCAGAAGTAGCACGGAGTCTGGAAATGTGCCCGGTATATGGCAATAGGCTCACCCCCTATTACATGGAACTCATAACATAAATAGAGAAAAGTGGGTGTTACTTCTGTGTGCACCTCTGCCTACCATGTTATGCCTCTGCCTATTATGTTATCTGTTCTATTAATAATGTTATTATGTATCTGTCAGCAACTGAAGAATTCTTGAGAACCGGCTCCAAAAAGGTTGTCAACAAGTTCTAAATTGATAAGAAATCTTAACCGATAGTTACTTGAGTAAAGCGAAATACATAGATACCTTCCAATAACATGCTCTCGTTTGTATAGTACCTGGATATTTAGTAATATTCAAAGCGGTATGCCTACATAAATCATGATTACTCGATTCGTTTCGACTGATTCCATCGTGTAGGCTGATAAACGGTCAATAATTTATTTCGATACCAATCGCATGTTTACACATCACTCTTGCAATTAATTGTATCAAAATTCGTATAAGTCTGAAAGTACATAATATATCTACTGCTAATAGATTTTCTATTGCTTAAGACATTGCTGTGTCGGAGACGAGATAGTACTGACATTTTACAACAATTGTCTTTCTATCATTTTATTGGTCTTCAACCTTGCAGATGTGTAAATATATATGTGAACTCTGTCCATCTTTTCTCGTATAGTCAGTACCTCTAGATAAGTTTCAAAACCTTTTACATTTCAACATTTTATTTCATATTAGCTTCTGCCTTCAGCGGCTTCGCCACGTGATTTCAAGTGGTAAAAAGCCTATGTATTACTTCAGACCATAATCTACCTCTCTTCCGAATTTCATTCCGGTCCCTTCAGTCGTTTTCATGTTACTGAGTAACAAACATACACACAAACTCACACATTTTCACATCGGCTCTGCAGTTACAGCGTAAAGTCCACTGTGGGTAACCTATCATTCGACAAACTTTTATTTGCGTTTGGTACAGTAACTGTGCCTAGGGATGAAGCCGCACAATTAAGTTAGTTTTTTGTGTATATAATTTTACAATGTAGATTATCTTCATGTACCTTTCCTCATAACATTCATTAGTATTAACATCACGCCTTTTATCCTCGAAGGGGTAAGCACTAAGCAGAGGTGCACATTATGCCGCTGTACAATGTAACACCCACTTTTCACTATTTATGTTATGAGTCGCATGTAATAGGGTGAGCCTATTGCCATTTACCGAACACAATTCCAAACTCTGCTACTACTGAGTTTTTTTTTTAAAACCCAGTAATACTTTGCCCAACCCGGGAATCGAACCCGAGACCCCTTGCCCGGCAGTCGCACTTGCGACCACTCGGCCAATGAGGCATCACTTTTGACTTTAATTCTTTCAAAAACCCAGATAGATTCTAATATTGGAGTTAGATGGTTGTAACTTTGAATCGTATGGCAACAATACTTCCTACCATTACAATCTAACAACCCTTAGTTAGCAGTATACTTCGAATGGGGTACAAAATGGCGAGTGTCACAGTATGTCGCAATGGTGAGGCATTTTAACGCGCAGTTTCCTTCTCCCGAGCGGGGTTCCGCTTGCAACATTACATTGCGTATGGCTAGGATTAGTCGCACGCGCCACTGCGACGCGATTATCAAACGTGATGACATACTGTATTGCGGTGGTTCGATTATTGATGAGGGAGGGTTTTGAAGAAAATTGTATTTGCTATGGTTTTAATGTCTCTGGTCTTCGGGGGGCCATCATTATTATCATCTTCCTTCTAAAAGTGACTACTGACCAAAGGTTCTCGCACGGAGAAGGTTTAAGCATTACCTCATTGCGGGTTGGTGATTTCAAACTTATAATTTGAAATTAGAGGTATAAGCCCAGGTTTCCTTATGATGTTTTCCTTTACCGTTTGTCCGTGGTGTCTAAATAATCTAAGAAAGTACTCATAACTCGCAAAAGCCACATCGGTACTTTTCGTTGGTAGGTTTGGAACTCACACTTCACGGGCGTCTTAATGTTTCAGAGGGTGGTCCTTACTAAGTCTTCATTTTGGTTTCGATTGTTAAAACAAAAGGCTTTTTTATGGCATAAGCCGGTAAACGAGCAGACGGATCAACTGATGGTAAGCAATCGGCTTCGCCGATGGACACCTAGAACACCAGAGGCATTACAAGTGCGTTACCGGCCTTTTGGGAATTAGGAGTTTGAGGATCGTTGGGCTATAGGGATTGGGGAGATTGGGGAAGGGGAGGGTAATTGAACCTCCGATAACCTCACTCTCACGACGAAACACAACGCAAGCGTTGCTTCACATCGGTTTTCTGTGAGGCCGTGGTATCACTCCGGTCGAGCCGGCCCATTCGCATGGCTCTCCCACACGTAAAGACTGACTTTTGTCGCAGAAAAATTCACTACCAATCCAATTTTTATGAGGTAAGGAGATTGAATATTATATATACATACATACATCATTATGCCACGCTTTTATTCCATGTCCTAAGATGACCTCTACAAGTCTATGTATACGTGAATATTGTTT
Organism: Spodoptera picta; assembly: GCA_038387885.1. Classification (NCBI taxonomy): domain Eukaryota; kingdom Metazoa; phylum Arthropoda; class Insecta; order Lepidoptera; family Noctuidae; genus Spodoptera; species Spodoptera picta. The sequence goes on from JAZHFQ010000082.1 coordinate 624,663, forward strand.
TTTTTTGAGGGCGTATATGAGCCTATGACTTCTCTTGCCTTGGGTGAGACGAGACGGAGTGTCAGACTCTAACTGACTAAAAACCACTGTTAAAAAGAAGCTAGGTACATAGGACTTGTGACAGAGAGCATTACTTAAGCAAAGTCAACGTCAAGAATAGACCATACTGCTTTTGAAAAGGCCATTAATATTTGACGATGGATATTTCTGTTAGCTTAAACTTAAATAAAAACGTCTAAAAATTGATTTCTTTGTGAAAAAACAGCTTTGTATGTTAGCACGCAGTTTGTCGTGGAGAGAGGCGATCGCGCGCCCTTCAAACGAGTCCGGCTACTGTTCCGGTAGCTGCAACTGTTGGGAGCTGTGAATTAAGTAGATGTGGTATTATTATTGTGCAGAAATTGGAATGTATGTGAATATGTATGTGAATAGGTAAACGTAGAATAGAATGTTTTTAAAAGCAAGCTTTTGTTCAGTTTCACCTGTCCCTGTTTCATGTAATCAAATCTTACCTTGAAAATTGATGCACAGATAAAATATAAAATGTTGAGTATTCAAAACAAGACGTGGTCTCTGATGATAGTATCAATCTAAAGAACTATGACGCTTTTGAAAATTATCACCATCCACGTCTACTACTTATCATTTGCCCCTCCAAGGACTTCTAGGTCGGCCAGTTGGAAGCAACCCCAAATTATTAATTCGATAACACAACCCTTTGAATTATGAATGAATCTGAGAGAAGATATCTTGACATCCCTAACTTCAGTCGCAACAAAAATAACTTACCTACACCTTCATGTTTTACCTTCTCCAAACCTTCATACATCCATCCACTCAGTATGACACATTGCAGCTACACAAAATAATTAAAACTTCGTTCACATATAGATCACGAGATACTGCCAGGATAACATAATCGCGGTCCATTAATCACGAATCTAAAAGGAAGTCGGTTTGTTTGTTTAACAGTACATTAGTACTTAGGTTAGGTTCACTAATTCATTCAGTATTCTGAATAATATAAATAATATTGAGAGAATTAAATTGTTCTGCTTCGTTGATCTAGTGATCGTAAGGCTAAATTTAGTCTCACGCTAACCCTCGGCGCTCATAGCTGAGCGCGTAGTTTGATAGACGACCACTAAGCCGTAGCTTTGTCCGTCAGCGCTGACCGATCCACGCATTATTCTAAAACTCTTTATATGCGGTCAGTGCGACTCTAAAACCACCCTATTTCCGACTACCGAGCAAAGGGTTGCAGCTTGGATTCCCATGGCGGGCAAAAGATTGAGCCTTTAAGCAGACCGTGAAAAGAGATTTCCATATCTCCATGCTTGGCAGGCAGTTGGAGATCACGACTTAAAAATTTAGATCTATTATGTAGCACTGTTGCCTGGTCTCTACCAAACCTAGTGTAGTTACTTAGTCAACTGGAAAGAACAAGATATGGCTTATTTTTTTATGGCATAGGGTGGCAAACAAGCTGCAGGATTACCTAATGGTAAGCAATCGGCGCTGCCCACGGACACCTGGAACACCAGAAGAGCTCCAAGTGCAGTTGTTTATCATGGATTGTAAAACATATTATTATGAGCAAGACTTAGGGTGCGTCCACATATGGCGAATGGTCTGCAAATGCGCAACTCAGGAGCAGCGCGGACCGTCCGCGAGCATTTAAAATTATTATTTACTAGCTGTTTCCCGCGACTTCGTTTGTGATGATTCCTGTTTTATCCCATGGGAGCATTTAATAGATATGAAGAACCTATCAACTAAGTCAGCAAATACCCTGCCTGTATACCTACACAATTTTATCGAAATCCGTTAATAATTTAAACGCGATTGACGGACAAACAAACAAACAAAGAAACTTTCACATTTATAATATTAGGGTGATATGAACTTTGAATGCGTTGAGTACCAAACCGTTGCCGTGACGCACGCAGCTCGTGAGCGGCCCGCAAACGGCTCGCGACCGGCACATTCGCGAGATGTGGACGCACCCTTATATGTATTACATTGTAATATGTAAGTACATGCACCAATACACTTGCCCTCGCGTGACAGCTGAACGGATATTCGCGAAACTTTGATCTATAGATACAAGTCGATATAATTTGTATCCGCTATGCAAGATGTAAGAGATTGAATTTAATTTTATTTAGTACAGGGTCAAACGAATCATTATCAAGCTTTTTATCTAATTAAATTTATTGATGAATGATTGTTGTTAACTTGTACCTACTCAGGGACAATGTTGAGAAAATAAACAGTTTTACTGGTAATAAAAAAGTCGTACTCCAGGCATAATCTTTTTGCCCTTAGACATGCAAACTGTCGCGGAGAACCTAACGGGTTGCCGGGGCTCCAGCTCGACGTGCAGGAGAAGGAACGGGGTGGTTTTTACTCAGTAAGAGTCTGACACTCCCTCGCGCCTCACCCAGGCGGTAGCAGCCATTCGATGATTTTCCCCCTAAAAAAAAAGACATGATTAACCTTTTTTTTATTTAAATGTGTGATTTCAGAGGGTCGTGGACGGTTGTGCTTAGTTCAAAAACTAATATGAAAATGGCAAGAGAGAAAATTATTCTACTTCCAATATTATCGAAACGTGCTCAGTACCTATCTACGCGTTTTTTTAAGGAAATTGTAAACATACACATTGACGTCACAAAAAAGCAGATCAGGATATTCATACGATCATATTTAACCAAGCAACCAGGACAGGGAACTTTCTCAGTCCTTCAAAAAATCTACAATTACTGATCAACCAGTATTATAAAATGCGAAGGGTCTGAAAGTGCATTAAGAGATAATGTCAATGACCTCACACACCTCGGTATATGTCAACGATCAAGGCTGACACGCCCGCAAAATGTCATATTGTTAGCTTTGCCTGAAATATACGTAAATATGTAGACATATATAGTATACAGAGGTAAGAGATAAGGCCTAGACTATCAAACAAGTAATTTGTAATTAAATTTACATTATGTTGATCTAATTTGTGCACAAATATACTTACACAATATTTGTATTGTAACTTTCGTGAGACATACTAAATAAATTGTTATGTTTTCGGCTTACTCACGTAATTCAGTAGCAGCGCAACAGTCGCCGCGTCGCGGGTCGCGAAATACTGCTCATGAATAAGAGCCTCTAGCATGGCTTGAAACTAGTCGAGTTCCTCGTCAAATTATTACGTCAGTAAGCCGAAAACATAACAATTTAATATACCACTATTTCTCATAACAGTTTTGCAGCTTACCACCTACCACATACATTTCTGCACTACCCAAAGGATGACTGGCAGAGAATGCTGTTAGCATTAAGTCCTCCTTATGCAATTGTATAAAACTTAAATAAATAAATAAAAATAAATATACACAATCCTCCAAGTTCAAAATCCACGTCAAACTAAAAGCTAAATTGGACATTTTACAAAATACTCTATGCTATTTTAAAGGGTTGTCGGAGCTCCGGCTCAAACCAGAGGCAGGAGCGGGCTGGTTTTTAGTCAGTAAGAGTCTGACGGTCTCTCTCGCCTTATACTCAGGGAGGAGTCATTTGATGAGTTAGCCAGAAGATACGATCTAATTGGATTATGTAACCATTTACATATCAGATAACCATCAAATAATATACACATCAATTCAAAAATTACGAAACTAAATGTGTAAAGACGAATCAGTGTAATTTACAACACGGACTAGTTACAAACAAATTATTAACTAGATTCGACTCGTACTATTTACTTGGACTATATCTAGGTAATCTACATATTAAACGTGGCGTGAAACCACAAATAAATTATTGATATTAATTGGCAGTTACTGCAGAAATGTGTTCGGTTCATCGTCTTTATATATGATTTACTGATTGCGTATATACTTAAATGTGTATTCGAGTATTTGGGGATGACGTCATACGGTCATTTTTATAGGCTTACATTACAGACTAGTTCAAATATTACTGCGAGACTTTTCTCTCTTGATGTGATTCTCGGTTCGCGCTTAATATTATAATATACTTTTTTTTTTTTTTTTTTTTTAAGGGGGGAAAATCATCGAATGACTGCCCCCGCCTGGGTGAGGCGGGAGGGAGTGTCAGACTCTTACTGACTAAAAACCACCCCGTTCCTTCTCCTGCACGTCGAGCCGGAGCCCCGGTTACCCGTTAGGTTCTCCGCGACTCCGAATCGGCATCGGCCCTATTGGGCCCCATCTGTGGTGGTCTGATGGCTCTTTGAGGCGCGCGCGGAACGCGACGCGCCGTACGCTCGGGTCTGTTTCTGGTCGGACGGGGAGCCACCCATGCTCGCCGTCCGCAGGCCCGCGCTTACGGTGGCCGGAGATCGTCTCGCGATCCCCGACGCCCGGTGTGTCCTTCGCGATGGCTGGGTTGCGAGGAGGCAGCGCTTCGCTGCCTCACGCGTCCCGCCTCCTCCTTAGCTAGCATCACTGCTTCGCAAAAGGAGGAGACGGCATCCCAGTCCCCCTCGCTCCGCATCATGGCCTGCACTAGGCCCGGACGCGAGAGGTCGCCATCGCCGATCACTTCCCTGAGGACACGGCGGTGCTCAGCCCACGAAGGGCATTCTCCCACCGTGTGTTCCACCGTGTCCTCAGGGCGGTCCTCGCAGTGATGACACCCGGGCGTTTCCTCCCGCCCCATCAGACACAGGTACCTCCCGAAACTTCCATGTCCGGTGAGGACCTGCGTCAGGCGGTAGGTGAGGACGCCGTAGCGTCTCTCAAGCCACTCCTCAAAGAGGGGACTTACCGCTGCGATGGCAGCGAGCCCAGCCCTCGGTTGCGACAGTCGTTGCTGCCATTCCGCCATGAGATCGCGCCGGAGCTCATCCCGCCACGCACCTATTTGGCGCGGCAGCGGGGTTTCGCCCCGGCGACGTGCCTCCGCGCGCATGCCGTACACGCGCGCGAGCACCTTCGCCTCCAGATCCCACGGCGGTAATCCGGCAAGGAGGTTCGCCGACTCCCCAGAGATCGTGCGGTATCCGCGGATCATTCGGATCGCCATGACCCTCTGTGCCATGAGCAGCGTCCGAGCGGGACGCCGCAACAGGTTTGGCGCCCAAACAGGGGCGCCGTAGAGGGCCATGGACCGCACGACCCCGGCGTATAACCTCCGGCAGGAGGCGTTTGGCCCCCGAGGTTGGGGAGGATGCGTTTAAACGCAGCCCCCGTCCTCTCCAACTTTGGGGCCAAACGTCGGAAGTGTTCTATGAAGTTCCACCGACTGTCGAGGACGAGTCCTAGGTACTTCATCGTCGTCTCGACGTTGATGGTAACTCCTCCCGCCGTTATTTGGGACCCACCCGGAGGTGGCGCGTTCCCGCGGCCATGAAAACACATGGCCTCGGACTTGTGGAGCGCCACCTCGAGTCCCAACTGCCGGATTCTCTCAACGACTGTCGCAACCGCTGTCGCCATTAAGTCGGCCGCCGCCTGGTGTGACCTCCCGTGCGCTAGCACCAGCGTATCGTCGGCGTAGCATATTGTGCTAACGCCGTTCGGGAGGTCGGTGCGCAGCACCCAGTCATAGCCGATGTTCCACAGGAGCGGCCCCAGAACCGAACCCTGTGGAACACCGCGTGACATCTCTCGCCGGTTCCACTCGCCCCGGTGACCGGGGTAGCTGACGGACCTGTCCGTCAGGTAAGCCTCGATTACACGACGGAGGTAGGTAGGCACCCGATGATATCGGAGTGCCTCCAAGATGCAGCTCCAGGGCAGGGAGTTGAAGGCGTTGGCGATGTCCAGAGACACCGCCACTACGACCTTACCCCTGGACACTGCAGTCCCCGTCGTGAGGTCTCTAACGCGCATGATGGCGTCCACCGTGGAGCGCCCTCTGCGGAAGCCGAACTGGCCGTCCGACAAGTCCGGCCCAATGTCCGTCAGGTGCGCGACGAGGCGGTTCGAAATGATTCTTTCGAAGACTTTCCCCACCTCGTCGAGCAACACTATGGGCCGGTACGCGGACGGAGAGTCCGCAGGGCGCCCCGTCTTCCGCACGAGGACCAGTTTTCCCGCTTTCCAGAGAAGCGGGAACTGGCCTCTCTCCAGACATGCGCTGTAGAGACCAATCAATCGAGGCCCGAGAGCCTCTGAGGCCAGGACCCATGCCTTGCCATGCAGGCCGTCGGGTCCTGGGGCGGTGTTCTTGGCGCCCATCTGGCGCACCGCCGCTCTCAATTCTGCCTCGGTCACCTCTGGGACGATGTCGTCGTCGTCGTCGCTGTAGCCCGCGTCGGGCACCGCAGGGGGCGGAGTCATATACGGAGGGGTGAACCCCCTCCACAGTCGAGGGAACAGGGTGCCAATCACCTCCTCCAAGACTTCTTGCCGGAGACTCTGGGTGAGCGGGGGAGCCCAAGCGCGGAGCTTGTCGCGTACCATCCGGTACGGGCGTCCCCACGGATCTCTGTCCAGAGTCCCCAGCATCTCTCGGCGGGCCTCCTCCTTGGCCCGCAATATCTCCACCTTGAGGAGGGCCTTGGCCGCCCTGTAACCCTCGTACAACTCCGCCTCTATCGCCTCCGCATTAGGAGGACGGATGCGGCGCCTGCGGTGCCTAGTGTACTGGCGTCGCGCAGCAGTGCACGCCTTGCGTAGAGCTGCTAGCTCTTGCGACCACCAGTACACCTGGCGCTTTTGTTGCCTCGACCGGATCCGGGGCATCGCCACGTCACAGATCCTGGACATGGCGTCCTGGAGCCACTTGGCCTCATCGTCTATGTCGGCAGGCCTGACCGGTGGTATCACCCAGGCCTGCACGATGGCGGCTTCCAGGAGCAGCTCCCGGTCCAGCTGTTTCAGCGCCCAACGCGGGCCACATGGGGCCTGTCTGACCGGCGGGTCTGCGGACTCGGCGGAGACGTCGAACCGGATATACCGGTGGTCGGAGTACGTCTCCACCTCCTCCATGACGCGCCAGTCAACAATACGCGGTGACAGAGCAGGGCTGGCGAACGAGATGTCCACCACCGACTCACCCTGCATCCGCACGCACGTGGGGACAGAACCCCGGTTCAGGACGACTAGGCCCGTCTCAAGGGCCCAGTCTTCCACCATCCTACCCCGGACGTCGGTGAACCGGGAACCCCAAGCCAAGTTTTTGGCGTTGAAGTCCCCGAGGACGAGCACGGGGAGGGAACGGAACCCGACGACGACGGTGACCAACTCCCTCAAGGAGTTGTGGAACTCGGCGAGAGTTCGGTTCGGAGAGAAGTACACGCCCACCACAGCGAGCTCACCGAACCGTGCTGCGACACAACCCCGGCCTCTTTGAGCAGCCTCAAGAGTCGGGGTACCGGCGGCGGCCGACGAGATGATGGTCACCGAGCCGTCCAGGTCCGCCACCCAGTGATCCCTGGGCAGGACAAAGTACGGCTCGGAGACCACGGCGACATTGATCGACCACTGCGCCATGCTCTGGAGCAGGAGATCCTGAGCAGCGGCGCAGTGGTTGATGTTCGCCTGGAGGAGGCGGAATGGGGCCATTATTGGCAGTCCATTCCGACCTCCTCAGTGGCGGCAGCGGCGACTGCGGTGGCAGTGGCGGCGGCGGCGGCGGAAACGGCAGGGGCGGCGGAGGGCCTACCTTTGCCCTTGGGTTTGGCGGGAGGGGAGCAGCCTTTGCTCCCGACCCGGTGATTGGCCGGCTTGCCAGCCGCCGCACATGCATTGCAGTGCAGCGGGGCGGAGCACGAGCCGGCCTTGTGACCGGGCCGACCGCAGCGGAAGCAACAGTCGCTGCGGTCCACCTCCGAGGTGCATTTGACGCTCACGTGCTCCCCCACGTGACAGCGGTAGCACCTCAGAGGCCGGGTCTCGAGCAGCTTGACCTGCGCCGAGACCCATCCCACCAAGAGCCTTTTGCCCTCCTTCAGCTTCTTGGCCGCTGTGACGGGGCAGCTGACCACAACAGTGCGCAGCCCCGAGTTGTCCGGGCGGATGGCGCCTGCCTTGATTTGGTCAGCAGGGCACCCTCCCGTCCTGGCCACAGCGGCCACCACCTCCGTCTCCGTTACGGAGTCGTCCAGGCCCAAGATCCTGACATCCAGGCATTTGGTGGGCCTGGACACGCGGGCCTCGTCCGCACCGAGGCACGCCCTAAGCCTCTCGGCCAGGGCGTCGGCCGATGGGCCGCTGGTCGCGCCGGGGACCTCCAAAAGACGGGCTCCGGTAGCGGTCACCTTGACCGCGAACCCGTCCGGGGCCCCGAACTCCGCAGGAGTCACCGCCCCCTTTAATTTGGCGAGGACGTCGCCATACGTAACGCCCCTGTTGACCGCCTCGGGCTGCAGTGTAATTACTACAGCCGCGGTCTTAGGGGCGAGGAGCAAGGCAGCAGCGCGTTTCTCCCTGCGCTGCTGCTGCCGTCGTTGCCGCTGCGCCTTTTTTCGGCGCTTCCGGCCCTCCTTGGCGACTCTCCTCGCCTCGCCGGCGATTTGCCACCCGCCGCCGTCCTCTGCTTGCGGGGCGGGTTCCGCCGCCGCCGCCGCAACCCCAGCCTGCTGGGCCGGAGTGCCCCTCCTCTTTTTGCGCCCAGCGGGCGCAGACGCAGGCGCCGTCGGCGCAGCTGGGGTCTGCGCCGGCGGGGGCGCCGAGGCCCTCGCTGGGGCAGCCGGTCGCGCCCTTGCCGGCGGTTGGGAGCTGCGGCTAGCCTGACTCGAGGTCGAAGGCTTGGCCGCAGCGGCCGCGTACGACCGCGGGACCGCGGGGGCGACCTGACTCGCCGCGAGTGGGGGCGCAAGAGCCTGCCCTCCAGCACGTCGAAACGTCGCTGGAAGGCAGCCAACTCCGCCCGCAGCAGTCCGACTACGTCGGCCTCCGCCGGGGGCTGGGGGCGACTGCCGCGAGCAGCGGCGAGCTCGGCCCTGGCCGTCCGCAGCTCGGCCTCCAGAGCCGCATTGGAGGCCGCCAAGCGCGCCAGCTCTCGCCGCATCTCGGCCAGCTCGGAGCGCACCTTTCCCGCAGTGGGCGCCGCACACTGCTCCAAGGCCGCCTCCGTTATTGTGGCCGCCGCCGCCTTGAGGAGGCGGAACCTAACCGGCTGGGATTTCCCCATCGCCAGCTTGTAGAGCTCCGCCGTAATGGCCTGTTGGAGGCCCCCGGAGCAGCTCTCGCTCTCAGAGCCGCGCTCGCCCTCCGACACCTCCACGCCGGACATCTCGGCCGCAGAGGACTCCGAACGGACAGCGCTTGAGAGAGCCCTGCCCTCCGCGGCCAACTGTTCGGCTGACTCCGCGCAGGCAGCTGGTGCCGGTTTCCGGCGACCGCTGCCCTTGCCGCCCCTACCCCGCGCTGCCGTGGGGACCTTGGGGGAGGCGCCTCCTGAGCGCCGGAGGACGGGGACAAACTGTCCTCCTCCAGCCTGGGGCGTTTGAACGTCCCCGTCGCGCGGCGGCGTGAGCCTTTCGAGCTCACGCTCAGCCGCTCCGCTAATGTTGTGTTGGACTCTGAGTCCGACCCCCTCCGACTGGACTCCCGTGTGTGGGGCCTGCTGGACGAGTCCAGCGCCTCACCACGAGTCCCGGAGCCACTTGGGCCCCCTTCTCCCTCTACCGCAGGCGAGCAGAGCTCACCCGCACTCTCCTCCTCCGTATGTGGTTTTTTATATAAATTCAACTTATCCATATAGTTCCCACGAGTATGGGGGAAATAATCGGTCCACCCAGGCAGTGCCCCCTGTACCTGGGTAAGTGTTAATTTGTTTCCCAACTAGAGGTTCCACTGGTCCCCTAGCTGGGGGTGCGCTCGCGACTGACACTACTCCTCAGCCATGCATACTCTCGCCGCGCACCAGAACTTAGTATTGGAGGAATTTTTTATAGAGGTTATCTTCCTCGCGGTCCGGGCGACCAAGCCAAGACCCTCGTCCCGTTCAGAGTCACAAAACGTGACCGTGACCTCCTTACGGATTACGATATCGACGGCTGCAATCGGGGACAGCTTGTGTCCCGATGCTGCTCGCTGGCAGGGTGAGTGCACAACGAGCACCGCCCTTGCCTCTCCGCCACGCTCTCTGCTAATCAGAGAGACAGGCGGAGAAACGCCCCACGGAAGCGCAGGCCATGAGCACACAGCCCGCCGCCTCCAGAACCCTATCGGGTTCGCCCGCCCAGTCCAGAAGTCTGCTGCGGGCGACAGTCACTCCAACCCTATCACCCCCGCTAGGGAGACTGTCGCCCGCACCCAGGGTGCACCACGGGGAGGTCTTCTGGCACCGCACCCCATTATAATATACTAGCTGTTACCTGCGACTCCGTTTGCGTGAAATTATTCATATTTCTTGTAAATTTATACTTTTTTGACGCGAAAACGTGTTGATTGGCAAGGCGTGTTTGAGATCTAGTATATTGTAAACGGAACGTATATTGTCTACTCAAGATGGCGACTGCGGTTTGTCTGTCAGTGTCATTAAAATGAATTAATAAAACGAAATAATCTCCGTAATCCGAATTTTGCGGAGATATGTTGTCGACTCGAAATCGATATTTTTTATGTTTTGTTATTCAGGTACTTAATGTTTCGATCGAGTCTACCGTACCCCTTGACGAAATTATTAATATAGATTATTGTGATTTTGAATACATTATTATATGTATTATTGTGACTCAGTATTAACATCATCATTATCATTGTCCTATAAGTGCCTACTGATGAACAAAAGAAGAAGGAATAAGCATTAATCTCCATGGACGCCTGCTCATGGGGGATAGGCGAAACCTATAGAGAAAGTAAAAGAACAAGTACGGGTTTCCTCATAATATTTTCCTTCTCCGTATGCCAGTAATGTCTAAATAAACAGTATTAACACAGAGTCTAAACTTGTGAGCGTTGTATCACAATAGACTTTAATTAAAATCTCATTTTAGGCGGCAACACCTTCGTATCTATTACGTAAATAAAACAAATGATAAATTAATTTTATTGCAAATAAATTCATGCAGTCAATAAGTAGGAAATATTTATTAAAGAATTATACATTTCGTGGAAAAATTACGATAACAAAAGCAGGCCATTTTGGAAAGAAGAGGTCGTATTTTTTTAAAGTAATTAATTGTATTATATTACCTACAACACAATATGTTTATATACTCAAAGTCAAAGTCAAAGTCAAAGCATTTATTTCAATTAAACCATAGTTTGGTACTTTTGAAACGTCAACAAATACAAAATAAATAATAGTCTGTCAGTCAGTCCGTCAGTGAAGCTAGGTGAAGCTAGGTGCTCATTCCAAAACGTAGATTCGAATGGAGAAGAACGAGCAAGAAACTCCATTCGTTACTCTTTTAAAAAAGTATGTTCTACAATGTCTCTGCCTCGTTGGCCGAGTGGTTGCAAGTGCAACTGCCAGGCAAGGGGTCTCGGGTTCGATTTCCGGGTCGGGAAAAGTACTACTGTGTATTTTATAAATTCTCAGTAGTAGCACTGAGTCTGAAATTGTGCCCGGTATATGGCAATAGGCTCACCCCCTATCACATGGGACTCATAAAATAAATAGTGAAAAGTGGGTGTTACTTTGTACAGTTGCATAATGTACACCTCTAACTACCCCTTCGGGGACAAAAGGCGTGATGTTATGTTATGTTTATATACATAATACAATGTGTATAATTAAAACTAGGATGCATAAATTACATTAGAGATGTATTGGAATTAATTTGGGATGGATATGGCACTCATCCACTAAAAGCGAAAGCTAAGCGGTGGATAAGCGATAATTTGAATCAATACTATGAGCCAAATGACATAAAAATAGACCGAACAAAATAGAAAGAGACGTAATGAATAAATCTTGTATCAAAACTATATATATAGGTAGCTTTTTTTGTTAACTAACTAATAAAACTTTCGATAAATACGAATTCATAAATGAAAACCTTATAGGTCAGTTAATATTAAGATGTTATGCAAAAATATTTACGTATATGACAAATGCCTGGAAATCTTAACGCTGAACCATATGGCTTTTCTGAATGGTACATTTGGAAATTTTGCCTTATTAAAGCGATAAGATTGTAATCTTTAAGTGGAAGACTAGCTTTAAACTGGTTGTTTGTCCACATCTCGTTACGTAGTGAACAGTAACATTACTTGGCATTACATAAACGGGATGCCACTATATTGACACTACGTACGTCCCGCACATCAATGTATACTAAATGTCAAATTACCTTAACCGATTTTCGACTTTATAGCAGTATGATAAGGTGGAAAGCTTTTGAAGAATGAACAACTTAGAGTAGTTTCATGTGCTGGTGTTTTGTATGAATACTTTAAAATATTAACACTGACAAATTGTCCGAGTTTGAGATCAGTGTGTCGTACAATTTCGCCATTCTTTGTGTATCTCGATGATCTCTTGTGATGTAGCATATGGTGCACGTGCCGTTACGTCACATGAAATTAAGTAATTTTGAAATATTTAAAAAATAATAATAAAGGACTTGCATGGATAGAAATATATAGGAACAGTGGACTATGAAACTGGGTGGTTGATAATATTACGTTTGTTCGCATCTGGGGTCAAAAAATGTGAAACTTGAATTTCTTCCTAAGCTTTCTTTCTAAATTCAATATATTATATCATCTGTTCCTTGTACAAATATTGGCTCAAGTATTACTTACCACTTTACCAGAATTCAATTTAGGGGATAAATACATTCCACTCCATACATTACATACATTCGCCAATTTTAAGCGAATTTAAATCCCCTCAGTAAATCAACAAGCGTGGGTACATAAATACAGATTAGGAAGTTTGTATGCATTCTATCTATGCAGATAAATAAAATTGAAGTGTCTGTTTGTGTTTGTAATATTAAAATAACTGCTTTTTACTACATGCATATGAATTCACATACGATACACATACCAAAATAACACCTTTTACAATTTTTTGTCTGTCTGTTTGTACTGGATAATCTCTGGAATGGCTGGACCGATTTTGCAAGACTTTTATTGGCAGGTAGCTGATGTACTAAGGGATAACATAGTCTATTTTTATTTTGGAAAATTGAAACAAAAAATCAGTTATATTTTAAAATTCGCATTGGATAATGTCAACAACAGTTACCTACATTACCTACACAATATAACCATTTAATATTTATCTATCTAGATTAATGAACTGAGGCAAACGAGGCAATTCAATTTGTTTTGAGTAATCCTTCAATAGAAAAGAAGTTGATTGGTTCAAGGCTATGTATGATTTACGACTATTATTTATGTAACCGACCGTGTATTTATATATTTTGACATTCATAGACCTGTGAGATAAACTGGCTTTGATTTTAATAGTCCTTCGGGCTATTGCTTCATTTTTCTTTGAGGCAGTAGAAGATTTTTTCTATTAAAAAGATAAAAAAGGCCCCAACGAAGCATTCCTTATGCCAGTTGTAAGCTAGTAGTAACTCGGTGATCAGAAGATGTCATGACCACTTGTACAGTCTCATTTGCGATCACAGCGCCAACGGAACTTACATAAAACTTGGAGTTTCGCAATAAATAAATACATTCCTTGTATTACAATTTCATTGACCTTGAATAAGGTTTCGTCTTTGCAGTAAATCATTACTAAATCTTAATGAAAAGCCTGGTTGCGACTTTGTGGCAAATTGTTGTGTACCGCTAATCCCATAAAACGACTTATGAAGGCTTTGATGTTATAAAGATGAATTTTGTCTTCAATTTTTTAGTTCATCTACTTATTGATTACTTTTGTAGCAGCCTATAGCAATCTGATATCCTACATATATCAGATTTATTAACTTTTGTTAGTAAAATTATTCTAAAGTGTTTAGGTAATTATAACAATAACTGGTGGATTTCATGTTTATGGCTTCTTTATCTTTCTTTATCTTGTGATCCCTTTGCTACTAATGAAGGATTGTTACTGATTTATTTTACCTTAACACTCTCCGTTTTATGGAATAGTGGGATCATCTGATTATAAGCGACCATTGCAGCTCGGAAAAACCAACTCTGGTATTATAATTACGAAAAAAAAACACCTATTTCAGAGCTCAACGAAATATTACATTTTCGTCATTTACTTTTGCCATAGTCATTATACATTTTAATGTACTGGCTATCCTTGCTAAAACAGTTTTCATTAAAAGCAGTATTTTTCCAAACGACCTTCCTTGCAATAGTGTCGTAATTGTTGCACCTACATTATTCCACATTATGAAGGCAGAAGTGCAGATTGAATGTGTAAATATCATTTTTGGCTATTATAATTTTAAGAGAATATAGATATTACGAAAGGAATGAATCATTATTAAGAATCCTCAAATTCCTAACATCAATAGCCCGGAAACGCACTAGTAACTCATCCAGTGTTGCGGGTGTTTATAGGCGGCGCTTATTGGGTACCATTAGGTCATACGTCTACGCATTTGATGGTCTGTCCGAAAATTAAAATTATTTACACAAAATATACTGAAAGGAGAAGAGGCTTTGCTCAGCAGTGGGTATTTATAGGCTGTTGATGATGACGATGTTAAATTTTATGTTAAAGACTTTTATTGGCAGGTAGCTGATGTACCAATGAGTAACATAGGCTACTTTTATTTTGGAAAATTGGACTTAAATATAGTGCCATCTCTGTCATTTTACAAAGAGTTTGTAGTGACAGAACTATACTTAAGCGCGACTTAAATTTGAGTAGCTTCCAGTATTCGGGCGTAAGTTAAGTAGTTGTGTCAATGACAACTGACTATATTAAATTAATGAATGAATCTACTTCATTATCTTGTATCTACATATGACTATATTATACTACCTATTGTTTTAATATTAGGTTTATATCTATACAATTGTACCTCATGTTATAAAGTTTTTATTTCTAGTTTTATGTGCACTTAAAAATGTAGAAATAATTTTGAATACGTAATGACCTAAAAATAAGATTAATTATTAAAATGATAAGTAATAAAGTTTTCGTATTATGTTATTATTAGTGATACAGCCTTACAAGCTTCTTAGTGTTTAACAATAACCCTGTATAATACTAGTTTTAATTTAAAAGGTAACGATTAACTATTCTGAATTTAATGTTTTAACTTACATCTTAAGTATTATCAACTTATACCTCGTAATATACGATCTCCGGCCACCGTAAGCGCGGGCCTGCGGACGGCGAGCATGGGTGGCTCCCCGTCCGACCAGAAACAGACCCGAGCGTACGGCGCGTCGCGTTCCGCGCGCGCCTCAAAGAGCCATCAGACCACCACAGATGGGGCCCAATAGGGCCGATGCCGATTCGGAGTCGCGGAGAACCTAACGGGTAACCGGGGCTCCGGCTCGACGTGCAGGAGAAGGAACGGGGTGGTTTTTAGTCAGTAAGAGTCTAACACTCCCTCCCGCCTCACCCAGGCGGGAGCAGTCATTCGATGATATTCCCCCCTTAAAAAAAAAATAAAAAAAAAATACCTCGTAATATAAAAAAATATCAAAGATTTTTACTAAATAAATGTCACTACTACCCCAAAGCGATTTACATTGCGAATTATCATCCTCATTAAGCTCCATTACTTAGATATTTATGTCATTTTCTTATGTATTATTAATATTATTGCTATCTTACTCTTAGCCAGCTTTATACTGAACATTTTGTAAGTACAATAACGATCGTAGTCTCAAAAGCAAGGGTCTGAGGACTATACATAATGATAAATAATACTCAATTATTGTGGTTATCATCTTTTATGATACGATTATTGCAATAATTATGGAGGTTGGTCCACACTGCTGATCGTTAGGAGGTAGAAATGAGATCGGAGTGAAATTGTATGGGAATGTGCTCGGGAAGCAAATAAAAGTTTACGATTCTTTGTAACGTTTTTAATCCAATACAATTTTGTCAATTTGTCCTTGTTGTGCCCAGTTATGATTACAGAATTTCATTTCTATTCTCTTTTATTAAGTATATGGAGACTCTGTTAGTTATCACTGTCCCCTTTTATATCCGTCTACGTCCTGCAATGTTGACTTTGATTTATGAATTTATTATAATCTAAAAAATGTAATTAATCCCATAGTGTCGTGGTGGTCTAAAAGTTTCAAACGCCCGGTTCTCAAGCACGAGTGTGTGCGTTTGAAACTTACTGTACCACTGACAAACAGTGAAGGAAAACATCGCGAGGAAACATGTCAAAGTCAAAGTCAAAGTCAAAATCATTTATTTCAATTAGATCAGGATGGCACTTTTGAACGTCAAACAACAAAAATGTATAAGTGAAGCTAGTTGCTCATTCCAAGGCGTAGATTCCTATGGAGAAGAACGAGCAAGAAACTCCTTAGGTAACCTAAGGAGTTTCTTGCTCTTTTTCAATCAGGTTTACAATACAATTCTCTAGTTAAATAGTTTTATTGGTTCGATTATGTGAGAACAATCCAACACCTAAATCCAGTCAGAAAGACTGAAAAAGAAAATAACCTTGAGGATAATAAAATAAAATGATACAGTCTGGAGCTGACCAGTTCCAATCGACGGTGCCCGTTCACGAACATTTGGCGAAACCTAGCACCGCCCAGCTCAACCATTTTGTAGGGAATCGAGCGATCCAATGCACGTGCCACCGCCAACGAGATCTTTGAGTGAGCATGACAACTCCAAGCTGACATAAATGCAATCTACTAGTCTAATTTGATTTAATTAATTACAGGGCTCTCACATTTACAATAACATGAGCTTATAATTTCTAATTACACTGAGCAAGCATGTTGATTAATGTTCAAACCTTCTCCGTGTGAGAAGAAGCCTTTGCTCACCAGTTGCCACTTATAAGCTGTTGATGTGTGATGTATAATTAATCCCATGAATATTTTCCGGCTATTCTAGCAAAATATGAAAACCACACAAACAAACAAGCTAGCAAGTATTACGCGCCATCTTGCGATAATTACACAACGAGAGTTTTCCGACGCTATTTATGTGACGCAACGTTTTTTACTGCTCAGCCTGTTGAGGATATAGGGTTGATGACATTCAGAGATTCTTCAAGGAAATAAGACCATCTAGGAAGAAATTTTGATTTGATTTAACGTCATATAGGTAACGTAGATGAATATTAAATCAATAAGTGCATTGGCCGAACAAGAAGTATGAAATGCCTATCTAATACTAGGCTTTATATCAGTCATTTAAATAGAAATTTTGCCAACTAATCGTCTCTCAACATGTCAAAATATAGCTCTATAGAAACCATTTTTGTTTGAAGAGAATACCCAAGAATCCAAAAGTATGAACAAATAGTTAGACCGAAATAAAATATTCAAGCATTTTTGAATTGGCAAGAGTTCGCTCATACATATTATAGATGCCATAAAGTCTACTACAATTAAGAATAATGAGACCATAAAGTAATGAGCATAACTTCTCAACAAATTACTTACATACCCTGTAGGTATATAATATGGCTAAAAATTATAGGGTAGCCATAAATTTCGCAAATTATGGTACATGTCACAATATGTAGTAAGATCGTAACATCTTAAAATTGTGCGTATATCTAACGAGAACCAGTTTGATGTCGAGGTCGGACTCGGGTTTTACAACTGGTGAAATTTTACACAAGCAATGGTTACACTACAATAATAATAATTATGTTATGGCTTAACATAATTAGTTTATTATGATGAGGATTTATTAAAATTATGATATTGTATTTCTCATCAAAGTTTCACCAAATTGGCATAGTTTACAATTACATTACATAACAAAACAATCAAACAACACGATTTCAGTATTTACTTACTAACAATATCTTCATTTATTAAATGAATCTAATCAATATTCTTAAGCTTTTCCCACCTCAATCGGATACTTTCAATTAATCAAAAATAACTTAATTCGATTGTTCAAAACAATACAATAATGACACTTTCATGAATTGGTATTATGATCAACTTCATTTTAGTAGTTTTCCAGCAATTTCTTAAGAAATAAGTTAGCTGTTTGACTCTAAAAAAAAGTTACATCACAACAGTACACAATCTCAGACAAAAATTCATAGAAAATTACCGTTTTTGACAGTTCGATAAAAGCATTGAATTTGACTAGTTGGCAAGTACCCAATTGTACTCGTCTTTCTCATCAGTTTTCGAACGCCCGAATATTGAAAGGCTATTTTAAGTTGTACTTGAATGTAAATATAGGTAGTAGGTGTCATCTCTGTCATTTCATAAAGAATTTGTAGTGACAGAACTAAAGTTCTGTATTACTGTACAAATTCTTCAGCAAGTAATAAGTAAGTATACTTAAGCAAGACTTTAAATTGAATAGCGTTTGAGTATTTGAACGTACTAAATTAATTAGGTAATCAATAAACTCTGTAAAGATATTTCTTTCGACTTTATTTTTACACACAACTTACTGTGGTGCGAGAGCAGCTGAACCTTGATTTCTTTAATTTATAATACGGTGACACTTTGAGTTTATTTCGGAATTTCTTGTCATCATAATCAGTTATGATTTTTTTTTTCACGGGGGAAAATCATCGAATGACTGCTTCCACCTGGGTAAGGCGGGAGGGAGTGTCAGACTCTTACTGACTAAAACCCACCCCGTTCCTTCTCCTGCACGTCGAGCCGGAGCCCCGGTTACCCGTTAGGTTCTCCGCGACTCCGAATCGGCAATCAGTTAGGATATGTCGGCCTCATCGTTCGCTTGATAAAATTGACGTGTAAAAGTGCTGCTTTGTAGTCTATTTAATTTTGCATTATCTAATAAATTCACTTGTTTCACTTGTTTACGGTCCTTATATTTGGATTAATTTGTGCATCATTCATTATAGACTGCCAGTGGTTTAATAAGTTTAATACGTAATTATAGGTCTGTATTGGCATGTTTCTACTCTCTGTCACTAATCGTGGAAACCAGTAATTGGCTTACTGTTGCATACCACATTCTATTTAAATAAATTATATAACTGTTGGTTTTCCAAATGTATTAATTAAAATAAAAAAATAAAACAAAATCGGTTGTACAATTTGAAAATAGAGTGTAACAAAGAAATAAATTCGTTATTCAAATGTGATGAGAGATGATCGTGCTTGCCTCGTATGATTAATTTATCGACCAATAAAGCTAGTTCAGTAGCATGCAGTAATGCATTCAACCGCAAAATTAAGGCTTTTATTTACTTTTTGTTATTTATGATTATTTTTTAACACTCGCTGTAACATATCTATAAATCTATAAATAATAGTGAAATTATTTATTGCAGAACTTATAACACTATGGTTTAGGAATCATTGTGAGAAATAAAGTAAGTATGTACTTTTTGCCACTTAGTTTTTCTATGAAACAGAGTTAGCTCAATACCACTTAATATTCTAACATACATAGTTCATTCTACTGCCTCGTTGCCCGAGCGGTCGCAAGTGCGACTGCCGGATAAGGGGTCTTGGGTTGGATTCCCGACTCGAGCAAAATATTATTGGATTTAAAAAAAATACTTACTAGTAGCACTCTGTCAAAATCTCAGTCTGTAATTGTGTCCGGTATATGACAATAGACTCACCCCCTATTACATAGGACTCATAACATAAATAGTGAAAAGTGGGTGTTGCATCACAAAGCGCCCACTTTTCCTATTTATGTTAATGCTACAGCATTAAGTGCTGTGATAGGCACCTCTGCCTACCCCTTCAGAATTTAACCCTGTGATGAGGTGTGATGTTATGATAAGTTCATTCTACTGGATGTTTTAGACGATCAGAGAGATCATTTTGAGAAATATTTTTATTTAATGAAGCTTCAGCCCGGAGTACCACCATGTCAAAAGACTCTTATTCTGTTTTCACCTATTACTTTACATAGGCCTCTCGAGCACGCCACTCAACTAAAAGAATGTAATAACAAAATATTACATAACAAAAATATTAATACCTAAATGTTAATTAAGCCGTCAAACAACAAAATAGTTAATTAAAATACGTTTTCTTGCATTTTCTCTAGTATTTTGTTATACAATCAGTACTTGGTATCACTGGTAGCTACTGTTTACTACCAGTACCTTTAAACTTGTTGCTGGTCAGTAAACAACATTTTTGTTTAGCTCAAGTCTATTAGAGAATTTTCATCGGGCATGCAAATTTATTCGTTCTTAGAAGTTGCGTTGAAATTTCTATTACGTTAATCGTTTGTGCCTTATTTGTTTACAAAAAACAAAACTATTAAAAGGATAGAATTTGAGAAACAAGTTTCAGCAATGCTATATTCCGAAAAGTTAAAAAAATTGACAAACCATTTTGTGGTAGATCACAATTTCAACAGAAGAAAAAACACATACGTGTGTGAGTACTTCTACAAACAAGTGAACTACATATTTTATAATCACACATCCAACCCACACGCACGAAGCGCTTCGCAGCAAGCTTCCTTGTGCGTATTGTCAAGGACTGGATTTCTTGCCTTTTCGAACAACGCTGCAATGGAGCATAGAATACTTAAAAGTTTAATATAAAAACACGATGTAATTACGTCTGCATAAGCAAATAAATAAAAAACCACACAAAAAACAACCAACAGCTTTACAACTTAATCGAGTATAATAATAATTAACAAAAGTATTAACAAACAAGCGATCTATAAGTGTTACCCAAGCTGTGACGCAATGACTCATCATCATCAGGCAACCTCATTTAATCGGCTACATCCATCAATGAGTAACTCCTCGTGGTATTGACCTACACAGGCGATTAATCTTATTTAAATACATATGTATTTAATTTTGCGTAACTTTTTTATTAGTGTTTGAATACGATTCAGTAAAAAACACGTAATTTTATATTTACTAGTTACTAGCTACTTCCGCGCGGTTGCACCTGCTCTGCTCGGCTCCTAATAATCATAGCGTGATGTTTAATAGCCTATAACCTTCCTCGATAAATGTACTATTCATTACAAAAAGAATTATTGTAATCGGACTGATAGTTTCGGAGATTAGCGCGTTCAAACAAACAAACAAAAAAACAAACTCTTCAGCTTTAAAATATTAGTATAGAGGTAGATAAGTGTCTATTTGGGCACTTGTCTATTCAGGGTTCTTGCATAATGAATCCAGATTGCTTACGGATAAAAATGTTATTCATTTTCCTATTTATTACCACTAATCTAACTAGACTTTCCACAAAATGGACGGCAATATTTCGAATATATGAGCTGATGTTCGAGCTCAGCTACGTGCTGTTGGAAAGCCTAAGTATGTCCAATAGTAGAAGTAAAACCGGGTGAACGAATGAACAGCTGCAGTTGAATCAGCTCATACAAAATAAAATAACTTTTAACAAAAAAAAACCGACTTCAAAAGTAAATAAAAAATAAAAAAGTAAATAAAAAACCAAAAAGCAAAAAATAACTTACTAAATATGCAATTTATAATACTTTTAAATTACTACTTACTATGTAATTAATAAAAAAGCTATTATTTTCTTAACTAACTAGTCTAACTACTGCTTGGTTTGAAGTCGGTGCCAAGCCACTGTGCCCACAGTATTATGTACTTTGTATCAGACCAACAAAATAGTAATTATCACTATCTGTCATGCAAAAGGAATATCACATGTCATAACATGTAGCATACTACGTTCACTAGATGGCGTTGTCGCATGACGTTATTTTCTGAATCGTACATAACTGTACTAACATTTCATCGCCAGTTGCATTCATTTTCTAAATATTTGATGCGTACTTAAGGTTTAAAAGTATTGTTCGTACCTATACAGTGACTGATATCTCTTTGTCAATTATTATCATTGAAATTCGAAATTCATAAAAAGAATATTCTCCATACTATTTTCATTTCAAAAGGTCCTTTTCAAGACCACTATTATATTGTTGTAGTGTAAAATAGGGTAGAAGTAGTTAGTTCTGGTTTAGAGTTTTATCAGTTAGAGTTAGAGTTTTGTTTGTTGGTTATTTTTGACTTATTGATTTATCTACGTAGCTTGTGCTGGAATTTAATGTTGATTATTCCAAGTATAATTATTTTGTATTTATATAAGTTAGTTTAATTCATCACGCATGGCACCGACTTCAAACCAAGCAGTAGTTAGACTAGTTAGTTAAGAAAATAATAGCTTTTTTATTAATTACATAGTAAGTAGTAATTTAAAAGTATTATAAATTGCATATTTAGTAAGTTATTTTTTGCTTTTTGGTTTTTTATTTACTTTTTTATTTTTTATTTACTTTTGAAGTCGGTTTTTTTTTGTTAAAAGTTATTTTATTTCACAATTTTAAGTGATGGGTTGACCAAGCAAGGATGCTTCTCGAATGAGAAAACGTCGATTCTTTGAAACGAAAGATGATAGATGGAAACGATTAGACAAAATAAAAATACATGCTAATAAGAAGAAAGAAAATGAAACACTAAAGGAACGTAAAAAGAGATTGTCGGCTATGAGAGCTTATGTATCAAAAAGACTAACGAACGAAAGTCAAAAAGATCGTACTCACCGGCTCAGTTTGATCCATGAACGCTTATCGAACGAAACCGAAGAAGCCCGTGCTCACCGGTTCAGTTTGATCCATGAGCGCTTATCAAACGAGACCGAAGAACCCCGTGCTCACCGGCTCAGTTTGATCCATGAGCACTTATCAAACGAGACCGAAGAAGCCCGTGCTCACCGACTCAATTTGATCCATGAGCGCTTATCAAACGAGACTGATGAAGCCCGTGCTCACCGACTCAGTTTGATCCATGAGCGCTTATCAAACGAGACCGAAGAAGCCCGTGCTCACCGACTCAGTTTGATCCATGAGCGCTTATCAAACGAGACCGATGAAGCCCGTGCTCACCGACTCCGTTTGATCCATGAGCGCTTATCAAACGAGACCGATGAAGCCCGTGCTCACCGACTCCGTTTGATTCAAGAGCGACGATCAAATTAATCTGCTACACAACAATCTCAACGATTAAGTTACTTACGTAACAATTCCGCACTAAGGGTACTTAATGAACTTCCAGAAGAAAGGGCCAGTCGATTGACTGTTCTAAGACAAGTATCAAATCGCTTGAGAAATACTCGTATATCCTTAGACGAACAGCTGCAGAAGGTATGGTTAATAATTATAATGCAGATTTGTTAGGGCTATAGGAAGGCAACATTGACATGCAACCTTGTGGAAATGTTACTGCTGTTTCCTATTACGTTGCGAAATTTTATCAAACCCAAACACAAGGTAGCTACTGGTAGCCGCCGAGGAGTTCCCTCAACTGTCGTACTACTTCATCATCAGACCCTTAATGACAATCACATCCCATCTGGGTGTAAAGTCCTCATCAATACAAATTATCAAACCTCAACACAACATAGCTAGTGGCAACCGTTGAGGAGTTCCCTCAACTATCGTACTGCTTCATTGTCAGACCCTTATTGACAATTACACCCCCACTTAGGTGTAAAGTTCTCATCAATACAAATGAATCAAACCCAAACACAAGGTAGTTACTGTTAACTGTTGAGGAGTTCTCTCAACTACCATACTACTTCATCATCAGACCCTTATTGACAATTACACTTCACCTAGGTGTAAAGTCCTCATCAATACAAATTAATCAAACCCAAACATAAGGTAGCTACTGTTAACCGTTGAGGAGTTCCCTCGACTGGCTCTCGGCTCCATCATCAGATCGACCCCAGACCTTTATCAGATGGTAGTGGTTTTTAATACTTAATAAAAAAAATAACAAATGCACTAGTCGCCCCTATAATTTTTAAAAGATCCCCTCTTTTTCCTTGGTCTTCCATCATCAGATCCTGATTTCCTTATCATGGGACCATTCTGGGACTATCTCCTTTCCAACAAAAAAAGAATTATCGAAATCGGTTTATAATTAACGGAGATATCGGCGAACAAACATAAAAAAAAGCATATATACGGTCGAATTGAAAACCTCCTCCTTTTTTTGAAGTCGGTTAAAAAAATAACTAAAGCCTTTCTGTAAAATGGAAATATATCTGTATGAAGAAGGACCCAAGAAAATGAGGAGTTATTTTAAAAATGTCGACTGGTGTCAACCTGTCCAATCGACTGGCTTGCATCGTAAATCCAGCTCAAGTTTGTGCGTAAACGCTTCCCTGTTATGTAATAATGCTGCGGCCAACATGTTCTACGGTGTAACTTGTATGTGTGAGTGTGTTTGTAGTAAAATATACTTATACAGAAGGATTACCTGATGGGATAATATAGGATACTTTATCACCAATGATTCATCATGATATTGATTAGATGCGATAAAGATTTTATGATTAAGCAAGAGCCAATTTATTTTTAGGATTAATAATGTAATATGAGATATTTCGGATTTCGCTACTGTACGCTCAGCAGCTATTATTGAGGATTTCAAGGTTTAATTCATATGATATTTCAGGTAACTATATTGTAACTGTATTCTGAAATCTTTCTAACCTAAAAATAAAAGTTCCACCTTTCAATTAGTACTTAGTAGATTAGGCTCTACAACTTCACCTTCTCCAATGATTCTGTCACATAAATAAACTGACGTTTGTACTCGGATCCCGTACGACCACATTCTCTGCTGACATCCCAACAAATCAAGTGGACGTAACATTTAATTGGATCTGTTTCGCAGGTCTATAGTTTTTGCTTCATTCTCCATCTGTATAAATAGAAGCTATTTTTCATTAGATTGTTTTATAGCTTGGAAAAAGAAAATGACAGCCGGTACCGGTGGAAAACTAAAGGAAGATTAGATAAACTGTCCATATTAGGCGAAGTTAATAAAATTAGTGTCATAAGTTACAAGAGTAAGTTTAAGAGGTCCAGCTAATGATTGTCAAAGTCAAAATCGTTTATTTCAATAAGACCAGAAAGGTACTTTTGAACGTCAATAAAAAATTAAAAGTAAAGCTATTTGCTCATTCAAGGGGTAGATACTTGGACAAGAACGAGCAAGAAACTCCATTTTATTACGACCTGTATAATATGACTGGCAATATTTTTACACTAACAATTAATAACTCATTACACTCATTTTTGCAAGTGAAGTCAGGTCTGAACAACCATTTTATGCAATAAGACAAGTTAGCAACATCATCGTGCCAACTGCCGAAAAACCTGCATTGTGGAATGGTTTACACAAACAATTACACAATTTTACACCAAATACACTTTACTTTAAACCTCGTAATGTTGTAATTATGACACCGTTAAAAATTCACTTTGATGACGGCTAGAAGACTGCTTACCTAGTAAAGTGATGAGGCGTGAATTACAACACTTGTTCAATATGTTCATCAACCAGACATCGAAGTGGGTTCACTTGCTCCGACACACTGATTATGTAGAGAAAAGCAATTTCACATAATTTACAGCTGTAGTGCGCTTCAGCGGACCAAACTGAAATGTATCGGTTGAGGTTTGGTGTGAGTGTCAACGATTTTATTGAATTGAAAAAGAAAATAATACAAACTACTTTTTTGAATGAAAAATATAATGTAAACGGAATCAAACGAATTAATTATATCCATATGTAATAAGATTTGCATATTACTATTAGACTAGACGTATTATTCTCCGAATTAGAGGAAAACATATAAGTCTACTTTTAGTCCCAAAACTGATCCCTGAGGAACTCTTTTTTTCTCTCCTTTATAAATTAATCATAATTTACCTACAGTATAGAAAACTTGTTTTTTTCATTGAATATCAATATTCCTACATTATGCCTAACTTTAAAATATATCTATCTAATGAGGTTAAGTGATTAATTAGGTAATTATACCATGATCACGGAAATCAAACGCTAAAGCCAGTGCACAGAAATCCATTCAACCGCAATTCTTCTTGGCATCGTTGCAACTGCCACCACTAGCCACATTATGTCATAAAGCTTATTACAGACTATCAATAACTCCTGACTATCATTAGCGAGGAGTTAAATAATTTATACTGATTGATGATGGACCGGCTTACCACATTAGTAGCTGTTACAACATAATATATTTCCTGCCACAAGGATATAAAATAAGGTTACAATTTGATAAGGAAATCCTAAATAGAAATGAGTGACTTAAATATCCTTTAAATGCAATTTGATTTTCTGTTTCTATTTATTTCGAAACTCTAAGTTTAATTTCACAATTCGAGCCCGACAAGTACAAATATTAGATATATTTAGTGTTAAGTAAAGAGTCAATTCGGTAAAAAAATACTACTTAGATTATCCTACTAAATAAATAATTCAACCTAATAAATCCCTGTGGTTAACCAATCAGGGTATTTCATCTAAACCTTAACTAAAACGTATTTCTAAGAAAAGATGTGTATGCTGACTTCATTATGGTCATCGATATCGACCAAAAATGTTATTGTTACGTGCGCATGTAACTAATTTTTCTCCTTGGTTAAATTTTAAGTACATACGTCTAATAAATTAGAGTTATTACCAAGTAGCACCAGTTTCGTACAAACTAGAACCTAACAATTATTTAGTCATTATTTCTCACCTTGGCTTCTAAAGTATTGCAGCGAGTTATTTTTTGTTGTATCTACTTTTATGACAACGCAATAAAATATGTGGCTGAGTTATTTCTAATTAGTGTTATTGCGTCTTTGTTTTATTTTAGTGTATTAAGAAATATTAGGTACATTAAATTAAGATGGAGGTGTAGTTTGATTGGTAACTGGTGCAATTTGATATGTTGTGAATCGGATTGCTAGAAGACGAATACGGTACATCACGGTGGTTGATGCCGAAAGTGGTTTACTTATCGCTGGATATGTCTGAATTGTATGTTGACAGCAAACTTAATGCTATACACAATTCACAATCATTTTGAAACCGAAATATCAGATGATTCTTTCAATTATCTGAATTGCTCAGAACATTGACAAAAGTCTTAAGCATTGCATACTCATCGGTTACTCGGTTAATCTACGTCAAACTTTTCTTTTACTTTTCAGAAAGTAGTGAGGGTGATATGAATTCTAAAACTAGTTACGTATATATTTTTTAAATCTTATACCTATACCTACTATTATATAAAGCGGAAGAGTTTGTTTTTTTGTTTGAACGCGCTAATCTCCGTAACTACAAGTCTGATTAGAAGAAGAAGAAGAAGAAGTAGAAGAGCGTGTGAAACCGCATGGAAGTAGCTAGTTTACCAATAAATTCGCTCGCTATCACAACTTTAGCACAAATAGCATAACTGGCAACAAGAGGGTGCTCAGTACTTAATTCAAGGCATTAAACCGCCAACCTAAATCCAGCAATATGGGACGATTTATTTAAGAAAGCCGATAAAGGATATTGGCTCTTGAGACACCGATGTCTGTCCGCCGCAATTTACTTATACGATCCGGTGTCAAACCCGCATCACATCATTTATACGTCTACTTGTCCTTAATCGACGAAAGAAGATGTTTTCTTTTAAAGTGGGCAGATCTATATTAAATGGGTCTTTTTTATCAGTGATTTTGTAGAAAGGATATTGACTTATTGGCTTTCATGTTCATTGTTTTATCTCAAGATTACCTATCGCTTACCGCACGCCTCTTTGTGTTGCCGTAGTATGTTTGTAAGTGGACAATGACAAGAGTCAACCTAAAGGTACCGTTGCCCCTGCTAATTTGAAGCACGAAAGCATGCTTCAATTGAGCACTTCTCTCTTAGTAGCATATGTGTCGGAATGTTGCTCAGAATTAGCATGCTCATTTCAGGAATGCTTACGAATTGACAGGCGTTCGGTTTTTGAACATTTTGAGCATGCTCAATAGAACGCCCTTTGTAGTGTGAAACATTACCTTGAATCTAGATACAATTCTACTGTATATTAATAATAATTGACTGCCGAGCACAAGACTTAACTTAAATTTCAATTAAAGCTAAGTGTTTTTGGATCCTTTCTCGACATTTCGGGTTTCTATTCGGAGTAAACTAAGGGTCCTTTAATATTTTAATTGTGAGTTAGTACGTAGTTTATCAATTTCTGAGTGTCTATTATTACGATGTATCGTTAACGTCACCGGACATAACGTTTTGAATGAGACTGTCTGTTTTTATAATTTGGAGTCCCGTTGTCCCCGAAATGGGAAGCAAAATTTACCCATTTTTTGGAAATGCCGATGTACAATTTAGGATCAAGTTACTAAATGCCTCACTGAATCTAAATATTCGAACGTCCCGTTTTGAGTAAAAAAATAAATGGTTACGTTACGTATGGCACTAAAACAACATTGTCGAAAAGTAGATCGTGAAGGATATGAGATTTAAGTTTCATTTATACATAGGTACTGTGTTACATTTTTCTTTTTTTTTCTCTTTATTAAAGTATATTATAATATAAGAGAGTCTTTAAATCTGGAGTAGATTATGCCAGAC
The DNA here is from genome assembly GCA_038387885.1 of Spodoptera picta. Lineage (NCBI taxonomy): Eukaryota > Metazoa > Arthropoda > Insecta > Lepidoptera > Noctuidae > Spodoptera > Spodoptera picta. The sequence continues at coordinate 653,059 of JAZHFQ010000082.1, forward strand.
TCATCGTGACCATAAGAATAATTGGAGTAGCGAGAAATATTAGGATCTGTCCAAACTACATACGAACTCATAGATCTTAACAGCACCGTCACAGTGTGGATTGGACAGAATGGACTAAAAAGCACCTATTTCTGCAACATTAATGTTCAATTCTTGAATTAATACTTCTCTCTCTTTTATGTCTGACACATTCCAGTAAGAAGTGTTGGGCATCTTCAATTACTCCGCATTTATTCATTTTTCTTTAGTAAATGCAATATTTGTCTAAACTAGCAGTACCTATAATGCATCATAAATAACTGAAAGATAGTTATCTTACAACGTGCTAATGGCCGTTAAAGCGCTCCATTTGTGTTGCGATTTGATGAACAGATAAATACTTCTTATTAATTAGACGCTATGAGTAATATGATGAGATTTACACTCTTCGATAGTAACAATGTGCTAAGACCAAATCGAGTATATTTATATAAATAAATTTGATTGTAATTTGCCGAAACAAACTGTAGCAATAATACAGATGCAGCCCCAAAATATATATATAAAGGTATTACTTGTAGAACATAATATCAAGCTTTGTAATTAATAAAGCCATTTATGAAGAGTTAAGAAAAACAACTGTTTTCGACTCGAGGACCGACTACAATGCATTCTGGCTTGCAAATATTCAACTAAAGCAGTAAAACGATACCTATTACAATATCTAAACGATATCACCTTACAACAGCCGCACTTAACATCAGTACAATCACTGCAAGCATCATTTTACGCGCCACTATTACAGACATGCGATAAATAGCCATAGCAGTTACAAAACAATTCTGACATGCAAACTAGGGCAATTTCTTAACATACCAGTCGCATTTATGGAACGAAAGGCTTCACTAATTAACTAAGTAGGTACTAGTTATTAAATTTTCTGGACCGATTCGGAAGACAGGTTTTTAGTCATTTTGATGATTGGCATCCTTCTTTTTTCACGTGCCTGGAACCTGTCTACTAAATTGTTTAATTTTGCAGCTTATGTAATTTTGTGTTATGCTTGTAGTTTGTAGTTCTAGAAGAGCTAAACTGAAGTTTTCTAGTATATACATATATGTAGTTTTTGCTTAGACCCTATTATGATATCTAACCATAGTTTGAGAGTCATTAGTCCAATAATGTCTACGTTACATTACGTCTAGTGTAGTGAAACTCCAGTGTGCTTTGACTATACAAAAAGGCCAGTTAGTAACACTGTTCTTAAACTAAATCTATTAAGCTATGATTTTCTGAACATAGTTTTTTAATTAATACTCTATTCTATTATATACTCTTTGTTCAACAATGAACGTATTGTGACCGATATGATGAACTACTTGATGAAATGATTTGGTTATGATTGTACAGAATAAAAATAATAATATAAGCATCGGTTTCTAGCTACCCAAATTGGTACCTTCATAACTTACATGTGTACTTTGGCTACTTACCATAATTACATTATATTTGTCAAATTACACTCGTTGGCCGTCAATTAAGATTATGAATGCCTGAAGGTAATGTTTGGTAATCTGTCATTATAAGATGTATTGATTTACATAAATTATGTGGCTAAGGTAATCAATTTCATTAATTTAATTTTGTACGTGTGAAATCTGTCGCTATGGTCACAGATTTAAACTGAATATATATGATTTGCAGCTTCGTCGTATCGTATAATTAAAACACATCTTGTCATTATCGCCGTAGCCAAAATTAAGTATTTTACAGCTGAACAAAGTGCTCTTAGGTCCGCAAAACCCATTGGTATCTTTAAGTGTCCAGATCAGGGTCTGTTTTTCCTGAAGATAGTAAAAGGCCCGAGTGAATAGGTTGCTTATGGGACGACGTGCTCTATTGTAGACCACATCATCGCTTACCGCCAGGCGAGATAATGGTAACACGTCGGCCCATCAAATATAAAAAAGATCACTAGTAATAACCAGTATATCTACTCTATCATCATCAGTCAGCATACGTCCAATGATAAACAAGGCTTCTCTAATTAGAGACGGTTTGTTATAACCCTTAGAGATGGAATGGAGTCAGAAATTACCAGAATGAATTTAATAATCATTTGTCAAAGCCCTAATATCTTATACTCTTCTCCACAGATACTTCGTGAGCACTGTCCTGCAGTTCCAGATCTACCGAGCCCTGTGTGAGCGCACTGGCCAGTTCATCGTCGGCGACCCAACACGACCTCTGCACAAATGTGACATCTACAGGAACCCAGAGGCTGGACGGATTCTAACGTGAGTTGGACATTACGTTTACTTATCATACCTTGTATTATCTGTATTATGACTACTTATAACCATAGCGTTCATTAATTGTCTAGCGTTACTTTTCGATGTCTGGAGTCTAAATTAGGTTTACTTATAATATCTTTTCTTCTATATAGAGGTATATAAAAATGAAACCCGTTTCCCGCTGTCACGCCATAACTTGAGAACGGCTAGACCGATATGGCTAATTTTTTTGTTGTGTTCTTATGACAGAAAAAAGTCCTGTAAATCCTACAGGAATGGGAGAAACCGGATTGCGCGTACGAAGTAGTGGGCAGAAGCTAGTACTTTATAGAATAACCATTATTACCTTCTAAACTAGAGGAATCCAATACCAAGCGAATTATCACTTGAATAAGTAAATTATCACTTATTAAAGTGGAGGTAATTAAAACCCTACCTTCATCTCTGAAGAGTTCATAGCTAAGTATTTGTTAAATTTTAATAAGGATAAACAGTTTTAACTTTAGAAATGTAGTTTTATTCAGACCAATACATAAAACAAAAACACTCGAAGACACGTAACCGGAATCATAGACAATAATATAAAGGTCTATCTAGAGGTATGAACTAAGGTTCTATCATATACATACTATTTAGTCAATAAACTAGGGTTCAATTTTCTAATTTCTACAGTATTATTAAAATTATCAATAAGAACTACTATTTATTTTGACTTTATTATGAAAAATCTACATGATTTTCCTGACAACACCCTCAACAAACCAGTTAATATAATTCCAGACCCAAATTACACCCTTTCAGTGTCTAAAAATCGATTCTCAAACTTCACACTCGTATTTATAACTACTTAATCAATCGACATAGTCAATTAGATAGTCATCAATAACAATTTCACATAAATCGTTGATCTGTCGGCGTGAAGCGAAGCGGCCTTGACCGTAGCCATTACTTGTTAAGTTGTTACATTCATATTATTATTTATTTATTATTATTTATATTTATATTTATGTAATGATGAAACCCACAGTTTCACAGCACTACGCTGTGAAACTGTGGGTGCTTGTGTGCACGCAATTTTTTTAGAAGTTATTTTACTGGGCTGGTTACGTATTCCTAATACATAGGTAATGTGGTTTTATTTTGTTGAATTTTATCACAAAACAGTACCTACCTATGTGTTTATTAAAATTTTTATTTAGCTATGTTTCTATATGTAAAAATTAAACCAACTTTGGTGAAGAAATAGGTGGAATAAGGAATTTATTGTGTTTCATCATAACACAGACAAAATCCTAGAAAGATGCCTGCTTGTAATAATTTAAGTACTTAAATTATCAAAATATAAAAATAAAAATCTATTTAAACTGTCAAATACCAAGCGGTCACCGGTGACCGCAACCTATTGTTCTATAATTGTGTCTGCAAAACCGGTACTCGACGAGTTAAACTGCCTCGTTGGCCGAGTGGTCGCAAGTGCGACTGCCGGGCAAGGGGTCTCGGGTTCGATTCCCGGGTCGGGCAAAGTATTACTGGGTTTTTAAAAAAAATCTCAGTAGTAGCACGGAGTCTGGAAATGTGCCCGGTATATGGCAATAGGCTCACCCCCTATTACATGGGACTCATAACATAAATTGTGAAAAGTGGGTGTTACTTCTATGTGCACCTCTGCCTACCCCTTCGGGGATAAAAGGCGTGATGTTATGTTATGTTATGTAATAATTTATTGATATCAAAATGATGTCTAAATACCTAAATGATTTTTGAATTTATAATAACCATAAAACTATAAAATTCTATTAACACAAAAAGTCCTTGGTGACGAGAACATTGCAACATCCAAAAATGTTGTCATGGAAAAATGCATTTTAATTAATTTGTTCATCCCACTAATTACGCGTTAATTCTTCAACATTAATATAGACTTTACCTCCCTAGATATACAGTTCACATTACATATCACTATCATTCTAGAAACTAGGACACGGATGCGATCTAATTTCAACTGTAGAACTTTTACAAAGAGTCGAATTTCATTCGGGTGAAAATTGGTGAAATATTCCTTACACTGTCATTACAATTTCAATCTTATAGGAGTAAACTTAGGGTTTGTTTTTGTTTGTTGTAAGTGTAAAAATAAAGCGTGGTGCAAACAATTGCGCGTCTCCTCGCGGATGTGACCACTTGACGCATGGATGCGGGTCGCATTATTAAATTTTATTCGTAATATTGTTACATCGTTAAATTCTGTTCTGGTGTTAGTTATGCTTAATATTATTATCTCGAATTCTGCATTCGCTAAATAACTTTATATGATGGTATAGTTTGGTCTCAATGCAAATGCTATCATTTTCTAAATAATATCTTAATTTTCATGTAAACAAAGTAAGTAGGAATTGTGCCAGGTATAAGGCAAATGGCAATAGACTGACTGATATTACAATATAGGACTCATAACATGAATAGTGATAAGTTGATGTTACATTGTGCAGTATAGCATTAAGTGTCGTAATATGCATCTCTGCCTACCCCTTAGGGAATAAAAGGCGTGATGTTATGTTAATTAACGACTAAAGAAAAATGGAAATTATAAATATAAATAAATCTTTGTTCTATTTTCCTAAATAATATTATCATAGGTAGTGTCTTAGACGATATCTTTTTAAAATTCAAATAAAGGTTTCAATCTTTTAGAAATAAAACCAGGAAAAAAATATTGCAAATAAATCTAGGTATATTTTAAACGCGTTTACATAACGATTAATTTCCAAATTCACTATCATCTATCTATAGATAAAATCTATAAATCTGCAGATATTGCAATAGATAAACAAAACATTGATACACAAATTTACATTTATTTACATAACGCATAAACATCATATTTATTTTTATATAACTATTGCCAAACCAAACACAAGAAATTTGTTTTATATTCATAGACTAACTTATACTTAAGTAGACAATTTACTGTGAACTATATCTGTTCAAAACTCAACTTAGTACCTACCTACATTTTTCCATGTGAAACAACTGAATCAATTGTATAAAAAAAACAAATAAGACGAGCTGATATTTGAGACCGCTTCTTTGCAAACAAATACAAGAATTTTATCACCCATTTCTTTACACAATCAAACTGAATTGATTCAGACATAAAAACAAAACACAATCAATTAAGAATATAAATACTATATTCTTTTACAGTTCCAAGTTTAAAAAGTAGGTTTTGGTACCTATATTCCTTAATACAACGCTTGCTAAACCAGTAAAGCAACAAGTTCACAAACTGAATCCAAAACTCCAAACTGATGTAACGTTTACCTCCTACGGTATTATGGCAGCCTGGTACATTCGGCGGGTACGCTTACAACAAGCGAATCGATCTGCGGCCATCGAGATTTTGTGTTACACTTACATAATTTACATAAACGCAATATTTGGGCTTTTCGAACGTGCGAAAAATGCTATTTAGTCGATGAAACGTGCAATAATTACAACATTTTTGGAAATATAGGTCTGTGAGTGTAAATATAAAAACTAAGTAATTTTTTTTAATGTACCTCTATATACTTTTTTTTATCAGATAACCTTTTTTGTTTTCACTTGCCGGTCCCGTGACCTCTTCACGGGACTAAATGATAAATAAACCAACGAATAATTTTGAGTTTAATTCCAAGTTAATCGTAGGATGAGTTCGCTTACATTAATCCTACCGACTCTGGTTTGGCTTAAGCCTAAATTGCAGTGTACTTAGTAGTTCAAGCTACCATTACATCAACTAGGCTTAGGTTTAATAGTTTTCTCACCCATAAACTCTAAAGCAGACGAGATTTTGGAAACAATAAAAACTGAACGATGATAAATAATTCAGATAAGAAACATTATTTTTTCCTCAGATTGTTAAACAATAACTTATAAAAATATAATTACTGCGTTTTTTTTTTCAAAACCAAATACTAATAACAAACAAAAACTAAAAAGCAAATAATAACGTAAATAGTACTGATGGGTTACCCATCCACTGATAGGTTAGAAGTTGATAGGAAGAAGAAGCTCATATCAAAATGATATAACTTAATAGTCACAAAATGGGCCTCCGCTCCGTTAACTTCACATGACGAAACACAACTCAAGCGTTGTCTCACGTCGGTTTTCTCTGTGAGGCCGTGGTATCACTCCGGTCGAGCCGGCTCATTCGTGCCGAAGCATGGCTCTTCCACACATGCCAACCGTTGGCCACATCATGAATTTAGCAGCCAAGCCCTCCATAATCTAAGGATATTACGTCTAGAAGACACATTGTCATTCAATACTAATACACAGAGTACTAATAAAATCAACACACATTTAATAAACCAAGTACGCAAATACAGAGCGAAATATACTAGCAAATGTAGAATTCAATTGTGATCGAAAATCGTGACTCTACTGCTGGTCTAATTACCATTAAACAGAGGTAAAGGAAGCCTGGGCATATGGGTCGGAGTTATTGCGAAAACCACGCTGGACCTATGCTTTGGGCGACTAAAATGTGTCTTTATTCTGTTGTAATAAGTTAGAAAAATCATAATTTACAATTAGTATCAAAACAATTTGTAAAACGTAGTTAAGTGTTTGTATGTACTATGACATACAAACAACTTTTATTTTTACACAAACATCAAAAACAAAGAAGAAGGGAATTAAATAATAACGGTTTCCTTATTTTATATTAAAATAATATTGTTCCGTATTTTCCTCATCAGTAAACATTGTTTTATCTTTAGAAAGATCTTAATTAAGTCTTTGAATAGTAGCTGTTCCTTTGTTTTTGTTTATTTTTCTACGTTTTCTAAAATTCGATGTAAGTTTGATAAATTTTTAAAATTGCATTACAATGTAGCGTAATGTCTTGGGCATTCGGTGCATTGGGGTGTATTATTCATATAAATGAGCACAGTTTATCACGAGCACTCCGTACTTTATCACGAATGAGGAAGTAGCACCGTTGTTTTATGAATTACATTTCGAGTTTTTGAGACAATACATTCGTGTTTTTAATTTCGTTTTAGAGTTTCTAACAATATTTTCTTTGCCTGACTTATAAATCACCATTAAAACATCTTGAAAACGCTCTTCAGTAAACAAATCCCAAAAATGTAGGAAAAATATCTACCTCTGGAGTCTTTGCAAATTTAGTCGGGAGGATAACAATATCGAAATGATTAAGCGTCATTCTAGCACTCCGACCGCATAGTCTACATTTTATCCCATAGACTGGACACTTATGTAACCAATGCAGATCCAAATCTGTTTTATAGTAGCTGTTCGTATTGCGCTATGAGAATCTTATTGAATCACACTGAGTAGGTACCTTGATTTATTGAAGTTAGGTAATTTAGGTTAAGCTGCTTTCACTGAGGTATAGAATTTGATGGGTTCTCCTTTGGTTATTTTGTCGCAATTTTAATTGTCTATTTACGGATTTGGGTTCAATCGTCCAGGGTGGTAGATGGTAAATAGATTGGCTTTAGATCCTTGAATTTTGACTGGCTTCGGAAACTTCGATCTTTTCATCATTATCATTGTAATTTTTCAGAATATTGAGGTTTTTATTATGAATCACCATGTTTGACAAACTGTTTGAGGACCCAATACAGGTATTTGAAATAAATTTTTCTTTGAGGTCCGAAATTTTCATTTCTGTCTTTCGTATGGAACTGGAATTTATGGCCGGTGCCTTGTAAAGCTGTAACAACCTTAGTTACATTTAGAACTAATAATGACTATATTAACAAGTAGACGCCTTAGGGGAAACCGACATAATGTTACCTATTTGCAAAGAAATTAAACACATAACTTCCTACTAAGTAGACATACATACGAGATGTTCGTCGTAACAATTTCTTAGCTACCACGAGTACACAACATGCACTGTAAGTAAATCTCTCATAATGGCATTTTATGTAATCTTATAACGCAAATACGAATTAATGTTCATACCTCCTTCTTAAAACTCTATATAAGAAGTTTCACAGACATAAAACTGTCGTAAAAGGTATTTACAAACAGCAGATCAGACTACCCCCAATCTGTCAGCTTTTGTTTTCAGATTTTCAACTTTATTTGTTGAAGGATAACGTCGAAATTGGCTGTAGTCGATGTGACAAACAAGATCTCATTGATATTTTGGCTCTGACCAAAAACGGATCAAAAGGCTTAGAGAGGTAACTAGGTTTTAGCAGACAGATACTGTCTGAATTTAGAACCTTTTTAGGACACAATATGTGATGTATGTTCCTGATTTATGGTACTATAAATATAATGTATTTTGAAGCATACATGAACGACGCAAACAAGATTATGTCTACATATAATACTCAGAGAAAATGTTTGATCCGTTTTTATTCGCCGAAGCAAACGATTGTTGTGGAAGGATAGATACCGTTTTGAAAAAAATCTCATTTAGAAAAATTTACGTGTGAAGAATCTATTGTATGTATTGTACTTTAATGTAGACATTTAAGGACAGAAACACCACCAGTTATATGCAAACGTAATGGATGTTTCATCTATAAGTAATAGGCCATAAGACACAATTTCAAACCTCATATTGTTACCTACAAAAATGTAATAGTACCTAGAACTGAACTCAATCTAAAATGTTCCTCAAATCCCTCAATTCCAATTAATCCACATACCAACAGAATGCCGGAATTGGTATCAAACGCATGCATAATCAGAATGCAGGAAGCCTTACTCTTACACAATTCGGTTTGGTAGCCCTAGTTGGACATTGTTTTACCAGGCCTAATGTAACAGTGTTCCTGGTCTAATGTTACTTACTACTGACACCCTTGTGGAATTAAGGCTGTTATGTGAGTCTGGTTTTGAATAACCGAAGGCTTACTGGTATTTTAGGTCCATGTTTCATGGTTACACTTACTGTTCGCGTATTAATGTCTTGTCGTCATGTTAAAAATTACGGTGTTGTGTGGGCTGGGCATATATTATTTTTGTCCGCTCATTTATTATAATTGTATGATATTCACTCTTATAATAATTATACTGTCGACTGGAATCATAATTGTGACTCTTAAGCTTATTTGATTGCAATTAATTCATTCCATTAACAAAGTATCGTTTGATTCTTTTGAACGCATTCTTCTTGAAATTAAAGAATGTACCCAAAAATTGTATTGTGAACATGATTGAAAAAGAGTAACCTATGGAGTTTCGTGCTCATTCTTCTCCATAGGAATCTACACTTTGGAAAGAGCAAATAGCTTCACTAGAGGACTAACCTACAGACTGACATTTTTTCTTATTATTTAATATCTAAATATTTTGTTTTGACGTTCAAAAGTGCCTTCCTGGTCTAATTGAAATAAATGATTTTGACTTTGACTTTAAAGCTACAGTTTTTCCCCTGTCTTATCCACACATGACAATAGATCTTTTATAAATATCCAAATGGCTATTGGGTACTATAGTAATATACCCTAACATTTACGTCCGTACTTTCCTAAAAACATTTTTTTTTTTCTATTAATTTCAGGCGCATTATGGAGCGAGGATCATCAGCTCCATGGAGCCAGATTCTTCAGGAGACAATAGGAGAAGGCAGACTGAATGGAGAGGCTCTCAGAGACTACTTCCGACCTTTAGAGGATTGGCTCAGGAGTGAGAACCTGAGGACCGGAGAGTACCTGGGCTGGAGTTATGATGGAGATTATTGCAAATTCAGGTATGGAAACTAGATATACTGATTTTGTTAACTGAATTTTGTAGTAGGTAGTACCTACTATATTATCTCCGAGACCTATAAAAAAGTTATAGGTTATTGGATGTTCACAGCCCCGAATATGAGAAAGTGGAAGCCTTCAGGGTTGAAGGTCTACACCAAACTGGCGACGGCTTGCGATGATTATGATGACGATGTTATCTTTATTCTTTCCCTCCGAGATCTTTGTCGCTCACCTTTAACTATCTCATTACTATCTTAGCCATAGAATAGAATTTTTAATCGATATAATTTTTTTTTCTTTTGACAAACGTTACCCCCACTCTAGGGTTTCCTCCTGTGTCGTGGGTGCGACATACAAATGCGGTTACAAACATACAAATTCACATACACATGACCCAGACCCGAAACAACAATTTGTGGATCACAAGTAGTGTGGTTCCGTCCGGGAATCGAACCCGCGACACGTTGCACGGCAGCCGGTTGCCCAGCCACCGCACCAGCCGTGCAGTCTTTTCTCTTCCAGTATCTTTATTCCATTATTAAAATTATTCTTTTCTCTTCCAGTATCGAGACGGCAGGTCTCCAAGTATACGGTGGTTTCTACAACGCAGCACATCGCCATTATGATGTCACAAGTTTTGTTATAATTCTAATTACCTCTGCATTAATCACCACAGTGTTCAATTTGCGTTGGCGATAAAGTATTGGACTTATAGTTTATAATAGACTTATAATATGTATAAGTACAATGTTAAAGTAAGAACGTTTTTATTACATGTGCAATAGAATTCAATTTCGTAAATTGTTTTTTTTTGTCTAGTTATGTTAATTTTGTGTATTATTTTCTATTGTGTGTTTTAATTTTGTATTTAATACAATAGTAATAATTAAATCTTTATCGCTCTTTCTCAGGGTTCAATAATAATTAATGAAACACATTATTAAATTAAGACAAAACATTAATGTAAGGAATTTATATATTTTTTTGTAAATAGCATAAACTAACTTGAGATTTTTAGTGTTTTATTGTGATATAAAAATAAAATATATCTAAAAATATACATTGTTTTATTTATTTATTTATTATTTATTATTTAGTACCCATATACAAAGGTACCACCTGTTCCTATTGGAATTTCTTCCTGTAGACCTGTGGCAGAAAAATTAAGAATGATTATAAGACACAGTACCTATATAATAACAAATAGTAAATTGACATAGAAAACAGACTTAAATTTGTATTTTGCACATAACAAATTATACATCAAAAGTCATAAATTGCCAACAAGTAATTAAACTGTCAAACACCAAGCGGTCACCGGTGACCGCAACCTATTGTTCTATAATTGTGTCTACAAAACCGGTACTCGACGAGTTAAATAATGTAATTAAGAACGACGTACTTTCGTGCTCAAGTTACATTTAAGTTAAGCGAAGTTATTTGATGTTCTCTAATCAAGTTACATGAGCTTAACTTAGGTAACTTCAAGGTGTAACTTTATATGTGTACTTAGCTACTTCAATTTTTTAAATAAGTTTATATATTTAGTGCCTATACCTTGAATATGTTATATATGTTTTTGACTGCAAAGTCAAAGTCATTTATTTCAATTAGACTACGAAAGCACTTTGAACGTAAACCAAAAAATTTAAAAGTGAAGCTATTTGTTCATTCCAAGGTGTAGATTCCTATGTAGAAGAACAAGCAAGAAGCTCCACTGCCTCTAACGGCTGCTATGTAGGTATATGACTGCGCGTACCAGTTTCAAATCCCAGGTTAGGCTAAGTATTGCTGAGGATTTTCGACATTAAAAAATCAGCAAAATGACACAATAAGTAGTACTTTACAAATTATACTTAAGTTACTAAAACAAACAAAATCAACCAAAATAAACACAGCCACCTAGAAGCTATTTTATTTTGTAGGTACGAGATTGCTGTTAACAATAAATCTAATAGTTAATAAAAGTACGAAACAAAGATAACATCAGAGATAATAACATCAGATGTGATCTACTGCATGCGGGTCTAACACAAAAGATAAAGTCATTAATATTTATAAATGACCTTAACAGACCCCGCACCAATTTGTCTGTCCCCTTGATTTAATGACGATTTAATGATAGACTCACTTATTTTGTGAGTTAAACTGCTGGACGGGAGAACCTGTAGTTACTTGAGTTCTATTTTTCAGTACTATTGATGTTTTTAATTTTATACTACTATTTTTGTCATATTCTAAATCTCCTAATATATCTCCTCCTGGCACCTAATTGGATGTTTTTTTTTTGAAGAATTAAATAAATTTTCATCATAATTCTGTCTTCATCTATTAAGCATCAGTGTAATCGGGTGTTTTCGGCTTCGCCCGCTTCCCTGTGACATAAAAAGTAGCCTATGTGTTATATCAGACTATTATCAAAATACCCCTTTTCTAAATTTCATCCTGATCCCACCAGCCGTTACGATATGAAGGAGTAATAAATAAACAGACATACTAAACTTTCGCATTTATAATATTAGTAGGATGTTCACCACTGCTCATCATCCATTATAGTGGTGACGGTCCTCTGCTGGAGTATCCATGTCACCCCTACATAGAAGAAGCTTGTCAGAATCTCTATCTACGTCTGCAGACGCTAACTATACAGTAAAATCCCACCGGGTATCGTACACCCGCAAGAACAATGAGCATGTCTGTGAAACTAAGATCTTATTCTAAAGCAAAAGCTTCCCAAAATCCTAATCCTGGTATAGCAACAATTTTCGTTTCATCCCTCGTATGAACTCTCAAATATTATTTGCGACGTGCCTACAATATTCGGTATTGATTTTGTCTATATTTGTACCACAGCCTGTAACACTATTTGCTTATTTCAGGGTTCTATTTTCAGGATCTAAATGGAGGTTTATTTCAAAGTTTTAGTGCTGAAAGCTGCCTTTATAATTGAAGGTTTGAAATGTTTCAGGAGAGTGCATTCTGCCGTTTCGCAGGTTAATTGTTCGTATGAATTCAGATGTTTTTGCTAGCTAATAATACTAGTAGAGTCAAAGAACAGAGCCTCATACTGTAAAGATTATTACGCATTTTGACATACTTATTCAATTTTATACTACTGTAATAAAGAAAGACAGATTTAGATAATGTTAAAATTAAGTAACAAATATACGATTGTATAAAAGTATGTTGTACTTGTAAACTGGTTTTCTATGGTATAACGTAGACATACAAAATATTGAAGCAACGTTGATTTAAACTGTCAAACACCAAGCGGTCACCGGTGACCGCAACCTATTGTTCTATAATTGTGTCTACAAAACCGGTACTCGACGAGTTAAAATGTGACTTCGCTGTAACCTTTTTTTACTAAAACGTGTATCTGTTTGCTGAAAAAACAAAACATGCCGCCAGAAGAGAAACAAACCAAAATTGGTGGCCATTTGTGAAATCCTAATGTTTCCTTGAAATCCCTTTGAACTAAGATCATGTTTGTTTACACGAAATAGGTACACGTTTTTTCCACAATCTTAAGACTTGCCAAAGTAAATGGCTACTTCCTTGACTTTCTACACGCCTAGTACAAAGACTCAGAATCATGTTTAATTTTGAACCTTATATGTTCGTTCTGTATTCATTAATTTTGTCCTCGTTTTGACAAACCGATAAGATTAATTTTGCCTTGACAAACTGACTCTCTCAAGATATTCTTGATATCTTGAGCGATGTTTTTTTACAAAAAATAAAGGTCAATAATAGCAGATAAAAAAAAGGTTTTTTACATAAAGGATCCCTGCAGACTCCACAAATTGATAAATGGCGTGGTGCGATACGCTTCAAACAAAAAGGTAGCTACTTAGGTAAGTACGTGAGCGCACGCCCCCACTGTTTCTATACAAAAGTAAAGTCAACCTCTTTGAACTTCTAACCGCCTAGTACTCATGATTAAAATTCTATTCAAGAAAATTGACGTTTTTTCTTTATTATCTGTGGTTTGAATATTTTTTTACTTTTACTTTCGGTTAATTGTAGAATTTAAAAATTTTTGATTTTTGTATAAGTAATAAGTATTATTTAGCTGTCTTGGACATAGCTAATGTAAAAACTAATGTAAAACCTGGGATTTTATATAACTGGCATTTAGCAAAAGTTCAAGACATTAATAATATAGACACTTTATAGTTTTTAAACTTATGAGTAAAACGTTAACATTATTTCGTCAGACACAAAGCCCTTGCAGCACAAGCTACGATATCACTTACGTTCGCCGCCACATGGTCGCCCACGTTTTATCTCTTTGCATTTCTGATTGCCTGGTACTTGTGATCCTATTAGTATTAATTAATTTCTGGTAATCCACTCAAACAGCTGTTATCCCTGTGTAAAAATATGGATTCCTAAAGGCTCAATCTGTTTTTTTACAATACCTACATAAACTTGATAAAATTGATAAATAAGTAAGGAAGTTTTTTTTATTATTTGAATAAAGTAGAAATAAAATATAAAAATTGTTCACATCATGCATGACCATCATGTGCTTATGTTGCCGCGTTGGTTTTTTTTTTACTACGGTTGATATTGTTACCTGGCATTGTTGCCAGTTGATCTCTCAAAGTCAAAAGTCAAATAAAGCTTCTTATGGAATGCTGCAAGCCTGGTAATCGTCATACCATTTTTTGGAATTATACCTGCTTGAAACCCTATTTTTTGTTTAAAACTTTTTAACCTTTGATCTGAATAAAAAAGTTAAAGCGATAGGTTTTTAATATTTTTATATTTTTACTGTGTGGCAAGGACTGTTGGCTACAGTTAGAAGAATTTTAAAGAAGTTCATAATTTAAGATTGTAAGTCCAAGATGGTCACGAAAAATGTAGTAAGCTTTACTGTGTGGTGTGATGTGTGACGGTGTGAGTGGGACGCATAAAAGAAAAAAGGAGTTGATGAGTGATAAGAAAAGTCCAAAAATGGAAGATTTTCTTCCTTCGGATTTCGAATGAGATGCTAATCTAAATAAAGGTAGAAAATCTTAATTTGCTAAATGAAATAGTTTCACATTATTTTAAAAGCATTTTATGTAATAAGCATTTGTTTATCGCCCATTAAACTGCTCATAAAAGCATGCAATGTGAACAATTCATGCACCCTATCTATTGTCCCCTTTAGATTCCATTATCCAATCGTCACGCATTCTCCAAGCCCGAGACGCGACGGCGACGTCAAGGCGCCCAGATTCCCTAGTTTACAATAGATTCCACTTCGCACTGTTTCTGTACGCCTAGTACTTCAAAATGTGTTACGGTATTATGCTCATGTGACGTAACTTAGCACTATTTACATCTCCTTGCATGTCTTGGTTGCCTGGTAGTTGTGATACCGTGTGAATAGTTTGTAGTTCGTGATAGTAATCTGCTGATGTGTGGACTTTGAATTCATTATAAACACATGTGTGGGGTATTTTATGTGTGGGTGCACATAGTTCGGTAGGAACTGTTGAAGAAAATAAACAGCAATACTTTTATTTTATCATTTATTGACCACAAAAATACTCAAGAATGTTTGTTGCAAATCGATTGTTTTTATATTTTATATTTGTCATCTTTGTAGATCACATAACCATTGTACCACGCCAATTTTACTAACAAAACAATCAAACTACACGATTATGTGAATAATAAATACAGATGTAGTAATGAAATAAATTTCCCCAACGTCATCTTCCTACAAGACCATGGAATTAACAATATTAACATTCTCAAAATGTGCGTTAAATTCTCCTTAACAAATAAACATCGAATCCCCAAGCCTAGCGTACACTCTCCTGCTGATAGCATGATAGCAGTTTGTCAACACTGGAAGATAGGGGCGGATGCCGCCCGCCACTGCGACGCCTACTGTATACGTTCAACATCATTTCTTTCAACTCATGACAGCCTGGTACATTTTTGTTCTTAAATATGCTGTTTAAGCAATAAAGGGAATTCAATCAATCAGCCCAGCCACTCCATTGTTTTATTGCCGTTTAATTAATGGGTCGTGTTTTGTTTTATTATTAGTATTGTTGACAGGGTTTAATAGACTATGGCATGTAAGACGTTGCATATCTATCAATATAAACTTGAAAGTATTTGTATAGGCAAATATTATGCTAACTTATTTTCACAACACAAAAATAAGAAAATAATGTAAGGACCAATTTGGTCCTTTCGATTTCTATCCAATTTTCACCCTCTCAGCTTGTAACGGTTGAACGAAGTAAGCATCGTCGTTCTTATAACGTTTCGACTTTATGTTCCCCTAATACAAAGTCGACTGGAATCAATCGTGCGAGAGCAGTTTCGGTTATTAGTAAACAAGCGCCCCCCAGCCCGCCAATAAGACGCCACTATTGTTGTTTATCCAATAAGGAAAACGCTGACAAAAATTAAGAATAATATTTTTGCACTAATCGAATTAACGTATTTATAAGAATTTAGTTGATTTAGTTATAATAAAACAAATAAATAATTGTTACATAAATGGCATCTGGTGTTTACTCCTATTTGTAGAAAAATACTTTATTCAGACGGTTCAGTCTTATTATTATTAGAGTTTGGAAGACAAATATTTTTCTCGTAAACTACAAAAATATAAAATCCACCACGTACAGTTTTAATAAGGACGTAAGAGTACTTTTGAACTGATCTTAATATGCCACACCTACTACCTACGCTCAAAAAACTAAAATTCACAAAACAAACAAGAATGTCAAATCCCGCGTATATTTTTAGAACAACCCCTACCAATATTCATATTATTATTATCCTAAGCAAGCAAACCGTAAACTTGGTTAAAATTATTTTAATATCGCTTTAAAATCTCTTTTGAAGTAAACAACCCTTACTGGGCGTTATATTTTTATCTAAACAGGTCCCATCTGTCCCGTATCCCAGTCGCGTCCTAACCGTACCGCGCGTCACATGTGCTGTGCGCTCTGTTACTCTCCTGATTGCCTGGTACTTTTAGTGATCTTGTGTGTGTTGTTCATGTGAATTTTTTTCTACTCTGCCTCTCTGTGGTGGCGGTGAGTGAGTTTATGTAATGATTAATATGTTATTAACATTATGAAATGGGATTATTAGAATTTAAGGAATAATTGAAATTCTTTGTGTTATCTTCTTTGAGTACTTATTCAATAGTTACAGTTAGAACGAAGTATCTACATACTTTTGTATTGACTAATTGTTTAAGCATTGCATTCAAAATAAAAATTATCAGCTATTTTTAAAATATAGATAAAATAAATAAAAGTTTCCTTTTGATAAACATTTTACTACAACGACCATTCTTTTAAGCAAGTCTTTTACATCGTCAAAATACTATTTTTGAATAAATATCACCTAAATTACTGTTAAAATAAATAAGGCACAAATTGTCCGTCCCCAGTCAAATGAACTTCTAAAGATAAAATTTTTAAACCCGCTTCAAGTGGACAACCGTATGCTTTAGTCATTAAGCCAATTAATCTACAGTCCACTGCGACTGACCCAAATAGCATCTGCTTTGTGTATCAAAATCATGAGCTTTTAGTTACACATTTGCATTCAACCTTATTATTATTTATATTACTGTAATAAGTAGTCTGATATCTAAGAAAAAGTGAATAAAATCGTTTGATTTCGACATTTACTGCTCAGAAAGATGAATTAATTCAGAAAAAGAAACCCTATTTAATATTAGCCGTCTGCAGCTGACGTGTAGTCCCACAGATACCGCGAAATACAAAATCACGTGTTATAATTATAAAATATTTGCTGTTGAAAGGGTTTCTGGTATAATATACACCTCAGTTGAATTGTAACAATTTAACCACGTCAGTTGCAGAGGGTTAGGTATTAATAAAATACTAAGTCGTTTATTTCGACTGTTATTCACTGGCCTTTACCGTTCCAAAGTAGAGAATTTTAATTAAATTCCAGAAAGCAAATGTACTTAGGAATCGAAGTATTTATAGACGCTTGGAAAGAAGACACCCAGGATAAAGTGATAGGACTAATATGATCGGCGTAGATAACATTTTATTTTAATTATTTACTATGTTTTCGGCTTGCTCACGTAACTGTTCATCTTCATATTCACTCGACTAGTTTCATCTTTATATTCATAAGCAGCATTCTGCGACCCTCTATAATATGAACATGAGCCTCTAGCATGGCTTGAAACTAGACGAGTTCCTCGTGAAACTGTTACGTGAGTAAACCGAAAACATAATAATTAATTAGTATGTTACACGAACGTTTTAATTGGTTTTAATATTTTAATGGACAACACAAGGAGACAGAAGATACAGCTAGCTTTCTATTGAACGTTTTCTGGCTGATTTTGTATAGATAATTATTAAGCTTCTAATGCTGCATAGGCCTGCTGAAATTACTTCCAGATCAGCCAGTAATAAACGATCTATATCCAATTGTATCTACATCGTAAAGGTTTTACTAGAATGCGGTAATTCGTAATACTTTTAAAACTAGCAAAAGAAATAATATGTCTTCCCCTTGAGACTCCCATAGTAAATTTAAATATCGCAACTCGAATAGACCCTTCTTAAAATTCGCCCCTATACTGTTACACTCCCTCGCCAGCTAATTAATTATATTTATTAGTTATAATGAGGGTTCCCGGTGCAATGACACGCTTTGTTATGATGTTAAAAATGCTTTATACTATCAGAAGATTCTAAAAGGTCTTTATGAAGTCAGAAGAGTTTAAAGTTCAAGCTACTTGAGTTGATGCATATGTTGCCTATAAACTGAGTTAGGTACATCTATAGCAGTAACACTGATTTTTCAAACGCCAGATAAATTTTAACTGAGGAATACCCTTGAATATTTGACAATTGTTTCATAATAACTGGGAAATGTCAGTTTAATTAACTGATGATTGGAAAATTGACTTAAGGCCAATTTTCATTTTTTACAAGTTTTTGTTCTAAAAGTAGTAGGTAATTATGGATTCTTGTCTAGTGTAGCATAAATAAGTACTTAGGAGTGAAGCATTCAACGCGGTATGGTTCAATAGTTTTCCGTTAGTTATAGGAGCGAGCAGATTTTTTGCTATGGATAACTTCAGAGACTTTGTACTATGTATTTGAAATTTAGTACAGTATCCGTCAAATAATGATTAATCCTAGCTACTCAACCTTTAGATAAATGGTTGCTGACACAAATTAGATTGTTAAACACCAAATTATAATCTCGTAGTAAAGGACCAAATTACTATAACTAGGGAATAAGCTACTACGAAGTCCACTATTTATACAATAAATACTCCTAAATTCTAATATGTATCTAGTATTATGTCATCGCGGGATCATTGAGGAAATCACTGTCAGTAGCAGTTCACAGCACGTCGAACAAAATATTACACCAGACAACTGCGCAACTTGTGCACCTATCTAAATAGTTCACATCCTTTACGATACGACTACTACTGTGTATACTAGTGTACACTAATGAATTAACTTCATATCTGTGTAGAAAATATGATTAAAGTGACATTTTGAATACGTGAGCATGCGCAGCTTAAGCAGAGTATCTATTGACATTAACTTAACCCTTTAGTAGCCTGAGGGGCAACGCAAAGGGGGTAGTAGTGAACAAACTTCGCTGTGTCATTTATGTTAATTAGAAGAATATTTGCCAATTAGGTAAAAATTCTAATTCTGTCATGGCATTAAGGATTCGACTGCATTATTCAATGATGCATTCAATTAATTATTAAATATATTTTTGAATAAAAAAAACTGCATTATTGAATTTGTCAGTTTATTTAGTCTAATGCAAAGTGAACATGACGATTTGAAATTGAATGTGTATCGTTATCGTTGTCTCTTGTCGGAAATGTTAAATTACACTGTCTCAACTGCCACCGCAGTATCACATAAAATTTTATATTGAATCAATCAGCTTGTTAACAATAAATATCTATAATATTTTGTCAGCGTACACTTATAGTAACTATTTAATGGACCCCTCGATCCAAACAATCGTCATCCGGTAGTCAAGATCGGTGCTTATAAAATAAATGGGTACCCCTTCGCTCCCAGTAAATCTCGTTGTAAAACTATGTTGTAAATATACTAGTTATATGGCCTTTGAGAAGGGAGAAAAGCATATATTATTATATAGAGGTATATGCAGATTGGAATAGAAGCTAGATATATATAACTCTGGAACATAGTCTTACATAGTAGTCTTATCAAGCATCAAAAGAAATTATGAATACTGATGTTCTCGTTTCTCTATCAACCTAAATATCGTGGTAAATGGAGAAGTCTGTTACAGAGCTTTCCAGTATTCCCAATCGCCTTGCCTTCTTATCAATGTTCTTTTTTAATTATATCCTGTCAAAACCTTCTACTCTCTCATATCCTTTTTTGCACAATCTAACCATCTATTTTTTAAATATCTTCTGCCTTTGTATAATTACATTCAGCACAACAACAGTACATTATGTTTTACTGTACACTAAGTATACAACGAATTTGTTTATCATTTCAATGCGAATTCAAACGTGCACTGGTCTGAACCTCTTTACAGTGAAAGTTTGCACCAATAAGTCAACAAAGCATCTCATAAATAAGCACTTGACACTTGCAACCGTTCGCGTCTCTATCAATTTAACAAATCGACTTAAGTTGAGAAGCTGCTTTCATTGACAATTCAGAAAGAGGTCAACGGCACCGCTGATAAAGCAGTTGTGACGCGCCAATCGACGCATCCTGCCCAATTGCGCGCACGCATGCGAAACGACTCCGCTGCGTGCGTACACAGATATAAACTAAACTATGTAGTCCATAGTGTCCAGATATACCTACATCCATGTAAGTTATGAATACTATGTAAGCAAAATGATGTTTAGAGGGATGACTTTGATATTTCGTTTCCGAAATTTTTCCGTTTTGTTTGTAGACTGTCCTATGGTTCAGACTTCAGTATAATCATTTTAAGGGAACATCATATTTATTTATTAAAATAACATAACATAACATCACGCCTTTTATCCCCGATGGGGTAGGCAGAGGTGCACACAGAAGTAACACCCACTTTTCACAATTTATGTTATGAGTCCCATGTAATAGGGGGTGAGCCTATTGCCATATACCGGTCACATTTCCAGACTCCTTGCTACTACTGAGATTTTTTTAAAAACCCAGTAATACTTTGCCCGACCCGGGAATCGAACCCGAGACCCCTTGCCCGGCAGTCGCACTTGCGACCACTCGGCCAACGAGGCAGTTATTAAAATAAATGGGCTATAAATTAAAGTACAAACATCTACTTGCAAAAATGAAAGAAGTAGGCTAATTACGAAATAAATTTATACATTAACTACAATATAAACAAGAATAACAGAGTAAAATTCAATGCAATAAATTAGAGATATTAGAATGTTCGTGTGAGTATAAAGTATTTCAAGTTCAATTCATTCAACTGCTTGTAAATCAAGTTAACACATTTTGTAACAGTAAATAGTGTATTTTTTATCATTCTGTACACTCGAAATAATATTTTACAATCCATTGCTGTATTTAAAGGTATTCATACAAAAAATCCTACTATAACGGTTATGGATTCTAAAACACAATAAACGTGTATCGCAATTCTTTTTATGAATGAATGCAATTTTTGTGGTTAGTGAACTTTCAACCTTATATGCTATTTAGTAATAAAATCTATTTCCAAATAAAGTTACATCACCAATGGTGTCTTAAACATTGACCTCTTTATAAGTATTAAAAACTTACATAATATTATAAAGATTTCTATAAATTTATCGAGAAAATATTTATTGATAGCGGGTCATAATTGGTCCTTTGATACGTAAATTTTAATAAGGACCAAAAGTAAAGATAGTCATCAATCAATTTCAACTTGATATTATAAGCCTACCTTATCTTCATACAATTTTTATTTATGAATCAGTATGATAAGTATATACCTATCTAATATTGATAAAAAATACATTATGCATTCGAAGGACCGTGTTATTCCCCGAAGAGACATTTTGCAAATAAATATGTTTTTTTTAGGAATAAATGAAAATATCACAAGCCGATATGATATTATGAAATATATGAAATTGTCAGAACTGGTAACTTTACTATCTTCAAACCTATATAACACAAATTAATATCTTAATATTCGTACTTGAAACCCATTTAGAAGATTAAAAGTCTCTAAAATTATGTCATTCATAAAGCTCCAGTACATTGATCAACATCCCGTATTACGAAATGTGGAGAGTATCACACAGTTATTGTTACAATTAATCCCTCCTCCCTCAGTTAGTTGACCCCAAAGCCCCATACAGTCACGCGTTAGACAAATTATTGTCCTGTTAATAGAAAGGGAGGATCAAATGGATAGGAATTCTTTTATTTCTCCGCCGGAAAAAGGTCGGTTTGCGTCACTGTGTGGGCTGCAGGTTTGTGTGATTATAAGCTGGTTCTTTGTTCGTTGACAATACAATCATCCAGAGTTAATAACTTGAATAGTTTACGTAGGTAGGTGACATACGATGATCTAACGATTGTCATTACTTTACTTACGCTAAAGACAAAAAGAAGTGGAAATAGTTGGCACTCTTCCAATAAAATATATTTTATGTGTTAAATGACTATTTTCTACGTTTTTGAATAAAACGATCCGATACCGTAAGATTTTATAGAAAAAAATGTATGATCTGAGCGTTTCTTAAGAATTATAACCGATTTTTTTTATCCAACAGGTACTAAAACGAGCTTAACAATGCTCCAACGACATTAGGACCATGGATCGTGTCTAGTGTTAAAATGGTGTTGATGGACAAAGTGCTTAGGACTATAAAGACTAAAGCATGGTGCGTTCTGTTCGTGTGTGCGGTGGCAATCGTGATGGAAGCAGCTGCTCTCAATGGGGACAACGTCTGCATGGTGAAACAGAAGTAAGTGGAGTTTACATGCACACAAGAACATTATGTCACTGTGTTGTTGATCCAGGCTTATAGGCCTAAATCCATGGATAACATTATTAAATTAACCCTGGTTTATCATACACATCGTTTTATGAAACGTTCCTCATTCTATGTAAAATCCAATAAATTGACAGTTGTGTTAAATGATGCTATAAGAGGTTAGAGTATATTAGAGGTATACTTTATTCCTAATATGAAATCAATATCTTTGGTGCTAAGAATATTCAACATCGAAAAGCTCAATAATGTATGACACTGAATCTGTGAACTCTACGAGTACTCTCTCAAAATCTACGAGGCTAAAGAAATAAACATGAATATTTTTATGAAGAGGAATATATCTCGGCAAAAATCCCCTAAGGGATTCACCTTCATCTACTTAATATTTTACCGAATCTCACAGTGAATCCCTAAAGATTTACCAATTGATAAATCTAATATCAAATAATGTGTAGGCGGACCATATATTGAAACTGAGGCCGCCCACTCAATGACAAATATGGATAGATGTTATCCAAACATGGTCCTTGGAAAATCAATAAAATCATAAGGGTAGGAAAAGAAAATGGGTCACGTATATTAAACATCTTATTTTGTGTAAGATTACCTAGCTTAAATAAGTAATAAGTTAAACTTTTGATGGATACTCCTTATCTATCTATGACACAAGGTAAAGAAGAATGTAAAAACATTGACAAAAGTTTTCAACAGCCTCAATCAATTACTAAATGATTTAAACCAATTTATATTTCCTTTAACTATTTATTTATCATTTTCATTTAAACATACGACATACCTATATAGTGGTACACATTTTATACAGTTAAGTTTTATAATTATATAAAACGTTCTTAGTATTTCATGGTCCTTTCACCATGGTCCTAATCTCAGGTTTTTCCAAAGAATACGTAATACTGAAGGAACATAAATACTATTATCTTAAGCTGAACAATAGACTGACAGACATTCACTGCTTGTACCTAAACCAAGAATTAGTGCAGTAGCGGGTGCTACATATTTCATGATCATGTCGGATAGGGATGGCAATACTTTTTTAATTAAGAACGAATGGGTGTAGAATTCTTGTTTTTTGTATAAGGAAGCTGTTTCGAAACTCAGAGTATACATAACATAATTCTTATAATAACTACATAAAGGTGTGTTATAGGATAGGACGTCCAATATTGTTATTCGCAACGCACACTAGAGTTAATGTTATCGGCTTGGAGACACATAACCTGAAATCTCTAACAGCATATAGTTATAATAATATTATGAATGGAAAATTTTGAAATATGAAAATTTCAAGACCTTGCCTCCTCAACAATTATGTTTGTGACTGTATCGAAGTTTGCATAAAACACTAAGCTGCTATTATACCTACTACTAAAATTTATAAACCTATTCATTTATTTATATTTTATTCATAAATGCTTTACTGTACACTACCAACAATCCTCAAATTCCTAATCCCCAAAACTCCGGTAACGCACTTGTATTGTAACGCCTTGCTGTTCTAGGTGTCCATGGGCGACGCTGATTGCTTACCATCAGGTGATCTGTCAGCTCGTTCATCGGCTTATCCCATAAAAAATATATCCCATAAGTGTGCAATGGGCAGTGTAATTCATATTCACGATGAAAAACTTTGTATAATACAACAAGCTCCGAACCTTACCTACGCAGCCCAAAATCTCTCTAAAATACAATAACCCAACAATACAATAATACTATGATATCTAAATAACCTTGAACCTTTATACAGTTTCGTATAATGTTCGTGCACCTGACAGCCCTGCGGAGGCCACACTAATCTGGATAAATTTAATTAATTACCACTTTCTACAAAACCCTCTATAGGAAACTTTGGTTAGGTGCTGGAAATGTGTTGTTATTTGTTATTGAAATGTTGAGGAATTATATTATCTGTATTATATTTAGATATAAAATATCCACCATAACCATGCACAAGGTAAATCCTAATTATGAGGTTACATAAATTGTTGTAGACTGCCTCGTTGGCCGAGCGGTCGCAAGTGCGACTACCGGGCAAGGGGTCTCGGGTTCGATTCCCGGGTCGGGCAAAGTATTACTGGGTTTTTAAAAATCTCAGTAGTTGCACGGAGTCTGGAAATGTGCCCGGTATATGGCAATAGGCTCACCCCCTATTACATGGGACTCATAACATAAATAGTGAAAAGTGGGTGTTACTTCTGTGTGCACCTCTGCCTACCCCTTCGGGGATAAAAGGCGTGATGTTATGTTATGTGTTATGTTATAAATTGTTGTCTGTTGTTGACAGCCTCGTTGTCGAGTGGTCGCAAGTTCGACTGCCGGGCAAGTGGTCTTGGGTTCGATTCCCGGGTCGGCAAGGTATAACTGGGTTTTTAAAAAAAAATCTCAATAGTAGCACGGAGTCTGGAATTGTGCCCGGTATATGGCAATGGGCTCACCCCCTATTACATGGGACTCATGACATAAATACTGTTACGTTGTACAGTGGCATAATGTGCACCTCTGCCTACCCCGTCCGGGATAAAATAAAAGGCGTGATGTTTTGTTATTAATTGTTGTTTATTTATTTACTTATTTGACTGACAGTATGAAGCATAATTACAATCGTTTTTATCGAGAACATACAAGAGCATTAATCCAACAGTAGATGTATTCCGACTGATGATTATATCACTATATCATATAAAAAACTGTCTGCCTGATTGCCTCGTTGGCCAAGTGCTCGCAAATGTAACTGCCAGGCAAGAAGTCTCGAGTTCAATTCCCGGGTTGGGCAAAGTATAACTGGGTTTAAACAAAAAACCCCAGTAGTAGCACGGAGTCTCGAAATGTGCCCGATATATGGCAAAGGTTCACACCCTATTATATGAGACTCTCGCGGGCCTGCGGACGGCGAGCATGGGTGGCTCCCCGTCCGACCAGAAACAGACCCGAGCGTACGGCGCGGCGCGTTCCGCGCGCGCCTCAAAGAGCCTTCAGACCACCACAGATGGGGCCCAATAGGGCCGATGCCGATTCGGAGTCGCGGAGAACCTAACGGGTAACCGGGGCTCCGGCTCGACGTGCAGGAGAAGGAACGGGGTGGTTTTTAGTCAGTAAGAGTCTGACACTAAGGGCGGGAGAAGTAATTCGATGATTTTCCCCCTTAAAAAAAAAAATATATGAGACTCATAATGTATGTAATAGTGTAAAGTGGGTGTCACATTGTACAGTTGCATCAAGTGCCGTAAATGTGCACCTCTGCCTACCTTTTAATGGCGTAATGTTATGTTATATACAAAATTTAAATACTTTTAAAAGTATTATTTTAACAAACAGGTCCAAAACACCCTTAACCCGTTGATATCCATCCCCTAAATTTGGTCATACAAAAGTATTCTCTAAACATTAGAAATAAGGTCTATAATGTAATGTAATATTAGTGGAAAGCGGTCACCGGTGACCGCTTGGTGATTTATGGGTAAGCATCGATGAGCATGTATGAAGAGATTGATATAAATATAGATATAGATAACGCGAAAGAGATATACCAGATCTGTGTTATTTGACGTTCCATTGTCTCCATGGAAGACAGGCGTGATGATATTGTGTGTATGTTTTCATCTCCCCAGATACAACATTACGAAACGAGTAAAGTACCGTGCTCCGATGTCAGTTCGAACGTACGAGTGGTGCTTCTCCATGCCACCGAGGTGCTCCAGGTGGAACACCGAGATGAGGGACCTGACCAGGCTTGAGGTATGTACTAATTATCTATTTTACTTACTATTCACGTCTAATATGTTTAGAAGATTTTCAACTGCACTGCAACAGAAGACTGCACGGTTGGTGCGGTGGCTGGGCAATCGGCTGCCGTGCAACGAGTCGCGGGTTCGATTCTCGCACGAAACAACACTTAGTGTGATCTACAAATTCTTGTTCCTGGTCTGGGTGTCATTGTGTATAATGGTAAACGCACCCAAGACACAGGATATGGTCCTACAGTAGGGCAACGTTTTTTTTTAAAAAAAAACTTCTCCACACCAAAATGCCCAAAATGTCGTGCGTCGTTAAGATAAAGGTACAGTATAGAGCAAGCAATCAACTATATTAAAATACTGTTAATGAGGAAAATATACAGTTTAGATGTCAACAACTTATTATCTAGGACTGGTCCTAGAACAGAACTATCCTTGAGAAAAACTAGATCGATTGTGAAGTGACTGTTTCCACTAGCCTTAATTGTGTTCAACATTTGAATTCAACTTACACTACACTCTGTATCTTCAGACAAATCTAATGAATGTTTAAAAAAATATGTTTATTCATTGCGATCATTGGTTACATCATGATTTACTTCGAGTTTCATAAATCATCCATATTTTCGATTAGGTATAATTTATATCTCAACTTGAAAATTGCAGTCGTGTTAATTTATACTTACTACATTTATAATTACCTTTTGCATAATTTTCAATTTCTTAACAGAATTTGATCCTTTGCCTCTTGAAGTAAAACAATTTTACCACAACATAACCATCGTGTGATTGATTTGCAGCTTTTAAAATAACCACTATAAAAGCCAGATTTCTCTAAAACCTTGGTATACACAAAGTTAGTAAGAATATAACTTTATCCTTTTTTATTAATCGTTTAATGATCTTCAGATAGATCTCAATGCTAATGATTGCGTGTATTGTCAACTTTATAAGCGATCATTATATTTACACGATCGTGGATCATGCTATGGTCTATGCAAATGAGATCCCTTTCTTTATTTGCTTCAAGTTCATGTTTTGTTTGTAGATCACCGATAGTGACGGTTTCTTCAGCTGATAGATTTTTAGAAACTAGTTTAATAATAATATTACTATTTGATTTATAATCATTGATTTTCTCTCCACCCCTTTTTTATTTTGTAACTTAATTTCTAATTTTGAAAATTAAGAAACTGGATACTACCTCTACATAATAATTCATAAGTATGGCACTAGTGCCCAAATCCAGCTCAATTCTATTAAACTGAATACAATTCTAAAGTGAATTTTGATCAATAAAATGCCAAAAAACCAATTCACCGAACTATAAAAATAAACGGAAATTATTTAACTAATCCTTGGTAATATTACAGACCGAAGAAAGAATAGCAGAGGTGGCTGTGTGCTGTCCAGGGTACAAGATGAGGGACGTGTCCTGTGTCCCAATCTGTCCTAACGGGAAGACAGGACCTGGGTGCTCCGAAGGTAACCCTGAAATTGGTAAAAAAATCGGATTGCAGAAGTAAAACTAAACTCTCTAAAGATCTTCATAACTCTGAAGATAAAAAGCTCATCTCTTTGCCCGTAGAACAACATAAGCGTCTAACAGATTTTTTCTTCCTTGTATCCACAGCTGCTTCATTACATAGAATATATTTTAATACCCAAACTTCCAAATAAAACAATTTCAGATTGTCCAGACAACAAATGGGGCCCGAACTGTATACATGAATGTAACCGATGTAAGAAAGGTTTCTGCTCACCCATCACAGGCGAGTGCGAGTGCTTGGACGGATGGCAAGGTGAGAGGTGGGTTTCCACTTTATTACATTTAGATTTAAACTACGAAACTAGTAGAGCTTTTCTCAGTATATTCACGTGAGTAACCCGCGATTTTACTTAATTTAGTATATCTCACGATAGTTATTATACAAACAGATTTAAAGCACACTATAATAACTGTGAAAAAATTATTAAGAATTGAAAATGGTAAAACCATCTACTGAGTATTAAGTTAGTTTATATTTCCTTAAAGTCACATTCTTCGAATTTGTAAATAAATGATCATGTTTTATTTTACAGTTGTGATGTGAGCATGCCACCAACGACAGCGACGCCGTCGTTTGAAGAAATACTAACTGCACTGACAACTAAAATAATACCTACGACAGCTAGAATAACCTCCACTGTAACAACTCTTAGAACCACGGTAACAACGCCTTCAACGACCACAACAACACCTAGAACTACTGTAACAACGCCTAGCACTACCTTAACAACTCCTACGACAATTTTAACAACTCCTACAACAGTTGCAACAACTCCTACAACTGTTGAAACAACTCCTACAACAGTTGCAACAACTCCTACGAAAGTTGCAACAGCTCCTACAATAGTTGCTACAACTTCTTCTACTCCTGTCAGTACTCCAACAACAACAGCAGCCCCCACTACTAAAGCGACATTACCTACTTCAGCATCAACTAAAAATGTGTTCACTGCAACGACAGTTACTTTGGACACAAAAGAAAACCAGAATAATAAAATGACAACTACACATACCAAAGAAATACCAAAAATAGTTACAGATTATGTTAACACAACTATCATTACTACAAGTACTACAAAAGCTACTAAACCTACTACTGAAGCTGTTACAGAGAAAGTTAAGATTCATCCGATTAATGTTGAAACTGACAAGTTGGAGACTACCACAGAATCCATAATTGCAATAAAAACTGCACCAACTGTAAACGCAAAACCCATCGAAGTCCTTACAACAACTGAAATGCCAACAACTTTATCATTAACAACAGTGGAAACAACGATAAAGATGGAAACCTCAAAAAAGGAAACCACAGTAAAATTTCTTCCAACAACGATCAAATTCAAACCAAAAGAAATATGGATAAGACCAGCTCAAAAAGGTGAATCTCCTATTGTAGAAACAAAAATTAAAACTACTCATGAATTTCCAAGGTACAGAAGTGCTAATAACAATAATAAAGAATTAACACCAACTGTAACTACACCAAAGACGATCATCGTATCTATTATACCTACGTCGGTGTCTTACACAACTTTTAAAAAGATCGCTTTAACTTCGTCATTTGTATCAGCAAAGAACAGCTCAACCGTACAGTCCTATAATAAAACAGAGATTGAGTCTACCAGGCCAATGTTAACAGAAACTACAACACCGCCGATTAAACTGAGCCCTTTGTCAAGAAAAGATTTGTTGGCAACATCGTATTTTATAAACAACACTCTAGTATCCAGCACTTCTGTAACTCCAAAACCAACAACTCCTTCAACTAAATCAACTATTATTGTAACGAAATCTCTGGAAACTAAGCCTATACCTCGTATTAATAGAACTAACAGCATGATGACTGACATTAACAAGAATGTTTCTACTTTCATAACAACTG
Organism: Spodoptera picta; assembly: GCA_038387885.1. Taxonomy (NCBI): domain Eukaryota; kingdom Metazoa; phylum Arthropoda; class Insecta; order Lepidoptera; family Noctuidae; genus Spodoptera; species Spodoptera picta. The sequence continues at coordinate 683,230 of JAZHFQ010000082.1, forward strand.
CTTCTTTCAATGCAACAAGAACTTCATTGGAAATGAATGATTTACTCACGACTTCTACTACTACTACCACTACTACTAGTACATCTCCTAAAACTACAAGTGTGACGCAATCCTCAACGGAGCATACAACAAAACACTTGATAAAATATGTTTTACCTAAAAAAGTTACTGTAACAGCAGAAATAAAAAAGAATAAACCAACTACTAATGCACCAAAAAATGATGATAAAGAATTTAAAAAGGCTAACGTTACTAAAAGTTTTACTAAAGTTACAACTGAAGGACCAGCGGATGATGAAGAATTTCATATTTTGACAGAACCTGAGCATATAACAGCTGTTATGGGGGACAAAGGATCAGAGAGGTCCTCTGTAGACCTGATATCAGTGATCAGTATAGCCGGAGGAGTGATGATGGCCGTCATCACGGTAGCCGTAGTGATTGTGATGATTGAGAGGTGCAAGAAGCCGAGATACGAGGATGTGAGGAAGATCAATGATATAAGAATGCAAGTGATGATTGATAACAATGACGTTCCGCCGCCATACGTGAGGAGCATCTTCCATACTCCATTACCAGGTAATTGTAATCTTATTGTTTGTTATACCTAATACAACTTCTTAATAACCAAACGTCTCAAAAAAGAAACTGACTCTGCCTTAACAAAATTTTCCTCTTAACCCAACATACTGGTTCAATACATACAAAACAGAATATCGACTTCGTTATTCATATATGAAAATATCACTACAAACGAATATTATTAAAAACATTTTTACAAAAGTACTAGCTATCCCGACAGACGTTGTGCTGTATTAATAGGTATAGATAAATAACCAAGAAACCGACTGCAGCACCATCTGCCGGGCTGATTTGTGAATCTAAACCATTCCCAGATCCCCTTGAACACAAACAAAAAAATTTCATCACAATCGGTCCAGTCGTTTGAGAGAAGTTCAGTGACATACACACTCACAGAAGAATTATACTTCTACCTCTATATATATTTATAGATAATTAATACTCACATACATTATTCATACCGTTTTTTTTTTCTTATTTTAGCGTAAATTTGTGTGACAGGGTATGTAAACCGCATTTTCGTCGTGATGTATATCGGCCCATTAGCTCAGTTGGTTAGAGCGTCGTGCTAATAACGCGAAGGTCGCGGGTTCGATCCCCTCATGGGCCACAGTTTCATTTTGGCTTCACATGACTTCAAACATCTTTTTGATATTTTTCTAGATCCTCCATCTTCGGAAAAGTGCCATTATCAACCAATTTCAACGTTGGATCGGAATTTAAAACAATTTATGAGACCGGTTGTAGTACAAACAATTTCTCCTATAATGCTGGAGAACTTTAGAGGTAATAAATGAAATAATAAAGTATTATTTTAAGAATACAAATATTTACTGAATTATTTATTAATTGACAATTTCCTACAGGTATCCTAGAATGCCATTACGACCATTTGCCAAGAAGGAGCCACGAGTTCAACACAATCCAAACTCGATCTTCAATAGCGCCATCTATGAACGACTGCAGCGAACTACGACAACTTCGAGCTAGCGTAACTGAATCCACGATTGAAGCGTTGAAATGTGAAGCAAAACTGGATGTTATAGATAGCACAACTTCAGAACCTCTTTATGCTGAAATTCCATGTTGGAGGCCACCTTCTGAACATGCTATTGAAATAATGAACTTAAACGGCGAAGCCGTAACAGAATTATGACCGCAATGCGCAGGTCAAAGTGTTAGCTCAGCTCGTAGTTCTGAAATGTTATACTAGATGGCGTTGTGTGAAGTGTTTTAATTAAAACTACCAAAGATTATTGTGTGAAGTAAAATTATTATAATAATTATTATTGTATTAGGAAAATAATTAAACTAAATTAAAATTCGCATGTTATTTATTTCTTAGTTTGCCATATATTCGTTCCCTTCAATAAAAAAAGTAATTTTATTGTTTTCTCTGGTGTGACGTCAACTGGTATTTCGTGGAAATCGTATAGCATAGCAGAACCTAAGATAAACTTTATCGGGGTTAAAGTGCGTGGGTATTACTGTTATCAACTGACATCCTATGTACCGGGTCGCATGGATTTCGCAAAATTAAATGTGTCAATATTATTCACTTGATTAGGTACCTATATAAAATTGTTAATTAACGAAAAATAATCTGTTGATTTAATCCCAGTGTCGCAGTCGCAAATTGGTAGGTATTATTAAACTTGAATAGGTGTTGGATTTAATATCGTAATAATCTATTATTTTTGTAAGTACTGAGTCTTTGAAGTACCTACCTTTACTTTTTTTAAGGGGGGAAACCATCGAATGGCTACTCCCGCCTAGGTGAGGCGGGAGGGAGTGTCAGACACTTACTTATAAAAACCACCCCGTTCCTTCTCCTGCACTTCGAGCCGGAGCCCCGGTATCCCGTTAGGTTCTCCGCGACACCTAAGTACCTACCTTTAGTAGCTTCATTTTCAATCAAGAAAAAATAGATGAGATAAATAAATGTATGACACTGGTTGCCATTTCTGTAAATCCAAACAATGAGATAAGAATGCCCTTGACCATTAACATTATTAACATAAATACAAACACTTGTAGATTCTTATGTATTATCATTAGGTAGGTATAATTAAGCAGTAAAAGTATAACTTAGGCTTTCTATTGAACCTAATTGCCTATTTCATGTCTGCTTATGTTAATTTTGACAAATTTCGTATGAAACGAGATCGTTTGATTAGTATTTGAATATATACGTAATCGATACGTAAGTAAGTAAGTAGGTATGTATTTTTAATAATAAAATGTCAATTAGATATACCTACCTAATATGAAATCTCGAAATGTGACCGGTATTTTCCTTATTTGCATTCGTACCAAATCAAATTACTGAATGTGGTATTGAATTTGGAACATCCATCAATCCGGACACATTATTTTAAGACGCATAGGTAGGTACGGCATCGCATTAGGCTACAAAATTTTCATTAAGTATACCTATATTTTCGATTATAATATATACAGAACGAAAAAGTTTATAATAAAATGAAAGACAAGTTGGTGTAATGCGATCCTGTGATTTATGAGCAAAAGAGCAATAAAAATTAAAAAAACCAATTTAATAACATATTTTTTGTAATACCTACGATTTATCCCACATGATTCCGAATAACATTAACTTTGTCGTTCGATTTTCTTTGATATTATTTGATCGATATTTTTTAAAATACTTCTATGACATAGACTGTCATGGGTAGCCATAATATTAGTCTTCGGTAAACCCTGTTATCACCAGTTCACCGCCATTGTTATGATTAAATCACATGTAAGTAGGTAAAGGTAAGTCTATTGGCATACACAAGACACTAATTCTAGACTCCCTAGTTTTAATATTACAGTTCCAATATTACCTTTGATCAGGAATTCAACTCCTTATTAGGCTGTTCTCCTTAAGACATGTCATAAGTAGATAGTAGATACATACATATAAAACAATATTAGGTAGGTATCAAAGTGTATTATGATTTTTTAAACCAATGCTAAGCAAACATTTCAATGGAAGCTCATTATAGGTACCAATTCTATGAATCAGACTTAACAAAAAATATAAATACCACAGTAAATCGGTATCTACCTATACTATTTTGTAGAACATTATCCTCAATGAATGTTCAAACTACCTGTAGTAGTATAATACTGATTTCCAATATATTACTATTTATATATTTTGACTGCCTCGTTGGCAGAGTGGTCGCAAGTGCGACTGCCGGGCAAGGGGTCTCGGGTTCGATTCCCGGGTCGGGCAAAGTATTACTGAGTTTTGAAAAATCTTAGTAGCAGCACGAAGACTGGAATTGTGCCCGGTATATGGCAATAGGCTCATCCCCTATTACATGGGACTCATAACATAAATAGTGAACAGTGGGTGTTACAATGTACAGTGGCATTAAGTGCCGAAATGTGCACCCTGCCTACCCCTTCGGGGATAAAAAGGCGTGATGTTATGTTATGTTACTATTATTTAATATTGATTACAATCAGGGTATGCAGATAAGAGGCTCGGGGTACACAGATAGTATTCAGTAAGTTCAGTAGAACAAACTGATTTAATTTGAAGTAAGTGCTGTAGTAGCACTTACCAAAGAATTTCTCGATGACAAAGATTGCAAGAAAATTGTTGTAGAATAGTGCATACATTTATAAGTAGAAAATAAGTGTAATATTATATAATTATTTGTACACCGATGCGGTAGCATGTATGAGACATTAATTAGGTGAGATAAAACACCTATAGTAACTAACTACATTCTGACAATAAATTTTTCTTTCTATCTTCCTTTCTTAAGTTCAGGTAGGTGAAGGGACGTTTCCGCAGAGTGGCTAGCGATGGTTTGATGCGAAGAACTGAAGATCGAGCTCTTTTTTCTTTTAACTCGTCGAGTTCCGTCATTATAGACACAATTATAGAACAATAGGTTTCGGTCACCGGTGACCGCTTGGTATTTGACAGTTTAAGGGGGGATAATCATCGAATGCCTGCTCCCGCCTGGGTGAGGCGGGAGGGAGTGTCAGACTCTTACTGACTAAAAACCACCCCGCTCCTTCTCCTGCACTTTGAGCCGGAGCCACGGTTACCCGTTAGGTTCTCCGCGACAAGATCGAGCTCTAAGATATTCTATTAATGAAACTTAAGTCCAACTGTGGACGAAGCCATAGGTATTCTGTGTTTGTATACTTACAGATACATGATTATGTAGGAATTAAAGTAGATACGTACCTAAATAATAACATTGTGAATCAGATTTGTGATACACTTTTCCTCATAGCTATACATCAGTTGGTAAAACTTATTACGAACTACTAAGATAACTAAGATAATAATTAACAGACCACTTATTTCATTTCTATATTCATCCAAATATTGCAAAATACACACGCATGCATTATCTCATCGTTTCCGACAAATGACGATATCTACTGATTTAGGGGTCAGTGTATGAAAACCAGGGAAACCTGATGAAGTCACATATTTTTCAAAATAATCGGGTATCAAAAGGGTGACTTTTTGACTGTCAATGCTAAATACAACGATACGAAAATCAATTTAAAACATTCAGAATAAATTCATGTCTAATTATAACATAAAATTATCATAAGACTTTAATTCTTGCATTTAAGTAATAATTTAATCCCCGAAGTTACCAGAGGTGCACAATTGGACACAAAAACCACTTTTCACGACTTGTTATGAGTCACATCTCATGTTGCTTATAGCCATTTAACACTAGGTACATACTCCAGACTACGTATTTACGACTTAAAAATTCGAAATACCGAAAAAGCTCAATACAATACTTTGCGTGACTCAGGAACCAATTGGTCCAGTAGCACAGACCGAATCCCCATGCTCGTGTATGCTGCATTGAGTCTACTACCGAATACGCAGCTCAAGTCAAGATGACCGTTGATTCAAAATATGCGGAACCTGCTATTAAATTAAACAACAGACTTGCTTACCCTAGCTGGATGTGCTAATATGATCGTCAGTGTGCTACGAGGTCCAGTGGCACAAACAACTAAGATACGGTAAGTCAAGTTATGTCATACTTATTTAAGTAAACCTCTTATAGATTGTGTATAATCGCTAGTTTAAAGATTTCAAGTTCGCGTAGCAACTATGTGCTTTGTTTTTTTATTCGATTGTGGTTAGTGAACTCGTTTTGATTTATTAGTGTGTAAGGTTTGCTGTGCTAATTACTAAAACTAGTTATTTTAAACAAAAGCATTTCATGTACCTTAGATACATTAAGTTAACTCGTTGAGTACCGTCATTATCTATAGGCACAATTAAAGAACAATAGGTTGCGGTCACCGGTGTCCTCGCGGTGTTTGACAGTTTAATAAATATAAGGAACATACACATTCCACCTTTCTTGAATACTCGTGCTACTACCAGACCTTCGAAACTCAGTCTCAGTAAGATTTGGACGGATACGAAAAATTAGGCCCGAAACTATTTGCTATGCTGTGGCGCTTCATGCGGGAGGACTTGACGGGTTACCGGGGCTCCGGCTCGCAGTGCAGAAGTAGGAACGGGGTGGTTTTTAGTCAGTAATAGTTTGACACGCCCTCTCGCCTCACCCGGGCGGTAGAAGACATTGGATGATTTTCCCCCTCGATTGTGTGGAAGGCTATCGCCTTTTTTCGAGGATCGATAGACAAAATCGACGCCGCAATACCTTTTCTAAAAATAATTTGTTGATATTAATATCAACATCTTAGTTTCATTTTTAAAGATGAAGTTTGTAAATGTTAAATCACTGACATTTTATTACTTGAACTTTAACATTAGTTACTCAAAAATGTTTATCCAATGTTATTATAAAAGAAAAGTTTAATAGGTACTGAAGATTAATTCCTAGAATGTATTACAATTAGATAAATTATTCAAATTAAGTATGTATGTTCTCATCCTAATAAAACTTTGACACGACTTATGAATACACATAGACATAGGAAAGTACAAAGACCACCTTATTGTTAAGTAATCAAATAAAGAATTCGCTTGCAAAGCATCCGATTAATTTTCTTTCAGTTTTAAAAAAGTTAGAAGTCACAAAGTTTATTTTTTACAGTCACTACGGGAAACAAATCTAATTACAGTGACTATATCTCTATATCGTTATTTTATTTCCAGATCAATATGCGTTTAATATTCATAGCGCTGCTGATAGCATGCGCGTACGCAACCCCTCAGTACACGAAGACTGCGGGTGTTAAGGGAGGGTACGGTGGACATGGTTACCATCATGAGGGAATGAATCTTGTCAAGTAAGTATTAGCAGAATTGAATCAGTTCATTGATATCTGTGCCGAATTTATTTCAAGATTACTCCTGAAAGATGTATCTACTTACTTAGATGATATCGATATTATGATTTAAATTATGTTGATGATGAAATATGCATTATTTTCATAATTTACCCCAGTCTGTCTGCTTAGAAACCTGTGTGACGTCATTATGTACTATGTATATTGTATAAATTAGGGAAAAATGTACATAATATGGACATAAAACAATTGTAATGTAATTTTTGTTAACAGTAACTTTTACAACAATGGAAGTCATCATCAAGGCTATGGAGGATACGGGCAGAATTTGACAGGAACCGGAACCGTCAACTACGAGATAGGAGTCTGCTACATCGAAGTGCCGTAAGTGTTATCAATACTTCAGTTATATTTTTACAAGTAGGCATTAATGGTTTTTTATAGAATAGGCTTTTAAAAAAAATTTGTCTATAAATTAAAAATGAATTTCCGTTCGTTAGTCTCAATAAAACTCGAGAACGGTTGAACCGAATTGGTCTTGAAAGGTACGTGAAAGTCCAGGGAATTTTTTTTAGGTGGAGAGTAGTTTGCCGCGTCAGCTAGTAATAATACTTTATATTAATTAACGATGTATAAAAATGTATATTTAATCGTATTGAATTGATACTTTGTTCAACCTCAGATACTGCTACAATATAACAGTCTCCTACTGCTGCTACACTTTACTTATTTTTTCTTTCAGAACGGCCACTTTAGTCAAAGATCCTACTCATGTTCCTGCTGGTAATGGGGTATGTAAAATCTTATTGAAGCTTTAGTTCTCTTTCTAATTCTGTTTTACATACCACTTCATCATCTTCTATTATCTTAAGATTAAAAAAAACAATCAAATCTCACATAATATTATGCACCTACAAATCTACAATCAAAAACCTACTCACAGATCCCATTCAATAAAGTCGTATTTCCCTTACAGTCGCGTCCAGACTTGAGTCGCATTAGGAGTTGCTGTAGTGGTTACATCAGGAACATTCACAACTACCGCATCTGCGACCCAGTGTGTAATCAAGAATGTGTGAACGGACTCTGCAGTGCACCAAACACCTGTACTTGCTTCCCAGACCATGTGAAGAACTTGGCTGGTTTCTGTATAGCCACCTGTCCTATAGGATGTCAAAACGGACAGTGCTCTGGTGGTGAATGCATCTGCAAAGATGGCTACCGACTGGATTCGGAAAGCAAATTCTGTGTTCCGTACTGCAGGGAGCAGTGCGGTGGTCCTGGTAGAGGTTAGTGTGTTTTTTTGTCCTTTTTGTGTTTAATTATTGTGTTTTCGGCTTACTTACGTAACTGCTCGTCGCGGGCCGCGGAATGCTGCTCATTAATATGAGCCTCTAGCACAGCTTGAAACTAGTCGAGTTCCTCAAACAGTTACGTGAGTAAGCCGAAAACATAATAAATAATTTAGAATGTCTCACGAAACTTTGTGTTTGTTTATATAGGTAAAACCTAACTATAGGTTATATATTTGTTCTATTTGATAAAGTTACTGAACTGTACAGTCCTACACTGTTGGTGATAGGGTTCGTAATTCAACAAAATGCAATACATCGTAGCTGTTAGTGAACTTTGTACAGACGTACTATGAAGTACAATACAATGCGGTCCAATGTATTGATGACAGTAATTGAAGACAATTTAGATTGGCAGTCATTACCGTTTCAGTTTGAGAGCCAAACTGTAGTGTAACTGGTTTTTGGATCCACGTAGGAACAAAATGACTAAACCAATGATAAAATAAAAAAAAGAATAAACAATTACGGTTATTATTTTTGTACCTCTATAATCGTTTTGTGCTAGAAGACACTTTATAGTTACCAATACTTTATTCTAGTTTTGATTATGCGCACAAAGAGGAAGGAAAACCAATACAAACTAAGTTTTACGTCACCGTCATAAAAAACTGTCAACGAAATACACCTCCCACCAAACGTTACATAAGTATAACCTCTTCATTGTTTTTCCAGGCAACTGCACAGCTCCAAACACATGTGAATGCCAGCCTGGCTACAGGTCTACTCCCGAAGGATCCTGCAAGCCTTCCTGTGATCGATGCAAGGACGGCCAGTGTGTAGGACCTAATGACTGCCGCTGTTCTTCTGGTTACACCAAGGACCAGTACGGTGACTGCATCCCACAATGCTCTAGGTAAAAAATATCTATGGACTACCTATGATATTAATATATGATAAATCTATGGACTACCTACTTCTTCAGTATATCAAGAATTTATTACTTTGTTTTTATAAAAACACACGAATAATACAAGATCAGCATTTTAATTACATGATTCAATCCATCCTAGATGTTATCACAATTATTTTGAATATGTCGTGAAGGTATTGTTTATTCTATGGTACCTATACTAATAACATTATTAATTATTTTTCAGTCCGTGCTCACCACCAAAGCGCTGTATAGCTCCCAATGTATGCGGGGACTCTTCAAGCCCCCCGGCTTACAATAACACAGGCTCTGGCTCCCCTTACGGCAGACCACCAACTTATAATCCCAACCAAAACTCAAACAACCCCTACGGTCAACAACCCCAGAACCCTAACTATCCCGGTCATTATCAGCCTAATAACCCAAGTAACCAATACCCTTACAACCCGGGTAACCCATCAAATACTCCCGGTCAACAACAACACACATATCCTAGTAGTCCACGTCCTCCCGGAAGCCAACAAAACAATCATCCTGGTAATCCTTCTTACTACCCTGGCAGTCAGCCATCTAACTACCCTGGCAATCAGCCAACTAACTATCCTGGCAGTCAGCCATCTAACTATCCTGGTAGCCAGCCGTCTAACTACCCGAGTAACCAACCATCTAGCTACCCTGGCTATCGACCACCACCGACTTACCCTGGAGGTCCTCAATACCCAGGTCACTCTCAAAACAATTACCCCGGTGGACCATACCCTGGTAACCAAGTATCCAATGACACCAGTGCCGGAAGCATCCAACCAGGAGTTAACACTCAACAACCTCCTTCTCCTTACGGACAAAGACCTGTCAATCCATCGGGTCAACCTATTTACACGCATATTCCTAATAACCCTCAGCCTATGTACCCTGACAGTCAGCATTTAGGTCCAGACCACCGCCCTAATCCCGCTTACCCTTCGCCCAATTCGACTCAAGGAGTGCCTAGTGGACCAAGTTATCCCAACAACCAATATGTCCCTATAAATCAGTACTATCCAAACCAGAGACCTAATACGAATCTGCAACCTTATCAAAGGCCAAATAATGCTGAGCCTTACTACCCTAACAGTCAGTATTACCCCAACTACAACCAGCAGTCGTACAACCAAGAGTCAGTGTACCAGCAGAACATCTACCAGGAGAACCAGATGTCAGCCGTGGAACTCTTGTGTTCCATACCATGTGTTAATGGAACCTGTGTCGGACGAGATGTGTGTTCTTGCAACACTGGATACGTTCCTATTGCTGGAGACACGTCTAGGTAAATTATAGAATCTATACTAGAAAAAAACACCCTTTCTTTAGAAGGAAGAAGTTTTTGGCGTGTAGTTAGTAGCCACCTAGCCTAGCCACTAACAAACATACCTATAGGTATTAAATGATTTCGCCTCGCTTGTAATTGAACGAACACACATTTTGTCAGTTATAATGAGTCCTATATGAATTACACGAAGTGTATCATAAACTGCATCACCATCAACCGAAAGACGTCCACTGCTGATCAAAGAACTCCATGGCAGGAGAGAAAGGTTCACTGTCAAGGTTTAGCAACCGGCTTGGATAAACGCACTGATCATAGTAATTAAGTACTGGAGTGTTCAAAATAATATCCTACTAATTTTAAGACTTAAGGGTCTTAACTAGACTTAAGTACGCTTACTATAATAATTTCCAATAACTTATTATTTTCCAGGTGCGAGCCATACTGCTCTGGCTGTACAAATGGAGTATGTGTATCTCCGTATATGTGCCAATGTCACCCTGGATTTTACAAAGACTTCAGCGTAAAGGGGAGGACAAAATGTGTGCGACGCATCAGGCGGTCCGTCGATGAAACATCAGCACCTTTAAACATCGCTGAGCTGCTCGTGTTTGAGATACCTGATGATTATGACAATTAATAAATGATTTATTTTATTGAGACAAATATTTTCTTACTTTTCTTTTCCCTCTGAACTGGAGTCACGTTTGTGTTCTTCAATTACTCAGGTATAATTATTGATTGGACCTTTAAGGATTCTTGTGAAGAATTAAGTATAAGGGAATTTTATATTTTCGAATATCTCAGTTAGGTATGGTACAAAATCTGGAACTGCGGTCCTTGTCGAATCTTGACAAAGAGATACATTAATTGGTTGGAGTTAGGTACACGTGAGATACTTCATATCTACTAAACACGGGCGAAGCTACTGGCAGAAGTTATTGATCTTATACGATAAAAGTTATACAATTATTAAGTTTTTATAAAAAACATGGTTTATTTCTTCATCATTATAAAATATCAAAACACGTTAATACATAAGATAATACATAATTTGATAGGTAGGTAACTATTTTTATTGTATCTGAAAATAATCTGTCATCGTGTGCCTGTTTGTGTTCATTTTGAACATAGACATAGCAACAATCAAGTCAATATACTGAAAAACATTCTAGATGGTGTACGTACATGCCCACAATAATGCACATTTAAATCTCAACCTCAAATAGATATGATATTTCACTGGAGAATTGACTTTTTTCAAATTACACTCGACATGCGTACCTCATTACTATAATACATTTTTACTAACACTAGAAAAAACAAACTGTCAATCGATACAATCTAATACGAAAAATTACCTTCCAACAACAATGACAGATTTTGATCTTTATGCTATTAGATTTTCAGTCCAATTTTGTGTCATGTAGGATGAAAAAGTAGATTTACAATACAGATACTGAAACATGTTAGACATGAATGGCAGGCGAGGGAACAATCACAGCAATAAAGGCAATGTCCAATGCAATCGTAGCAACAGTTTTCCTTTGGTTTTATTGGCGAATCTGTTGTCATCTGCTGCGTCTGCGCACATTCTAACACCGAAGGCTCCAATGTATCACACAACTTTGTACATTGCTCAGTTATTATTTCACATTTTTCATTATTCATTTTATAAAACTGTTTTTATTTATCACTCGATTTAACACTTCCTTGTACAATAGGATAACAATAAAAACAAAGAGTATAAGAGTAGGTACGTCGAGTTAATGATGTTGATTGGTCGAGCTTACGATATGGTGCGTCACGCGTCGCACGCGCCGCTTGCCGTACTGACAGGCACAAAGCATTCTGACTGACATTTGTTTAATATTGTTTCAAGTAAAATGTTCGTAAAATACTCCTATTTGTTAAAAATGTCGTAGGTACTGTGTTAAAATTAACAATTAGTTGGTTTTAGGAGGAAGGTAAATTCATTTGTAGTTATCTATTTTATACATTATACATTTGGCACCTACATGGGTACTTAATAAAACTGCAGAACTGGAAATTGTGTTCGTTAAACATTTTTAAAAATAAATAGGGGGTGTTATTAGATAGACACCGAACCGAATTAATAAATGCGATTGTACTTAGGTGAGAGAACCTATGTCCATACCTTCACCGCATCGGTTATTTCAAACTAAAAAAAAACCTCAATAAGAAGAATTTCGTATGAGACCCAAGACTCATTGTAGCTAGTAGTATTAAAATATAACCTATCTAGATAGTGCCAGCGACTAATGAAAAAATGTCTCGATTTCATTAAGTAGTAGTAAGTATTTATTTGTTTATATTTTAATATCTGAAATCTGTACGTCTTCCAACGGGGATGGATTACCGGTTTGCACGGGATCACCTAAAAATAAATGACAATATTAGTAGTAGTAGTAACTGCTGACACCACTTTAAAATCATAACAAGCAATACCTAAAGAACATTGAGCCAAAGTTATGAAGCCAATTTTGTGTTTTGATCAATTTTTGATTAGGAAAATTCAAAATGGTTTAATACTATCTTTAAGAGGGCAAATCATCTAATGACTTCTCCCGCCCGAGTGAGGCAAGAGGGAGTATCAGACTCCTACTGACTAAAAACCACCCCATTCATACTCCTGCCCTTCAAGCCGGAGCCCCGGCAACCCGTTAAGCCGGCAGCCCTATTACAGCTCATCTATGATGATCTGATGGCTCTTGATGCGCGCACGTAACGCACCGCATCGTATAAGGGTTAATACCTACATGCAGAATTATACAATTCTAGATACGTGAAGTCACACTATCCACGTTACTATGGAAGACAACATAACACTTTTGTGTATACAATATCATCTACAGACTGAAACTTTTCATCTGATTTGTTAAAGCAATTTGAATTAAACGATCATTCTAATTGCAAGGAAACTTTGATACCCAGATGTAAGACATAATATTTTTTTAATATTTCTGTGCATATGCTAGAAAAGTACCCAATTTCATTTTAGATGTGTTATTTCTGTAATGATTTTGTTCCGAAAACAATTGCTAAGCCTCCTTACGCACTGGCACTGGCGGTCAACCACGCAGCTAGCAGTTGCGTGCGGTTGACCGCTTTTCCAATAAACGGTTTGGCTGATTTATTTTAGTACCTAAGTATGTAGGTACTGAATTTTGTATTCGATAATAGGGAATTTAGAATTTTGTTTTCTCCTGGGGAAAAAACCCGACAACCGCGTCTGTTGATACGAACCGCCAAGGCGGTCAACCGCTAGTGCGTAAGGGAGCTAAGGCTACCTGTCCATTGACGCGGAGAGGCACAGTGGAGCGGAGCGGAGTTACGGACTGTGTGTGTGCATTGCCGCAGAGCGTGGCAGCGGTGCGGAGACAGGGAGTATTGCTGAGCGGAGGAACCCGTTATGCAACAAGTCATTTGAGTGGAGGGCGGCGGTCGGTCAGTTTCATACGTGAAATATTACGGAAAATACTAAAATATTACTTTTCTCTCGTCTCATTCATTTTTCAAAACTCTTCGTTACAACAAAGCGCACTAACGTACTAGTCAAACTTCAGCGGTATACTATACTATCCCAATATCTCATACCCCCGCCCCGCACCTGAGACTGCTTCCCCGCTGGGCCGTCTCGCACTGCTACCACGCGCCGCGCCGCACCCGAAAATGTATGAATTTCTAAACTAGCTCGCAAATCCCTTTCCACTAAAGCGGAGCGGAGATTTCATGCAATCCTACTGGTTAAATTTCTTCGTTTCTCCTCTCCGCTGCCCCTCTCCGCGTCAATGGACAGGCAGCCTAAAGAATCGGTTAATGACTCTGAGTACGGCGGTAAGAATAAAAATTGAATGACAAATTACCTTCTACAACATAACTCCTTCCTTTGAAGATAGTTCTAATGGGTGTGCATCTCCAAACTAATAGCAGTAGGGTAATGATGGCTGTCGTAATTATTAATAATATTGGTACGAATAACTGCACCCAGTTTTCTTCAATCCTATTAGAAAGTAACGATATTAAAATTGCAAATCTTAAATATTTTCTTTCAATACTTATTTGTAGTTAACGCAATTTGTTTTCCATTCTCCCGGCCACACAGTACAACTTTCTATTATATCTATGAAATGGTTAAGCGTTAGATGCAATAATGTCCCTTTTATCGTCAGCCAGAAGCCTCATTCATTAGGGTCTGCGAAGAACAGGAACTTTTGTCCACATGGCTACACTGCATCACAGATTTCTCTAGTTTTTCAATAAAGATTAATTATAATCTTTATGGAATAACTTAAGAAAAAGATTAATAATAACTTGAATAGCAATCTCGTAATGCAGTTGAGTTCAGTCAGTCGAACAAGTCTCTTGTCTGCACAAACTTAAACAAAGTCATTATATATGAATTTATTTAGTAGGCACTTACCATGAATTTTTCAATTCTTCCCCTTTTGTTTCGTTAAAGTATGGACTAGCACTGGTGGTAGTTGTTGTAGAAGTTGTAGTGGGTACTGGATGACGTGTGGGAGTAGACATTGTTGTGGTAGTTGTAGTTGGTATCGGATGAGGTGTTGCGGTAGATGTGGTAGATGTGGTAGTTGTCGTTGTAGTACGCCTTGTAGTAGACGTTGTAGTTTTTTCATGACGTGGAAATATAGGAGGATCATAATCGTAATAGTAATCGTCAAACGAAATTTGGGATTCTGATGTTAGTCCCAGTTCACATTTGTTAGGGGAAACACAGCGTCCTGCACATCCAGTACATGTTGGTACGCAAATTGTTGCTTTCGGATTGGAACTGTACAAGAAAGTATAATTAGTATCCATATGATATCCACTGTGGCAAGCACACACGTTTGGAGCGACACATGTGCCGTTGCCACACGGGTGAGAGCACTGAGCAACACATCGACCATTTTTCGAAACCCATCCGCCGAAACAAATCGGTTCACAGCCACCTTCTGACTTTTTGTACGAAGGCAAACAGCCACAGGTGTCTGGGGCCACACAAACCTCGTTTCCGCAAGGTTTTGAACAGATTGGTACGCAATGTTTGTATGGAAAGTGTTTGGTCTCTTTTAAGTCCCATCCAGAATGGCATTGACAGGTTTCGGGAGCCACACAGGCTCCATTGTCGCAGCCGTGTGAACAGTAAGGTTGGCATATATTATTCTCTGATTTTCTGTAGCCAACGAGGCACTCACACTTCTCTGGAGCAACGCAGGTACCATTGTGACAAGGATCAGTGCAAACTGGCTGACATGTGCCGTTTACGAGGGTGTATCCGAAGTTACATCGACACGTTTCAGGGCCGACGCAAGTTCCATTCTGGCAACCTTTCCTACAGGATGGAAGGCAGTTGTGATCGTCTTCAGGGTCTCGGGTATATCCATGATTACATTCGCATTCTCCTGGAGTTTTGCAGCGTCCATTTTTGCAAGCTGGCATACATATTGGCTCGCATACAATGTCACTGAAAAATATTAAAAAATAAATGTACGACATTACCTATTATTCGTGTCTATTATTTATCTTTCCAAAACCTTGAACTTCTTGTTGTGTCTTTACCTATCATTGGCCGAGTCATCTTTCCTGATGTAGCCAGTGCAACAAAAGTTTGTGGGCATCAGTTCTCTTTTCTGAAAATAAGTATAATAAATGACACGAAAACCAGTAAATAAAAACTTAAAAATAATGATTATGAATTGACATACCGGTATACTCTTGCGTTCGATAGAACTGGCCCACTTGGTTAAAATGCAATCGTAGTAGCAGCGGCCGTGATAGGTGATTCGGTACGAAGTCTTGTACGTAACCTGCACCATCCTCGTCACACTGAAAACGACAATAATTATTTATACACCACCACCGACTAAAAAAATTAAACTAACAAAATCCCTTCCACGGTTTGACACGCTATAGTTTTTTTTTTTAAGGGGGGAAATCATCGAATTACTGCTCCCGCCTGGGTGAGGCGGACGGGAGTGTCAGACTCTTACTGACTAAAAACCACCCCGTTCCTTCTCCTGCACGTCGAGCCGGAGCCCCGGTTACCCGTTAGGTTCTCCGCGACTCCGAATGACACGCTATAGTAACAGGCTTTTGAAGTAACTTCAAGACTAGTCCTAATCACTGACATAATCAATCGATATAGGTAACGATACGAATTTCTTCAGCCACCTCTGACCAATGCCAAGCCTATGTCGAGCTTATCCAAAATACCCACTTTATCTTCATCGTCATCTTCAATGAGCTTCATAAGACGCTAGACATAAGCCTCTTCAGGGACTTTCGGTTCGGCAGCATAGAAACAACCTGAGTCCATTGGCTTTTTGTGATCTTAATCAGGTTATCTATCCAGCTGTGTGGGTGGACGTCCTGCACTCTTCAATTAGAACAAGCTTTAGTACAGCCTAGCACTTATGGTCGTGGATAAAGTAGTAACTCGTGTCTAAAGTGTTAGATTCAATATTAAGTAAAGAGTCGAAGTAGGTACTTACAGTTGAACACGCTGGCAGATTTGTGCATCCAATTCAGCCACAAAATAAGCAACAGCACACAAAAATATAACAGGATTACACTTAACACGCATTTTCATATTTTAGACGATTAGGACAACGAGTAAATGGTAAATGGTTATTTATAAATGTACATAATTAGATATCTACTTATAATCGCGAACATTTGTGATGTGGGACGTACACTATGTACAGTCCAACTTCAATGTATGTACTATTTAGTGGTAGGGTGACGAAGCTTTTATCAGTGAACATTTTCCCAAAAACTCTCCCTCAAAGACATCGATTTACAACCTTGCTTGCTTGTTTTTTTACTCATGATAGGTTGATGTTCGGCCACCATGTCGCCTGGTAAATCGTAAGTTCAATTAATTCTAAATAAGTCACTTTTTATTCCGATATTCCTTTCAACCACAAGCATTGCCTACCTACATGATAGACACCTTCTAAAAGCTAGTTTAAGAGAAATTTCCGGGATGAAATCTACAATATGGTCACATACGTACTCGGAAAAAAACAAAATGCGTCATGTGGACTTCATGTAATGTATTAGTATATAATAGTAATATATAGTGCATTGATGACTACACATCCGTTTTAGGACGAACATGAGTTGCGGATATAATAAGTGATAAAATAATAAAATATCACATATAAGCGCCAACAAGCTTATAAACATTTTGTAAGTTGATGATTGAACAAAAAAAATAGGTACAAAGGAGTCAAGTGTCAAGACCACGAAGTGGCAGACCAAAGACGCAACCTCCCGCTAATATCGTAGTCTAAAAACGGCAAAACGCCAATAGTTGCAAGAAGTTGAGACAACTTGTTAGGAATATGTGTAAACTGAGAGTGCAAGTTCAAAACCCAAACCAAAAACAAGTACCTACCTACTGATGTGACTTTTTCCGAGTCATATGTACTTTGTAAGATTTTTTTTTTTTAAAGGTACGGGGTGGTTTTTAATTTGTAAGAGTCTGGCACTCCCTCCCGCCTCACCGAGGCGGGAGCAGTCATTCGATGATTATGATTTTTATCGAATTAAAAGTTTGAAATCGCCAACCCGTATTGAGCAAGCGTGCTGACTAGTGCTCTAACCTTCACCGTGCGAGAAGATGCCTTTGGTCAGCAGTGGCCACTTAGGTATAAACTGTTGATGTGATGTGAAAGCTGTTGTCATTCAGACCTCAAGTGCAATACCTCTTGGTAAGACGGTGTTAAATCTTGGAATGCTACTTAGTCAGAACAAAGTCGGTGTTTCCTAATAGAATTGCCTCTTACCTACATTTACAATGGTACTTAGAACACTAGTAAATAAAGTAAAGAATAGTTACTTGCAAAAATGGAATAGTAAACTATTCATCCCGGCATTGATTGCTATGATCATTTTAGAGTATCGAACTGTTGCATAATTTTTACCAAGTGTCCTGTCCACTCAGTGAAATTTTTTTTTATGGCATTAGCTGGTACACGAGCAGACGGATCACCTGATCGGCGTCGCCCATGGGCCCCTGGAACACCAGAGGCGTTACAAGTGCGTTACCGGCCTTTTGGGGATTAGGAGTTTGAGGGTCGTTGGGGATTCAGGGATTGGGGAGATTGGGGAAGAGGAGGGTACTTAATTGGGCCTCCGGTAACCTCACTTACAAGACGAAATACAACGCAAGCGTTGCTTCACGTCGGTTTTCTGTGAGGCCGTGGTATCACTCCGGTCGAGCCGGCCCATTCGTGCCGAAGCATGGCTCTCCCACACTTAATAAACTACATACTACTAGTTCAACTAGAACAATAGTCAAATGGAAAATTGCCTTTTTGAAATAAATATTTAGTTATTGATAATTGATTTAAGTATG
This sequence comes from Spodoptera picta, assembly GCA_038387885.1. Classification (NCBI taxonomy): domain Eukaryota; kingdom Metazoa; phylum Arthropoda; class Insecta; order Lepidoptera; family Noctuidae; genus Spodoptera; species Spodoptera picta. The sequence goes on from JAZHFQ010000082.1 coordinate 702,000, forward strand.
TAAAACATTATAACGGCTTAATAAAAAACGAGTTGAAGCTTTTCTATTACAGTTACTTTAATAAATATACAATGTATACACATATAATATTAATACAAAATAATATAAATTATACTATTTAAAAAAAAAAATATTATAGGTATCATAATATTTTATTGAAAATTATCATAAATAAAAAAAAAACATAACGTAACATCACGCCTTTTTAGTCACGAAGGGGTAGGCAGAGGTGCACATTACGGCACTTAATGCCGCTGTACAATGTAGCACCCATTTTTCACTATTTATGTTATGAGTCCCATGTAATAGGGGGTGAGCCTATTGCCATATATCGGGCACATTTCCAGACTCCGTGCTACTACTGTGATTTTTAAAAAACCCAGTAATACTTTGCTCGACCCGGGAATCGAACCTCGAGACCCCTTGCCCGACAGTCGCACTTGCGACCACACGGCCAATGAAGCAGTCAGTTAAAAAAAATAATTAATACATATAGGTAACTTAAAAACTAAATGTACATTTGGTTGAAACTGAATAATTATTATATCAAAATAACATAACATAACATCACGCCTTTTATCCCCGAAGGGGTAGGCAGAGGTGCACATTATGCCACTGTACAATATAACACCCACTTTTCACTATTTATGTTATGAGTCCCATGTAATAGGGGGTGAGCCTATTGCCATATATCAAAATGGGTGACCAAAATACTGACTGGATGGTAAATGCAGTGGCCAGGCAACTGGCTGATTAAGTGTTGTAGATTTGAGATCCATAGATAAATTCGAATTTAAAAAAAAAAATATGATTAAAATATTGTTTCTCTTGATTTGTAAGTTTCAAATGTGTCTTCAGCCTCAGAAATGACATTAAATATTTTTCTTTTAACTGTATATTGTAGCCAAGTGGGAAAATGCTTGGTGGTTTCACACATGCTTTCAAAGAAGGAATCTAACGGATGTTTGCTTGAAGTGTAACTACTATTGTTCCTATCCATATCAATCATTATTTCTCCTATATCATTCTCAACTTTCCTCTTTCGGTACATATGTTCATTTGCTAGGGATGTGGATTCTAACTGGCTAGTGTGGGATTCTGAGTTAAAATCCAATTTATCTGTGTTTGATGTGCACGGCCGGGCTTCTAACAATGAGTCTGAAGGTGATGGTGAAGACTCCTTGTTCTCATCACTGGATATGGTAAGGTTTCGTTTTCTTTTCCTTGTTTTCATGTATGGCAATAGAAACTTCATTATATCTGCATATTTCCATTTGTTGGTTATTACTTCGTCTTGTCCATTAGCCATTGCTCGTGCTCTTTTTAAAGAGTCTCTGTGACTGTCTCTCAGTTTCTTCCATTCTGCTTTTGCTGTTTTAACTGTAAAAAAATTATTGAAGGGTTAACATTGTTAGTTAATTAACAATCATAATGAAATGTGTACCTACTTCAATAGACATTGAAAGTTTATTATTATCTATCTAGTAATTAATAAAATTTAAAGTTTTTTTTATTATCTTTATTAATTTAGGGTCTTTTGGTCACACAAAGACCATGTCAGACCCATCATACTCTAAAAATATTTAACAAAACTTACATTAACTTAAATACCTACTACTAATTTTTACTATTTTGTATATAAAGCTTAGCTTTGGATAAAGGCTGTGACAATATAACTACTGTGAGCAATTCTAATACATTAATTCGAAACACATCACAACATCCTGATAAAAAAAGTTTCATATTTTACGGAATAATCATACAATTTAGAAGTATTTACGAAGGTTCACACAAATTTTGCTGTTAAATGTCAAACTTGAGTTTATTAAAAAAAAAATGGATATTGTGTACACAGCTGGCTAGTAATGTTTAATTAGTCAAGTCAATGAGTATTCTGTTTACCAAACTTACCATCAGGTATATCATCGCATTTCAATTGAGTCACAATTCTTTTCCAAGCTAACTCTTTCTTTCTCATGTCTCGGTAATCACGGCAGCCAGTGTCCCACAAACAGGGCAGTTGGTGGACCATATCAATAAATTCCTCCATGGTTAAGCAAAAATAATATTACCTCTACAGATATCTTACAGTTCTAATACACAATTTGTTTTCAAATATTTAACAATCTACTTTTTGTCAAACAGTTAATAAGTTTTGTCTTCTTCAATAAAACACTAAACACATGGTTCAGAGACAATTTAGATATTATGTGTACTTATTTAGTGGTCATTAGGTAATAACTTTTTTATAAACAAGTTTTCATTTAAAATTTCATATAAATAGCTGTTTCGCTGTTTTCTTGTGTATGTATTGGATTTGGTTGAGCAAACAAATCTTTCATTTTTGACAATGACATTGACACTGACAGTGAGTGAAACTAAGAGTGGAGAAGTGTGACCAAGTAAATAATTTTATGACACTCGTGCATCTTTGAAATATAAAAAACCTTTGCGTCAACTTGGCGTAGGTTTCATTATATTAACGTTTTAAATGTGGTACGCAGTATTCGTAGTGGATAGTAGGAAGTGTCACACATTAAAAAAAAATTAGACTACTTTTGTATAAATAAATTTTGAGGATTTTTGGTAAATACGATATCTCAAGTGATCTTACTCAGTACGTTGTGCGGTCCATGGCCCTTGTGCGGTCCATGGCCCTGTGCGGTCCATGGCCCTCTACGGCGGCTGTTGCGGCGTCACGCTCGGACGCTGCTCATGGCACAGAGGGTCATGGCGATCCGAATGATCCGCGGATACCGCACGATATCTGGGGAGTCGGCGAACCTCCTTGCCCGATTACCGCCGTGGGATCTGGAGGCGAAGGTGCTCGCGCGCGTGTACAGCATGCGCGCGGAGGCACGTCGCCGGGGCGAAACTCCTTGCCCGATTACCGCCGTGGGATCTGGAGGCGTAGGTGCTCGCGCGCGTGTACAGCATGCGCGCGGAGGCACGTCGCCGGGGCGAAACTCCGCTGCCGCGCCAGATAAGTGCGTGGCGGGATGAGCTCCGGCGCGATCTCATGGCGGAATGGCAGCAACGACTGTCGCAACCGAGGGCTGGGCTCGCTGCCATCGCAGCGGTAAGTCCCCTCTTTGAGGAGTGGCTTGAGAGACGCTACGGCGTCCTCACCTACCGCCTGACACAGGTCCTCACCGGACATGGAAGTTTCGGGAGGTACCTGTGTCTGATGGGGCGGGAGGAAACGCCCGGGTGTCATCACTGCGAGGACCGCCCTGAGGACACGGTGGAACACACGGTGGGAGAATGCCCTGCGTGGGCTGAGCACCGCCGTGTCCTCAGGGAAGTGATCGGCGATGGCGACCTCTCGCGTCCGGGCCTAGTGCAGGCCATGATGCAGAGCGAGGGGGACTGGGATGCCGTCTCCTCCTTTTGCGAAGCAGTCATGCTAGCTAATGAGGAGGCGGGACGCGTGAGGCAGCGAAGCGCTGCCTCCTTGCAACCCAGCCATCGCGAAGGACACACCGGGCGTCGGGGATCGCGAGACGATCTCCAGCCACCGTAAGCGCGGGCCTGCGGATGGCGAGCATGGGTGGCTCCCCGTCCGACCAGAAACAGACCCGAGCGTACGGCGCGTCGCGTTCCGCGCGCGTCTCAAAGAGCCATCAGACCACCACAGATGGGGCCCAATAGGGCCGATGCCGATTCGGCGTCGCGGAGAACCTAACGGGTAACCGGGGCTCCGGCTCGATGTGCAGGAGAAGGAACGGGGTGGGTTTTAGTCAGTAAGAGTCTGACACTCCCTCCCGCCTCACCCAGGCGGGAGCAGTCATTCGATGATTTTCCCCAATTAAAAAAAAAACTCAGTACGTTACATTAAGTTATTATTCATCTAATGAAGGTAAAACCAATCGTCAACAGTCATCGAACCAAACCTAATCGACGATTAGCAGTAGAAGTAGGAATGGCAATTTATATTAAATATGTGATATTTCGAATATGGAAAGAGTTTAGAGCAAACCAAAAAATATTTTTCTGTCTCTATTACTAACCCTATCCACCAAAATAGGTCAAGGTTTATTGAGTAAGAGAACAAGTACCTACCAAGTATATATAGCATGACAATGAATCTAAACGGATGTTCAAATTCATTATCATCTAAATTAAAGTTATAGTTATTTGATTACACGGGTACACCGAACCAAGACTTAACGCAGGTTCTATAAAAGTCAGCCAATGTCGGCTCATGGTATAGGTACTTACAATTTTTTATGTGATTCATAAATTATTGTTTCTGGAGGTTAAAGTGTAAGGCAGTAGGTATATCTGTCCCTCCTACACTTTTATTTTGTTGGCAGTAAATCATCCAATGACTTCTTTCGTTTATAGAGAGTGTCAGACTCTTACTGACTAAAAACCATCCCTTACTAATCCAAGCCGGGATTGCGGTTACTTAGAGGTATTTCACTCAGTCTGCAACCCTGGCCGAAATGTACGTAGATATGTTGTATTAATGCTTCATATTAATTATGTATTGTTCAATAAGGTCAAACGCCAATTTAAACTAAAACAAAAAGGTACTTATCTACCAAAAATAACAGACTGTGTAGACTGAACAGAAGGAAAAGTTGTTTTTGAAAGGGAAATACCCGAGATATACCTACCACAGGAAGATGTAACTTGTAACATAGTTAACATACAAACATATTCTCACGCCTATCTCGGATCTCCCATGGGATAGGCAGAGGCTATGGAACGCCAATATATCGTACAGCTAACTAAATAGATATATTTAATAGAGCATTACATTACATTACATTACACATTCAATATTTATTTTTAGAAAGTGATAATGATGATATCAGCTGCAACCTAAATAATAAACAAGTTCCATGTCAATTAATTGTTCAATTTTTTACGTAGTTACTCTCTATGGGGCTGGTGTACCGTCATCACCTGGTGTAATTTTAGTTTCCACGACGATCCGAAGAAGAAAAAGCACCCTTTCTCAGCAGGCCCGGCAGGCTTACGTTTGTGCTTACTTCAATGATTTGACCTTAAAATCCTCACCACTAGTTGAATGATCGTTTCCAGAACTTTCCTCCTCTGTAATGAAATAAAATATTATCACTCATCCTGTGTTTTGGTAAAGCAGATTCCGTTGATTATAGACTATTTCGTAATAGTAGTAACAAACTATAATTATAGTGAATAGGATGCACTATTCTTCGATGCAAAAAAAATACAACGTGGTGGGTAACCTAATATTAATTTTGACATGCACCAGTCAAGATCAGATCATCAGCAGAACATTAGGTATGTATTTTGAACGTGTTAGCACCAAATCAGTAGATAGTTACATAATTACTTTTTTAGGAGATTTGAGATTTAGAAGAAATGGGCTGAAAAAGAAGGTAAGCCTCCTTTTTCATTTATCCACCCGGATTGAGTGTTTTTTATGAAGGGGGAATCTTTAAAAGGCGCCTAACTTATTCACGAGAAAGACGAGGGAGTACCTATGGGATTCTTACATCACAAAAACCACCCCGGTGGCCACCATCTTCTCCTGTAGGGGGCACCGGGTCCTCTAATAGACTTGCTCCGGAGGCCCATGGTGCAACGCCTGTTACGGTATATCTCCCTTGACCCTCAGGAGGATTTAGCTTACGGCAACCTTAAAACTACACACACCAATTAAAACTACTTAAACCTACTGTTTAGCACACTACTATAACTATATGTATTTAAAATTAATTATAACCATTATCATAATAAATAGTAATTTAAAACAAATATAGAAGATCCAACAGTCAAACTATTTATATATAGTTATATATATATATATATATATATATATATAGTTAAACTATATATACTATATATAGTTAAACTATTTATATATAGTTAGTGGACATGGCGTTAGATTGTAAGGCATATCATGTACCTTTATTATTAAATAAATAAATACTACCTAATAATAAAAAAAAATAATGTAGAATCTGTGTTGTAAACCTATTATTGTTTATCATGTAGCTATAATTTGACAATTTGGTAAGTACCTACATAACATCATAACATCACGCCTTTTATCCCCGAAGGGGTAGGCAGAGGTGCACACAGAAGTAACACCCACTTTTCACTATTTATGTTATGAGTCCCATGTAATAGGGGGTGAGCCTATTGCCATATACCGGGCACATTTCCAGACTCCGTGCTACTACTGAGAATTTTTTAAAACCCAGTAATACTTTGCCCGACCCGGGAATCGAACCCGAGACCCCTTGCCTGGCAGTCGCACTCGCGACTACTCGGCCAACGAGGCAGTCAAAAAAATTTGGTAAGTACCTGTTACGTGATAACTTGGTAAAGAGGACCATAAAGAGTTATAGAAATAGAAATGATGAAACACAATGCAACTGTTATTTCACTTTCCTTGATTTTCATTAATAATTATTCACGTAAATACATAGTATAATATTATATATGACTACTAGAAGTTGTTTTTGATATAATTATATAAGTGGCACAGCAGAATTTTATTAGTTATTTCACTAAACCTGGTTAATTTTATAAACACATGCCTACTCTCTGAAAAAGGTTGTGACTATTGATTGTGTAACAGACTTGTGGCAGGAAGGGCAGTGATAGCAAATGAAGCTCAGAAAAACGACAGTATCTATCAGTTGTTTCTCGTATGTAAAGCGACGACGATGGCGAATCCGCCCGCACTGTGGTTTATTGTGTTTTTACAAATATTTACTACTGCTCGTGGTGACAGTAAAAAGTACTGCACCAAAACTGTTTTGTAAGTACCTAACTATGTATTAATTACTAGCTGTTCTGTCCGCGACTTCATCCGCATAAAATAATGACTTCAGGCATAATTTGGTTTTATGTTTTATTAAATAGCCTACGATCAGAGGTAATGTAGGATTCCAACGGTAAAAGAATGTTTCAAATCGATTCAGAAGTTTCGGAGCCTATTCAAAGTAAACAAACAAACCAAAAAAAAAACAAATCTTTATAATATTATTGGTTTAGAAAATAGTGACCTATGGAACCATTTCTTTAAGGGGGAAAATCATCGAATGACGTCTCCCGCCTGGGTGAGGCGGGAGGGGTGTCAGACTCTCTTACTGACTAAGAACCACCCCGTTCCTACACCTGCACTTCGAGCCGCAGCCCCGGTAACCGTTTACGTTCTCCGCGGCTCCATATCGGCATCAGCTTAGAAACCCTTAACACCGGTAGCTTGGACTCTTAACTCGTTAGCGGTTGACCCATATTTAAATAATATTTTTTATATTAAATGTAATTTTCGAGTTTCTTAAATAAATATATGGAATAATACGTAATATGAATAATAAATTCTAGAGGTAAATACACGAGTTAAGAAAAATGTTCTATTTCACGTCTGTCTGTCTGTATATACGAGATAAATTCAAAAACTATCAGAGGGATTGTCGTACGGTTTTCACCAATGGATAATGTGATTTTTCACAAACATTTAGGAATATAGGACTGCCTCATTGGCCGAGTGGTCGCAAGTGCGACTGCCGGGCAAGGGGTCTCGGGTTCAATTCCCGGGTCGGACAAAGTATTACTAGGTTTGTAAAAACCTCAGTAGTAGCACGGAGTCTGGAAATGTGCCCGCGGTATATGGCAATAGGCTCACCCCTTATTACATGGAACTCATAATCATAACATAATTATAGTGAAAAGTGGGTGTTACATTGTACAGTGGCATTAAGTGCCGTAATGTGCACGTCTGCCTACCCCTTCGGGGATAAAAGACACGATGTTATGCTATGTTTAGGAATATATAACAAAGTTTAGGGCTAAAAACTAGAAACTATTTTGGCAAGGAAGCCTAATATTTAGAGAAGCAGAAAGAATACCTAAACTGAATAAAATTACAGAACAACAAAATTAAACGCGGGTTATTATAATATTATTTAGTTACTAGCGGACACAACAGACGTTGTCCTGCATATCAACTTGAATGTATAAACAAAAATTCATTCAAATTACTTCAGCTGTTTAGGATAAATAACCTAAGTATCGACTGCAGCGCCATCTGCCGGGCTGATTTGTGAATCTAATCTAAACCATTCCCAGATCCCCTTGAACACACACAAAAAATTTCATCAAAATCGGTCAAGTCGTTTCAGAGAAGTTCAGTGACATACACACTTACAGAAGACAACTTAAAATATAAAAAAATAATTCAAAACTAAAATATTTACAAATTGTCTAACGTCAAATTGTCTATGATTACATACATTAAAAAACTTAAATTAAAACTAACTATTACTTAAATAAAATTAAAATTAAATATTACTAAATTAAATATATACAACTAAAGATTAAAATTAATTATAGAAAAAACAAAGAAGAATTATAATTATAGGCAGTGTATGACCTTAAAAGGAAATTTTAAATATCTAAGTTTTTCTATACTAATATTATAAAGTTAAAGAGTTTGTATTTTAGTTTGAACGCGCTAATCTCCGAAACTACTGATTCTAATTGAATAATTATTTTTGTGTTGGATAGTCAATTTATCGAGAAAGGCTATGGGCTTTAAAACATCTCGCTACAACCAATAGGAGCCGAGCAGAGCGGGTGAAACCGCGAGCAAGTAGCTAGTTTTAGATACATTTCAAAAACGCATGCACAAAACGCAGTCGTGGTGTAAGTACAAACGTGCTTGTTCACGTTGTATGCCTGCTCGTCACGTCGCGTCGTCGGCAGATGACGTTTCTAGATGCAACCGTTGACGTCTAAAGCAGGCTTTTAGGCATTTAAGACGATAACGGTTAAAAAAATAGGTAAACCGTGTTCCGATCCCTGCAGTAGATACTTTCTAATAAGTTTTTTTTATATATAGAGGTATATTATTTGATGGGGCGACGTTTGACCACTATCTCGCCTGGTGGTAAGCGATGATGCGGTCTACGATGGAGCACGTCGTCCTATAAGCAACCTATTCACTCGGGCCTTGAAAACTCCTAGGTTATAACCTTCGGGAAATACAGACTCTGGCAAAGAATTCCACTCTTTAGCAGTACGCACAAGGAAGCTTGAAGCGAAGCGCTTCGTGCGTGTAGGCGGAACATCTACCATGAATCGGTGACGCTTCGCCGATTGTGTTGTGGTACGATGATGGAAAGGACTAGGGGAATCAAGTTGTGCAATTCCCCCGCACACTCACCCTCCATAGGATACCCAACTTCCTACCAGCCATTTGCGCTTTTGACTGTATATGGGAGCCAAAGTTGACTAATTTGGTTCGTAATTGCGACTGTCAAACAAAGAATCTGTACAATTCCTGGATTTAATGAAACAATCTCAGTAGTTAGCTTGGTTTGATTAAAAATCGCGAGTTACTTACGTCAATATGCTGACAAACGCTCTACTAGTTTCGAACTACACAGGGGTTCTTCCTCGCGGCGATGTCGCGCAGCCAACTGGCTAGCATTGGCGCTTGCATCCCTGTTGTTACTTGCGCTGCGAGGACAACACGCGTGTTTGCTGCGATGATGACTGGCACGTGCGATGATGTTGAATGTACCGTGACGTACACCAGTGGCGTGGGTAGTGGGTTTGATTCCGGGTCGGCAAAAAGTCAGTGTTACATATAACGCCTACTGTGTCACACTCCAGACTGGAGACGCTGTGGATGGACGTAGACTTCAAGTTCGGCATCCACGCAGGTGGCAGTGCCCAGCCACCATCCCTGTTGAAGCACGGTCGTCGGCTAATCTCGATGGCCTCTCGCACTTTTCTCGGAACGAAGACCTTATTAAACCGTGAGCCGCATCCGTACCACAAACATGTTCAGCTGCTGCCGATGACTCACACACACTCACGAAGAAGAACTCCTCTATGGTTCCAAACTACTAGAACTTTTCTCAGTATATGTACGTGACGTGACTAACCCGCGATTTTTAGTTAAGTTCGTTTGGTTATTTAATATTGGTAAAATTTGTGTTTAACATTTAATATTTCCACTTACCGACCATAAACTGTTACGTTGTCTATTAAATAAGTTATTTTTCATTTTCAGGGATTATAATTACAAATATGTGACTTACTGGGAGACGTATGGCAATTGGGAGGAAGATCCCGATTGTTGGTTTTTTTGCGACGATAAATATGTGATACATAGTTACAGAAGTGGAGAGAGAAGAAAAGTAAGTATCTTTATAGTGCACTGCAAAACAGACTCGGTTCCGAAACAGACAAAATGAAAGCTTTCATTTTTTTTATACCAGGACGGTGGCAAGAAAAGTACAACGCCCACCTGATGGTAAGTGGTTACCGTGGCCTATGTACGCTTGCAACACATGGAGTATTACATGCGCGTTGCCGACTGTTTATAAACCTATTTACTCCTTTATTGTAGCATATCGGGAAAATCTTGGCAGGGAGAGCTTATGAGAAAGCTTTGATTTTGTCGGAAACGTTTCCTCACGTGGGATATCTACGCTTAAACAAAAGTAAATGAGTCGGCTTAGCCGCAATAAACTTAATCACGATTGTTTTTATGGCATATGCCGTAAACGAGCCAACGGATCACCTGATGGTAAGCAATCGGCGTCGCCTATGGACACCTGGAATACCATAAGCGTTACAAGTGCGTTACCGGCCTTTTGGGGATTAGGAGTTTGAGAATTGTTGGGGATTCGGGGATTGGGGACATTGAGCAAGGGGGGAAGGAGCTGGGCCTCCGGTAATCTCACTCACACGACGAAATACAACGCCAGCGTTGCTTCACGATGCTAAATATTCCATAAAAGGATCAATCCCTCCCCATCCCCAAGTCTCAAATTTTCAAAACCTGAATCATAATAATAATTATGATCTAACCAAAACACTTTTCTTGGAAATCTGTGCTGTCTTGACTGCAGCTGCAGGGTTGGCGCATCAGCTAGGTAATTCTGTAACTTTCAATTCGAAAGATCAGGATCAGAATCAATCCTATTTGATCCACAAATTGGTGTTCTGGCGGTAAATGTGATAATTATTAAGTATTTGTGGAAATATCCACAACACAGAAAATAATTTCTCCGTTCATTCGCTGAGGAGCTTGCGGACCCCGTTACCTGTGAAGACTAAAGGAGGCCATACACGCTAGGTTTCGCATGATGGTTTTAGCCGTGCATGCATAACCGACAGTCAAGCCCTAGCGTATATGTGATTAAACTGTACAGGTATGAAACTCGGATTTGCTTGTCGGTTTTGCATGTAAAGTTATAACCATCATGCATAACCTAGCGTGTATGGCCTCCTTAAGATTTACCTCATCTAAGCGCCGATTTTGCTTCTTATTAATTTGGCAGATGCCTGCTATTTGGATGCCACAGCTATTAAATAAACTTGAGCGCTTACAAAATGTATGCATCTTTGGTCTTAGGAAGTTCGATCATATTTCCAAATTCAGTAATACAGTAATATAAATTCAGTAATAAAGATAATAAACTGCCAAGGGAAATTGTAGAGGTAGAAAAAACCAATACATTTGTATCGAGACTAAAAAAATATTTAATAGATAGATAATAGAGAACACTCTAAAAGACTTTTTTGATGACAGTATAATTTCTAAACAATAATTCTTAATATTATTACAAATTTTGTTAACTGTACTGTAATTTTAATATTATGTATAATTTGTTAATTAATAATAATAATTGGTCTTTTTGTTTTTTGTTCGTATAAATTATATCAAAATGCTCTAATATTGTTTATGTAATGTATTGTGACTCTGTAATGCTAGTTTGTAGTTTTTTTTGTATTAAAATTATATATTTCCTTGCTGTGCCCGACAGGGTCCACAATGAACTGTATTATTCTATGTTACCACCTAAGTAAAACATTGTGGAACGCAATAAAGAATATGAATTTGAATTTGAATTTGTAATAGGGACAAGTGGCTCTGAATCCGTCTTCGCAGGAGCACTCACATTTTATGTTTTCTATGTAACGTCCTCTTCAATCCGGCTGGATTCGGAAAACTTCTTCTTTGAGACCGTTTCTCCTTACTTCGTCCTCCTGAAGTCCTTAAATCCTATCTTAAAATTGTGCCCCATAATACTGACTTCTACACTTCTTCTCCGTTCATGCTGTGAGACTATGGAACTCGCTACCGCCGAACATTCGGAACGCTATGTTATAATCTCTATCTGTAAGAGACAAGTGAGAGAACATTACCTTTCCTTTTGAAATACAGTTTTGTTTATTTATACATATATGTAGTTATTGTATTGTTTTATTAATATTATATTTTTTTCATACGAGATAAAATTTAGATTTCATTTTATATTTTTAACAAAATTTTACTTTATTTCTTTAACACACTGTGTCTCGGTGTCGTATTTTCTTTTTCTGCCACATTCACGCAGGAAGAAATTCCAGTTACAATATGTGGGACATATGCACTTCGTTTTTATATATGTGTTGTCATTTGTGTTGTGTGTGTACATAAATAATAAATATTCCTAAAATGAAGCATCTTTCATTATAAAAAAAAGTATTCTGTTAACTTTCATGGGTATGGATGTTATCATCCTCGATAGTAGTCTTATTTTCGGAATTTGAATATTAACCAGGGACTACGCGGAACCATGTTATTTAAAACAGCTTAGTAACATGGCTCCACAGGAAATTAAATAGATCAGGAGTTCTTCAAAAGAGTATTAACTCATCGTTAGATGGAAAGAATTACAGATCCACAACACCATTACAAATCGAATAAAGTATTACTCGACTAAAATCCACAATCTCAAAATATATATCTCTTATTCCAACATACAGTACAATGCTTTTTAATTTCAGGTAAGTTACACCCGTATGGTACAAGATTGTTGTCCTGGATACAGAAAATGGAGTATAATTTCAAATACGTAAGTACACGCCCGCAGGGCACCTTGAGGGCCTGCAGGGCACCTTGAGGCGAGGTGACGGGCATTAGCGACCCCGCGAGCTACCATCATCCCGAGTGCTCCAGGGAGAAGTCACCGTTCCTTATTCTCCGGCTTCCCTTAATTAGCTGGCTGGAGTGAACGATGACGAGGAACAGGTCTCCCACCTCTGGCTTGCCTTCATTGGCCGTCCAGAGTGGAGTCGCGAGAGCGGTGGTCCTGCTCGGAGGGTAAGAAACTATTCGTAGGTCGCGAGTGGGACAGGGATGCAGGAAGCTTCGGCTGGAGCAGATGATCTGAGTAGAAAGCGGAGGTAGTTTCTTAACCCTTCAGCCACACACATTCTCGTTGCTCCTCTGTTGCTATATCTAGCAACCATTCCCGGGGCCCGGTTGGTGAGTTGCCGAGTCTCCGCCAGCCATTTTTCCGTGTAATACATACATCGTTTCGGCAGGTGCCATAGTCATCCATAGTTCCCAATTTACCAGTCCACAGAAACTCATCCATAGCCCTACCTTTTTTTTCATTATCCATAATAGTTCTGCACTAACCGGGATCTGTCCTTGGGTCCATTTTCATAGTGCACACAGGGTTAGTCGCCGGTTTGTGTCTCCATTACATTTAGATTAAAGTTGTGTAAAGGGCCTCTGCGCAGTTGGCTTCGGACCCTCGTAAGCCTCCCAAATGACCCGGGACCCGGTCCCAAATGTGGTTCCGTGAATGGTAAAGACATACATAATAATACATAAATTATACCCCCAATGTCAGATCGTACGTAAAATGCATATCTATTACAGTAATGATGGAGAATAAATTCAAATACGTAGTACACTTATAGTGTCGCGGAGAACCTAACGGGTAACCGGGGCTCCGGCTCGACGTGCAGGAGAAGGAACGGGGTGGTTTTTAGTCAGTAAGAGTCTGACACTCCCTCCCGCCTCACCCAGGCGGGAGAAGACATTCGATGATTTTCCCCCCTTCAAAAAAAGTACACTTATAGTGAAACTTTTTATTATTACTGTAATATACATATCTGCAATTTAAGAACGATTTGACATTGTAGGTACAATTTATTTAAAATTATTAATACCATTTATTTCAATCAATTACATAGATCAATAATTAGGAGGTACACATCAATTATGCATAACAAAACATAAACCAATATAAAAGTCAAATATTACTGATATAACCCATCTCCCAACTCAAAACGATAATTTCAGTTTAGCCAGTACATGAACCATACAACAATGGTTTATGTACTGACAGTCAAAACCGTTAATCAGTTATAGCCTGACCTGCTGGTAAGCAATAGACGTCGCTCATGGACAACACCAAAGTAGTTACAAGTCCGTACCGATCATTTTGCTCGGTATTGAGAATTAGAGATGGAGGGCAAATCTGGGAGAGATAGGCCATTTTTATGGCCTAAGCCGGTAAACGAGCAGACGGATCACCTGTTGGTAAGCAATCGGCGTCACCCATGGACACCTGGAACACCAGAGGCGTTAGAAATGCGTTACCGGCCTTTTGGGTATTAGGAGTTTGAGGATCGTTGGGGACTCAGGGATTGGGGAGATTGGGGAAGGGGAGGGTAATTGGGCCTCCGGTAACCTCATTCACACGACGAAACACAACGCAAGCGTTGCTTCACGTCGGTTTTCTATGAGGCCGTGGTATCACTCCGGTCGAGCCGGCCTATTCGTGCCGAAGCATGGCTCTCCCACACTTAATTCCTCCAGTAATCTCACTTACAGGGGTTGTTACTAACTAATGTGATATTTTCCAGAATCGATTGTAAGCCGGTGTGTTCAAGATCATGCATTAATGGGCTGTGTGTTTTACCAGAAACTTGTCAGTGTGCAAAAGGATATATAAAATCAGATCCGTATACCTGCAAACCATTCTGCTCCAGTGGGTGCCCACACGGAACCTGTATCAGCCCTGAGATTTGTAAATGTGATGTTTGAGGATCATCAAATAAAACATGCACACCGATTTGTTCCAAGCCTTGTGTAAACGGAACATGTGCAGCACCAGAAACTTGTAACTGTGCAAAAGGACATACGAAATCAGATAAGTATACCTGCAAACCATTCTGCTCCAGTGGGTGCCCACACGGCACCTGTATCGGCCCTGAGATTTGTAAATGTGATGTCGGATGGCAAGTGGCTGAAGTTAAAGGATCATCAAATAAAACATGCACACCGATTTGTTCCAAGCCTTGTGTAAACGGAACATGTGCAGCACCAGAAACTTGTAACTGTGCAAAAGGACATACGAAATCAGATAAGTATACCTGCAAACCATTCTGCTCCAGTGGGTGCCCACACGGCACCTGTATCGGCCCTGAGATTTGTAAATGTGATGTCGGATGGCAAGTGGCTGAAGTTAAAGGATCATCAAATAAAACATGCACACCGATTTGTTCCAAGCCTTGTGTACACGGAACATGTGCAGCGCCAGAAACGTGTCACTGTGCAAAAGGACATACGAAATCAGATCCTTATAGCTGCAAACCATTCTGCTCCAGTGGGTGCCCACACGGCACCTGTATCGGCCCTGAGATTTGTAAATGTGATATTGGATGGCAAGTGGCTGAAGTACGGGGATCATCAAATAAAACATGTACACCGATTTGTTCCAAGCCTTGTGTACACGGAACATGTGCAGCACCAGAAACTTGTAACATACAAAAGGACATACGAAATCAGATAAGTATACCTGCAAACCATTCTGCTCCAGTGGGTGCCCACACGGCACCTGTGTCGGCCCTGAGATTTGTAAATGTGATATTGGATGGCAAGTGGCTGAAGTACGGGGATCATCAAATAAAACATGTACACCGATTTGTTCCAAGCCTTGTGTAAACGGAACATGTGCAGCACCAGAAACTTGTAACTGTGCAAAAGGATATATGAAATCAGATAAGTATACCTGCAAACCATTCTGCTCCAGTGGGTGCCCACACGGCACCTGTATCGGCCCTGAGATTTGTAAATGTGATGTCGGATGGCAAGTGGCTGAAGTTAAAGGATCATCAAATAAAACATGTCTACCGATTTGTTCCAAGCCTTGTGTAAACGGAACATGTGCAGCACCAGAGACTTGTCACTGTGCAAAAGGACATACGAAATCAGATACTTATAGCTGCAAACCATTCTGCTCCAGTGGGTGCCCACACGGCACCTGTATCGGCCCTGAGCTTTGTAAATGTGATATTGGATGGCAAGTGGCTGAAGTACGGGGATCATCAAATAAAACATGTACACCGATTTGTTCCAAGCCTTGTGTAAACGGAACATGTGCAGCACCAGAAACTTGTAACTGTGCAAAAGGATATACGAAATCAGATAAGTATAGCTGCAAACCATTCTGCTCCAGTGGGTGCCCGCACGGCACCTGTATCGGCCCTGAGCTTTGTAAATGTGATATTAGATGGCAAGTGGCTGAAGTACGGGGATCATCAAATAAAACATGTACACCGATTTGTTCCAAGCCTTGTGTACACGGAATATGTGCAGCGCCAGAGACATGTCACTGTGCAAAAGGACATACGAAATCAGATAAGTATACCTGCAAACCATTCTGCTCCAGTGGGTGTCCACACGGTACCTGTATCGGCCCTGAGATTTGTAAATGTGATATTGGATGGCAAGTGGCTGAAGTACGGGGATCATCAAATAAAACATGTACACCGATTTGTTCCAAGCCTTGTGTACACGGAACATGTGCAGCGCCAGAGACATGTCACTGTGCAAAAGGACATACGAAATCAGATACTTATAGCTGCAAACCATTCTGCTCCAGTGGGTGCCCACACGGCACCTGTATCGGCCCTGAGCTTTGTAAATGTGATATTGGATGGCAAGTGGCTGAAGTACGGGGATCATCAAATAAAACAT
Organism: Spodoptera picta; assembly: GCA_038387885.1. Classification (NCBI taxonomy): domain Eukaryota; kingdom Metazoa; phylum Arthropoda; class Insecta; order Lepidoptera; family Noctuidae; genus Spodoptera; species Spodoptera picta. Next base: position 718,786 of record JAZHFQ010000082.1, read on the forward strand.
GTACACCGATTTGTTCCAAGCCTTGTGTAAACGGAACATGTGCAGCACCAGAAACTTGTAACTGTGCAAAAGGATATACGAAATCAGATAAGTATACCTGCAAACCATTCTGCTCCAGTGGGTGCCCACACGGCACCTGTATCGGCCCTGAGATTTGTAAATGTGATGTCGGATGGCAATTGGCTGAAGTACGAGGGTCATCAAATAAAACATGTACACCGATTTGTTCCAAGCCTTGTGTAAACGGAACATGTATAGGTCCTGAAAAGTGTGACTGTAATGCAGGATGGCAATTGACTAGATTAAATAACTCGAAGATTAGTTCATGTCAACCCAAATGTACCAAACCTTGTATAAATGGCACGTGTGTGGCCCCAGAGACTTGTAAATGTCTTGCTGGTTACGTGAAGTCTGGTGAGAATGTATGTATGCCTCATTGCCATGATGGATGTCCTAACGGCGTTTGTATCAGTCCAGACACGTGCGTCTGTAATCCTGGCTGGAAGATGACACAGACCAACACCACACTGAATGGAACCTGTCAGCCGGAGTGCAGTCCACCTTGTGTCAATGGTTCTTGTACAGCTCCCGGAAGGTGCGAATGTTATTTTGGCCATGAGAAATCGGAAAAGAAGAATTTCTGCCGACCACGCTGCTCCAATGGGTGCACGAACGGTGTATGTGTCAGTCCTGATAATTGTATCTGCAACGCTGGATGGGAAACGAATAATGGGACGTGTCAGCCGGTGTGTACTACGCCGTGCGTGCACGGCACGTGCGTTGGTCCTGACACCTGCGAGTGTCTCGCTGGGTATGAAGCAGGAGACAACAATACTTGTGTGCCACGCTGTGCTGCCGGCTGTTCTCACGGAGTATGTGTGAGTCCTGACAACTGTATTTGTGACCCGGGATGGCACAGAAATAATAATAATGCAACATGTGAACGGGACCAAAATACAGAAGAAAAGTAAGTCAACATTAATATATTTTGTTTAATAAAATCTTCATTTTAATAGATTATGGGCAGACAAAAAGAATTGTACTAATTTCTTTTTTTTCTACTAGGTACCTACTTACATATTTCTTTCAAAATAGTTTTATGAAATAGTGATTGAATGATTGATAAATAACAAACTACTAGTAAAGCAATATGCGAGAAACAAATTCACAAAATATTTTAAAAGTTACATAACATAAAGTAATTTTAATAAATAAATAATAAATAATAAATAATTTATTCAAAAAAAAATATAAACAGAAATTTCGTATGTCTTAATTCTATATTCTTATTGCTATGTTATTCCATGTGCCTGAACTAGGTTCGAAACCTGTACCTCAGGCAATAAAAACCGTAATGCACGGCAAATAAAGGCAATAATGCACACGGTGAAAAGTCCTGGCGTTCATTAATATTATTTATGATTGATTAATATTATTTACGTATTATATTTCCAGGTTAGAATCGAACGGAGTGACGACCACCGTCATCGCATCAAGCAGCATCGGTATTATAGTGATGATTGCTGTGCTAGGAACTATTACAGTAATCCGCCGAAGTTGCCAGCGGAAGAAAAATTTCAAAAGGGATGGTAAATACAAAAAAATCTTTGTTTATTATAATTGTTATCAGCGTGCGCATGCCAGGAAGGCGATATTTGTTTAGGATATTCGTTTCCCCATATATATTGCATAGGTCTGAGACTAAAAATTGTGCTAAAAAATGTCTGCTACAGAATCATTGTAGTAGATCGGTATATTGTGTTCAGATCTAAGATCTATACATAATCTCACCCAGGCGGGAGAAGTCATTGGATGATTTTCCCCCATTAAAAAAAGATCTATATTAACAAAAATTATTCCATGAGTTGCATCGACTCAACTACAACTTTGATGTGATGATATTGATCATTTATTGTCCTTGATAGTTACATTGTTTCGACGGGCTCTTGTAATTGGAATGATATTGTATATGTAAAAACTCAACCTCTCGGTAGATTTCTTGGCAGTCTAGGTGGGATTCTTCCGCGTAGAAAATTCATACCTACTACGGCCATGTCGGCTAGGGCCTTCAGCCGAAAATATATCCAAAGTTTTTCTTATAATTGTGTTATAATTTGTAATATTTAACGTTTCCCTTGCAGGTGCTGTTGTAGTAATTCCAGTGCAAGAAATTAATCCCAAAATATTTAATAAATCTAAACACAGTTTCAACGTAAACTAATCAGTTCGTAAATTAATGTAAGCCAATATTGATTCTAAATAAAACTTATTTATTTTTTTATTGTTTTATATTTATTGATCAATTTGATCAAATAAGTGTCAAAACAATGCAGCACACTAGCTAGAGGAATTGTCACCATGCTAGGCTGATTATTAGCGTTCCCAAAGACATGAAGAATTCCGATAAATTGTCAGAAATGACGAGATCGCCAAAAAAGATTTCAATATAATTGTACACTGATCATCATAATAAAATACTTTAAATTAATTGTTTTATCTCTCCCTGTCAAAAATCTGTGACTAAATACTCCAACCCCTCCTTCGTCTCCAGCCACGGTCAACACGATGCCCTGGGCTTTTCTCACCACGACCTGGTACCTATCCTATGCCCTAAAACCTGTCAAAATCAAGCCCAGGGTTCTGTACAGGCGCTGTTTCAGGCGAATGGATGGGGAGAGTCTTCTCACTAATGCGATAAATACCGACTGGGAGCCTTTGATGCAGGCGACTTCAGTCGATGAAAAGGTTGAAATTTTCAATTAAGTCGTGACAGATTTGTATGATCGACATGCTCCTGTTCGGAGGGTGAAAGTGAAACGTCCTCCTGCGCCGTGGATGACCAAGAGCATTCAGATGGCCATGCGACGCAGAGACCGTGCGTATCCAAGACACAAAAGGGACCGCTCTTAGGAGAATTGGACAGCATTCAAGATTGCAAGGAATCGTTGCAACCAGATGGTACGCAATGCCAAACGCTGACATATTTCTTGAAAATATTTCTTTATGCTCTCCTGCCGGGCGCAGGTCACTAGCGTGTGCAAAAAAGTCACGGGGTCCATACGGTCTTTGCATCGCCTCAAAAATTTTCTCCCGTTCTACGTGAAGGCGATGCTTGTGCAAGCATTGAAATTTCCCATTATTGACTACGGTGATGTTTGTTACTACGACCTGAATGCTGATCTACTCAACAAGCTTGACCGACTTTTAAATAACTGTATTCGATTCGTTTTCAACCTGCGTAAATATGATCATGTTTCTGCACATCGCATCGGCTGCAATTAAAGTGGTTGGGTTAGGTTAGTAGGGAGCAAAAGACTCTAACCACTTTGTACTCCTTTCTTGACTCCCCCTTTTCTCCTACCTATCACAATAAATATCTTCGATCTTCCAACAATCGTCATCTTCAATGTCTTAGTCATCGCTCTGATTTTCTTCATTCTTCATATTTCATACAATCTGTGATTCTATGCCCTAACCACGGAGATCAGGATGGCCACCACTCGCTTATCTTTCAAAACCAAAGTTTGCGAGCATTTACAAAAAAAACTGGCAGATTCAATTCAAAAATAAGTTGTCTCTTATTACATAATAGTATTTAGTTTTTACTTGGGTATGTATGTATATAGAACAATTATAAGTATTGGATGTATGTGTACATATATATGTATGACTGTATATATAAGTATCTAAGTAAGTATTTATATATAGTTATTTATTTACAACATTTGCTTAGTCACCTGCCACTTTCATCTCTGCACCACCTTAAGGTCGACTGTGAGACAATGCCCAAGGCATTAAGTCCGCCTGTACATTTGTTACTGTACTAAGTTTTAAATAAAATAAATAAAGAGTGGCCGAGTAAGTAGTGGTTGTGAAAATTTATAACGCACCAGGGAATGCTAAGCACAATGTCTACCTATCAATCGTAGTGTGATAAGAATTAATTGATTTTTGTAAACCGACACAAAAGAAAATCTTAATACTCCTTTCAATTTCCCATCACGTATCTCTATCAGAAGTCCTCCTGCTGCACTCAGTACCAACTTCTTATTTTATTTGGTCGGGCCATCGAACAAACATACATACAAATTCACAAATTTTCGTGCACAAATTATTTATTACACATTATTTTTAAATATGAAAAGAACATAACTCATGCCGGAATACTGAAACGCTACTCAATTTTAAGTCGTGCTTAAGTATAGTTCTGTCACTACAAATTCTTTGTGATATGACAAAGATGGCATGATATTTAAGCGACTTAAAATCGAGTAACGTTTCAGTATTCGGGCATTACTCCTCTAAAATTGACAGTCAGTCGTCATGCCACCATCTTAACAACATCACATAACACAACATCACCACTCGGCCAACGAGGCAGTTAACAGTCTTAATAGTCTTAACCATCTTAACAGTTTTGTAGGTACATACAACGTTGCTACCATCCGTGTACCTCTAGTATAGATAAAAGATAGGTAGACAGATTAGTTTAAGTACTTGAAATTGGTTATGAAAGTCAACTCTTTGCTTTTAAGTTACATATATGTGTGATTAATTTATTCTTTGTTAAAAAAAATAATGTAACTTTATGTGCCTATGAATAGTAAGTTCTGTAAAATAAAACATTTAGGAGATATATTATTTGGAGCCATGCTTCGGCACGAATGGCTCGGCTCGACCGGAGTGATACCACGGCCTCACAGAAAACCGACGTGAAACAACGTATGCATTGTGTTTCGTCGTCGTCAACGTGTTCATGTGATTGAGGTTACCGGTGGGCCAATTAGCGCCCTTCCCCAATCTCCCCAATCCCCGAATCCTCCACAATGCACAAATTCCTAATTCCCAAAAGGCCGGTAACACAATTATAACACCTTGGTGTTTCAGGTGTCCATGGGCGGCGACGATTGCTTACCATCAGGTGATCAGTCTGCTCGTTTACCGGCTTATGCCATAAAAAAAGTAGAATGACACCTATTAGAAAGAGTAGGTTATAGGTACCTATGTCAAGAACTAGATACGGACCATCTAGAAGAAATAAATATATAATGTGAATTTAAGAGAAAAGGTAGGTAAGCATATATGTACCTACTTATAAACACAAAAAATCATAGTAATAGATTTTTGTCGCGGAGAACCTAACGGGTAACCGAGGCTCCGGCTCGACGTACAGGAGAAGGAACGGGGTGGTTTTTAGTCAGTAAGAGTCTGACACTCCCTCCCGCCTCACCCAGGCGGGAGCAGTCATTCGATGATTTTCCCCCCTTAAAAAAAGTAATAGATCTTTATCCTCTTTATCTCCACAACTTAATTACAAGATATGAATTCAAACTTTATGTTATGTGTGTGAGGAAACACACTTCTAAGTATATGTATATATAATAATAAAAAGTTTATATAGGTACCGAAACTACTTATTAATATTTCATTCCAGTGATTTCGGAATATTTCGCGGTTATCACAAATATCCGCTTTTAAAATAATATTATTGTCTCGCCGGGATTAATAATGTCGGTGATAAGTGTGTTTGATTAAATTTTAAAATAGCTTCGAGAGCGCCATTAGTGTCAGAGAAGTGGAGGCAGAATGGAGACTCACAGCTTGCTTCTATTTTTAATAGTTTTAATACAACTGTTAAGTGAATGTCACTGTGGCACAAATGTCTGTCAGAAAAAGATAACGTAAGTGAAGAGTATTTTGTTTATTACTTAATAAATATTTTGATTTAGACTTTTTATTTTCTAACTAAAGAAAGGCAAGCGCTTATTTCGTTTTTATTAAATATATATTTAAATGTTCATTTTCCTTGAAGAAGCACTAAGTATAACATCGTTATTCTTCCTCTTTTGTTTATTAATACTCTTTCTATCTCTGTCTGAACCTGATCTCTGAGCGAATGTTTAGTTACGCGTCACTGATTAGGCACTAATTCTTTATTTTTTGGTTTTCATAAATTGTAGTGCTTTGAATTTGATGAAAAATGTTTTGAATACAGAGATAAACAATAATAACATATATTTGGCGATATTTTTAAGAGAACATCGGAAAGATTCATATATTAGAGATTCATTCATTTATTTGCCTGAAATATGGTGTTTTTCACAGATTTTATAACATAACAATAGTTAATTATTATCTTTTCGACTCTTGTCTCACAAAACTTTTAATATAACAATAGTTTACTTATCCCGCCTATAAATTCAGCATACAAATACTATTACAATAAGTACCCAAAAATATCATTTTTAATATAAAAACCAAAGAAGAATAACTAAACCTCAATTTCTGAATGAAAACAAAACAATTAAATTATAATTTCCAATAATAAACGTCTCACAAAAGTCATCAATCAGTCGTAAGTTAAATCTATGTTGTTTACTTGCTTTCCTTAATAAGGTTGAATAGAACTTGCGAAACAGCACAAAAGACTTTTTAGGTTAAACAATATGAAGCGAGCTGTGGGTGAAATCCCGCGGGAGTAGTTTGTGATAAACAAAACAACGACGTGTAGGAATTTCAATTGAAACCAAATACACGACACCTTGTTATTGGTACATTATTAAACAGCCTTCTTCAGTTCGAATTAGTTTATAGTTATAAACTTTTCGATCTTTGTCATTTATTATGAAGTGTATTGTTTCTCAAAATTATACATACAACACATATGTACCTAGGTAATTGTAATTATTTTTACAATAATAATAAAATTTCAATAAATTCAAAAATTTAAATTCAGTAAATTATTTCATAGCAATCTTTAGCGAAAATCCTTATCCTAACTAATATTATAAATCGGAAAGTGAGTTTGTTTGTTTGTTCCGCTCACGCCGTAACTACTAAACTGATTGCTTTGAATTTTTGCAGACATAAAGTTAGAAGTCCGGAATAAATAATAGGGTACTTTTTATCCCGGAACAATTTTATATTCCCGAGGGAAAACAAAAGTTTTAGTATAGATGGCGCTGTTTATTGGGATAAGTCACATTGGCTACTTTTTACCGACTTCAAAAAAGGAGGAGGTACTATGTTTATCCTTTTGTGACGCGAGCTAAGCCGCGGGTAAAAGCTAGTAATATAATAATTCTTAAAAAGCATTCGCATTACGATATTAAGTTATTGTTATGCAATGCAATGAACTTCGTACCGTTCAAAACTAAGATATTTTTGAATTAGCTTTAACTGTATCTTTCGTAATACTCCTAGTACCATGAAAATGTTCAAAAAATATTACGTAAAAAGTTTCACATTAGTAATTACTTAACACGAAATGTTTTAAAAAGAAGTTCATAAAAATATATAAACAATTATATATAAATATTTATATTATAACCCCATTCGTTGTGGCCCCTAAATTCCAAGACACTACCCTTAACATCTCCAAAAGTATAGGTATCCTTGGTGTCGACATATCTAGTGACGTCCAGTTCCGTAGTCACTTAGAAGATAAGGCCAAGCTGGCATCTAAAAAACTCGGTGTGCTAAACAGAGCGAAGCGGTACTTCACGCCGGGACAAAGACTGCTTTTATATAAATCGCAAGTTCGCCCCCATATGGAGTACTGCTCTCATCTCTGGGCAGGAGCGCCAGCATACCAGCTTGGACCTTTTGACGCGGTCCAAAGGAGAGCTGTAAGACTTGTTGACGATCCTATACTTACGAGCGGTATCGAGCACTTAAGTCTAAGGAGAGATTTTGCCTCCTTGTGCGTGTTCTACCGCTTGTATAATGGGTTATGTTCTGCAGAATTATTTGATATGATGCCCACGGCCACTTTTTATCATCGCACCGCTCGCCATCGACAGGGGGTTCACGCTCACTCATTGGAGCCAAAATGGTCCCGTATAGTTCGGTTTCAGAGGAATTTTCTCCCACGGACCCTCCGATTGTGGAATGAGCTCCCTGCCGTGGTTTTCCCAGTGGGCTACAACATGAGGTTCTTCAAGAGGGCGGTGAATAGGTTTTTTAAGGGTCGGCAAGACGCATGTTATGCCCCAAGTGTTGCAGGCGTACATAGCCACGGTAACCGCTTACCATCAGGTGGGCCGTGTGCTTTTTTGCCACCGTCGTGGTATAAAAAAAAATATATCGAAAATAAGTCGTTTGTCGAAAATATGGTAATGACACCATCCGTCGAGCTCTTGACATTGCTGGAGTGCCAGCTGTTTTGGAACCAAAGGGCTTGGCGCGCGACGATGGAAAGAGACCTGATGGTATGTCCATTATGCCTTGGAAGTTGGGAAGGTCTTTGGTGTGGGACACAACCTACGTCGACACCCTTGCACTTTCTCATCTTCCAGTAACGGCGGGTTGTGCTGGTTCGGCTACAGCCACTGCAGAAAACCTCAAGCGGCACAAGTATACCAACCTTGCTGGTAAGTATATCTTTGAGTCGTTTGGGTTTAAGTCTGTGGGTTCCAAGTGCCCATACTTTATTTAAGAATGTTACAAACGGCCTGGTCCACGTATCTCGTGACTACAGGAGTGGTCTGTTCCTCAGTCAGAGGCTCAGAGGTAAAGCACTGCCATACAAAATGATGCCAGCCATCTGGGTACTTTCCCTCCGATGCGTATGAATTTTTTGATGCTCTCTGTAAATAATCATTTTTAGTTTTCTTTTATTTTATTTTCTCCATTAGTTTTAGTTTATTTTATGTTGTCCATATTTATTTATATGCTTATTTTTATAGTGTATGTACCTATACAAGTACTAATAATTAACATATACGATAAAATGATTATGAAATTCTGAACTGTGTAATAGTTTACAACTGCGTAGGTTCAACACACATCGGTTAGTGAAGCCGCAGAAGACGCTTTTTCTGCCTGTGCCTGTGTATGCTTAGAACTACCCAAAGTACGTAGTTTTGATACGGTTTTTTAATAGATAAACTGGTTTAAAAATAAGGCAAATAATGAAGTAGCACAACACTAATAAAATAACCGTGTGAAGCTGGGGCGAGTTGTAATGTACTTAACTTCACATGCCCTAAGTAGGCTGAATAGACTATAAGAACTAAGAATGTAACATAAAAACCGTCAAATGTAATAACTCTATTTAAATGTGAATAAAAGAATTTTGAATTTTGAGTTTCTAGTATTATTATGTACCTACATACCTATTACGTATAGATGAGATGACATACTTTTCATCAACTTAATATAATTTTCACAAAAAGGGGGCGAACTTACTGCCATCCCACGCTATCAAAGTAAAAATCACGTCATAATGTGTTATGGGAAATCCCTAGCGTTCCAACGGGAACCAGTCATATCAAAATAGTTAAAATAATTAAGAAATGTAAAACGTGCAGCGATGATTCATTAAAACATCGGGAATTACATTAATTACAATGGACATAACATGGATTGGCGAATCTACTTATTTCTCGAAGAACATAAATAGGTATACATTAAATGAATATAGAGGTATACTTATTGTGTGTTAAGTTTGTGCGTGTGATAATGTCTCTAATTGTTACCTATTTGGCATTTGAATATAAATAATAATATACAAAAAACATAAATTGTACTATTGTATATGGCATCCCCGATCGTGGGCAAACCTCTTTAGGCGAAATTTCACTAAATAGGCCTTTCGAGGAGAATAACACTTCCACTATAATCATAGTATCCAAATCATTACTTTATAAATCGAAAATCTACAAAATTGCTTTGCTTCATACCGGAATCTGTCGAAGTAATAAAATAATAAATATGTAATTCAAAATAAATGTTAATAAGTACTTTGTAAAGTTGTGGCGCCAATGATAACTGACAGGAAAACGTTGTTATTATTTTGTTGCTGGGGATGTACATGTATATAGAGGTATATACATATGCATAATGGTTGTATTTGCAGTCTACTAAAGAGGAGTTTGGTACCTTAAAAATTACAGATGATAATGATGCAGGACCATGTCATGTCAGTTCATGATAGTATACCACCATATATTGGCAATATACTGATAAAATTATGCAAAGTGACAAACATTAACCGACTTTTTCCTGTTGTAAAAAAATAAATAAAATAGGACCTAGTTTCTACTTCGAAATAATCAAAATCTGTTCATCCGTTCAGGTGCTACGTGTCCACATATATACATTTACATAAACGGTAAAACCAGAATAGATGCCACTTTTTGACATCGCTCTATAACTTCAAAAATAAAAATCAAAACGGGTATTGTACAATGTAACACACAATTTATTTATGAAACTTTATTCTTGGGCATTGTCTATAAATTTACTAAAAGGAATGAATGTTATCTTCGATATATTCAAAGTATTAGGGACTTTTGCGAAGATCTAAATTGTGTGACATCTATCACATACAAAAAATAGATGCCAAATCCATGTAAATTGTGTTTGGGATAGACTAATCACCGGAAAAATGGGCACCTATCTTCCAAAATTATTGAATACATTTTGGCATTGCATGATTATGTATCAAGACATACAACTAAGTCGATTATGATCGAGTTAGAGTCTTCTGATAGATATGGAAAAAAGTAATGAAGTATCTATACCACTGGGACATCTATACCACAGGGTCATCTATACCACTGGGTCCATCTATACCATAGGGGCATATATACCACTGGGGTATCTACATATACTACTGGGACATCTTACCACTGGGACATCTATAACCACAGGGGCATACCTCTATATATCACTGTGTCCATCTATACCACTGGAGCATATTATACCACTGGGCATCTATATCACTGGGGAATCTGTACCACTGGGACATCTATACCGCTGGGGCATTTATTTATACCACTCGGTCATCCATACCACTGGGGCATCTATACCACTAGGTCCATGTATACCACTGGGTCATATATTCCACTTTTTTTTAAGGGGGGAATATTATCGCATGTCTGCTCCCGAGTGTCAGACTCTTACTGCCTAAAAACCACCCCGTTCCTACTCCTGCCCTTCGAGCCGGAGACCCGGCAACCCGTTAAGTCCTTCGCGGCTCCGTATCGGCATCAGCCCAATTGGGCCACATCCGTGGTGGTCTGATGGCTCTTTGAGGTGTGCGCGGAACGCGACGCGCCGTACCGTATTCCACTGGGGCATCTATACTGGTTGTACCCTACTGAAACTTATATCAACCTCTGTTTTACATCTTAAGTAATTACTGTGATACATATATGTATTTTATTCGTTTACAGGAAAACCAGAAAAGTTCGAGAGAGCTTCTGGAAAACGTCCACTATTAGATTCTTACGTCGAACAATAAAAAAACGTGAATACCGATATGTTAACGTAAGTTTATATATTCGTTTGCTTATACCTGCGGCTTCATCCGCATTCCCGTAAAATAAAAAGTAGCTTATGTATTATTCCACATCCCTGATCCAAATTTCATTCTGAACCCTTAGGCCATTTTGAAGTGATTGTTATACAAACATACATACAAACGTTTGTGTTTATATATATATGTCTGTTACTCAATTATAATATTAGTAGGATAATTTTAGGCACCGGCAGTACTACGGCAAAACCGCCATAGTTTTTAACCATGTAACTTTTAATTGTATTCAACAAGGGGCGCGGGACTAAACCGCTAGTGCGCCCACTAATGTTCGATATCAATGCGGTTAACAACTACTGCGTCTCTGACCTAGTGCGGCCATTGCCACCTAAACACAACATAGAATCACTTTTTAGTTCGTTTTAGAAAAGTAAACGTTGACCACAGTTTTTAACTTTAAAAATAATTTTATTTCCTATAGATTTTCGTTTATAATTCGTTGTGAATTATAAATACATAGATGGCAGAATATACCTCTATATAATAATATGCAGCTGACAATAATAATGTTTAAACAAATAAGCTGTAATGTTATTCTAAATGCTTCAGTATTTTTCCTATTTAAGTTCGGAACTTATATAAATCTGTATTTTTTGCAATATGTAAAGAAAGAAAGAAAGAAAATAACGTTATTTCACGCCAAAAACAAGTGACATGTACAAGTGTCATTCTATTGGTAGGAACTGATGGATAATACATGTTCATGTCCCAATTCTGCGGTGGGACCAGTTCAGCATGTGCAAGACATGGCCTTGCGCTGGTATTCTACTGGCCCCTTAGTAAGTACCGGAAAACCATATATGTAAGTGTTATACTTAGTTTTTATTTATTTTCAGAAAACTTACAGCGTGTGGTCGACTGAATGCTGTCGCGGATATGTTGTAGATAAACGAACTCCATCGTAAGTATAAATTTGAATGTATATTAACAAATTGCTTAAAAATAGAGTCAATAAAAAAACAGATAGTATTCAACAAACTCCAAACAAAAATTCAAATTCAATACACATATATATCTTCCATTATTTTCCCTTTCAGACTCACTTGCAAAGCTGCATGTTCAAAACCTTGTGTTAATGGATTTTGCCGCAATCCCGAAGAATGTGGATGCAATGCCGGATATATTTTAGATCTCAAGAATAAATACAACTGTCTACCACGATGTTCCAAACCTTGTGGGAAAGGTACCTGTATAGCACCGGAAAAATGTAATTGCAATAAAGGATATAAGTTTTTAAATGGAACCTGCCAACCAATATGTTCCAAACCATGTATCAATGGCTCGTGTGTAAGTCCAGAGACTTGTCAATGTACAAAAGGATTTATAAAAGCAGATAAATATAGCTGTAAACCCTTCTGCTCCACCGGGTGCTCTCACGGTACCTGTATCGCACCTGAAAGTTGCAAATGTAATGCAGGCTATCAACTTGTTCAACCAAAAGGTAGTACCAAGAAAACATGTCAACCGATTTGTTCAAAAGCTTGCGTTAACGGCGCTTGCACAGCTCCAGAAACGTGTGTATGTACAAAAGGATACACCAAAGTCGATAAATACAACTGTAAGCCCTTCTGTTCCTCCGGCTGTGTTAATGGCAACTGTATTCGACCAGAAACCTGTGTCTGCAACACAGGTTATCAACTTGTTCAACCAAAAGGTAGTACAAAGAAAACATGTCAACCTGTTTGTTCCAAACCCTGTATTAACGGCACATGCACAGCCCCAGAGACGTGTGTATGTACAAAAGGATACACTAAAGTCGATAAATACAACTGTAAGCCCTTCTGTTCTTCTGGATGCGTTAATGGCAACTGTATCCGGCCAGAAACCTGTGTCTGCAACTCAGGCTATCAACTTGTTCAACCAAAAGGTAGTACCAAGAAAACATGTCAACCCGTTTGTTCCAAACCCTGCATTAACGGCACATGCACAGCTCCAGAAACGTGTGTATGTACAAAAGGATACACCAAAGTCGATAAATACAACTGTAAGCCCTTCTGTTCCTCCGGCTGTGTTAATGGTAACTGTATCCGGCCAGAAACCTGTGTCTGCAACTCAGGCTATCAACTTGTTCAACCAAAAGGTAGTACCAAGAAAACATGTCAACCGATTTGTTCAAAAGCTTGCGTTAACGGCGCTTGCACAGCTCCAGAAACGTGTGTATGTACAAAAGGATACACCAAAGTCGATAAATACAACTGTAAGCCCTTCTGTTCCTCCGGCTGTGTTAATGGCAACTGTATTCGACCAGAAACCTGTGTCTGCAACACAGGCTATCAACTTGTTCAACCAAAAGGTAGTACCAAGAAAACATGTCAACCTGTTTGTTCCAAACCCTGTATTAACGGCACATGCACAGCCCCAGAGACGTGTGTATGTACAAAAGGATACACTAAAGTCGATAAATACAACTGTAAGCCCTTCTGTTCTTCTGGATGCGTTAATGGCAACTGTATCCGGCCAGAAACCTGTGTCTGCAACTCAGGCTATCAACTTGTTCAACCAAAAGGTAGTACCAAGAAAACATGTCAACCCGTTTGTTCCAAACCCTGTATTAACGGCACATGCACAGCTCCAGAAACGTGTGTATGTACAAAAGGATACACCAAAGTCGATAAATACAACTGTAAGCCCTTCTGTTCCTCCGGCTGTGTTAATGGTAACTGTATCCGGCCAGAAACCTGTGTCTGCAACTCAGGCTATCAACTTGTTCAACCAAAAGGTAGTACCAAGAAAACATGTCAACCTGTTTGTTCCAAACCCTGTATTAACGGCACATGCACAGCCCCAGAGACGTGTGTATGCACAAAAGGATACACTAAAGTCGATAAATACAACTGTAAGCCCTTCTGTTCTTCTGGATGCGTTAATGGCAACTGTATTCGACCAGAAACCTGTGTCTGCAACACAGGCTATCAACTTGTTCAACCAAAAGGTAGTACCAAGAAAACATGTCAACCGATTTGTTCAAAAGCTTGCGTTAACGGCGCTTGCACAGCTCCAGAAACGTGTGTATGTACAAAAGGATACACCAAAGTCGATAAATACAACTGTAAGCCCTTCTGTTCCTCCGGCTGTGTTAATGGCAACTGTATCCGGCCAGAAACCTGTGTCTGCAACTCAGGCTATCAACTTGTTCAACCAAAAGGTAGTACCAAAAAAACATGTCAACCCGTTTGTTCCAAACCCTGCATTAACGGCACATGCACAGCTCCAGAAACGTGTGTATGTACAAAAGGATACACCAAAGTCGATAAATACAACTGTAAGCCCTTCTGTTCCTCCGGCTGTGTAAATGGCAACTGCATACGACCAGAAACTTGTGTCTGCAACTCAGGGTGGCAATCAGTAGGCACCACTAATAAAACATGTCAACCTGTTTGCTCAAAACCCTGTATTAATAGCATCTGCGTAGCCCCACAGACTTGTGAATGCACAAAAGGGTATGTGAAATCTGATCAGTTTAACTGTAAACCATTCTGCTCTAGTGGATGCTCGAATGGTACCTGTATTGCACCCGAAACTTGTAAATGCGATGCAGGCTGGCAATTGGTTCAACCAAAAGGTAGTACCAAGAAAACATGTCAACCTGTTTGTTCCAAACCCTGCGTTAACGGCACATGCACAGCCCCAGAAACATGTGTATGTACAAAAGGATACACCAAAGTCGATAAATACAACTGTAAGCCCTTCTGTTCCTCCGGCTGCGTTCATGGCAACTGCATGCGACCAGAAACTTGTGTCTGCAACTCAGGGTGGCAATCAGTAGGCACTACTAATAAAACATGTCAACCTGTTTGCTCAAAACCCTGTAGTAATGGCATCTGCGTAGCCCCAGAGACTTGTGAATGCACAAGAGGGTATGTAAAATCTGATCAGTATAACTGTAAACCATTCTGCTCTAGTGGATGCTCGAATGGTACCTGTATTGCACCTGAAACTTGTAAATGCGATGCAGGCTGGCAATTGGTACAACCAAAAGGTAGCACCAAGAAAACATGCCAAGCGATTTGTTCAAAACCTTGCATAAACGGAACATGTGAAGCGCCAGAAACTTGTCATTGTGCAAAAGGATATATAAAATCGGATCAGTATACTTGCAAACCATTCTGCTCCAGTGGGTGCACACACGGTACCTGTATCGGTCCTGAGATTTGTAAATGTAATAACGGGTGGGGAATGATTAAATCAGAAGGGTCCAACAAAACCTGCGAACCTATATGTTCAAAACCTTGCGTAAATGGAATGTGTGTAGCACCTGAGACCTGTAAATGTATTAGTGGTTATTCCAAATCTGGAAATTATAGCTGCGAGCCGGTTTGCTCCAACGGATGTCTACATGGAATTTGTGTAGCGCCCGAAACTTGTAATTGTCGTCCAGGGTGGCATATATCGAATGACAATAAAACTTGTCTCCCAGTTTGTTCCAAGCCTTGTATAAACGGAACATGTATTGCGCCAAATACTTGCAAATGTCTGCTGGGTTATAGAGTTTCCGGTAAATTCACGTGTAAGCCCCACTGTAGTGATGGATGTCCAAATGGAACATGTGTAGGTCCTGAAAAGTGTGCCTGTAATACAGGATGGCAATTGACTAGATTAAATAACTCAAAGATCAGTTCATGTCAACCCAAATGTACTAAGCCTTGTATTAATGGTACATGTGTGGCACCAGAAACTTGTCACTGTGCAAAAGGATATATAAAATCAGATCCGTATAACTGCAAGCCATTCTGCTCTACTGGGTGCCCAAATGGTGTTTGTGTAGGCCCAGAAACTTGCGTCTGTAACTCAGGGTGGCAACTGATTCAGCTAAAGGGTATCAACACAAATATATGTCAACCTGTTTGCTCAAAACCCTGTATTAATGCTACATGTGTTGGCCCAGAAGCCTGTATATGTATAAGTGGATATATCAGGACTGATAAGTATAGCTGCAAGCCTTTCTGCTCCAGTGGGTGCCCACATGGCACCTGTATTGGCCCTGAGACTTGTAAATGTAATGACGGTTGGGGAGTGATTAAATCAGAAGGGTCCACCAACAAAACCTGCCAACCTATATGTTCAAATCCTTGCGTAAATGGAATGTGTGTAGCACCTGAGACCTGTAAATGTATAAATGGATATTCCAAATCTGGAAATTATAGCTGCGAGCCGGTTTGCTCCAACGGATGCCTACATGGAATTTGTGTAGCGCCTGAAACTTGTAATTGTCGTCCAGGCTGGCATATATCGAATGACAATATAACTTGTCTCCCAGTTTGTTCCAAGCCTTGTGTAAACGGAACATGTATTGCGCCAAATACTTGCAAATGTCTTCTGGGTTATAGAGTTTCCGGTAAATTCACGTGTAAGCCCCACTGTAGTGATGGATGTCCAAATGGAACATGTATAGGTCCTGAAAAATGTGACTGTAATGCGGGATGGCAATTGACTAGATTAAATAACTCGAAGATTAGTTCATGTCAACCCAAATGTACCAAACCTTGTATAAATGGCACGTGTGTGGCCCCAGAGACTTGTAAATGTCTTGCTGGTTACGTGAAGTCTGGTGAGAATGTATGTATGCCTCATTGCCATGATGGATGTCCTAACGGCGTTTGTATCAGTCCAGACACGTGCGTCTGTAATCCTGGCTGGAAGATGACACAGACCAACACCACACTGAATGGAACCTGTCAGCCGGAGTGCAGTCCACCTTGTGTTAATGGTTCTTGTACAGCTCCCGGAAGGTGCGAATGTTATTTCGGCCATGAGAAATCGGAAAAGCAGAATGTCTGCCGACCACGCTGCTCCAATGGGTGCAAGAACGGTGTATGTGCCAGCCCTGACAATTGTATCTGCAACGCTGGATGGGAAACGAATAATGGGACGTGTCAGCCGGTGTGTACTACGCCGTGCGTGCACGGCGCGTGCGTTGGTCCTGACACCTGCGAGTGTCTCGCTGGGTATGAAGCAGGAGACAACAATACTTGTGTGCCACACTGTGCTGCCGGCTGTTCTCACGGAGTATGTGTGAGTCCTGACAACTGTATGTGTGACCCGGGATGGCATAGAAATACCGTCAATGGCTCATGTGAGCTTGATAGTCCGAAAAACGGAAAGAAGATAAAAAATTGGTAAGCAGTATTAATTTTAACTTTGAAGCAGTATTTATAACGAAGACTTTTGTTCACTATGCATATATTTTCAGGATTCAAACCAACTGGGTATATGTTGCGGCGGTAGGAGCCAGCAGTTTGTTGCTGCTAACTTTCATCTTCATAGTACTATGTTCAAAGAGAAAGCGATCTTCTCAGAATGGTACGTGCTTTTCCTATCAAGATTATTTGATTAATATACCTACAAACTGTGTCAAAGATGTAAGAGAGAAATTATTTCTTTGAGTTAAATAAAAGTGGTTTAAAAATATAATATAATACATATCTCTATTCAGAAAGAATGACAATTCGATGAATTAAATCAATGGTTTCTCCTTTAAACATTGTTTAATGCGAACGCCTTCAATAAATTAAAACAATATGTTTTATTAAAGCTTACGAACCAATAAGCCCAATGACTGCCACATTTATTATGTACAGTGCTGTTTGAAAAAATATGACGTTTTCCAAGTTCAGTAGAGTATTGTGAAACATAATAAGGTTAACTTTTTACTTTAATGTTCTTCACTTTCTTTACAGATGGAGCTACAGTAATTTCGGTTCAAGAATTCGTTCACAAAAACTTCAACCCCCACAAGACGAAACAAAGTTACGACGTAAATTGCAAGAATTCAGAACTTTAAATTAAAAGAAATATTTAAAAAGTTAACAAATTATAAATAATATTAAAACGTACCTATTAACTAAAATCGCGGGTTACTCACGTGAATATACTGAGATGAGAAGAGCTCTAGGTACTGAGTAACCCGATTTTGGTTAATTTAGTATATCTCACGATAGTTATTATAAAAATAATATGATGTATGTAATTAGGTAGATATTTTAGTTTTATACATTTGTATGTTACCTTAGCTAACTATTTATTTTAGTTAATTTCTAAAAACGATTATTTATTACTTTAAGAAGATGGTTTTTCATGTATTTCTGAGGGCTGTTGAAAAGTTTACACAATGTGAGATATTTTTATTTTTCTAGTCAATATAATGATCTTTGTTAGTAATAATAAGTAGGTACTAATTGTGTTATATTTATTATTATTCCAACTTTACAAAATAAAAGCAATAAGACAATAAATATTGACAATTTTATTTATAAAATAATTACTAATTGTTCAAAATTTATTTTTTCAAGATTGCACTGTTGCAGAAAACTGCACGGTTGGTGCGGTGGCTGGGCATTTGGGTGCCGCGCAACGTGTCGCGGGTCGATTCCCGCACGGAACAACTCTTTGTAGGATCCACAAATTGTTGTTCCGGGTCTGGGTGTCATGTATATGTGAACTTGTATGTTTGTAAACGCACCCACGACACAGGAGAAAATACTACGTTTAAAAAAAATAGGTACATACATGATATGCCACTTTTAAGGCTTTGACTGCCAATAAAAAACTGTTGAAGGCAAACCCTCCGCTAATGTCGGTCACCAGTGACTGCCATGGCGTTTAACGTGTTAAAATAGTAACAGGAGTACCTGTTTCAACAGCCCCCAATTGTGCTCTAAATCACGTTTTTTCCTTCTCTCGTACATGGAGGCTATCCAGACATTGTGAAACATAATGTCCTAACTCCAATGCTCATGAAAAGCGTCGTAAATAAATGATCAATGCACAGGCTCAATGCAAATTAAACTGAACGACTTTATAACTTGTTAGAACGAGACCACCTTATTCTTATGTTTTTTGCTATCTTTGTCATTTAGGGTGTGACGTCATTAATGGTGTTTGTTAAGAAAAATCCTAACAAAAGAAAGAGTATGATTTGTTGATTTATGAATAATTTTATACTTCGCGTTGACTTGCGATGTGTGAAATATGCCCATATAACATATATTGTATATATTTTTATAACAATGTTAATGAAAATCAAAACAAGGGTTCTGAAGTTTGTTATCTATCACGTACTAAACTTAAACAATTTGTCATAAATGGTATTTATCTACGGGTACAGTCGACATGAAAGAAAATATGAAAATGTTCATAAGTAGGAACAGACCTATGATTAAAAAAATACAAATGATGAAGTATGAAAAATGTCACCACAATGAATTACTGTGTAAAATTTCTAAGAGGTGTAATGTAATTTTAAATAATAAATAAATAAAATAATCAGTAGCAAGAAAGTAAAAAAAAGGAAACAGCAAAAATTATAGGTACCCTTAATTTAGGCATCAAAGTACTTACCTGTTCCCAGAAGACTGGCAGCATTGCCACTTTGAATGGCAATTCTTATTTTCTGTCCGTAGAAATAGCCAGCCCTCTGGTCACGTATGGAGTCGATTAGCCTACGGCCGATATTTATGAAGACAGAGTGTGCACTGGGACCCCATGACCAAGTGTTTCGACCCCAAACGGCCCAAAACAGTAGTTACCCACTAGATTTGAATATTTACGCCGTTTGAGGGCTCTGCCGCGGAAGCAGCTGCACCAACGCATGCAGCGGTACTTAGAAGATGTGATGGCGCAAGGGTGTCTACACACGTCGCGTCCCACACCAAAGGCCTACCCTTCTTCTAAGGCAAATTGATTCTAATTTATTTAAATAAATCATAACATAACATAACATCACGCCTTTTATCCCCGAAGGGGTAGGCAGAGGTGCACACAGAAGTAACAACCACCTTCACTATTTATGTTATGAGTCCCACGTAATAGGGTGTGAGCCTATTGCCATATACCGGGCACAATTCCAGACTGTGCTGCTATTGAGTTTTTTTTTAAAAACCCAGTAATACTTTGCCCGACCCGAGAATCGAACCCGAGACCCCTTGCCCGGTAGTTACACTTGCGAATATGTATCAGAGACATTGCAGAACATACTTTTTTAAAAAGAATAACGAGTGGAGTTTCTTTCTCGTTCTTCTCCATTCGAATCTACATTTTGGAATGAGCACCTAGCTTCACCTAGTTTCACTGACGGACTGACTGACAGACTATTATTTATTTTAGTATTTGTTGACGTTTCAAAAGTACCAAACTATGATTTAATTGAAATAAATGCTTTGACTTTGACTTTGACTTTGACCACTCGGCCAATAAGGCAGTCTATATACAATATTAAATAATACTAAACTGAAATATAAATAAAAGTCTGATTTTTTTGTGACATTGTAAAAACGTATTTTTTTTGTTTCGCTATTACTTTTTTAGTTGATTGTACTTTTATAATCAATTGTTTTATTTATTAGAAGTGAAGTAAAACCTTACTTTGCTAAGTTATCAAATTCACTCCATATTTTATTATTTGCGCAAGAGTGGCATAGATACATCTTACACCCATTACCTATGTTTTTTAACCCTTTTGTTCCCGCCTTATTCTTATTATAAATAATGATATTAAACATTGATGTTATTAAAATTCTTATTTGGTATATTATAGTGCTACAACTAACACAAGTTTCGAGTCAAATTTGTGTAGAAACTAAACTGTAAGTAATTTTTTTTCTAGACATCATAGATAAAGGTTGTTACATTTCACTACTTTAAATCTACCTATTTCAAAAAATTGGAGCAATCACCAGCACATCAAGTAACCCTAATTAGTTTTTATTTTAATGTAACTTAATATTGAACTTTCAAGTTTTTCTGTTAAGGTCAAAAATCTTTTGATAAAGTTGTACGATTTGAAGTGCTTCGAGATAGAAACCACTTATACTTTTTTAATCCTACAGGAGTTACCGTGATGTTCCTGAAACCTATACATATACCTACATGGAGGCTTACGAGAAGTCAAACTGCCTGTTCTGGTGTACCGACACTAGAGTGGCTACTGCAGTCGGTACGAGAATCGTCCGTGTAAGTGCACGATACACTTTGGATACTATAGGTTTATAGATTTAAAGTAATATTCGACAAAATTAAATTATACATATCACTTTGAAAGAGGTATGTAAGAATCGTAGTATTTGGCGTTCCTTAGTCTCTGCCTACCCCCATGGGAGACAGGCGTGAAGTTATGTATGTATGTATATTTATTTATTTATTTAAGACTTAGTACAATAACAAATGGACAGGCGGACTTAATAAACTTACGTATATCACTTTTTTATGCCGATGAAATTTTAAATAATAATTATTATTACTCATGGATAAAAATAATAATTACAGAAACCACTGCCCGAACAAGTTCACGTATGCTGCGAAGGATACACACAACATGACAACAATAACGGGACCAGGTATCCAATTACTTTATTAATTCGTGCAACTTTAACCAGGACCCCAAGCCAAGTTGTGAAAATAATATAATAATAATATTCTTTATTTTAGTATTAACTGCGAGCCTTATTGTTCACCTCCTTGTGTTAATGGCTACTGCAAGTCTCCAGGAGTGTGTGCCTGTAACGCTGGCTACTTGCCCGACATGTTTGCCAGTCAGAACTGTTCTCCTTTGTGCATCAAACCATGTAACCATGGAACGTGTGTCGCACCCAACACGTGCAAATGCGACGAAGGCTACAACCTGGTCGACGAAGCATGTGAACTAATTTGCTCTAAACCTTGCTATAACGGCACCTGTGTTACTCCAGAAACCTGTCAGTGCCTACCAGGTTACAAAAAATCTGAAAATGATACATGCGAACCTTTTTGCTCCAACTACACTGAAACTGGCGACTGTATCTATTCAGTTATTTGTGAACCTGGATGGAATAAAGTTATTAGGGATTCAATTGGAATATGTGAACCAATATGCACAAGCCCGTGTAACAATGGGACTTGCGTAGCACCCGAAACATGTAAATGTCTCGAAGGGTACGAGAAAACTGATGATAATAACTGTCAGCCGCATTGTTCTTGGTGTGAACATGGCTCCTGCATTGGTCCTCAAATTTGCCTTTGTGATCCTGGATGGTATAAAAAGGAGTCGAATGGCAATTGCCTTCCGCATTGCGACAATAAATGCGGTAATGGCACATGTATAGCTCCAAATACTTGCGAATGTTTACCAGGTTATGAAGTTACTCAAAGAGACATTAAACTTGGTGAAGATAGTGCGTTGTGTAATCCCGTATGTAATCATTGTGATGGTATGTGTGTTGCTCCTGGGACATGTTTTTGTGAACCGCCTGAACATATGTTACTTGTTGCCATTAATGGAGAGCCATGTGACTGTGTAGACAATTGTTCTGATTCAGCACATAAATGTGAGAGAACAGTTTGTCTGCTAACTACTACAGTGTCAAGTGTAACTAAAATTAATGCAGTCAAAACTTCTGCTCCTAAAGATACGGATATTTATACATTAAGACCAACTGATATTGAGATAGTTGAGGGGACTACAGATAAGACTACGGATTGGGATCAAAATCAATTAATGATTAGTGAAGCACCATGGTATGTATAAGTTATATTGTTTAGTATAACAAATAATTGACTTTGTAAATAATATAACAATATCTTTCAAAGGTACAACTCAAGTTGGTTCTACGTGGTTGGATCTCTTACTGTAATGGCATCAATTGTGACGATAGCCGCCATTTTGAAAAGGAGATATTTAAGAACAATCAGGAGACTATTTAATAGACAGAGTAAGAGAACTAAGACGCTAATTTTATTATAGTTGAAGTAATAACAAAGTGCACAATCGTGGTTCAAGCTAGTTCATAAAATTGGTAATGTGGGAATTAAGCTTAATTCTTGTACTGATCAATGAAAACTTCATTCTTTTACTTGTAACTTATATTTTGTATCTACAGCAGAGGTCATCACATGTTACAGGATTTGTATATTTTGATTTTCGAATACTGTTCTCAGAATCAGGGTATATGTAGGTATCAAAACAATAATAATTATGTGTTTCTAGTTTCAGATTCCGACACAACTACAGCTGTACATTATTCACAAAACATTGGCTGATACAATTAATTAACCTGGTGCTACTTTATTTTGATATTATAGAGATAAGATGAATGTAGTGATTTCTTATAGAAAGTTGCGTACTAGTGTGGACTCATTGATTAGAATCAATGACTTTAATTAACTTTTCGAGGATTTTTTTTTCTAAAATTGTTGCATATTAATTGTAACTACCTAATACACACTTTTTAATTTAATTCTACTCCATTGAAATTTAATAGAAGTATAAATTATGACTAGTTTAAATGACCTTTCCATATGTAAATTTGCTTTGATACAATTTTAACCTAAGCTTCGTACAAAATCGAGAGCTAAGTAAATGAATATTAATGACAAATGATTGTGTTTCTAATATTTATTTTTAAATAAAGCCATTTTGTTTATTCAGCTACTAACTGTATTCATGCTTATTACAGAAAAACAACAATCTATATTCGATACCGCTATCATCAGTAAAACTTACATAACAAACATAAAGAAATTGTGCTGTCTAGTATAAGTTCTGGGCCATGATCATCTTGTCTTCATTCACGGTCGATACGTCACTGAAATATTATAATAAAGCATTAGTATCCTTCATTTTGACAACTATTATTATAGGACATAAATGGATAGGCCACATCGTTCGATCAACTGACGCACAGAGGGGTTCTTCCTGCGTACAGCAGCAGTAGGCTGTGTGACATCGTCGCGACCGCGTACGCTGCTCATGAGGAAAAACCCCTCTGTGTGACGGTCGATAGACCAGAAAATTGCAGTGTAGGTCAGTTCCCGCTAGGTGGATTGACGACATCGTCATAGTCGCGGGGAGCTAATAGATGGCAGTGGCGAGTTATCGTTCGGCATTCCGTGTAGGACTGAGTAAGATCAGAGCCCTGAATATCTTCCAGATTACTATGAAAAAGCGACCAATATTTTATTTACAATTATGTAGTTCTTGCTGTAGTAACTTTTTGTGTACTCATTTTAAAATATTGGTCATAGCATCAACGCAAAACCCCCTATATTTTCATGTAAAAAGAAATTTCTGACGTACTTACCGTACACTCTTCTTCTGTATCGCATGTATGTCATGGTAATAGCTATGGCGAGCAGGATGCCACAAGCAAACCCACAAATTCCGAGCCCCAAAATCGTTGCTATACTATATTTTTCAGGTTCTTTGGCTAATGGTCCTAGTCCAGATCTGCAAACACGTTGTAATAAAGCCAATTAAAGTAAAAATATAAAAAATATGTCTTATTTTGTTAATAGGAATCAGAATAGAAAAACAACTGAAATTGTTTTATGCGGCCTGCGATTCAAGTCCAGACACGCAGGTAGCAAGAGCGACTGCCGCGCATAGGGGTCTCGGGTTCGATTCCCAGGTCGAGGAAAGTATTACTGGGTTTTTTCAAAAAATCTCAGTAGTAGCATGGAGTCTGGAATAGTGTCTGGTATATGGCAATAAGTTCAACCCCAACATGGGACTCAAAACATAAATAGTGAAAAGTGGGCGTTACATTGTACAGCGGCGTTAAGTGCCGTAAAGGCATGTTGTTATGTAAACGAAAATTTTTCTTCACAAGTGATCAGAAAAAGTGTAAATTAAAATATATAATACAAAATCTTATATTATAAATATGTCTAGATAGAGCGTCACCCACCATACAATAGCAACAAATATGGCGTTGCAAAATAAAAAATACAATTTTATGGAGCACGAGGATAAGAAGTGTACCATTAAAATACCTATGCTGAGAATTAAGGTATAACATTTTTTTATTTTACTTTATTCCCAGCAATATCCTTACAGACTTATCCAAATCGATATTGAGGTCTCTTATATCTAAATTACAAACTAAATTTTTAACTAACTAACCATAACAAATGCTACGAAGTGCCACTTTAGTGAATTCACTCAGAGTGCAATAAAACATATCAACGTCTTCAGCTATGAGGTTAGCGTGCGCAGTGCGCGCATCAGAGGCGCGTCGCTCAGTAACTTAGTGCGCGCTCGCGGCACCGCCAGTAGGCGCGGTCGTCGCCGACGCGTCGCATACTCGTCCGGCACACACAACCCTACCCTGGCCAAAATATCCGCATTATGTATCACCCCCCTAACCACCGAAATGATATAGGTTACGAGTGTGAGTTCCCTCCTGACCCTCAGTTCATTATATCCGACCATACCTAGCATAAACAGGGTAGGATACATTAGCGGATAAAAAGGATAAACCCCGTACAGCTTCATGTAAATAAATCGAATAAACTTATTTTGTACACGCTCCAACATGAGGCTATATTTAGTCTCATGTGGGGCCCAGATAACTGCGTTACATTCTAGTTGGCTCCTAACTAACGAATTATAATAATCTCTAATAGCTTTTATATTTGTAAAGCCTCTAGCCATTCGAAGAACCAACCCCAAGTTCCTGTATGCTTTTTTACAGATTTTGAGTATGTATGATCACGAAACGTCAGCTCAGTAGTAAAATGAACTCCCAAATCTCTCACAGTTTTTACCCTGGCCAACTTATCTCCATCCACAGTGTACTTATATTGAATAGGAGCGCGTGCCCGAGAAAATGAAATCGTAACATAACATAACATCACGCCTTTTGTCAGGAAGGGGTAGGTAGGAGTCCATCATGGTACTTAATGTCACTGTATGTACAATGTAACACCCACTATTCACTATCTATGTTTTGAGTCCCTATTGCCATATCTAGTATTACTTTGTGCGATCCGGGAATAGAACTCGAGACCCCTTGCAGTTGCACTTGCGACCGCCCGGCCAAGGGTGCAGTCGAGGCAATTAATGTATAATGTATAAATAAACAATAATTAATAATATTCATCTGCTCTTACGTTTCTGTTCCGTTTAATAATGGTTCTGGAGCAGCTGTCGTCGTGGGTTGTGATACACTATGATTGTTTACACCTGGAGCAGCTGTCGTCGTGGGTTGTGATACACTATGATTGTTTACACCTGGAGCAGCTGTCGTCGTGGGTTGTGACACACTATGATTGTTTGCACCTGGAGCAACCGTCGTCGTGGGTTGTGACACACTATGATTGTTTGCAGCTGGAGCAACTGTCGTCGTGGGTTGTGACACACTATGATTTTTTGCACCTGGAGCAGCTGTCGTCGTGGGTTGTGACACACTATGATTGTTTGCACCTGGAGCAACTGTCGTCGTGGGTTGTGACACATTATGATTATTTGCACCTGGAGCAACTGTCGTCGTGGGTTGTGGCACACTATGATTATTTGCACCTGGAGCAACTGTCGCCGTGGGTTGTGACACACTATGATTGTTTGCACCTGGAGCAACTGTCGTCGTGGGTTGTAACATACTATGATTGTTTGCACCTGGAGCAACTGTCGTCGTGGGTTGTAACATACTATGATTATTTGCACCTGGAGCAACTGTCGTCGTGGGTTGTGACACACTATGATTGTTTGCACCTGGAGCAGCTGTCGTCGTGGGTTGTGACACACTATGATTATTTGCACCTGAAGCAACTGTCGTCGTGGGTTGTGACGCACTATGATTATTTGCACCTGGAGCAGCTGTCGTCGTGGGTTGTGACGCACTATGATTGTTTGCACCTGGAGCAGCTGTCGTCGTGGGTTGTGACACACTATGATTGTTTGCACCTGGAGCAACTGTCGTCGTGGGTTGTGTAACACTATGATTATTTGCACCTGGAGCAACTGTCGTCGTGGGTTGTGACACACTATGATTGTTTGCACCTGGAGCAGCTGTCGTCGTGGGTTGTGACACACTATGATTGTTTGCACCTGGAGCAACTGTCGTCGTGGGTTGTGACACACTATGATTGTTTGCACCTGGAGCAACCGTCGTCGTGGGTTGTGATACACTATGATTGTTTACACCTGGAGCAGCTGTCGTCGTGGGTTGTGATACACTATGATTGTTTACACCTGGAGCAGCTGTCGTCGTGGGTTGTGACACACTATGATTGTTTGCACCTGGAGCAACCGTCG
The DNA here is from genome assembly GCA_038387885.1 of Spodoptera picta. NCBI lineage: Eukaryota > Metazoa > Arthropoda > Insecta > Lepidoptera > Noctuidae > Spodoptera > Spodoptera picta. Next base: position 746,112 of record JAZHFQ010000082.1, read on the forward strand.
TCGTGGGTTGTGACACACTATGATTGTTTGCAGCTGGAGCAACTGTCGTCGTGGGTTGTGACACACTATGATTTTTTGCACCTGGAGCAGCTGTCGTCGTGGGTTGTGACACACTATGATTGTTTGCACCTGGAGCAACTGTCGTCGTGGGTTGTGACACATTATGATTATTTGCACCTGGAGCAACTGTCGTCGTGGGTTGTGGCACACTATGATTATTTGCACCTGGAGCAACTGTCGCCGTGGGTTGTGACACACTATGATTGTTTGCACCTGGAGCAACTGTCGTCGTGGGTTGTAACATACTATGATTGTTTGCACCTGGAGCAACTGTCGTCGTGGGTTGTAACATACTATGATTATTTGCACCTGGAGCAACTGTCGTCGTGGGTTGTGACACACTATGATTGTTTGCACCTGGAGCAGCTGTCGTCGTGGGTTGTGACACACTATGATTATTTGCACCTGAAGCAACTGTCGTCGTGGGTTGTGACGCACTATGATTATTTGCACCTGGAGCAGCTGTCGTCGTGGGTTGTGACGCACTATGATTGTTTGCACCTGGAGCAGCTGTCGTCGTGGGTTGTGACACACTATGATTGTTTGCACCTGGAGCAACTGTCGTCGTGGGTTGTGTAACACTATGATTATTTGCACCTGGAGCAACTGTCGTCGTGGGTTGTGACACACTATGATTGTTTGCACCTGGAGCAGCTGTCGTCGTGGGTTGTGACACACTATGATTGTTTGCACCTGGAGCAACTGTCGTCGTGGGTTGTGACACACTATGATTGTTTGCACCTGGAGCAACCGTCGTCGTGGGTTGTGACACGCTATGATTGCTTGCACCTGGAGCAGCTGTCGTCGTGGGTTGTGACACACTATGATTGTTTGCACCTGGAGCAGCTGTCGTCGTGGGTTGTGACACACTATGATTGTTTGCACATGGAGCAACCGTCGTCGTGGGTTGTGACACACTATGATTGTTTGCACCTGGAGCAGCTGTCGTCGTGGGTTGTAATACACTATGATTATTTGCACCTGGAGCAGCTGTCGTCGTGGGTTGTGACCCACTATGATTGTTTGCACCTGGAGCAGCTGTCGTCGTGGGTTGTGACACACTATGATTGTTTGCACATGGAGCAACCGTCGTCGTGGGTTGTGACACACTATGATTGTTTGCACCTGGAGCAACTGTCGTCGTGGGTTGTGACACACTATGATTATTTGCACCTGGAGCAACTGTCGTCGTGGGTTGTGACACACTATGATTGTTTGCACCTGGAGCAACTGTCGTCGTGGGTTGTGACACACTGTGATTGTTTGCACCTGGAGCAACTGTCGTCGTGGGTTGTGACACACTATGATTATTTGCACCTGGAGTAACTGTCGTCGTGGGTTGTGACGCACTATGATTATTTGCACCTGGAGCAGCTGTTGCTTCGATTTGTAGTACATTCAGGTTATTTGCACCTAGAGAAATTAATTGTCATTATAATATTATATATAAAAACCCTTTAAATATTTGTAATATACCTTAAGTTAAGTTATATTATGTGTATTATTTACATATATTTATTTAAAATTCTCTATAAATTACATTTTTAAATAGTACTTACAAAATAAAAATAAAGTATTTAAAAATATAAAAAATAGAAGCCGACCAGTAGCGGAAGCATAGTCCAAGCTACCCGGGTAGTTAGGGCTCCAGAGACAGAAACCTCCTCACGATACGTGCCGTTTCTAGGAGAACTGCCTTCTCTATCAGGACCTTGATTTATCCACCAAACGCCAACCTCCTGAGATGGATGTTGAGGCTTTTAGGGATTAACCCATTAGCCGACACGACTATAGGCACAATGATAGCCGAATCCACACTTCACATGTCGACAACCTCGTGAGCTAAGTCTTGATATTTTATTTGTTTATCTTTCTCAACTTTCACGAGATTTACGTCATGGGGAATGGTGATATCGATTGTCATCGTGCGGCGTACTTGTCGGTCTATCAGCCCTATGTCAGGCTTATGTTTATTATTTATTAAATTATTTTTATTATTTTTATGAAGTAAGTAATTTAGCGATAACAATAATACACAAGTAGATCATCACGAAATCAGAAACTGAAGTAGTTCTTCCCTAATATTTATCTACCTCTACAGTCGTTTCCTATCTCATCAATTAATGTACATTCGCACTATGAATATCTCCTACATAGTAAGGAATATAATGTATACAAAATAAATACTCACCTCCAGAATGTTCTACCATTCTCTCTCTGATTCCTGAACTATCCATGTCACTAGAAAAGTCTTCATTTCCTTCTGAAGCTTTATTTTTTTCTAAATTTAATAAGGCAATCATTTCACTGTAAAAAAATATAATTATTTTAAAATGGTTTTTAAATATGACGTACATACTTCGAAAAGTGTTTAAATTTCTTGTTATACTCACTTTAAGTATTCGCAAAGCGCATCAATGTCACCCATCCTGAAAAAACATAATTTTATGAAAAATTAACTAAATCACACTTGCAAATTAAGCTAGAAGAAAGACATTTTAGGTGTTGGTATCACACGCTCCGTTTTACGTATTTATTTATTTCTTCTTTACATATAATTATAGTGAATGGTGGACTTATTACCTTAAGGCATTCTCTAACAGTCAACCATAGGGAAGTGCAGAGAAATGAAGCCGTTGATGCGAAGCCAGAACACAATTTCAAAAAGCACAAAGACAATAAATTAATTAATTAATTAAGTTAATTAATATTTCGTTAAATAATATACACAGAAATACATATAGAATAAAATATTAATACAATATATTACAAATTATATAGACATAGGTACATACTACATAACGCATTTTTTAAGGGGGGAAATCATCGAATGACTTATCCCGCCTGGGTGAGGCGGGAGGGAGTGTCAGACTCTTACTGACTAAAAACTACCCCGTTCCTACTCCTGCCCTTCGAGCCGGACCCCCGCAACCCGCTAAATAATGTATACTGCTAAACGAATACTTATATCTTACCTACTATATAAATATTATATAGGTACAATACATTATAGAAAACTTTGTCAAGAAGAATTATATGCATATTTCGAAAAACATAAGTTATTGTGTGATGAGCAAAAAGGTTTTCGCGAAAAGAAAAGTATAGATATGGCAATTTATGACTTTTTATATAAAGTAATGATCAATATAGATAAGAGAAATCCAGTATGTGCCATTTTCTGTGATATGACACAGGCCTTTGATTATGTACTTACATCATAATACCCTATTAAAAAAAATGGAAAGTTATGGTGTTCGAGGAAATATACAGGGTCTTTTAAAGTCATATTTGGAAAATAGAAGGCAAATCACAGTTATTAGTAGACTCAATAACATAAATAAACGAGAGGAAATATATGTGTCAGAGGAACGTCAGGTTACGTATGGCGTTCCACAGGGAAGTGTTCTAGGCCCTCTTTTATTTATAATTTACATAAATGATTTCCCAAAAAGCATAGAACAGACAAAAAAAAAAGTTTCCTCAATTGTTTTAAATCTGGCAATGCTTCAATATTTTGAGGTGAGTTATCACCTTATTATTTATTTTTTCTAGTAATAATGAACCTGAAGAGTTAGTTGGTTTAAACGCACTACTCTCCGAAACTACTGGTTCGGATTGAGTTGTGTTTAAATGGTTTACTTATCGAAGGAACGATGGTTATGGGATATGAAACATCACGCTACCACCAATAGCCACCAACCATCACGGAACCGGGTAGCAGGTGACTAACTAGTAATTATGTAGGTACAGTATATGTGAAATTTTACATTTAGAAACTCATCCACGATCCAAGATAAAATCCTGCTCGACCGGAGTGATACCACGGCCTCACAGAATACCGACGTAAAACAACGCAGGCGTTGGGTTTCGTCGTTTGAGTGAGGTTACCGGAGGCCCAATTATCCCTCCACCCCATTTCACATTTCCCAATCCCTGAATCCTCAAATTCCTAATCCCAAAAGGCCGGTAACGCACTTGTAACGCCTCTGATGTTCCAGGTGTCCATGGGCGACGCCGATTGCTTACCATCAGGTGATCCGCCTGCACGTTTACCAGTATACCATAAAATATACCATAAAATAAAAGTTTACTAAAAAAAAATACACTAATAAGTTGAACTGAAATGTATGTACGTACATCGATGATCCCAATGTTGTGAATGGTGAAGCGGCGGTGCAACTCACCTGTAAAAACGAAAATATCACTGAATTAAGTCAAAGTCGAATTTAAATCATTTCGTTCAATTAATCCTTAATTAGGCACTTTTGAAACGTCAAAAACTGAATTGTCCGTCCGTCTGTCATTGAAGCTAGGCGCTACACAATTTTCAAATAGACTTGATTTGCACAAATTAACTTAAGTACCTATGTAGAGGTATATTGGTTTTTAAATTTTGCAAACATCTTATTAATATTATAAATGCAAAAATTTGTAAGTTTGTGTGTTTGTGTATATGTTTGTTACTCAATCACGACGAAACGGCTGAAGGGATAGGAATGAAATTTTGAACAGGGGTAGGTTATGGTCTGGAATACCACATAGGCTAATTTTGGGACCGCGGGGAAGCCGCTGGCAGAAGCTAGTCAGTGCCTTTTTTTTATGGGACAAGCCCGCCACAACCGCTGCAACTCCTGTAAGCCAGGATCTACAGTAGATACAACCATGAAAACACCGGAACACTGAAGTCCGGCGCGTCCCAGGGACATGAGTAACTGTCTTGGTTCCCGCAACGAAGTGAATCAGAAGATATTATAAGAGGAGAAGAAGAAAAAACTATGGTTTTCACTTCCCTCGGTGAATTACTGCAGGAGACGTTCCATGTCAGTAGCCCTAACCTTGCCATACCACAAGGATGAAGACGCGTTAACGTCGGCACCAATGATAATTTTGGAGCCCACAAGTGATTGCAAGACGTGACGGAGGTGGTGAATATGAAGAGTAACTGAATCAGAATATTGAAAGTAACAGCTCACAACGTAAAGTTTACAATTTCCCGAAGCAATCTCAGCGACGGCACAGTGTGACGTCATTAAATTAGCCATGGATGTTACTGTGAAATTAGGTGATCTCGTGACATAAATTCCAGCCCGCGACCTGCCATCCAGCTGCACTACCCTGCGCCGTAAGTGGGTATTTTGATATTATTCTTGAATAAGAACTGTCAAGTTGATAATCGACAATTAATTTATCTAACTCAGACGTCGCAACCCTATCGTTATGGAGATTCAACTGCCCTATGGTTAACTTATCCATACTTTTATTTAACTCGTCGAGTACCGGTTTTGTAGACACAATTATAGAACAATAGGTTGCGGTCACCGGTGACCGCTTGGTGTTCGACAGTTTAATAGGTTGTATTATTAAATACAGACAGATCATATCAAAATTTACTACTTTTGCGCCTAATATCTCGGTTGTCGATAAATGTTCGCTTCGCCTCCTAGGTGCGCCCGTCTTCGAGGACTCTTTTCAAAGTTTTATTGATGAAAAAATTCAAAATTTTTCTGTCGTTTCAGAAAGACTGTATCACATTAGAATGCATTCGGCCTATACTATTATTCGTTTTTGTTGTTTTGGTCCCAAATTTATGTATTTTTTGCGCTCGACCCACCTCTGGTCTGCACCCCTTCTTTTAGAAAAAATTGACCGAAGCATTAGACAAACTTTATCCTTAATTTTGAATGTGGCTCTCGACGACCGAGCCTGGACACAAGCTACTCTGCCTGTCCGCATGGGTGGGCTTGGCGTCCGTAAAATTTCCAGTGTAAGCCTACCAGCTTTCATATCTTCCGCCCATGGTACTGAAGAATTAACCAGGAAAATTCTTTCTCAATCACTGGTTAATTTTGATGTACCATTTTTAGTGGAAGCTGTGAAAGCTTGGAAAATCGCTTGCCCAAATATTGACCCCCTGTCAAATCACTCTCCCAGAGACAATGGGACGAGCCGCTCTGCAGGAAAGTGAGCGAAAATCTATTGAACTCCGCTTGTTCAACTGCAGAGCGAGCTCGCCTTTTGGCTGTGGGTGAGTGGGAGTCAGGGTTATGGCTTCTTGCTTTGCCTTCGTCCAACTTAGGTACTTTGTTGGACGACACCACATTCCGCGCTGCAATTTGTTTAAGGCTTGGGGCTTCATTTTGTTCACCTCATCGTTGTCGTTGTGGTGAAGATGTCAACAGCCTTGGACACCACGGCTTGTCGTGTAGCCGTAGTGCGGGTCGTTTTGCTCGACACGCGAGTATTAATGACATAATTCGTCGAGCTCTTGTCTCCGTTGGCGTGCCAGCTACTTTAGAACCTAATGGCTTGGTACGCAACGATGGCAAGAGACCCGACGGTATGTCATTATTCCCTTGGAAGATGGGTAGGCCTTTAGTATGGGACGCCACTTGCGTTGATACTCTGGCGCCATCCCATCTTCCAAACTCAGCGTGTCGAGCCGGTGCTGCCGCTGCTGCTGCCGAGAACCTCAAACGGCGAAAGTATGATAGCCTGATTGGCAATTATGCTTTCGAACCGTTTGGGGTTGAAACTTTAGGGCCGTGGGGACCAAGTGCACATCTTCTTTACAAAGATATTGTAAAGAGGATGGTTGACACTTCAGGTGATCGAAGGGCTGGCTTCTACCTTGGACAAAGGTTAAGCATTGCCATTCAACGTGGTAATGCTGCCAGTCTTTTGGGCACCCTACCTCACGATAATGATGAGGAAAATTTTTTTTTTGATGCCTTACTATAGCTTATTTATTTATTATTACTTTTTTTTATAGGTTGTATTGAGAATAAGTTGTTCAAGTTTTGTTTTATAGGTTCCACACTCTGGCGAGCCACAACGGTGATCATGAGGTTTCTTAAAACGTTTACACGCCACACAAGTAGGAATAAAATTTGTTTCCTTTATATGAGGGCAGTTGTCGCTCTCGTGCGCTTCGGCGCAATTACCGCAAGTAGGCGTCTTTGCAACACAATGCTTTCTCATGTGTCCGAACTGCTGACATAGGTGGCACCTGACTACCTCGACGTCATCGATAAAACAGCAGGTAGCCCAATCAATAAACAATTTCTCCTTAGTTGACACGAGATGCTTCCGCACGCTAGTATCGATTTCAATACCGATCCATTTAAGACCGTTTTGCATGGTACGTCGGCGGGTAATTTTACATGACTTGATAAAACCCTCCTCTTCGATTTTGAGTTCGCCGTTAATATTTTGCCGATATAATGAGGTCAAAAACGCGTTGTCCTCCATCGAACCCGGGACGTCTTTGACCAAGATACGCGGTCTACGGCCCTTTGGTTTTTCCAAGCGCAAACCGGCGGAACGAATCGCAGACACGGACTCGAGCTTCTTAATTTGTTGTTCGTTAGCTACACGCAGTACGACACCCGACTTTGCTGTTTTCTTGACCCCTACGATTTGGAAACCGTCGTCGCACGGTTTGATAGCTTTCATGAGCGCTTTCTTAGTCGCTGACGATGACGTAAAATCAGCTGAGCGCTCGGACGTGGGGTAGGCGACAACACACGGAAGCGGCGCGCGGGAGGATGCCATCGCGGGCACGACCTTGGGTAATCGAAGTTTCAAAGTTTCGGCGTAGGACACTTTATTGTCCTGGTTGTTTACTAGTTGGTTAGTTTTGACAAGGGAGGGTGTAGATTTTATTTTGTCCAATACGCGTTCGGTGTTTGACAATTGTGTTTCTGTACAAGAAGATTTTACTGCTAGTATCGCGACAATACCGGTGACTCGCTGAGTCAGTTCCATAATAACGGATTTACCCGACGTGGTTAGGCGGGACTCAAGCACGACCTCATTTATTTTTGACAGCAATGTCGATGAGCCACATTGCAAACGTTTAGACCTGTCTTCGTCAGGGGTCGCGTACGCAGGCGACATTTCACTAAATGGTCGCTTCGAGCTAGTCGAGGGTGGTGACCGCGGTGTTAAATGACTTTTGCGGAACCCACCGCGATCCGGTGGATCACTTCGCGATGCCATTGTTCAATGAATTTAACTAGTACTTATCGTTAAACACTTTCGAACAACACGAAAATAAGTAAAACAACAAAAAAAAAAAACGCGAACTCAATCTGCTACCCGCAATAAAAATAAATAAATTGACTTACCGAAACTATGATGAATATTACTTTACTAAGTGGATTAATCCCGTTAATTACTCACGTATACCACACTCAGACACAGGGCACACAACAAAAAAGCCACACGAACCGGAACAGATCACGTAATATCAAAGAAAAAACAATAATAATAGTCAGTGCCTAAATAATTACTCAAACTAACGATGTATTACATATACTGACTTACACTTTTTTATAATATCTAAAATATTGCCCCACACTAGGATTGTCTCCTGTGTCGAGGGTGCGCTTACACACATACAAGTTCACATACACATCACACCCAGACCCGGAGCAACAATCTGTGGATCACACAAATAGTTGTTCCGTGCGAGAATCGAACCCGCGACACGTTCCACGCCAGCCAGTTACCCAACTACAGCGCTAACCGTGCGTTCAAACAAACACTAATAATAATAGGTAAAGTACTTACATTGTCAATATCTTTTAAAATGGGCTTGCTGAAATAAAACACAATTCTTTAAACGTGTGCATAATAGTTATTGTACAGTAACAAATTTTGCGGACAACTACTTTAGATTCAACTTATACAATAGACTCATTTTTACATTGGACTGATCGTATATAACTGACAAAATCTGGATATTACATTGTATTTTCAGAGATAAGATGACCACAACAACAAGCTACTAGAAGATGTAGTCGCAGCACAGAATGCAAACCAATTAAAAAAAAGACTTTACAGTCATACGAAATCGAAGCAAATAATAATAGAAACATACGATACATGCAAATATCACTTGCTTGAGTAAACAAGTCTTGCCCCGTATTTATAGACAAGTAAAAGTCATTACTTAAGCAAAAGTAACTGCTTAAGTAACAATTTTAATTTTATAGTTAAGAAATTGCTTGAGAATATAACTGTCAAACGTTTAAATTCCTAGCCGAGCACTAGTCACCGATTCCTTTACTTAAAGCAATAGAATAGAGAATTTTATTTTTCTCCCGCGTAGTAGGTATCATATTAGGTATTCGTCATTTCTTTGTTTAGTTGGTGAGCTATTTTAGAATGGAAAGCATTGAAGCTACTTTTGCTATTGTAGACGATATAGATAATGATATATTAGAGGGGATTGAAGTTATCGAGTAAAGAAATCCCAAAGTATGGTATCGTGATATAAAATCATTTCATGAATAATTTATCTGAAGATTTTTTTTAAAGAGATAAAGTTTCTCAAAATGCGTTGTGAAGAATGTGATTTTACCGCGAATTGCATATACTTTACAATCAGAAACTCAAAGAGGACCAGCTATAAGTCCACTTTGCCAGTTACTAACTGCCCATGAGAAAGGTTTCTTTCTGTCTATATCAGCCATTTTGAAATTAAACAGTACTTAGGTATTTTTACTAGCATAGAAAATTTCACGGGCTTACCGACGACACCAACTAGGCAACTAACAACAACACAAGATCTAAATTCAAACGTTGATTATAGTTGTTAAAATGGTAAAGTCTTTGCATACGTATTATGTAGTTAAAATAGAAATCCTCACGTCTACCAAGTGATGACAGTGTAAACATAACCATCTCAATTTGGTAGTATTATTGTCCGTCAAACGATAAACAAGCGTTTTGTTTCGTTAAATATTACTATTTTAATTATTTTTTTAATGTGTTTATAGTGCTATAATTATTGTTTTAGGAACTAAGTTTATTAGGTATACATTTTCTGTAAATGACTAGTATATGTTAATTAACAATAATAAACGCTAGTTCATATTTCTTTTACGAAACCTAACGCAGCAATTAATTGTTGCCATTTACAGCCAAGTAATAGGCACTGACCGTTGCTTAAGCAAATACTTCGACAAGTAAAGTACATTATTTAACTATAGAATAAGATTTTATACTTCTGAATTCTAAACTCAAGAAATGACTTAGATAAGTAATTACTTAGCAATGAGTAATTACTTGTTTATACCTCTAAGTAAGTGTGAGAGACCCATGCTTCGGTACGAATGGGCTGGCTCGATCGGACTGATATCACGGCCTCACAGAAGACTGACGTAAAGCAATGCTTACGTTGTTTCGTCGCGTGAGTGAGGTTACCGAAGGCCTAATTATCCCCCTCAACTCTTTTCCCAACCCCTGAATCCCAAACAATTCTCAAATTCTTAATCCCAAAAGGTCCGTAACGCACGTGTTCGCACCTCTTGTGTTCCAGGTGGGCGACGCCGATTGCTTACCATCAGGTGATCCGTCTGCTCGTTAACCGGCTTATCCCATAAAAGAAAAACAACAGGATTAGTGTGATAATGAAAATATGCGTAACTTACGTAGAGCAATCGCAAATGTGTTCTGCTAGTTGCGCACTGAAAAATGTGAAAACGTATCATAATTATGTAACGTAGGTACCTCTTACTAAAACGTCAATTTTATGAGTGAGTTAATACCACCCCCCCCTCCACCTAAATCGTCGCAGGCCAAGTACTGGCGCTACCGGATTGCGCTGGTGCGACAAGCGGCCCCGGTTCAAATCGTATGATAATTTTTCCGCTCATCGCAGACGCAAGACGCGTCGCACCAGGCAGCGTGTGTCTGCGATTTAGAGGTGATTCGTTTCTCACCATTAAAAATAAAGCTCCAAAATTACTGGACGAATTTTAAATAATGCTTGATTATAAGAAAACCACATTTGGAAAATTAAGTTAGAAGTTAAGGTAGTAGAAAGTAGAACACTGTCTCATGGCAACTTAAAGTATTTGTTTTAGAAATAGCCCTAATATATTGAAGGGAAATGATAACTGAGTACTTACATTTCTTCTAACACCGATACGTCAATTAGTATGGTTTTGTTCTTTTTGTAAAACGTCTGAAAAAACAACATAATAGATATCAGATATAATTATGAATACGTAAAAATACAGATAAAGTTAAAATAAACCGACATTCATGGGGGGCGAGTGTCCATGGGCGGCAGCGATTGGTTACCATCACGTGATCCTTGATCCAAGTCTGCTCATTTGCCGCCCATTGCCATAAAAGCCATTTCTATATCGATTTCGGTTTTTGACAAAAAAGCAATAAAACGAATAACAAAGTTCATATCATTCCCAGTTTTAATATTGAGATCGCTTAATTTCTGCCTTATACTAACTGTATTATATATTATTCTCATACTTACAGGAGAAGATTCGTACTTGAATGCTTCTGAATTTACTAGTTTCTCTAACAATGAACTGACTTCAGTTTGAGTTGTATCGGTTCTGTTTACATGAGACTTATCATTAATGGAATCCTTCGGCTTCAAATTTGATGATGAAGGAGGTTCTATTCTAGGTTCTCTAGTTCCTGTACTATTTTTGTCATCATTTTTAATTCCTTGGGAATTTGATGTATTTTTTCCATTTGTTGTGTTATCAGTTTTGTTTACGTTCGAAGGGACTAAAGAAGACACATGTTTATTGTCCGTATTATTTATATTGGTTGGTTCAATCGTTTTGTTCTCATTTAAATTTGAAGTAGGTTCTATTCTAGGTTCTCTAGTTCCTGTACTATTTTTGTCATCATTTTTAATTCCTTGGAAATTTGATGTATTTTTTCCATTTGTTGTGTTATTTCCATCAGTTTTGTTTACGTTCGAAGGAACTAAAGAAGGCGCATGTTTATTGTCCGTATTATTTTTATTGGCTGGTTCAATCGTTTTGTTTTCATTTAAATTTGAAGGAGGTTCTATTCTAGGTTCTCTAGTTCCTGTACTATTTTTGTCATCATTTTTAATTTCTTGGGAATTCGATGTATTTTTTACATTTCTTGTGTTATTTTCATCATTTTTTTCTATATTTATACTGCCATTTTGTTTAAACAATAATGTGTCAAAAAACATGCGTTTTATGTTTCTGTGAACATAAAAGAGTTAAAAATTAAAAGTATATTGCATATTCAGTAGGTTCATGAAATAATTCAAATATAAAACGTATCTTACTTGAAAGTCATTGACTGACATTTTGCTTTAATTGATTGTTGGAGGCTGAAAAAAATGTATGTCTGGTTAAAAACATTGTTATACATTTACATAATTGTAACAATGGTTTTGTATATCTATTTAATTCTTAGTATTTAAATTAAATTAGGTATTTGTTTAGGTTAGGTTATATTGCATCATCGAGGTGGTCCGGCCAGTACTCAACGACTGGCTCGGGAGAAAGCATGGCACCTTGTCGTTCCGAGTGACGCAGGTGCTTTCGGGGCATGGGTGTTTCGGAAAGTTCCTGTGTCGCATAGGCAGGGAGCCAAACGTTCGGTGCCATCACTGCGTCCATTGTGAAGAGGATACGGCGCAGCACACCCTTATGGAGTGCGTGGCTTGGGACGAGCCGCGTCGGTGACGATCTGTCACTGTCGACTATTATCCAGAAAATGGTAGGCAGTGCAGAGTCGTGGGATGCAGTAGTGTCCTTCTGCGAAGATGTAATGTCGCGAAAGGAAGCTGTGGAGAGGGAAGGGGAAATTACAATTTCTCTACCTTCCCGTAGTAGGCGCACCGGGCGTCGAAGGAGAGCAGAAATCGCTCTCTTTCGACCGGGGGGTTTAAATGGGTCCGGGGATAGTGGACTTGGGGAAGTCCCCATCACCCCGTTTTAAAGGACCCGAGAAGCCTCTAAGACGTTGCACGGAGAAGAGCAACACCTCACTCCTCTGTGCATCTTGAGGTGGGGCCTGGCAAGGCAGGCCGCCACGAGTTCGGGGGCTGCGGATGAATGTGACTCCCGCACCCTCGTACCCACATGTGAGACGGGACACCGGGGTGGGTTTTAGTCAGTAAGAGTCTGACAGTCCCTTTCGTCCTCCCCAGGCGAGGGGGCTCCATAAGGATTTCCCACCTTGGGGTTAAAAAAAAAAGGTTATATGGCATGTAAATTGAAGATTTTGCGCCCTGTGATGTAGCCTTATTCAATAGAAAAGATATTTATTCTAATAATAATCGTATTAACAGATAATAACTGAGACTTACTCAAGGGATAAATTGTTGATAGTCTCATCAGGTTTGCAGAAGAAAGATTTCTGAAAAATAAATTGGTACTATTAAATTGACGCAATAACAACGAAAACATACACCGAAGTATAATGTAGGACCGCGTGGAGGACACGGTGGATCTTACGGTGGCAGTGCTCACTGCCTGCGTGGGCTGAGCACCGCCGTGCGAACGGAGCGAGGAGGACTGAAATGCCGTCTCCTCCAACTTTATATTATGGGACAAACCCGACACAAACTCCCAAAACTGCTGCAGCTCCTGTGAGTCAGGATTTACAGTAGACACGGTTATATTTGTCTGTACGTTACATGTACCCAAAAAATTGAAGAAATTTCATTTAAAAAAAAATAATACTAAACAATAAAAATATTATAGCTTGTCTGTTTCATTTTAATTATCAATATCTAATATTTTTGTGACCCCAGTGTGATTTTCTGTTATATCGTGGATGCATTGTTATATCGTTATATTCATATGCACAATACACCCAACCCGTAACAAAATTTTGTGGATCGTACAAAGAGTGGTTCCATGCGGGAACCGAACCCGCAATATGTAGTGTGGCTAGCAACCATGCCACAGAATAGACTAGCTTATTTTAAGTTTTATAGCTTTTACCCCCGAAGGGGTACGCAGAGGTGCATATTACGGCAATGAATGCCACTATAATATGCAAAACCCTTTTTTCACTATTTATGTTATGCTATGTAATAGGAGATGAGCCTATTACCATATACCAGATTCATTTCCAGACTCCGTACTAGTACTGAGATTTACGAAAAAGCCAGTAAAACATTGCCTGACCCGGAAATCGAACTCGAGAACTTGCCCGGCTGTTGCACTTACGACCACTAACGAATTCTTAAAAATGTGTAATGTATTATAATAGTTTATAAGATTCCGACACTTACATGTTTACGGTTGAGATAGGGACCTAATTTCCTGGAAAACAATAGGAAAAAAGTATTACTAAGAGATTTTGGTAACAAAATTAATGAGATTAATTTTATAATAGATATTTGACATCGTATATTATCAAAACTCGTCGCTAGACTTCAGAAACTAAATACTGTAACATAAAACAAAAATAGAAAGCGTGTCAGATATACAGGGTGTTTGGTGCAGCGTGTGCCAAATTGTAATGGACGGCTGAAGGGGTCATCTGCTAGCCAATTACATGCCCTTCAGGTCAGAAAACCCGCTAGCCACGATCACCTCATCTAGTCGAAGGGTCTTCCTTTGTTTAAGGAACTTTATTCTCTGTTCCCTAAAAATTCAATTCGATTTAAGGTATTCAAGACAGAGATGGAAACTACATTTTACTGCGAAAGAGTGAGAAAACATATTTTACTTCTTTTTAAATTAACAGTAAAACAATAAGGAGTGAGAACCATGGTGTTCCCCCATTTTTATGTGAAACCATTGAAACATAAACTATAATTATTGTGTAAATATTTTTATTTCGTTTATTTTTATTATATTGTTTTTTTGTTTTTACACAATAAATACCTATATTTTCATTAGAATTTACTATGTAGTCTTATGTAACTTGATTCACAATTTTATCGAATTCACAATATGGTATATGGCACATCATCAGCATCTTGCGAGGATAGACAGGTGACTTAATGAGGAAGTTGGAAGATCTCGGTCGGTTTTGTTTTATTTTTGTAGCCACATAAACAGCTGTAACGTGCAAAGCTTTAATTTAAGTTTTAGGTACTTTTGCGAGTCAATTAAAACGAAACTACTGATTAATATTACTTTTGTATTAGAAGTACCTACTCTTGAATACACATCAGAATAAAATTAAAATTCTAAGCCTACGCCTTATACTTTTATTTAAGTTTGCATTAGAATGTAATATTTGGGTGTTTTTTTTAGTAAAACAATAATACGTTGATACAAAGAAATCTAGCAGATGTATTAGCACCTTCCTATACTTTCGATCATTTCAATTTGGTAAGTACACAATGCACCAAACGCCCTGTATATCATAAATATTTGCAGTTATTATTACATAACATCACGCCTTTTATCCCCGAAGGGGTAGGCACATTATCTACGGCACTTAATGCCATTGTACAATGTAACACCCACTTTTCACTATTTATGTTATGAATCCCATGTAATAGGGTGTGAGCTTATTGCCATATATCGGACACAATTCCAGACTCCGTGGTACTACTGAGAATAAAAAAAAACCATTAGTACCTTGCCGACCCAGAAATCGAACCCGGGCAAGGGGTCTCCTTGCCCGGCAGTCGCTCTTCCAACTACTCGGCCAACGAGACAGTTAATTATAAAATAAATATATTAAATAGCTACTTACGTAGAGGTAGAACAAATACATTCATCTATTTTAATTGACAATTCTGACACTCTGTAAACAAAAAAACAACAACATTATAAAAATATCAGACAATAGGGGACTGAATAAAGTGAGAGTGCAACGCATTACACTAACCCTACTCCTCCCACGGGGGCTGTAACGCCGATTCATGGCAGCTGCACTTTCTAATGAACCTAAACTGTGACTTTCGACTCGCTTGCCAGACTAAGTAATTATCGTAAACCCTCATCTACTGATATGTCTGTTAATCGTAGTCCATCTCGTGGACTATTGCGGGCTGCTAATAATGTAGAAATTGTACTGTGACCTACTCTCGAATCCAATTCCGATCGAACACTAGCGGCAATTGCATCTGTATTACGTGAATGTACGACTAGCTACCTAGACTACCAACTACGATAAGGGTTGTATAGTTTTGACATTGAATAATTATTGAAATTTTATAGAATTGAAATGGCATTGACATTGAGATAGGTTTCAGGAGTAGGCGGCTGCCTACCTACCTAGTAGTTTTACTTAGTAGCACTGAGGCTTTAGTTACTAGAATCGAAACTCCGCTCGAAAGGCGCACCTACTGGTTGGTTCATTGGATTTGGCCAATCAGAGCACTGAACGCGGTTTCGTTTCAATTACTTTAAACGGAGACAAACTTGTACCATCTTATACCTTAGTATAAGAGAGCTTACCCTCTGATAGATTATAAGTTACGAATAATTACCCCTTAGGCACTTTAACTCGTCGAGTACCGTCATTATAGACACAATTATAGAACAATAGGTTGCGGTCATCGGTGACCGCTTGGTGTTTGACGGTTTAAAAGTGAAATTTAAGATTAATATTTTCGAAACAGCAGCTGTTAGCAAATGCCATTTAGCGCTTGTCTTAGAAAACCAAATTATATGAAATTGACGTACATTTTGACACTTCTGTAGACAAGCGCTAAAGTAGCGTTTGTCTAAAGGCACTGGACAGCTGACTCTCATTGTATAGGAACTAGATTTATTTTATTTGAATATTTTTGCTGATTTATGCGAATAACATAAGTAGATAGGTACTCACTTGTGTGAATCATGTGCACTTGCATGGTCCTTCGCACCGACGTTCAGTAACTGAAACAAAATTTCTCTTTTTAGCTAAATACTGCATTATCTCACACTAGGATTCTCTGATATGTCATGGGCGCGTGTACAAATATATAATTTCACATACTAACTAACTAATGATGAAATACTCAAAAGCCACTTAATTCTAAGACGATCTCAAGAATTAAATAAGGATAATTCTGTCACTATAAATCCAAAGTTAGAACCATATTTAAGTACAAACTTAAAATTCGGTAGAATTCAGTATTCCATTGTAAATAACACATGGCAACTAGACCCAGAATAAGAATGTATAGAAAACATAAAGTATTGTTCTATGCGGTATTTATGCTCGCGAAGCGTTGTACAAAAGACGGTAGTCCACCTTGCGGATTTTCTTTAACAATTTTTACTCTATAAAATATATTCTGGGATGCTGAATCGAAAAACAATACTATAACGCTTTCACAACACTAAGATAATTTTCAAACTCATTTATTGTTTGTTACATGTTATCAATAGATGTCATTCATATTCGTAATGATTTTGATATCTACATTTCAAAAAAATTCTAGTTTATTTTATACATTTAATACAGCATACAATAGAGGAATTAGTTATTATAGCAAATATATAAAAACATGACTTACCAATATACTAAATAATAAAACGTTAAATAAATACATTTTGTAGACTGCGCAGTGTGCACGCGCAACCACTGTGTGTGCTGCACCAATCGTCTGAAAAATGCTTGCCGTTTTTTAGAAGTTATTTTATATTATATTTATCCTACAATAGGTAATAATATAGATTGCGGGTTGATACCCAGAGTTTTCCTCATTCCGTTTCTGATAAAGAATTAAACAATGCACACATTTTAATTAGGAAAATATTTTGCTAACTCCCAAGTGTAAAATACGTCATTGCGTAAATAGGTAGGTGTCGCCCGCGGCTTCACCCGCTAAAACATGTACTTTTGTAATCCGTTGTTGTCGACCCCGCTGTTTTCTATCATCTCTGTAAGCAAAAGTTTGAAGCAAGTTTACGTAATATGTATAAATCGATACCGCTCATGACTTCTACTTGTAATGGAGAATGTTACTGTAACGTAAAATTAAGAAGGTTAGACGTATATTTCCATCAGAACACCACGGATGGGGCCCAATAGGGCTGATGCCGATATGGAGCCGCGGAGAACCTAACGGGTTACCGGTGCACCGTCTCGAAGTGCAGGAATAAGAACGGGGTGGTTATACCCAGTAAGAGTCTGACCCTCCCTCCCACCTCACCCAGGCGGGAGAAGTAATTCGATAATTTTTTCCCCCCTTAAAAAAAGACGCATATTTTGGTCAATTTTGATTGTACGACAAAACTAAGTATACATATCAATTCGTAACAGCGAGGACCTCATAATGACACATATTTTAAAAACGGTAACGGTTTCATTCTGGTCAATATTTATGATTGCGTTTTTTCTCTGAAGGTCTTCGTCATCCTGAGCCTCTCTTCTTTAAGTACTGAAATACATTATATTAATACCCGGCGGGCGACATACATTCAGCAACGCACTCATTCTCTAAGTTTTCATTTAACAATTTATATATGACAAGCGACCCGCCCTGGCTTCGTACGGGTGCAATATGCATATAAAACTTCCTTAAGATTCACTCTATCTATTAAAAAAAATTGCATTAAAATCCGTTGCGTAGTTTTAAAGATCTAAACATACATAGAGACAGACAGACAACAAAGTAGCTATCCTTAAGATTCACTTTATCTATGAAAAAAAATTGCATTAAAATCCGTTGCGTAGTTTTAAAGATCTAAACATACCTACATAGGGACAGACAGACAACGGATAGCGACTTTGTTTTATACTATGTAGTGATGAAGGAAGATCGTATTCAAATTAATATTAACGTGGAATCTATAGCCAAAAACCGTTTCTTGTTCTGAAATGGCTAATAGAGTAGACTAGGATTTCCATACACATAATTTAAAACTATAACCAAAAGTAAATCTTGCTATCCTAACTAATGATTTCCAAATAAACTAAAGTTGACGCAAAAATAGTTTATGAGCATCAAAATTAAAACCGGGATGTAATATGAAACAGACGAAGGGGACGGACTAATTCTGAAGTTCTGAGTTTGAAGTAACCTAACGATTGGCATGACGGTAGCTAAAGACTATGTAGCAATTATGTGGATAGGTTAGAATAGGTTAGACCTATAGGCTATCATCTAGTTTCTGCTCCCGCCTGGGTGAGGCGGGAGGGAGTGTCAGAATTTTCTGGTGGTAATAATATTTAATCTCTTATATAATATTACAAAATAGGTACAATAGTACACACCTAATCTAATTTTTTTTTAATTATACCATTTTACCATTTCCTTCCGCTTAAAATACATTAATTTATTTCAACGGTTTCGCTAGAGGCATAATTGGGTAATTTTTTATATAGATCTAAACAGTTCCCGTAGACGACAGTAGACGGCCTCGTTGGCCGAGTGGTCGCAAGTGTGACTGCCGGGCAAGGGGTCTCGGGTTCGATTCGCGGGTCTTGCAAAGTACTACTGGGTTTAAAATTGTCAGTGGTAGCACGAAGTCTGGAATTCTGCCCGGTATATAGCAATAGGCTCACCCCCTGCCCCCATTACATGGAACTCAAAACAAATAATGGACGTGGGTGTTACATTGTACAGTGGCATTAAGTGCCGTAATGTGCACCTCTGCCTAGCCCTTCGGGGATAAAAGGCGTATCTTTTCATTGCTCTCACATATACGTAAAGTATTGGAATATGTATCAGAGACATTTTCGAACATACTTTTTTAAAAGAGTAACGAATGGAGTTTCTTGCTCGTTCTTCTCCATTCGAATCTACATTTTGGAATGAGCACCTAGCTTCACTGATGGACGGACTGACAGACTATTATTTATTTTGTGTTTGTTGACGTTTCAAAAGTACCAAATTAGGGTTTAATTAAAATAAATGCTTTGACTTGACTTGAGTTATAAACAGTATAACTAACTCGACTTTCTTTTACCTTAAAAAATAACTGGGATGGATAGACAATATTCATTAATAGAAACCTGCCAGGTTTCCGCACACAACCACTTTTTTTAGAGGGAAAATCGTTCAATGGCTTCATCCATCTTGTTTGAGGCCAGAGGGAGTGTCAGACTCAATGCATAAAAATCAACCCGTTCAGATGCAGGAGTCCTGCATCAAGTTGGAGCCCTAGTATTCTGCAAGGTTATCCCGGTGTTTTCCATAGGTCCATTACTAAGCCACCCCTAAGAGTTACATAGAGTGAAGTACCACCTAAAGTAACCTCTTAAATTTCAGTATCACTTATACGATGAAAACTAACCTTAAGAATTTTTAACAATTTGAAATAATTTTGTATTCATCGAAATAGCAAGAGATAACTCCCATACCTAAAAATAAATTAAACAGCTGTTGATGTATAAAGCTATACTATATTTTTTTATGGCATTAGCCGGTAAACGAGCAGACGGATCACCTGATGGTAAGCAATCGGCGTCGCCCATTGACGCACTTGTAACGAGTGCGTTAACGGCATTTTGGGGATTAGGAGTTTGAGGATCGTTGGGGATTCAGGAATTGGGGAGATCGGGGAAGGGGAGGGTAATTGGGCCTCCGGTAACCTCATTCACACGACGAAACACAACGCAAGCGTTGCTTCACGTCGGTTTTCTGTGAGGCCGTGGTATCACTCCGATCGAACCGGCCCATTCGTGCCGAAGCATGGCTCTCCCACACTTCTACACACTATACCTACTATATAGTCTCGACACCGTTACAACCGATCGACCAAGTCCCTTGTTTATGCAACACCAATTCCGTCGATCGAAATCCTTAGCGGAAAATAATTGTAGCGGCTGAAGAAATAAGACGCTCCTTCAGTTCAAGAGTGACCGTCACAGAGATTAGGAAGCGTGTGTAGGCATGTATTCATCATAGGAAAGGTCACTTTACCCAAAATTTTGTAAATAATGATACACTTTACTTATCATCGATTTATGAATTAAATTTTGAGAATATTATAATTTATTTAGTATTTATGGGTAGCTAATGAACCAAGGAAGTTTTTTTACTAGTTTGTACGCTTAGTCTTTATATATATAATTCTTCTGTGAGTGTGTATGTCACTGAACTTCTCTCAAACGACTGGACCGATTTTGATGAAATTTTTTGTGTGTATTCAAGGGGATCTGGGAATGGGTAAGATTCACCAATCAGCCCGGCAGATGACGCTGCAGTCGATGTTTTGATTGTTAGGTTATTCCTAAACAGTTGAACTAATTTGAATGAATTTTTGTTTATACATTCAAGTGGATATGCAGGACAACGTCTGTCAGGTCTGCTAGTGTAATATAATTTTTTTAAGCTCAATGCAGTTTTCTATTGACCAAGTTAGTGACTCAAAACAAAGTTTCATACTTATTTACTCATTTTTTAAAACGAATGATATTTATGAAAATTTATTTATTTTAGTTTTATACAATTGCATAAGGAAGACTTAATGCTAACAGCATTTTCTGCCAGTCTTCCTTTGGGTAGTGCAGAATGGTATGTGGTTGGTGGTAAGCTGCAAAATGTTATGAGAGATCGTGGTAATAATCAAAATTAATAAAAGAGTATCAAAAGCATATATAATATACGTAAATATTATCATATATATTGACAATAAATTAAAACTAAAATTTTAAATCAAACAAGTAGTTTTTTATTTATTGATGTTTTTGTTGTTAGATCGGGATTTTTTCACCAAAACAGAAAATGTTGAATATCTCAGAAACTAGCCACTTTCGAACCGAGACCTAATTTTGTTGGAAATTAGTTGTATTATCTCCTCCCGAGAGGAATACGTCGAGTTACAAGTCACCCTGTATAAAAAACTATCATTCGAGCACGGTACTTCCTCCTTTTTTTAAAGTTGGTAATACATTCTAATTAATATAAATAAAAATGAGTTTTCGTTTGTTAGTCTCGCTAGTAAAACTCTAGAACGTCTGAACTGAAATGGCTACCTTGAAATATTTGTGAAAGTCCAGGGAAGGTGTAAAAGGCAAGAAAAAAATGTTTCAGGTAATATGAAGTTTGGTGAGTCAGCTATTTATGTAATAAATAATCATGTTGCTTAAATATTCGTATATTGTAAAACTTTGCACAATTTATTGTAAATGTAAGAGCCCTTACAATAGGGTAGATGTCTAATTTTTATTTTAATGTCCGTATGGTAGATTATTTTAAATCATTAGACACGTATTTTTTATTTTCTTACAAAAACGAATACTTTCGACAATATTATTTTATATACGACAAAATAAAAAAATACGTGTCTAATATTTTTTAATTACCTAACTTATGGACTAATAAGATTTTTAATTTTCATACCCTGTCATCATCCCAATGTAGAATGCATTTTGTGTTGGCTTGGAGTTATCATGCTCACTCGGGAATCTCATGCGCGGTGGCACGTACATTGGATCGCTTGATTCCCTATAAAGGTATATATGGTTGTGTTGGGCGGTGCTAGTGCACGTGTCACGTTCATGGATGGGCACCGTAAACTGGGACTGGTCACTTGTCTCTATTTAGGGTTATATTATTTTTCGATCTCTGACTGGATTTTGGTGTTACATTGTTCTCACATTAGGCTCACCCCTATTACATTGGACTCATAACATAAATAGTGAAAAGTTGGTGTTACATTGTACAGTGGCATTAAGTGCCGTAATGTACACCTCTGCTTACCCCTTCGGGGATAAAAAGCGTGATGTTATTGTTCTCACACAATTGAACTAACAAAACTGTGTAACCAAATATTGTGTAGTAAACCTGATTGAAAATGAGTACCTAACCTATGAAATTCCTTGCTCGTTCTTCTCCATAGGAATATACAAATTGGAATGAACAAATAGCTACACTTTTAATTTTTTGTTGACGTTAAAAGCGTCTAATTGAAATAAATGATTTTGACTTTGACTTGACTTGACGTGTACCGGCAGTAGGACGCAATAAAATAAGGCAACATTTAAATTGACTTTATTCCATTTATTTACACATTCTTTTAAATATTCAAATAGATATTTAAAACAAAAAACAATAAAAAATCTAATAATAATTAATAACTACTACTAATATTTAAGCTACTAGCGTCCAGGACTCAAGAACTAACCACGTGGTTTGGATGGCCAGCCGCATCAGCAGAGTGAAGCTATAAGTAATACACCTCTACCACAATGACAGACGAACATATCTCAAGTGCCAAATCAACTTTATATTTTATCTTCCACATTTTTTGTGAGTAAATTCGATGCCAAATTCAAAATTTTCTGACTAGTATTATCATTGTTCACAGCTCGCTAGTCTGTGAATCAGCAAATCAAGCTTATTGTTGAGGATACTTATAAATAATAAGTTCGGTCTAATATTATACATAAGGAATATCTTTCAATCGAGGGGTGGTATTCCAAAACAATAATATGTTAACGCACAATACCCTGCTTGTGTAACTGAGTCCAATAATCCAAACCGTAAGTTCAAGATATTTTTTTGGAATTTTTACATACAACTGAACAACTATACTAATTCTAATTATCTTTTATTGTATTTTGTGTATGATATGATTGTATGTACATTGTATGTAACTGGAATGAATTTAAAAATTGTTAAGATACCAACTAAACAACCCGTTATATCTATTTTCAACTATAAATACCTAAATTACAATTACATAATGGCCTACTTTATATCGGTATATCCTGTTCAGGCGGGATCACTGAAACAATAAAAAAGCAAAATGAATAAACTATTAAGTAGTAACTTTTTTGTTATTGTGAATTAATCAAAGCAGGTAATTTGAATTTAATTATGCATTAAACCAAGTAAAGATGGAACTTCTAGGCCCCAGGAACGTATTGTTTTTTCAATATGGAAATTCGCGAATATACTATACTATCTACCATCGCGTATAAAGGTTTTCATACATGAAAGCCTTTTTTTATGATATAAAAAGGCCTGGCAGGCAGGCCTGCATATTTGTAATGAAAAATTACAATATGCATAGTAAAATTAAATGCAAGTAAAGTAACATTGGGTGATCAGTAATGCTACACCTTTGACGATGACTGGACCCTCTTCTCTGTTTCTTCACCACATATTTTCCCCTTATGCCTGGTTGCGGACACCCCCTAAGGTAAGATTTCCAATTTTAGTTTGACATAATCCTGCTTTTACTACACTAAATCAAGTAAACTAATTGCAGTTCTGAACCAGTCTGAAAAAGTTGTTTAAATTGACAAAAAAATACAAAATCATAGTCAACATTTCATGATCCCATGGTACGTACATAAAAACGTGGTAATTACAAATCGTAGTGCCGATCAAAATCCCAATACATCTGCTCAACATACTTATGCAAACTTTTTGATAATAGTAATTGAATCACATACCAAATGATCGTGTTTTGTAGTGGTCGTATCCCTTTTTAGACGCAAAAGCAACGAGCAACCCGGCACCAAAAGAACAAAACAGTATTATTAGCAGCGTTGTCAACGAATACTTGTTCGGATCCTCGCTATTTGTCAATGGGTTTGCGTTTCCACCTCTGAAAAAAATAAATATTCACTTTAACTTCTTCAACAATAGTACTTTTAAATCATACATACAAAAACAAGCTGTTTTAGTTGACACAGTTTGTTTTAATACGGTACTTACTCTCTTCCGACGGTTGTACCATTGCGTGCTTTACCATGGCCTGGAACTGTTGATACTGATGGCTTAGTTTTGTCATCTGTACTATTGCCCGCTGCACCATGGCCTGGAACTGTTGATACTGATGACTTAGTTTTGTCATCTGTACTATTGCCCGCTGCACCATGGCCTGGATCTGTTGATACTGATGACTTAGTTTTGTCATCTGTACTATTGCCCGCTGCATTATGGCCTGGATCTATTGGTACTAATGACTTAGTTTTGTCATCTGTACTATTGCCCGCTGCACCATGGCCTGGATCTGTTGATACTGATGACTTAGTTTTGTCATCTGTACTATTGCCCGCTGCACCATGGCCTGAATCTGTTGATACTGATGACTTAGTTTTGTCATCTGTACTATTGCCCGCTGCACCATGGCCTGAATCTGTTGATACTGATGACTTAGTTTTGTCATCTGTACTATTGCCCGCTGCACCATGTCCTGGATCTATTGGTACTAATGACTTAGTTTTGTCATCTGTACTATTGCCCGCTGCACCATGGCCTGGATCTGTTGATACTGATGACTTAGTTTTGTCATCTGTACTATTGCCCGCTGCACCATGGCCTGAATCTGTTGATACTGATGACTTAGTTTTGTCATCTGTACTATTGCCCGCTGCACCATGGCCTGGATCTGTTGATACTGATGACTTAGTTTTGTCATCTGTACTATTGCCCGCTGCACCATGGCCTGGATCTGTTGATACTGATGACTTAGTTTTGTCATCTGTACTATTGCCCGCTGCACCATGGCCTGAATCTGTTGATACTGATGACTTAGTTTTGTCATCTGTACTATTGCCCGCTGCACCATGGCCTGAATCTGTTGATACTGATGACTTAGTTTTGTCATCTGTACTATTGCCCGCTGCACCATGGCCTGAATCTGTTGATACTGCTGACTTAGTTTTGTCATCTGTAATATTGCCCGCTGCACCATGGCCTGGATCTGTTGATACTGATGACTTAGTTTTGTCATCTGTACTATTGCCCGCTGCACCATGGCCTGGATCTATTGGTACTAATGACTTAGTTTTGTCATCTGTACTATTGCCCGCTGCACCATGGCCTAAAGCTGTTGATACTGCTGACTTAGTTTTGTCATCTGTAATATTGCCCGCTGCACCATGGCCTGGATCTGTTGATACTGATGACTTAGTTTTCTTACCTATAATATTTCTGTACAACAAAAATGTAAATAAATACTTTTGTTATTTTAACAACAAATTAAAAATAAATACATAAATTACTTGAATGTTCAAAAATTTAGAAGCTCCAAATGAACTTACTTAAAGCCTTCGCAAAATTGATCCATGTTGTTTTTCCTGAAACAAATGTTTAACCATTATTGGCAGGAATTACAGCTAATTAGAACCCAAGAACAGACTTTGAATCTAACCATAACATATTCTTAGCTATGTATAAGTTGTCATCACCACCTATATTATATCAGCCACAAGACGCCTAGTTCCCCAGAAAAGCAGAATACATTTATATAATTGCAATTTTTGCCCACGGATGTCGAAAGCGGCGAACAAGGGACTACACATTTGAAAGAGACCGGGCAGCGCAGCTCTCTGACAACACATGAACCTTTCTAATCTGGCTCGTCAACTCATCTGCCAAACGTAACGAGAGTTGGCAAACCATAATTATATTTATGCAAGAAAAGAGTAGGTTTACACTCTTAACAACAGCTTTTTCCTGAGAATAAATGTATTATAAGTACCTTGTGATTTTTAGTCGTCTTACAACTGCAGCGCAGTTCATATTTACAATAACTAGTAAATGTTAATTGTAAAAAGATATTTAGGAGATTTTAATAATTTATGAATTATTTATTATTATGACACGAGGCTATAAAATCTCATAGAAAAGGGAGATGGAATGATCTAGACGACTCGTCCGCTGGGTACACTTTACAATTTAATTCATAACATTTTTTAGAAATATTTCATACTTTTTATGTATTAGGTATTTATTTTTATTTTAACCTATTATCCTTATTAATTATGGATAAAATAAAAAAACATGTGCTCAGAGTTTTTATAACGTCGGACACATTGTGTGGGTCACTTTTGTAAGATGAATAAAAGTCACGGTGTATCATAAGTACATACACTATCTAATATTATAAATGTGAAAGTTTCTTTGTTTGGATATTTGCCCGTTAATCACACTGAAACTACTGAACAGATTTTGTTTATTTAGTGTACTGGCAGGGTATGGGCTGGCTTAGATGATAGGATACTTTTTATACCGATTAAATGCTCCCAAGGGATAAACAGGAATCATATTATACGTGGACCAAATCGCGGGCAACAGCTAGTACTTTATAAACGAAGTATACTCACATAGGATCCGTTGGTGTGTAGAACGGTAGATCTAGAGAACACTGAAATAATACAAGGCTGTGAGAAAATACAAGATCACATTAAAGTACATAAGTCAACAATATTCATTCTCCTTTACGTGTTCACAAAGGCGACATGCAAATGGTGCCAGGTAATGGGTAAAGTTCCAACAGTTATCAAAAAAAAATCTAAATTATACGTTTATACTTTTTAAATTACAGTGACTTGTGCGTTATCAATGTTACACACGAAAATCCCTGTGCCAGTATTTTAACTATTGTTGTTCCAAATCTTTATTTTTCGTCGGGCACCTGGTAACATTTGGACGTCGACTTCACGGACACCTGTATGCGAATACATTATCTCTATCCAGGGTGTATGTATGTACACCCTGTTTATGACAAGTAAATATATGAAACAGAATATGCATCTTTGCACTATTTATTTTAAACAATAACGTTTATATTGTTACTCTAAATATTAATCTAATTTAAAAATAGCCAGTAATTAAATAATGGCATCATTAACAATCCTGTTATCGGAATGAGGAAATTTAATCCAGTAAACAGTAACTACGTAGGTAGTGTTGTGTATACTCGTAACATAATTTTAAAATTAGGTACTAAGGTTCGTGATAAATATTCCCGTGCACTTGACTTCAATATTTGTTTACGAGCAGTGGATGCGTTTGGTGATACATTTTTTTACTCACACCTACCTACTTTTAACACCTACTTTTCACTATTTTATGTTATGAGTCCCATGTAATAGGGGGTGAGCCTATTGCCATAACGGGCACTATTCAGACTCCGTGCAACCACTGAGAATTTTTTTTAAGCCCTGTATGTCTTTTCCCGACCCGGGAATCGAACCCGAGATCCCTTGCTCCCGAAAAACACGTAAGTGGTCGCAAGTGCGACTCCCGAAGTCGCACTTGCGACCACTCAGCCAACGAGGCAATCAGTATAGTTATAAAATTAAATATAGTAATATATCAATTTTGTTTTTACTTATATGTTTTTAATCAATCTACTGAATTCTCGGAAAGAAGACAAAAATTGTAGTACTGTCACAGACTTGACTCAATGATGAACTATTTCCGACTGGCCATCGATGTCGAATTAATACGAGGCATCTTGAGAAAAGTCTCATGAAGATAAGAAAACTCTTATATACCTAGATATACAAAAATGACGTACCTATCTATTATCACAATTACGTTAGAATTCTATTTAATTTCATTATGTTTTTAAACAAATATTTCATAGATTTAATGAAATGTACTACACTTACTTTCTTCTGCTTCAGCTGATTACTGAAAAAAAACCATTTCTTATTATTCATTATTTCATGGTCAAAATAAAATAATAGAAAATAATAAATTGTCTTATTTTCTCCAATTTTAATCGATTTGATACTCAATTTTATTAATAAATACAATTAAGTATAACTGCCTCGTTGGCCGACTGATCGCAAGCGCGACTGACGGACAAGGGGTTTCGGGTTCGATTCCCGGGTCGGGCAAAGTACTACTGTGTAATTATAAATTCTCAGTAGTAGCACGGAGTTTGGAATTGTGCCCGGTATATGGCAATAGGCTCACCCCCTATTACATGGGACTCATAACATACATAGTGAAAAAGTGGGTGTTACAACAATGTAACACCACTAGGTTTGTACCTACAGTGGCATAATGTGCACCTCTGCTTTACCCCTTCGGGGTAGGCAGAGGGGTACCTAAATTATGCCACTGTACAATGTAACACCCAATTTTAACAATTAATGTCATGAGTCCCATGTAATAAGGGCTGACCCTATTACCATATACCGGGCACAATTCAGACTTCGTGCTGTTACTGAGAATTTTTAAAAAACCCAATGATACTTTGCCGGACCCGGGAATCGAACCCGAGACCGCTTGCACGGCAGTCGCACTTGCAACCACTCGGCCAACGAGACTGTCAATTGAGTATAATATTTGTGAAACTACCGGTACAATGTAGATACCAACTTAACTAAATGTTTTCAAGGTATCATCAAGTAAAAATATTAAAAATTAATTATTTACATGGTACATGCGCAGATCATGTCAGCTGTCTCGTATCTGCAAAAAATAATTATTATAATGTAATAATACACAATGATAACATTCAATATAATTAAAGTGTTTAAACTAAAAGATTGTGTTGAAGCTTTTTTATAGCTGTTTATTTCTCGTAAAATACAGTTTTATACAAATGTTTACTTAAATAGAAAATATTTTATAGTTATGGAGTTGCTATTCGCTTATACACTCATATAGATAGAAATTAGTAAAACTTGCGGGATGTTATCGAAAGCTGTACTTATAAATACAAAAGAGCATATGAATGGGAATAGTTAATCACTATACCTCTACAACTTGTTTTCGCAACCTGGAAAGTATCAATACCTATGACTTTTTCCAAGTTATATGAACTTTTTAAGATTATTTAGGTATAGAAATCTGACGAACTGTGAAGTAAAACATCGTAAGGAAACCTGGGTTTATAATTTCTAATTATAAGTTTGAAATTGCCAACCCGTATTGAGCAAGCGTGGTGATTAATGCTCAAACCTCCTGCGTGTGAGAAAGGGGCTTTGCTCAGCAGCATTAATAGGCTGTTGATGTGATAATGTGAATAAAACAAAAAACTTACATTTTAGTCCAATCCTCATCCTCGACAACCACAATCGCAACAACGTAGTTTACTGCCTGTAATTAAAAAAAAATATGATGATCATAAACTTATCTGTGTAGAGGGTAGTTATCTAGGCAGAAAACCAGTGATCCTAAAATCCTTGACGCCGGATGTCTCTTTAAACACTTTGTCTTTCTATATATTGTGTTCGATCCACCCAAAAACATGTAAAAAAAAAATGAAAACGTCCTACCACCATACTACAAACTAATTGCACTTAGTTTAATAAAATAAAACGAAAAAAATAACTTACCAAAAGGGATACAAATAATATAAATTTGAAATCCGGCATTCTGGTGACACGAACGACCTCGCGGGTCGACGATGTATTACTAAATAAAACCCTAACGGTCACACCGTGGTGTGTGCAATGTTGGCACTTTGTGGACTAAAATACCTTTTATACAAGCCACAATATTTTCCTGAACTGATAAAATGTATTGTGTGCTTTTTATCGTTTTTAGGGAATTACAGAATACGTTGGTCTATTAGTTAATAGGACGACTTCCAAGCTAGGGACCATGTGGAATATGTAGAAAGTATAGACTCTAGCTAGAGTATATACGTTAAGATTGACTAGCTTTGTTCAGTTAATGTCGCACTCAAGTGCACTAAACCTGCGATTGCACGCGCGAAAACACGTGCGGCATCCACAAGTTTTTTGACAATATAACTGATTGCTACTAGCATATCAAATCCAGTCTTTCAACAGTTCACACTGTGGGCGGTTTCCGACTGATAATGGTGATTAATAAGAAAAATAATTTGAAAAGTATTTTTATTTATACCACGACGGTGGCAAAAAAGCATACAGCGCACCTGATGGTAAGCGGTTACCGTGCCTACACTACCGTGCCTATGTACGCCTACACTTGGGGCATTACATGCGTCTTGCCGACCCTTAAGAAACCTACTACTGATGAGTGTACGGGGAGTCTGCTGATGAGTGATGCTCAGTATCATAACTTCGTTCCTGGTATTCTCCAAAGATGTAGGTAGAAATGCAAATATCACAAGTGTGAGAGAGTCGTGCTTCGGCATGAATGATACTTCGACCAGAATAATACCACGGCCTCACCAAAACCAGCCTGAAGTTTTCCTGAAACAACTGTCGTTGTATGCCTTAGGGCACCGGGAGCCCAATTCCCTGACCGAATCCCTGAATTCCCAATAATCCTCAAACGTCCATTTACTCACCATCAAGATCAGGGTATGCGCATGCTCGGTTACAGGCTTATTGCAAAAAAAAATATTATGCAGTTTATTGCATTTTGTTTAGGAAACAAAAGTGTTTTCTTGTTTCAGAAGTCCATAGCATGGCAATAGTTTTTCAGGTCTTCTCATACAGGTTATTTACCTTATATATTTTTTGGTTATATGAATGGGTGGTATTAATATTATTTTACTAGCTTCTGCCCGCGACTTCGTACGCGCAATTCCGATATTACTATTTCCCGGTCCCGTTCTTGATTTTCGGTAAAAAGTAAAAAAAAAAATATTAAGTAAAATGTATCCTATGTCCGTCTCCTGGTTTTAAGCTACGTGCCTACCAATTTGCATCCAAATCGATTGAGCCATTCTTGAGTTATAACTAACACGACTTTCTTTTATATATAGAGGTATATAGAAGATTAGCTCTCTATTCATATTTCTTGAACTGAACCAGTAACAAACACATCCACACACACACACACACACACACACACACACACACACATACATCCTCACAAACTTTCGCATTTATAATATTAGTAGGATTTAACGTTTTGGTAGGTAAAAAGCCAAGAAAGTTTTTCTAATAGTTTGTACGCTTAGTGCAATATCATTTTTTTTAAATAAACCCAGTTTTCTATTGACTAAATTCGAGATCGTGAGGAAAGCTGTATCGGCCTCCAACACAAATACAACGTGACAATGTGACCACGACCGCTCTGCCAAGAGCGAAATGACAGAGAAGAAGAAGAAGATTGACCAAATTAGTAACTCAAATAAAAATTTGATACTAATTTAATACTTTTTTTAAAACGAATGATATTTCTGAAAATATTAATCTTAATAAATTGTTATTAATGTATTGACAACAAATTAAAACTAAAATCACTTAAATCGAACCATTATTTATTAATGTTTTTGTTGTTAGATCGGAAGTTTTTCACCAAAATCGAAAATGTTGAATATCTCAGAAACTAGCCCTTTCGGACCAGAGATCTCGGACCTAATTTTGTTGGAAATTAGTTGTATTATCTCCTCCCGAGAGGAATACGTCAAGTTACAAGTCACCCTGTAGGTACCATAGCATAAGTCAAAGTCAAAGTCAAAATCATTTATTTCAATTAGACCAGATAGGCACTTTTGAACGTCAAAAATAAAATTAAAAGTGAAGCTATTTGCTCATTCCAAGGTGTAGATTCCCATGGAGAAGAACGAGCAAGAAACTTCATAGGTTACTCTTTTTCAATCAGGTTCACAATACAATTCTCTAGTTACATAGTTTGCTGTTTGGATTGTGCGAGAACAATGTAACACTAAAATCTAGTCAAAGTGATCGAAAAAGAAAAAGAAAATAACCTAAAAGAATAGTTACCTTAATATAGTCTGGATATACTTAGTATAGTAGTCTGGGTATAGGTATCTACTCAAATGTTATTATATCGAATAAATTATGAGTTTCTTACTAGCTTCTACCAGCAAGATCGGCTACGTCCCGTGGGACAATAATTAGGCCTATGTTTTCAGACCATAATCTTCACGTTGGCCGAGTGGTCGCAAGTGCGACTGCCAGGTGTCTCGGATTCGATTCCCGGGTCGGGAAAAGCAATCCTTTCAACTATTTTGACGTGAAGGAATAATTAATTAACAAATAAAAAACATACAAAATTTTGCTTACTACATGGATTTTTTTCCAAAAGTCATTTATTGATTTACATATTCACATTTCAATCTTTTTCAATGCAGTATACAACATTAACGACGTTTTGTTGACTCGCGACATTCAATTATTCGCTAAACTAAACTACGGCTCGTTTTGAGTAAGTGCATAGAAAATGACATTTATTTAATTCCATCGAACAGGACTTGTAATTTTTATTTAGGTAAAAATAATTATTAACATGTTGATTTAAAAATCAATCAATTCAATCATACTTAAACTTATAATTGGAAATTTTCGTATGTTTTTTTTTGTGTGGCTAAAGGGATGGAGATGAAGTATTTTTTTTTTTATGGCATAAGCCGGTAAACGAGCATACGGATCACCTGATGGTAAGCAATCGGCGTCGCCCATGGACAGCTGGAACACCAGAGGCGTTACAAGTGCGTCACCGGCTTTTTGGGGATTAGGAGTTTCAGGTTCGTTGGGGATTCAGGGATTGGGGAGATTGAGGAAGGGGAAGGTAATTGGGCCTCCGGTAACCTCACTCACACGACGAAACACAACGCAAGCGTTGCTTCACGTCGGTTTTCTGTGAGGCCGTGGTATCACTCCGGTCGAGCCGGCCCATTCGTGCCGAAGCATGGCTCTCCCACACTTAAAAGATGGGGTATTGAAGTTGGGGTAGATTATGGTCTGGAATCACACATCTAGGATACTTTTACCCCACAAGAACGTAGTCGAAGTACTATATACTAAGTATTTTTTATACAAAATACAATAATTATAATTACTTGAAACTAATTCATCAGCCATCCCATGTTCTCACAAAATCTAACATATTCACGACATATACGTACATCCTTCCATCTCGCTGCGAACAAATCACGCTCTGGTGCGGATGCCAGGAGAGCATTGATCATCGTTAATACTCGAACAACCGGAGAATTTGCATTCGCGATTGTTCGCGTTACCGGGGCAGCCAGTAAGGGGTGACAGGTTGTAAGTGACTGAATAGATTTATATTGAAATATTCTACCTGTACTGATCGGACTGCCTCATTGGCCGAGTGGTCACAGGTGCGACTGCCGGACAAGGGGTCGTGGATTCGATGGTACATTGTATAGTGGCATTAAACTGTCAAACACCGCGAGGACACCGGTGACCGAAACCTGTTGTTCTTTAATTGTGTCTATAATGACGGTACTCAACGAGTTAAGTGCCGTAATGTGCACCTTTGCCTACCTCTTCGGGGAAGTAAGGCGTGATGTTATGTTATGTTACTGATCGGTACCGACCCATACGGATTTGTTTTCCCGTACAGACCTGTTTCTTTATGTGAGCACCCTGAAACCCCTTACAAGATATCCATACAAGCGCACCCCATACGAACGAATGTATAGAAAATCTTACTATGAGATGTGATGTGTACATGACATTGTTCATATAAAAAGATGATTACATCAGGAGAATAACATTCAAGTACAGTACGTTAAACAGGGAAAACGTTAAATATGCGACACAGTATTACCTACATATATATTCGTTTCAGTTACAGGCTTCTAAATATAAACATGATATAATAAATTGGTAGCTGTTGATAAATTCGTAAGGAAAATCCTTGACTGTGGTCGTTTTTATAATACGTACTTAGCACTTAAACAGTACCTTATTAAATAGAGTTACAATAGTTATATTTTTACTATTAACTAACAGGCGGGAGCAGTCATTCGATGATTTTTCCCCCCTTAAAAAAAAATAAAAATAATAGTAATAACTAACTAATTAGTTTTGGCCGTTTTGCTTGTTTAGCTTTATACACGTGTATATAGGTACTTTGTTTTATTGTAAACTGTCCTTTAAATGCGAACATTTCTAAGATATCCGTTTGAAATTCATGGGGTAAGATTTAATCCTTACTGCAAAGGATGGTATTGATTTATTTTATATACAGTTTATGTGTAGCCAAATTATATACACCTATAAATCTTTTGTTACCTCCTTTATATACATATATACATTTAACTGCCATACTGGACCATTTTTGGCTCGATTTTTTGGAGGGGGGAAAATCATCCAATGACTTCTCCCGCCTGGGTGAAGCAAGAGGGACTGTCAGACTCTTATTGACTAAAAATCACCCCGTGCCTCGAACCGGAGCCCCGGCAATCCGTTAAGCCCTCCGCGGCAAATTTCTGGCTCCCTGCTGCTATAAATTATTAATTAAATAAATAAAATTTTGTCATAATTCAAAAGTGCAAAATATTTACTATTTTTTAACACGTTAAACGCCATGGGGGTCACCTGTGACCGACGACGTTAGCGGAGGATTTACCTTCAACAGTTTTTTATTGGCAGTCAAAGGCTTAAGTAAATAAAATTGATCTCATAAAGTTAGACGCCTGCACTAGGACAATCCTGTATCGCAGGCGAAAGGACCTCTATACATAATTCTTATAGGAGGACATCTTATTTCTATAAACACAAATATACACTTATCATTATGCATCAGTACACAATATCATTATTTTAATATTCATAAATACATACAAAATGAAACCTCATACTCTACATTCTCATAAGAGATAAGCAAAGGTGCATATTTAATTATTTGTTTTACATAAAATATACCTCTACGTACATAACAATAATTCCCTGAAGAGATAATCAAAAAATTGCAAAAAAACAACAAAAAATTAAAAAGGTCAAAAACAATAAAAAATTTGCTAGTCTAGTTTTAACAACTAGACTAGCAAAACAGGATAAACTAGGTATACTGTACAGTATTAATAGATTCGGTTAAAAACCAAAACGATAACTAACTAACGATAAGGGAAGGAAATTTTAATAATACCTGATTAAAGCAAAAATACTTGAAAGATCGTATTATTATTAATTACATTTGATTGTCTCACTTCTCTTATTTCTCTTATTTTATTAGATTATTTTTGAAAAATGATTATTGATTATTTAATTAATTAATTGATTTTTATTATTATTGTTTTGATTATTTAGTATTATTATTTTAAACTTGACCATGTACAATTGATTATTTCCGATATTTGATTGTTTTGTCTGACTGTGTATTATTTGACGTGTGCCATATTTTTGACATTTTGTATTGTTTTTAATTTAATTTTAACTTTTAATTTGTTTTGCCAGTTTTATGTATATTTTTATGATTTTTTTGCATGTTGTGGCCTCCTATAATTGAGGAAGCACATAGATATTAATTTTTGTAATGCTACTCGTGTGTGCTAAGTGTATTCCTTGTTGGAGACCCTAATTCAATAAATAAATAAATAAATTATTGTTATTTGTTAAGGAGGACCACACCACAAACCCACAAGCAGCGAAGTGTTAGAATATAACAATTGTTATATTCTTTACAAATGTGGAAAGGGTTGTATGTACCTCTTCTTGTTCAAATGTCTACAAGTGACCACTACTAACCAAAAGCTTCTCTCTTTCACACGGAGAAGGTTTAAGCATTAATCACAACACTTGCTCAATGCGTATTAGAGATTTCAAAGTTATAATTAGAAATTATAAGCATAGGTTTCCTCACGACTGCCTCGTTGGCCGAGTGGTCGCATGTGCGACTGCCGGGCAAGGGGTCGCGGGTTCGATGCCCGGGTCGGGCAAATATTACTGGGTTTTTACAAAATCTCAGTCAGTAGCACGGAGTCTGGAAATGTGCCCGGTATATGGCAATAGGCTCACCCCCTATTACATGGGACTCATAACATAAATAGTGAAAAGTGGGTGCTACTTCTGTGTGCACCTTTGCCTACCCTTTCGGGGATAAAAGGCGTGATGTTATGTTATGTTGTTTATGTTTACTCACGATGGTTTACCTTCATTTGACGGTGGTGTCTAAATAATCTTAGAAAGTACATATAACTCTGAAAAGGTCACTTTGATTCTTATCGTTAGTAGGTTTCAAGCCCGCATCCTCGTGCATGAGAAGAGGTCTTAAACCTTCTCGACACACTACGACATACATATTTACATAGCTCGTTATAAACCGAAAACTGTTCTATTATATTTCAATGGTTGATGATACATCTATTCAGATAAATATTTGAGTGTTTGTTGGTAAAATTAAAATAACAGCTTTTTACTTCATGCTTATGAATATACGTACGATACCCATACTAAAATACTTTTTTCACAATTTCTGTCTATCTGTTTGTACTGGCTAATCTCTGGAATAGCTGGACCGTTTTTAACAGGACGTTTACTAGCAGGTAGCTGATGTACTAAGGAGTAACATATGCTACTTTTATTTTGGAAAAATTAAACAAAAAACAGTTATTTCCTAAAATTCATATTTCAGCTAGTTAATGTATAAATATACCTCTATAATACATAAAATATCTTGCTTCTTCGAACTAAGTTAAGCCGATGGTGATTTAATACTAGTGTATTATTTAACGTAATATTTATTCTTAGTTATAACTCTTACTAGTAGCTACATCATCTTCACAATTTATGTTCATACTGTACCTCAATATTTAAATTCGTGAAATTATGCTTTGTTCGCCATGAAGTCAACTATAAATATAAAAATAACCACATAAGTTTCCTTGAATATATTTTATGTGAATAATAATATTATAGGATTATCCCAGAATTCGCATTGTAATACTTAATTATACATTTTAGAACACAAGCATTACTGAAAAATTTATTCACAAACATATAAATAAATAAGTCTCATTAATTTAATAATTAAACAGAAAATAAATTATGATTTCATATTGAAAGGATGATGAAATTTTCATATTAGAAAACAACAATAAATATTTGATTCTTTATTCTACTGCTTTAATTTTCATAACATCAACATCACCTTTTATATAGGCAGATGTGCACATTACAGCACTTAACGCCCCTATAGAATGCAACACCCACGTTTCACTATTTATGTTATGAGTCCCATTTATTAGGGGGTGAGCCTATTGCCAAATACCAGGCACATTTCCAGACTCCGTGCTACTACTGAGATTTTTAAAAACCCAATAACATTACCCGACCCGGGAATCGAACCCGAGACCCCAAGTCCTTTATTTTATAATTCTCAATAAATTTGTTTAAACCACAAATTGTTGTTTTGGGTCTGGGTGTCATTGTGTATGTGAACTTGTATGTTTGTAAACGCACCCACGATACAGGAGATAATCCTAGTGTGGGGACAAAAAAAAATTCGTTAAAAGAAGATTCCTCTTATTTTATCATTTACAATATCTGGGGTAGGCCTCATTTTTCGTCCTCCCCAGGCAAGGCTATCCTAAAGTCTCTCTTCTCTTAATTCAGTTTTCAGTTTAAACTTCTTAGTAAAAGAATTTGAATCAAAATTATTGACAGGTCTCATCTCAGTGAGGTTGACTTTGATAACGTTAATGATTGCCTCATCCGTCGAGTGGTTTTGAGACCAACTGTTGAGTCAGGGTTGAACTTTGCTCCGACATATTGGACTGGAATTTTCTATTTTTAACTTTTATTATTTACATACATTAAATAAAATTAAAATTAAATATTACTAAATTAAATATATACAACTAAAGATTAAAATTAATTATAGAAAAAACAAAAACAACTATTTACATAAACTATTTATAAGGCATCGAAAAACTCGTCCGCATCGACGTCAGTGGGGAAAGTACCCAGAAGGCTGGCAGCATTGCCACGTTGTATGGCAATGCTTAACCTCTGACCGAGAAAAAGACCAGCCCTCTGGTCACGAGATGTGTCGACCAGGCGTTTCGAAATGTTTTTGAACAATTTAAGCGCACTCGGACCCCACGGACCTAACGTCTCAACCCCAAACGGCTCAAAGATATAACTACCAGCAAGGTTGTTATACTTGTGCCGCTTGAGGTTTTCTGCAGAGGCAGCAGCCGAACCAGCACAACTCGCCGTTACTGGAAGATGAGAAGGTGCAAGGGTGTCGACACAGGTTGCGTCCCACACCAAAGACTTTCCCAGCTTCCAGGGCATAATGGACATACCGTCGGGTCTCTTACCATCGTCGCGTGCCAAACCCTTTGGTTCCAGAACAGCTGGTACACCGGCGATGACAAGAGCTCGACGGATGATGTCGTTAATGCTGGCGTGTCGGGCTATCCGGCCCGCGCTTCTGCTACACGATAGGCCGTGGTGGCCGAGGTGGTCGACCATCTCACCGCATTGACAGCGATGCGGAGAAACACAGGGTGCACCTACACGCAAGCAAGCAGCAAGCCGAAAAGTTGAGTCATTCAACATCGTGCCAATATTGAATGACGGAAGTGCCTGAAGCCAGAGACCTGATTCCCACTCACCCACAGCCAATAGGCGAGCTAACTCCGCAGGATTGGTGCTGGTATTAATTAGATTATTATGCACCAACCTGCAAAGCGGCTCGTCCCATTGTCTCTGGGAGGAAGGGTTGTCAGGCAAGGCTGTATTGGGACATGTTTCTGTCCAGGCGTTCGTCGCGTCGGTCAGACACGGCACATCGGGTTCAACGTCAACACCGGCTAAAATATTTTTTGTTAAAGTACTAGTGCTGTGGACAGAAGAGATGAACGCCGGTAAACTAACACTGGAAATTTTGCGGACGCCTAGACCACCAAAACGAATTGGTAGTGTGGCTTGAAGCCAAACACGATCGTCCATAGAAGCATTCAAAAGTGAAGTTAAGGTGTCACGGATAATTTGATCAATTTGGTCCAGAATATGCGGATGCTTCCACAGAGGGGAAGCAGCAGAAAATACATAAATTTTGGGCCGAAACAACAATAGCGAATTAAAGTAAAGGCACAATGTAGATTAATTTTGGAAAGTCTATCGGAAATGTCACAGAAATTTTTAATTTTCTCGTTTATGAAATCAGAGAAACTGTTTTCGAAAATTGGGGAACCCAGGAGAAGAAGAGAGTTTTTATCAACAATTTTTAAATTCGGCGCTACGGTAGAAAAAGTGTTTAAAATTCGTTGTCTGTCAAAAATTTTGTCCGGAAGGTAAATTTCGCATTTAGAAATATTTAATTCTAATCCGATGGATTTAAATTTAGAGATCAGAAGCTGTAAGTCATGGAAAACAGTATCTGCGTCACCTCCTAAGGTTCCATCGTCCAAATACCAAACATTAAATTTAGATTTAAGTTGCCGAATAATAGGGTGAATGGCCAGACTGAAAATGACTGGACCAAGAGGATCACCTTGTTGGCAGCCTACCGCAGAATCCAAAACTTTGTCTTTATATAATTATTTATGACTTTTATTTATTTTGGAAATTGTGGGGGATTCAGGGATTGAGGAGAATGGGGCGGGGGGTAATTGGGCTTTCGGTAACCTCACTGAAACGACTAAACACAACGCGAGCGTTTTTTCCACGTCGGTCTTCTGGGAGGACGTGGTATCGCTCCGGCCAATAATTACCATAAATACTTATAATTACCATAGTCTGTCAATGTCAGAGTTGTAATTATACAAGATTCATAGCAATAAGTTCACAGGACGATCTTTTATTAGTGTTCAGAGAACTCATACAAAAAAGTTAATGTTGCCCAGTGCCTAATTTTCCTTGCCTGGCTGGTTCACACCTTCGAGGAATATAAATTATGATCATGAGTTGGCTGGGCCCTAAATTAACATGAGTAGAGAAGTAGCAGTAAAATGAAAGATGAAAAAATACACAACACAAGTAGATACAATTATTAGTTTATCTTTCATTGTTAAATAAAATCACTGCTTGCCTTTTGCACCTACCATTTACTCTTCTCTGCATCACCAAAGGTCAGACTGGTAGAAAATGCCTGCGGCATTAAGTCCACCTTTTTGTACATTTTGTGCATGAAGCATATTAAATAAATAGATAAAATTATTGTAGTTTCGGAATAATTCATTAACCTAAAATTCTATTTTGTTCCTAGCCTGGGTTGCGAGTGAGACTAAACATAGGTACCTATATATTTATACTGTGCCTATACCGAGGCATAGGGCAGAAGTTCGATTGGGATGGTTTTTAGTCAGACAGAGTCTGATATTACCTCCCACAGTCCCATTCCATCCAGAGCAGAATTGTTTGATGATAATAAAACAAGTCTCGTTGTGTTTTCAAAATAGACACGATTGATAAAAATAACACACTCAATTTGTAGCTCAGATCAGAAGAAATGTATCGTTTTAGCTAATCTAAATGAACAGTGTTAGCCTCGAGCATTAGCATGTGACGTAGGGACGTTATCGATCCAATTAAAACTTAAATTATCTTCAGGAAACCGATATTACTCGTGTGGGATTGATATGCATCGAAATATAATTGTGAGTCGTTAGGTTGTTATTGATTACGATGTAACTAGCAACTGTAGCGCGGTTTCACTCGCCACACAGCTCCTATTAATTGTAGCATGATCCTTTGCCTACGATCTTCCTCGATAAAAAGATTAATCCAACTCAATAATTTTTAAATTTGATCATTTAGCTTTTGAAATTAAAACGTTGCACCGAAGAAACAAACAAACAATCAAACAAACTCTTGAGCTAAATAATATTAGTATAGATTACAACAAATTTAACTGCAGTAGAGTTATTATTTTATGTTATTGACATTGTACAAGCGAACGGGGCAAGTGGAAAAGTAGTCGCCGCCACAAACAACAGTATACCTACTTATAGTAATCGTAACTATAACCGATACATTGCACTATTTAAAGTAACTAGTACTACGACAAGTCTACATAATTATTTACATCTCAAGTACTCTACATCAAGATGGCACGTACAGTAAGGTTGACTGCGTTTGCCGTAGTACTTTTGACGCAGATGTTTTATTTCTGCGAATGCTATTTAAGGGAAGGTGACCAGGGTGTTTGCTTGGAACGCTTGAGAACCTACGATTGGTAAGCTCTTTATTTTATTAATAACTAGCTGATGCCCGCGGCATTGCTTGCGTGGATTAAGGACTACCTACAAACTTCGACCCCTATTTCACTTCATATTAAGTAAAATTTCCAGAACGTTTTGTTCATTTTTGGCTATTTTCTGCGCAACTTTGCCGCGTAGAATTTCATTATTTGACTTAATTTTTTTAGCCTACACATATGTTATATACATGGTGAGATAAACAGATTTCTTTTATTTCAAAAATGAATTCTATTACTGTTTTAGAATTTATAAAATATATTATTTGTACAGACGCGATATTTTTACTCGTATTTTAATCGTGACAAATAGAGAATATCTTGTCTGTAGACTAATGTGAAAATGTTAACACTTATTTATTTATTAAAACATAATGAAAGTTACTATACAATACCAATTATAGATATGACCAAAATAATAATAAAAAGTGAGATTAAGTATTTACAAAAAAATGTTAAAAAGATTCCATTCAGAGAACAAATGCTTCTCTCATTTTTTTATAGTTTCGATTTATTTACCGACATAGCATACATACAGAGCATGCATGAAAAGATTGATGACTGTTGATGAATCGAAAGTGGTATGTCGGAATCGTAGCAATTGGCGATCCATAGTCTCTGCCTGGAGGCGAAGGTGCTCGGCACGTCGCCGGGGCGCGACTCTGCTGCCGCACCAGATTATGCACATTTGGGGGGAAGAGCTCCAGTGCGAACTTATGGCGGAATGGCAGCAACGACTGTCGCAACCAAGGGCTGGGCTCGCTGCCATTGCAGCGGTAAGTCCCCTCTTTGAGGAGTGATTTGAGAGACGCTACGACGTCCTCACCTACCGCCTGACGCAGGTCCTCACCGGACATGGGAGCTTCGGGAGGTACCTGTGTCTGATAAGGCGGGAGGAAACTTCCGGGTGTCATCACTGCGAGGACCGCCCTGAGGACACGGTGGAACACACAGTAGGGGAATGCCCTGCGTGGGCTAAGCACCGCCGTACCCTCACGAATGCGATCAGCAACGGCGACCTCTCGCGTCCGGCCCTAGTCCGCGTCATGATGTTGAGCGAGGGGAACTGGGATGCCGTCTCCTCCTTTTGCGAAGCAGTCATGCTAGCTAAGGAGGAGGCGGGGCGCATGGGCAGCGCTAGCCGTCGCGAAGGACACTCCGGGTGTCGGGGATCGCGAAACGATCTCCGGCCACCGTAAGCACAGGCCTGCA
The DNA here is from genome assembly GCA_038387885.1 of Spodoptera picta. Taxonomy (NCBI): domain Eukaryota; kingdom Metazoa; phylum Arthropoda; class Insecta; order Lepidoptera; family Noctuidae; genus Spodoptera; species Spodoptera picta. The sequence continues at coordinate 788,602 of JAZHFQ010000082.1, forward strand.
GACGGCGAGCTCCGAACTCCGGCTCGAAGTGCAGGATTAGGAATGGGGTGGTTATAGTCAGTAAGAGTCTGACACTGCCACCTCACTCAGACGGGAGCAGTCATTCGATGATTTTCCCCCCTTAAAAAAAAGTCCTACTATACGTATTTATAACTGACTGCCTCGTTGGCCGAGTGGTCGCAAGTGCGACTGCCGGGCAAGGGGTCTCGGGTTCGAATCCCGGGTCGGGCAAAGTATTACTGGGTTTTTAAAAAATTCTCAGTAGTAGCACGGAGTCTGGAAATGTGCCCGGTATATGGCAATAGGCTCACCCCCTATTACATGGGACTCGTAACATAAATAGTGAAAAGTGGGTGTTACATTGTACAGTGGCATTAAGTGCCGTAATGTGCACCTTTGCCTACCCCTTCGGGGATAAAAAGGCGTGATGTTATGTTATGTTATACGTATTTATAGGTATATCACTTGTTTCACTCGTTTCACTTGTTTCACTATTGGATGACGTTCCCCCGTTAAAAAAAAGTCTCTGCCTACCCCCATGTTATGTATGTATGTATGTTATGTGTTGTGTATCTATTTGACTACTAAATAACCAAAAACAAAAAAATATTAATATTCTTACACTAATTGTGTGGTTCTTTAATAATTGTTCTAGAACTGGGTGTAACAAGCAGAGCAATAGTTGAGTCTGTAAACGCATGCACGATGATAGGAGAAAATCATTGTGTGAGGCAACTATGAAAAATGATAAAGTAACTTAGAACAAATATTACAGTATAAAACAAACTCGTTACCGCCGTCTTTATATCTCTATGCTTAGATGTTTAAACTAAGCAACAGATTGTGATTAGTTTTATATTTATAAATAGAGTGATTGAAGAACAAGGTTTACTTGTTATTCCAAATTTAATATGTGTAAAGCTGCAGGCGAAAGCTTGTTCTTAATATTCCTTGAATTACTTCCATTTAACCGATTAATGAGCCTTAATATTCTTCTCAATTTTTTCAGTAATGATTGATATTGATAACGATCCTTGAACTTCGTAGAATGTGCACGGATGTGGCCGGCGAAGTCGAACTTTGTTATAAATACATAATGCGGTCACAGATAACATACTAACACTGGCCATTGTCATTGCGATTAAATTGTAAGGTCAAATAAACATATTATTTAAAAAAAGCGTTGCCTCAAACTATGATTTGCTCTTCTATCATGGACGCGTTTACTAACAGCTCACTACATTCTGTTTATTTGCGATCTATAGGTACTACAAATATACCCTTTTTTAAGAGGGGAAAGTCATCCTTTGACTTCTCCCGCCTTGGGTGAGGCGAGAGAGTTTCAGACTCTTACTGACTAAAAACCACCCCGTTCCTACACCCTCTTACAGCCGGAGCCCCGTCAACCAGATAGGTTGTCCGCAGCTCCGGCCTTAAATGTAGGTAGGTACTGTAAAACTGAAATGTGTCCAGGGAATTGGAATTGTACGTATATTAATATCATGTCAAAGTCAAAGTCAGAATCATTTATTTCAATTAGACCAGGATGGCACTTTTGAACGTCAAACAACAAAAATTTATAAGTGAAGCTAATTGAAGCTAGCGAAGTGAAGCTAGTTGATGTTAGATATTATATAAAATGAAATACCTATATGTACAATTAAATGATACTTTTTCTTTATTAGGTCCAATCCTTCCTATTCTTCGATCACAGTCGAAAAGGTACGTATCTATCTATCAAATATTTATTTTTATAGTAAATAATAATAATAATAATAAAAGCCCGCAGGGCACCTTGAGGCGAGGTGACGGGCATTAGCGATCCCGCGGGCTACCATCATCCCGAGTGCTCCAGGGAGAAGTCACCGTTCCTTCTTCTCCGGCTTGCCTTAATTGGCTGGCTGGAGTGAACGATGACAAGGAACAGGTCTCCCACCTCTGGCTTGCCTTCATTGGCTGTCCAGAGTGGAGTCGCTAGAGCAGTGATCCTGCTCGGAGGGTAAGAAACTATTCGTAAGTCGCGAGTGGGCCAGGGATGCAGGAGGCTTCGGCTGGAGCAGATGATCTGAGTAGAAAGCGGTGGTAGTTTCTTAACCCTTCAGCCACTCACATTCTCGTTGCCCCTATGTTGCTATATCTAGCAACCAGTCCCGGGGCCCAGTTGGTGAGTTGGCGAGTCTCCGCCTGCCATTTTTACGTGTAAAAATTACATTGTTTCGGCAGGTGCCATAGTCATCCATAGTTCCCAATTTACAAATCCACAGCAACCCATCCATAGCCCTACCTTTTTTTTTCCATTATTCACAATAGTCCTACACTAACCGGGGACTGTCCTTGGGTGCATTTCCATAGTGCATACAGGGATAGTCGCCGGTTTATGTCTCCATTACATTTAGATTAAAGTTGTCTAAAGGGCCTCTGCGCAGTTGGCTTCGGCCCCTCGTACGCCTCCCAAATGACCGGGACCCTGTGGTCCCGTGAATGGTAAAGACATACATAATAATAATAATAAAGTTTATTTAGCAAAAAGTTACAGAAATGTACATAAGTAGACATAACAAGTGAGTGGACTAATTCTAGGCATTCCAGTTTGTTGCAAAGATTTCTGTACAGAATTATAGTAACCCTGCCTCTTAAACTAGGATATCCTGTATTTTTATTATAAGAGACAGTGTCTAGCTTATAAATTTACCAATTTTTTACAACAGTGGACAATGTCGATCTGCCGTTTAAACTTGACAGCAGTAATAGTTGTGAGTGTACGAGTAGAATGTGGAGTGGATGTGTAGTGGTGTGATGTGGTATGTGTTTGTTAATACAGGGGTGAGTGTGTGTGGATGTATGTGTGAATATGTTTGTAGTGTACGGTTCTACATTTTAGGCGATGTAAGTAAGTAAAGACTCCGTGTATGAGTAGTCCTTCTGTAGTAGCCACTCTGTTATTGTTTGTTTTAATGTGTGTGAGTTTAAATCTATAATTTTTAAATTTTGTGAACTTTTTTGTAAATGTGCCCACTTACGGTATAAAACTGGCGTTTAGCGAAAGAAGTTTTGTGCTGAATACCCGGGATAACACATGTTCGCTGGTTTGGGTCGGACTTAGGAAGACTGGTATGTTTTTTAAGAATCGCTTTAACCACAAAGAGTTGGCGAACCGAAAGGACTCTGCAATCAGAGTAGAGTTCAATAGTTGGATATCTATATGGTTTTTTCATCATGACTTTTAAAATGGCTCTCTGTGCTCTCTCAACTTTCAGAATGATAGCCTTTGCCGCACCACCCCAAACAGAGATACAATAACCAATTACCGATTGACACAGAGCGTAGTACACGAGTTTCAGAGTATCAGCGTTAGCCGACTGTCTGAGAGACCCGAAGGCAATACATGTATCAGGCGCATCGTTCTGGAAGTGAGGGATCAATTTGTTTGTCCCATCTCAAACCGCTGTCTATCTGCACCCCCAAATACCTCACATTGTCAGTTCTAGTGCCGGCCATGTACATATAGGTCTTAAGGTGTTTGAGCATGTGTGACCAGTTAGATGACTGACATGCGTTTTGCATGTATTTGTTATTTGTTTTATTGTTTTCCACAATTTTTTCGGGTTCTTACTAGCTTTTTCTAGTTCGCTCTGCTCATACGAAACTTTTAATTTTTTAAGTAAATCATTGCAAAAATTTCGGTACCGAACGTAGGTAGTTTTCAGAATCAGGTTGTCTGGTGTCTTTTTTAAATTCATGTGCATTTTGTCTCGATTTTGTATACATTTTAGCAAACCAGGTGTCATCCATGGTTTAATAATCCTTTTTTTTTTCTTGGAATTTTTATTAACTGCGAATGTTTTGATATGGCTGATTTTATTATATTTATGAATTCATTCATGCATGCATTAGCGTCATCTAATTGGTATATACTTGCAAAATCCACCCCACTTAACTCCGACTTAACAGCTTCGTGATTTACACGACTACTGTAGTAACAGGTTTTTCGTTGCGGGTTGGCTTTTGCAATATTAAGTAGAACGGGTTTATGATCTGTTATGAACGAATCCAACACAATTGTAGTTGATGAAAGGTTAGATTTTAGCATAAAATAAACAATGTTCTAGCCTAGTGGAAAAAAGATGGGTTGGCATGAGGCCATGAGAAGCATTTAGAGTTAAGTAGTCAAAACAACGGACATCCCTGTTTTCTGGTCCAATATCAATATTTAAGTCACCTACAATGGCGATATTAGGGCATGAAGATAGGCCGTCATAGACATTATTTAGGCTAGTTATGAAGTTGTCGAAACTGTCCTTTGAATTTAGTGATGGAGAGCGGTACACAGCGACCACGGCAAGGTTTTTGTCTATTTGACATACGAGGCAATTTCCACCCTTAAATTCCGGTTCCCACACGTAGCTATGTAGGTTCAGTTTCGTATAAATCATGACGCCATCGTTTTGATTTGTATTGATACCTGTCGAGTGCGACACAAAGCCATCCAATACTGGTAGATAAGTAGCTTTACTAAGCCAGCATTCGGTTAAGACGACAATGTCAAAGTCAATTTTAGTTGAACTTAGTAGCACTTGGAGCTGGCTAAAGTTTTTGTTCACACTACGTATGTTTATCTGTAACAGGGTAATATTGCCATTAGATATATTGAAATATTTTAAACATTCTTCTGGACTACAGACAAAAGAATCAGAATTTATTTGGTCTAGCTCGTCATTTATATTATTTATGTTAACCATTTGGAATTAGCAGCATGACCAAAAAGTGGAATAGACATAATTATGTATGTGACTAGTTGGGATATGTTTGGAGCCTAGATGATGAATGGTACATTGTTCTATGGAGATTAGATATGTTGTTGTGTGTGTGTCATGTTTAAGAAGTATATTGTATTTTGAGTTTTGTGTTTTTTTTGTGGAGTATATCTGGAAGAATGTGAGGTGATAATTGGTGACCTCTTATGTGTTTAGAGTAGAGAAAGATAATTATTTTAAATTTATACATTACTGAAAGAGACAACAAAAATAGTCAAATGTTTGTGTTTCCAAGATCCTGAAGACATTTTTCAGAATGGATTATAATTTATTTGTCTCCTTCTTGTTTGCACAGGAAAACATTACCGTTTGATATCCAGCAGTATTTGTAGGCTTTACTTTTAGCAAACTCTCGAGCTTGATAAAACAGCTTTTTAGTAGTAGCGGGGAGTTGCTCGGCGATGTAGAACGGCTGGGGTCTACCTGGTATACCGATGAGTGCGGTGTTTAATTTTTCCTCCTTCCCTTTTCCTTTATTAATCATTCGAGTAGCAGATATAATTTCCTGTTTTGTTTGTACCTTTGTGAACTCCGCAATAACCGGGCGCGGAGCGGTAGGACTGATAGATTTGCCAGGAAGCCGATAAATATCACGAATATCTGTTTCCGGGATAGGCAGGCCAACCACGTTTCCAATCTTACACACCGTTTTCATCAGGCTGGTAAAGGATTCGGAATTTTCCTGTGGGATATTTCGAATTTCAATCGCAGACGAGCGTGACTTGTGTTGTAGATCTAGTATCTTTTTTTCCAGATTCTCAATGTAATTTTGTTGTATCCGGCGATCTTTTCTTAATTCCCCGATCTCTTTTTTCATATCTTCAAATTGTGAATTCATAAAGGACATTGATTTCATGATCTCTTCATTAGTCACTCGAATATTGGACGCCTTAATTTGATTATTTTGACTTTTAATTTCTGCAATATCCCTCAGTAATGAAGCCATCAGGGTAGTCTGTTCAGCCAAGGTACACGATATATCTTGATTATTCTTGTCTACTTCTAGCTCGCCAAACTCAAACAAACAAACAAACTTGTGGGGAGTCCCCTTGGCGTGGCCGCTTGTTCCTGTTTACATTCACGTAATCGCTAATCTTGGCGGCCGAGTTTATATCAGGTTCGGATTGGGACTGAGTCAGTCCCAGAGATCCTTTTAATTTAGGCGTATTAGGAGGTGAATGCTGCACTCCTGTCATTATAGGTGATATAGAAAGAGATGTATATAAAAATATAAAGTCTATGATAGTTCAATCACTCAGCCCACAAGGCAACCGATAAGCAATCTACTTCAATCTTTGTAGTACGTACAAGACAGTACTCGTAGAAAAATGGTGAACTCATTATTCACTCGACAGTAATAATTGATCATAGGCGCATCTCTCTCAGGTTCAATTGCCGGGTCAGGCAAAATACAATAGTGTACATTGGATTTTTTCAAAAAATTCTAAAGTTATCATATATATTGGGGGTTAGTAATACCTAAAACCAGATTACCCCTTCAATCGAGTTGCGAGTTTGAGATTCGGAATCAATTTCCAGGTCAGACAAAGCGCTATTTAGTTTTCGATTTTTGTAACAGCAAGAAATTCGGTGTATGGCAATAAGCATAAACATCCTCTTGATCCTATAAAATAAAATCCAAAAACTGGATACTACATACTTTAATACCACCTTATTCCTTGATTAAAACTAGAAAATGTGATGTTCTGTGAACTTATCGATACATTTACATTTTACAGGATGAAAGAGGATCCCACTACACTACTCTAACATGCTGCAAGAACTATGGGTACGATGCAGATGCTGATCGATGTCTTCCAATATGCAGGACTCCTTGCATAAATGGGACCTGTATAGACGTGGACACCTGTATTTGTGATACCCCACTGGTCCTGGTAGGCAGTAGCTGTATTATGCCCACTTGCACGAATTGTGAGCACGGAGACTGTACCGCAACAAACGTTTGCGAATGCCACCCTGGGTTCATAAGATCTGAAGGTATTTGCAAGAAATTCTGCGACAAACCATGCATCAGTGGAGAGTGCGTAGGATACAATGTATGTAAATGCCATGAAGGTTTCATGCTAGACCCCATTGACCCCTTTAAATGCATCCCTTGTGATAATAACCATGAATTAAAATGTACTGTGACCTGCCGTCATGGTTACTGCTCACCACCTACTGCTTGTTCCTGTGTGCCTAGGAAAAAGAGCTCGATATTTAATTTTTAAGTTTAATACAATTTATTTTATAATTATCTTGTAATGAAATGGCTTTTAAATTTAGTTGTTCTGTTTTTTCAATCAAAGACATCAAACTGTATTTGCTTGAATTAAATTACATTACTAAACTACCAAATGTTTTTTTAACCTTTTTTTGTTTTTTTTTTCTACTTCTAAAGAGACTAAAGTCTGCATATTGTTAGCATTTTTGTTTGCTAGCAATATGTAGATTAAAATTAAACTCATGACAAAAATCATAATGCCTTATTTGATTATGGTTTAACCCATGCCGTGACGTAATGCAGAGAGTGTTTTCTATTGTGTCTCATATACCAGCAGACAAGAAGTTAAATCGTTAAAACTGTACGCGCGACTTCGTCTACATTTTTCTAAAATAAAAGTAGCCTATGTTACTCCTTAGTACATCAGCTACCTACCACTAAAAGTCCCGTCAAAATCATTCCAGTCATTTCATAGATTATCCAATACACAACAGACAGTCAGAGAGACAACAATTGTAAAAAGCGTTACTTTGGTATATGTAGCGTATGTATATTGATTTAAAAAGCGGATATTTTAATATTATAAACAGAAACATCATCGCATACCACCAGGCGAGATAGTGGTCAAATGTCGGCTCATCATCAGCCTATAAATGCCCACTGCTGAGCAAAGCCTCTTCTCACACGGAGAACGTTTGAGCATTAATCACCACACTTGCTCAATGCGGGTTGGTGATTTTAAACATTAGAAATTATAAGTCCAGGTTTCCTCACGAGGTTTTCCTTCGCCGTTTGTCAGTGGTATCAAAATAAGCTTAGAAAGTAACTACATATAACTGAGAAAAAGTCACATTGGTACTAGCATTGGTAGGTTTCAAACCGGCACCCTCATGCATGAGAAGTGGGCGTCTTAAACCTCCGGGCCACCCCGACATGGCACATCAAATATAAAAAAACCACTCTAATTTTACCTCTATTTATTTGTAATTGTATTCGAATTTAGTGCCTTTTCGGAATCCTTTTTACAGGTTCGGCGACGTGACATCTACCTATATCTCTAGTATTTCACAGCTTAACTACTTTAATTTATAAGACTGTAAAATAATACTATTATACTGGGGTACTAGGTACCAGACTAAGTAAATTAGATTATTAGTTCATGTTAGGTACTAAAGAGGTTCCAATGGAGCATAATTTCAAAATCTTGATGTCGAAGCGTCAATTGAATCTAGATTGGGAACGACAAGTGATTTAAGGCAACATCGATAATCCACCCGAAAGATTAGATTTTGACATTGACAGATTTGAGACATTGACAGGTAATGTTTTTTTTTATGTTACTTTTGTTTTCCTCCGCGGACTCTTGTCCGTGCCCTTGTCATTTAATTAAATTTTTTACGGTAATGACGTTAATAGTTGTCACGTAAGCACAGGAAACACTTTTGATAAATCGTGGCATCGATCTGGATATAGGTACGCGGATTACTCAGTGCTGAGCTTCCTGCGTTCCTTAGTTAAATTTTAAACATTCTGCGAGTGTTAATTTCTGATGTCACGTTAATTAAGATTCAAGAGTTATAAATAGTGTTATAAATCTATTAAGCCGTGAGTACTTGTACGGCTTAATAGATTTGGCTAAAAATTGGTACATAGGTAGTTTAAAAGCAGGAGATGAACATTTATTTAGGGAACGGGATAGAACGGGATGGCACGGATTTCAAAAAAGATTTAGTTAAGAAAATAAAATAAAAATAAAGAATCTCCATTCCAATATCAAGGTTGCCTGGTAGATATCGCTTTTAGCGATAAGGCCGCCCTTGTAAGGAGGGTTCCTTATTCTTTATAATTTCCGAATATGTGTAATTACTTGCTTGGTGTACAATAAAGCTTTATTATTATTATTATTATGTATGTCTTTACCATTCACGGGACCACAGGGTCCCGGTCATTTGGGAGGCGTACGAGGGGCCGAAGCCAACTGCGCAGAGGCCCTTTAGACAACTTTAATCTAAATGTAATGGAGACACAAACCGGCGACTATCCCGGTTAGTGTAAGACTATTGTGAATAATGGAAAAAAAAATGGTAGGGCTATGGATGGGTTGCTGTGGACTGGTAAATTGGGAACTATGGATGACTATGGCACCTGCCGAAACAATGTAATTTTTACACGTAAAAATGGCAGGCGGAGACTCGCCAACTCACTGACCGGGCCCCGGGAATGGTTGCTAGATATAGCAACATAGGGGCAACGAGAATGTGAGTGGCTGAAGGGTTAAGAAACTACCACCGCTTTCTACTCAGACCATCTGCTCCAGCCGAAGCCTCCTACATCCCTGGCCCACTCGCGACTTACGAATAGTTTCTTACCCTCCGAGCAGGATCACTGCTCTCGCGACTCCACTCTGGACGGCCAATGAAGGCAAGCCAGAGGTGGGAGACCTGTTCCTTGTCATTGTTCGCTCCAGCCAGCCAATTCAAGGCAAGCCGGAGAAGAAGGAACGGTGACTTCTCCCTGGAGCACTCGGGATGATGGTAGCCCGCGGGATCGCTAATGCCCGTCACCTCGCCTCAAGGTGCCCTGCGGGCTTATTATTTTTATTATTATCAAGTAACAATAATAAAAATAAAGTCCACAGGCAAGAAGGGCTTGTCGTTTATTTATATCGAAATAATAGTTTGTTTTTTTTTCAAAATAATATAATTTAATTCTATTGTAGTCTGTAATTGTCGCTCTATGGTAGAATATATTGGGCTCGCTGCCATCGCAGCGGTAAGTCCCCTCTTTGAGGAGTGGCTTGAGAGACGCTACGGCGTCCTCACCTACCGCCTGACGCAGGTCCTCACCGGACATGGAAGTTTCGGGAGGTACCTGTGTCTGATGGGGCGGGAGGAAACGCCCGGGTGTCATCACTGCGAGGACCGCCCTGAGGACACGGTGGAACACACGGTGGGAGAATGCCCTTCGTGGGCTGAGCACCGCCGTGTCCTCAGGGAAGTGATCGGCGATGGCGACCTCTCGCGTCCGGGCCTAGTGCAGGCCATGATGCGGAGCGAGGGGGACTGGGATGCCGTCTCCTCCTTTTGCGAAGCAGTCATGCTAGCTAAGGAGGAGGCGGGACGCGTGAGGCAGCGAAGCGCTGCCTCCTCGCAACCCAGCCATCGCGAAGGACACACCGGGCGTCGGGGATCGCGAGACGATCTCCGGCCACCGTAAGCGCGGGCCTGCGGACGGCGAGCATGGGTGGCTCCCCGTCCGACCAGAAACAGACCCGAGCGTACGGCGCGTCGCGTTCCGCGCGCGCCTCAAAGAGCCATCAGACCACCACAGATGGGGCCCAATACGGCCGATGCCGATTCGGAGTCGCGGAGAACCTAACGGGTAACCGGGGCTCCGGCTCGACGTGCAGGAGAAGGAACGGGGTGGTTTTTAGTCAGTAAAAGTCTGACACTCCCTCCCGCCTCACCCAGGCGGGAGAAGTCATTCGATGATTTTCCCCCCTTAAAAAAAAAAAAAAAAAATGGTAGAATATATAATGTTGTATATGTGTGTAATTTCATTCTTTTTCTTTTTACTCAAAAGACTGGGAGGAAGAAAGCTGTATGTTCGGTAAATATACATTGTGTTTTAATTATTAACATTAGGTTTCGATCCTGTACATGTCCTCTTTCCGATTGTCGTCCCATAGGATCATTAAGAGTTTATAATATGCACTTGTAGCTAGTAAATGCAATCTTATGGCCTTTTGTAAAAAAACAAATATATTCTGCAGTGGTAACCAACTAGCCTATGCACTTTAGAAGAATGCAGCTGCCATGAGCAAAACTTATAATAGTCCCACTGCTGGGTAAAGATCTTTTCTCACAAAGAGAAGGAATGTACATTGATTACCACGCTTGCTCAAGGCGGGGTGGTTATATCCTCACCATATTCTTCATCACCGTATATTTTGTTGGTGTTCACATAAACTTACGATATTATATTACGTAAATACTGTACCTATAATAACGTCTAAAATAAATCAAAGACAGGCTTATCAAAAACGGGTTTTATGTCTTATAATTAATTATCTATACTAAAAGCACCGAAGACTTCGATTACAGGTACATTCATTACAGTCTAACTTAGTCGAGTATTTTGTCGTATTAATCCGTCCGTCGTTTCATTTTCATCACCAGAATCTTCATCCATGGGTCCACCACTAGCTCTCTGATTGATCAGCGTATTAGGAACAGTGTAGACCACACTGCCTAAGCCAGAATCTGGAATTTATACAAAAAACAAATTAATACATATTGTTACTGAAGCCACTGATGAACAAAAATAACCTGCAAAGAGGCTCGCAGTAATTAGAGAAGATCAACTCTATTATTTGTTTTTTATGAGATCGTAAGTAATCGATGTCGCGGACGCCAATCATAGACACCCGCAATTAGTATTGCGGGTGTGAGCAATCGTCGCTGCGCGCAAGCTGCGCGACGTCGCCGCGACCGCGCACGCTGCTCATGAGGAAGAACCCCTCTGTGGTTCGAAACTAGTAGAGCTTTTCTCAGTATATTCAAGTGAGTAACCCGCGATTTTAGTTAATGAGATACAAGTGATTGCGAGCTTTTTTGAGAAATAAGGAATTGTACCTCTTTATGTTTATTTATTTATTTAATTTGTCAATTTATTTCAGGTATTATAGGCCCATATCTAACACTTTAAACTAATACATTAATAAATTATAAATACTATACATACATACATTACAAATAAAATAATTACACAATTACTAGGTACTTAATAACTAGGTCACACGAATAGACGGCGTCGTGTGTCGCGCAGTGTCCGGTAGGCGACCTCGAGACCGTCGGTATCGTCGCGGCCAAAACTCCTCTTTTATTAAGGTTGGCAGATGTTCAGTCGGGACCCTGACTGCAAAGGACTTGAAGTCCGAAGTGAAGCAATTTTTTACGTTAACTTCTTTATCTTTCCTTTCATAAAAACCTTATTCTGATTATAAACTAAATTCGCTCCTTTAGGGCAGGACACAACAGGGAATAGCTATCGCCGTTACCGCAACTGGTAACTAGAATTACCCATATTCTAATTATGACAAACGTATAAAAATAATTTGCGAAATCGGTTTAGCCATTCCGAGCTTTGCGCTTATCAATAGAAATTTTGCAAAAATCATGATAAGATACTCACTCTCGTGTGTAGGCTTGCTGGCCGTATAGTCGTTCCTCTTATACCAAAGTCTCTGCATCACTACCACGACCAGAATGAGGAGTAGCAGACAAGCTCCACCGATCGCCATCAGAGTCATATTCATACCGGCCATTCTGAAATGTTAAAAGGAAATATGAGACTCTTAACTAATTAAACCCATATATCAGGCTCTTGAGTCATCTATAATAATATCATCATTACCGTCAGTCTGTGATAGTCTACTGTCATATAGGAGGATTAGACAAGAATCGCAGTTTAAAAGATCTGACACCCAAAAAGGAACACAAATGTTTTTCAGTCCAAGGTCATTAAACAGTAACTATAATATATTATAGTTTATATTTTCTGTATTATAGTAACTATAGTAGTTTATATTTTATATATTATAGTAACTATAATATATTATAGTTATTATAGTTACTGTTTAATGACCTTAACAAACACAAATCCAGACTCTGTGCTGCTGCAGAGGAGAATTTTTAAAAGATATCCAATAACCTCAATATCACCTATTATTTCTCCAAGGACTATTAAGAGGTTTTATCGAATTTAACGACCACTTTCCAGTGACCACTGTTTATAAGCTTTAAAATTGTAACCATGTTGGTTATTTAATACTTTGAATACGTACTTAACTTCGTCGGATGCTACCACCTCTGCCGGTACCTCTAAATCATCACTTTTGAAGAAACATGGTCTCACGTTCAAGCACCGGCACTCTTTCGTCACATTGTCGCATTTACCGTTGCAGTCCTCACATGGAGCTCTATAATCAAATACACAACATGTTAAAATTATCTGTAGATTTAAAGAAAATAATAGAAATACTTAGTTTTAAGTTCCAATTTCCAAGACCAGCATCTACTTTAAGAATTAAATAATTGCACCACAATACTATGTACCGTACTCCAAGCTACTAACTTCTGAAGCAGCACTGCACGGCATATATGTTTTTAACTAAACAAAAAAAAAATATTTCATTCTTGCCACATACAGTTACTTTTATTATTTTACTAAATTAATGCTTGAGAATTATTGATCAGTTTACTTACGGTTTCATAGGTATGCAACTCTCTGTATCGTTATCGTATTCAAAGTCGATGTCACACTGGCACTCTCCAGAGAACGGAGAGCAGCGGCCATTTTTACAAGGCTGAATGCAAGGCTTGATGCAAAGACTGTAATCTGTTACATCATGCACATAACCAACGTTACATGTGCAGAAGTTGGGTGCTGAGCAGTGCCCATTAACACAGACTTTCGAGCAGTAAGGTTCGCAAACACCGAACCTATTATCATATCCATCATTGCAGCTGCAATTATTGGGTGCCAAACATTCACCGTTAATACAGGGTGGTGAACATATTGGTGAACAGCGTCCATCCATGAGCTTGTATCCGTCGTGACACCGACATACCTCAGGCGCTACGCAGTCACCGTTGCTGCACGAGCTGCACTTTGGCTTACAGGTCAGGTCGATACGGTCATATCCACTGTGGCAGATACAGTTGTTTGGCGAGATGCAGTCTCCATATTCGCACCCAACACATGCAGGCTTACATATCCAATTGGCTTTAGTTTTCTCATATCCTACTCCGCAGATGCACTTGTTGTGTGCTACACAGGTACCATTTACACAGGCGGGGTCACAGATCGGGATACAATTGTAAGGGTCGTTTGGATCGGGCCTGTAGCCGTCGTTACATTTACATTTGTTGGGTTCTACACATTTTCCGTGGACGCAGATATTGTCGCAAACTGGAACACAAGCGCCATTTAAATTGAGATAATTTTTGTGGCAGTGGCAGTCGTTGGGTGCCATGCAGTCCCCATGCTCGCAGTTGTCGCAGGTGGAGGGGATGCACACGGTGTTGTTGTAGAGCGTGAGCGGCGGCGTGCAGGCGCACTCGTTCACACCGACACAGGTGCCGTTGATGCAGGGGGAGTAGCACACCGGCAGACACTTGTCCTGGTCGCTGTCATACTCGTAGTTGGGGCAGCAAACAGTTTTCTGTAATAGAAATAATAATGGTACTTAACCTACTTGGTAAACACCTCGAACCTTCATTTACACAGATAGATGTATAAATACTACAAGAATATACGGAATAATAGACCAAGGTACTATCTACTTGAACAATATGTACAAACAATGACCATACCTGTACTTGTTGTCGCTTCCCCTTTGCCCTGAAAACAAATAAGACATGTGTTAAGCAAAGTGGATACTAACAAACATACATAATTATGAACATTTAGTGTTAGTTTATCATAACAATACATTTAAACCACCAATAATTTTCGGAAATCAGTGCCCAGGTGCAGGAAAAAATAATATAGAAAAAGTCAAGGAAACTACTGAACCTGTGTTGTTGAGCAAATATGTACACTAAAATAAGGCTGTATCATGTACATGCTGCTCAGTTATTGTGTGTACAAGTAAAATAAAGATTTACTCAAGACAGATAATATACCTATACTAAATTATATTTATAGGCTTTTAAGTAAGCCATATTCTTTGTAACCATTAGTCTACTCAGTAGCCTGTCTCTATACTGGATTAATCTTTATTTTTGTACCTGTATAATGACGAAATGACGGTGCAGACTCTACATTGGGTGCCGCAGAACAGATATACATATGTTTGCTTGGAATTGATTGCAGTAGTGCAACAGTGTAAAATACCTTTACACTTACAAAGGGTACGTTAATTCTTTGTCACAAATCTATCCAACAATAACAACAGATTAGTAGGTACTACACCATGACGACACGTAGGACATCCAATCTAGTGTCGCGGAGAACCTAACGGGTTACCGGGGCTCCGGCTCGACGTGCAGGAGAAGGAACGGGGTGGTTTTTAGTCAGTAAGAGTTTGACACTCCCTCCCGCCTCACCCAGGCGGGAGCAGCCAATCGATGATTTTCCCCCTTAAAAAAAAATAAAAAAAAAATACTCTAAAGTACTCAATCCAAAAGTTGAAGATGAAAATGGAGTTATCGACGCTGCCCAAGAAAACCCTAAATATCAGAGGATCAAGTGCGTGGCCGAACTTTTGGGGGTTAGAAATTTGAGAATTGGGGATCGGGATAAGAATTAGACTTCCGGAAACCCCACTCACATGGCGAAATACAACGCAAGAGTCGTATTTCACGTCGATTTTCTATGAGGTCGTGGTCGAACCAATAAATTCGTGTTGAAGCATGTCGCTCCCACACTTAATTAATGTCATATATCAATAAGTATATGACATTGGACTATATCTAATAGCTGAGTGGCCGGATGTATGGCCCATATGACACAATACATGATTTACTGTGAACATCCGCTATATATTTACCTAATTAATATAAAATTATATAGAAAAATGAGTCACACACGTGCTCTAAGCTCTTGGACAAATGTAGACATGTTAGGACATTTCTCATAAAATAATACCAAAAAGATTATGTTGATTATGTTATGAAACCCGCTAAAATATTGACGCCAAATGCACACAATCACTCTAAACAATCTTATTTCTTGATCCCTCTAAAGTCATCCATCATTATTATCATATCACATCAGCCATCATGACAATCACGAACATCAGTTGTAACCATCTGTAGTACTAATAATACCTTTTACCAATAAAAAAACCTATAAAAATATCAAACCATTTTCGTAGTATTTTAAGACAAGCATACTAAAAGATAACTTCGAGTGGAAATGGACACCAGTGAATAAATTAATTGCACATAATATACGGCTTTTTTCACCATTCATTTTGAATTTCATTAAAACTTAGTACCGAACTCAACTTAACTGGGGAAAAGGCCAAAGGAACGTTGCTAACACTAGCTAGATACAAAAAAAAAGTGAATTCTGACAATAAAGCTACGAAGTATATTCTACGTGCAAGAAACAACAAGAAACAAAAATTTCTTTTATAGAGCTTAAGACTAACCAAATATGTTTCATTAAAAAAGACAATATGGTCTTATTCATATAACAAATATTCCTCACAAAAATTAATTCATTATTTCGTTACATGAAAGAAACCCCTTGTTTTTTAAACCAGATAGTGTTAGTCACATAAATACAAAGCCGGTACTGTTGCCACAAAGTTCAAATCTTTGCTAATACCGGGAATGTCGAAAGTGAATTTCAATGTGTTTCTTATCTTACCAACTTTGAAATAAGATATAAAATAGAGTGAAAGTGGTGTGTGAACGGAAGAGAGTTATATGAACGTATTGAGTGATGTTCATGATTGATTGATGAGTACGGGTGATGTAGTGCTAATATATTATGTCCAGTGTACATGTATGAGTAACAGTATGATAACCAATCCGAAAGAAACATCCGGGAACTCGAACCGACAACTGATGGTTATATTTTCAAATGTTTGTAAATGAAGATTGAATCTCACACGCGTACGTACCAGGAGTACATAAAGTTCTAGGAGACTTTCAATCGGCTATGATACTGCTTGCAATGACAGTGTGACCACCTGATTGTCCTTACCTGAACTCGTCTTGTTGTAACTTCTTTAGGGCACATAGTGTCTTATTTGAACTTATACACTCGGATAATTCACTAGGGAAATAAGTAACGGTTTGTATATTAATTGTGTGACTATATGTGTAGTGTATCAATTGTACCTACTCATTTTTTGTATCGTTTTATAATAAGTATTTGTTTTGGATAAAATGTACAGATAAATCAGGATATATAATTAATTAACATTTCACGTTAAAATACAAGTTTAAATTGTATAAATGACTTATCAGGAAGTAATGTTACCTATATATTGTCATCAATATTACCTACATATAAAAACAAAGTTATATTAAGAACAAAAGTAAATATCTTACGGAACAATTTCTTCGCAAACACCTGTATCACCTCTATTCAAAGATGCACAAAACTCAAATAACTGTAAAGTTATTACGAATAGTAGCACAACACGACCGGCCCTTGGTTCGAACATGTTCGTCACATAGGTAATACTAATTAACGCCAGTGGTTTCTATACAAATGCACGTTGTTGGTATATTCCCGCTGTTTTATAACATTAACACACGCAGAGAGGACAATGCGCAATGTGCGATAACAACTCAATAAGCACTTCCCTTCACAAGTAGTAGCTCACTGTCGGACAGTGACTATATTACCTAAACTTTGATTCAACTTCAGCAACACGCCGTATATCACAAAAATCTAACAACTACAAAACTAAAAAAATAAAAACAAACTCCTAATTAAAGCTTTAAATTTCAAACTATACAGGATGATTATTATTTCGCAGTGACGTTGCCGTGTGATTGGCTGAATGTGTTAGATGCGCGCGCACGACGAAAGCTCACGAGTATGTCGCGGTAAAGTCTTGATGTCGTTTAGTTGAACATCTTAATGCGGTGTGCGAATGACGAACAATGCCATTTTGCATAACGTTGGACAGTTTTATAGACGTCCGGCGCTTCGTAATAAATTTTCGTCGTGACGTCGTTCGGGATGGGAATACATAATTACAAATTCAAACTCGATATGAATAAAATGTAAACGCAAAGTGTACACAATTGTGTGAGGTTGGGAACTATATGTCACGTTTGCTCGCCGCCACGGCAAATGATACTGTGGTTTTAAACAGACGAATTGAATTAATATTCTTATCAGTCTTTACTTCAGTTGTGTATGTAAATATTATGTGTATATTTATGACACACTGTCCATTTTATATTTGAAGTGGTTCAATTATTCATAGCCAAACTGCAACGTCTACAATGCCCAATTAAACCTCATAAAACTAATGACAATCAAAACAAAACATTGTACGTTGTGTTTCTTATGAATTATGCATGAAATTAGTTGGTATCGTGTATCGACAAGTAAGCGATCCTTCTTATTTAGATAGTAAATGTACGTTATGATTTGCTGTATTAGGCTCACCACTGGACTGGTGGTACAAGTTAAAATAATAATTATCATAATTTGGCGACCATTTTATAAAATCTGCTCGGAATCTTACATGTTATTGCACTACAAAAATATATGGATAAGAAGTAACCACGTAACGATTTTATGTGACTCTTTATCGTACCTACCTAATGAAAACAATTTTAGTTTTAGTTGTTCAAAAGTGGTGCCTATCTTGCTTCAGGTCATTACAATTATTTTAGGAACTTAGTAAAATACGTAAGCTTCAAATGCAATGTCATTCTTTCCTCATCCACACTCAGTCATTAATATTTACAAAGTGAACTTTGTAAACAATAATGAATTATTGGGCCATAATTTACATTATTCTAATGTATACCCCTTTTAGTTAATTTTATTTCTCCATCGTTTTGAGTGGAAAAATCTTTGATTATTCGTAATAGACCAGTAGCTAATAGACTTTGCTACACGTAATCCAAAGGAAAGTAAGGAAAGGAAAAACAATGATCTTTGGCTCGTTGTAAATTCCGAATCTGAGATTCTTATAACATTTTTCATAAGACCTCGTAAACAGCAGTTGCATTAACAACCAGTCCAAGCCACAAATCATAATAATGACCTCTAAATCGTGATCTTTACAACAAAATATTACGTCAAAATGCCCCTCGCCCCCCCCCCTCTGTGCCTCGAAACTAGTACACTTTTTCTCAGTACATTTACGTGAGTAACCCGCGATTTTTAGTTAATATAGTTCAAAATAAATTAATCTACAAATAGTAATATAGAGCAGCCTGTATCTAGCATTTCGGTATCAATGCAACAACAATAACGACTTCCTCGTAACAGTTAACTAATTATTATAACGTGTGACTACGTTTAATTTAATTAACTAATATCAAACCGAGGTAGAGAACCGACAACCATATAAATTCTCAATCGTAAATAAACCTTAAGAAGGATGTACCTCTTACACAATAAGGATAACTACAACTAGACAAATTCTTTACTTGTTTTGTAATATCAAAATAAAATGGTAGGAGAAGATGCGCGTCTAGTGATAATTTATATTTACTTCTCATGACTTAAAAAAATTAACGAAGTTTCAAATTAAATATTTGTAGTAATTCGTCATAGCCATCAACCCTATTAATTGATTAATTTTTCAGTTAAACAATTATTTGTAAAAGTGTCAGCCAACTTGACAACACAATCATTGCACGTCTCTTATCAACATTCGATCATTCATATATTGCATAGCTAACTGAAAAATTATACATAGATATACAGCTACCCATACAAATATGTTTACCGAGCGATAATAGCATGGACCTCTAATTAATCAATTAACTAACAAAGTTCACGGAATATTCCACTGAATTTATCTACAAAAAGGACAAATCCGTTCTAAAACATAACATCATACGTTTGTTTGTATAATGGAATAGGCTGATGGCCCTTGAATGTGACTCCCGCACCCTCGTACCCACGTGTGAGACGGGACACCGGGGTGGGTT
Organism: Spodoptera picta; assembly: GCA_038387885.1. NCBI lineage: Eukaryota > Metazoa > Arthropoda > Insecta > Lepidoptera > Noctuidae > Spodoptera > Spodoptera picta. The sequence continues at coordinate 808,287 of JAZHFQ010000082.1, forward strand.
TTAGTCATTAAGAGTCTGACAGTCCCTTTCGTCCTCCCCAGGCGAGGGTTACAAATTTTAATCCAAGTTTCCTGACGATGTTTTCCTTCATCGGTTGTCAGTGGTGTCTTACGTAGACACCACTGACAACCGATTATATATTATTCAAGAAAGTACATATAACTCGTAAAAAGTCACATTGGTACTTGCCGTTGCTAGGTTTGGAACGCGCATTCTCATGCATGAGAAGTGGGCGTCTTAAATCTCCGGGCCATTATTTTATCACAATCTTTCAATATCCGATTCTACCTTCCTACTAAACAAATTGGTAAAGAGTTGGATATTCTACAGAACAGAGCGCTTACTCTTGAAACTAATCTCAAAGTCAATTCAATTTCAATCCAATAAAAGCTCAATAATTATCCAATGTCAAAACTATACAACTCCAATCGTAGCTATTACAAATTGCATTCAGAGTGCGAAATGTAAAGCCACACTCAATATCTTTCAATTTCTTTCAAGTTCTTTCAATAACCATGCAACAGACGCTATGTTGCAACTCAAGAATACCGAATTTCACTATATCAATGTTGTCGATCGATTGGAATTAGATTCAAGAGTAATCCTTCAGATCCTAGATGTTACGGCAATATCGGATCGAAATTGCCACGTGTAGGCTATATCTATTGGTAATCGATACAAAATATGGAATACATAAGACATGTAAAATCTACACCCTGTTTCTTTAAAGAAACAGGTGATAGAATAAGTCTAATGAACCGTTATTAAGATCGTTTCATTCTTCTTGCGTTGGAGAATAAATAAACCACTGTATTGAATTCAAAAACCACGTTTTTCAATTTGTATGGAATGTTCCCGAACGTGCTAATAATCATTATTATAGGTAATAATACTGCAGTATGGCTAAAATACCTGTCATGATCCTTATTTATCTCCTAAGTATATATAAATATTTGCACAGGACACAACATGACACTATTACTCATAATTAAATAATAAATATGATTTATTACAGTAAATAGGTCACCAAAGAGCGGTTTTAAAATGTAAAAATATAATTTAAAAGTAAACTAGACGCATTTTCTATAGCACTACTTTAAGAAGAAACATCAGAACTAACAGAGGATGCTTTGAATGTCCGTGTACCATTAAATGAAATAGGAGATCTGCGTATGTTATAAGAATGTATTACAAATACCTAGGGTACACTTACGATAGTAACGGTCCCACGTTTGATTGGTATATTACCAAACATTCTAATTTTCTGACGAGTTACGATGATACTGAACTATCTATAAAACTGTCCCACTAATAAACAAAGTAGTTTAGTTCAAACACATTCAGCTATCACTTTTGGTAACATCACAAAAATATTTTACTTTATATACCACGAGAGAACTATCTACGAAGAGAGCACCGAAACTTAAAAATAATTACTTTTCTCATTACAAAATAATCACTGTGTAACATGTATCTATGTAAATGTAATATATTGTGTAAAAGTATTGTGTCTTTGTTTAAATTCTGTGTAAAATTATAAGCTCCAGTGTGCACCAGTTTTGAGGTAATACTGCGTATCGGTAAGTGGGTATCACCAAGTTATCGAGCCAAAATAAGGATAAATCAGGCTTATTTTAGGAGTCTTGTTCCTGGCCATTAAACTGAATATGATTTTGGGTTCTGTATACATATACCAATACTATTTTGATCAGAATTTCTACTTGATATCTTTATGATATATATGAAAGTGTCTGATATTGATCATTCATGAATAAAGCACTGGAAAGATTTGGAGAAAATTTGATACAAGGATGAATTATGATGTTGGAGAATACATGGGGTAATTTTTAACCATCCATCCATTCTCTTCATTCTATTTGCTTGTTAAAAGCTGTTGTTAACAATAATACAAGTTCCACTTACACCCACTAGTAATGTATTATTTGCTTGCTATTAACAAAGGTATGTTTTCTACTGCCTCAAAAATTAAACAAAAAGCAAAGGGTTTCTAATTTTGGTTTCCAAAATACAATAATTTATTTGTCTCGATATGTAAACGCTTGGTCCAACTCGAAAAACTCTTTGTTATTGTAGGTACAGACGCCAGCGCATTATGGCAATCTGTGAATATTTAGAAAATTTTCAACATATTGTTTTAACTAGCTACTCTTGCGCGGATTCACCCGCTCTGCTGGACTCCTATTAATTATATCATGATTTTTATAGCCTATAGCCTTAATCAATAAATGCACTATACGATACAAAAAGAACTATTCAAATCGGGCCAGTAACTCCGGAGAATAGCGCATTCAAACAAACAAATCGACGACCTGTTATATAACAGTATATATCTATATATTATTTTTTATGATAGTGAAAAGTGGGTGTTACTTCTGTGTGCACCTCTGCCTACCCCTTCGGGGATAAAAGGCGTGATGTTATAATATTATTTTATAGAATAGGAGGCAAACGAGTAAATGGATCACCTGATAATCAGTGATCAGTGCCACCCATGAACACCTGCAATACCAGAAGAGTCACAGGTATGTTGCCGGACTTTCAAAAAGGACGTAGTTCTTTTCTTGAAGGTTTGAAGGTCGCATCGGTTCGGAAATACCGCAATGACAGATCATTCCATAGTTTTGCTGTGCGAGGCAGAAAGCTACGTGAGAAGCGCACAGTTGTGGCCTGCCAACCATTTATATGATGTGGGTGCATATGCTGTCGTGAGGGTCGATCCACTCCCCGTGGTATAAGCGACAGAAAATGCACAACGAAGCTACATCTCTACTGCTAAAGTGTCTAGCCCGTTTGAAACATGGCTCCCCGTCCGACCAGAAACAGACCCGAGCGTACGGCGCGTCGCGTTCCGCGCGCGCCTTAAAGAGCCATCAGACCACCACAGATGGGGCCCAATACGGCCGATGCCGATTCGGAGTCGCGGAAAACCTAACGGGTAACCGGGGCTCCGACTCGACGTGCAGGAGAAGGAATGGGGTGGTTTTTAGTCAGTAAGAGTCTGACACTCCCTCTCGCCTCATCCAGCGGGAGCAGTCATTCGATGATTTTCCCCCCTTAAAAAAAAAGCCCGTTTGAAACATACCGACATCCAGAGGAAAAAGCTGGTACTGGATATAATATATAGTATATAAAATAGTGGTACCTATATATACAAGAGTATAATATAATAACATAATAGTAATATATGTAAGAGTTTAAGTTATATCATTACATTGGCAGCATGTTGGTTCGGCTCCACTGGACAATACTCAAATGTAGTCAGTAGTTACATTCCAATAGTAGGTAATAATTTAATACTTTAATTCTAATGTAGACAATCTAGTTTCCTTATGGCATCGAGCATTTCTTTCTTTATTGAAATAAAGAGTTTCCTTTTTCTTGTATAGAAGCACTATTTCTATGGATTGTCAGTATGCATATGTGAGCACCATGTTAGACTTAAGATTTTTTTTTTTTTTTCAGTATGTTATTAGTATAATGCGTCAAGCGTGTCTTTGCATTGTTCTTACATATGCGTACAGTATTGAAATATGTATCAGAGACATTGTAGAACATACTTTTTTAAAAGAGTAACGAATGGAGTTTCTTGCTCGTTCTTCTCCATTCGAATCTACGTTTTGGAATGAGCACCTAGCTTCACCTAATTTCACTGACGGACTGACTGACAGACTATTATTTATTTTGTATTTGTTGACGTTTCAAAAGTACCAAACTATGGTTTAATTGAAATAAATGTTTTGACTTTGAACAGAGACTGAGACATGTTAGACAATGGAACATAAAGACTCAGTGGAAGTGACTAACAACGAGTTTCACTTCAATAGATATGGACATCATGAGATGGGCCATCTGCCAAAATAACAAACTATTAGGTACAATTGAGCATTTGACATTGAACAATTAACATTCTGTCCCTTGGGTGCTGAACACAAAGTTAATAACTTTTTTATGCTACAAGCCGGTAAACGATCAGACTGATCACCTGGTGGTAAGCGTCACCCATAGACCTGGAATACCAGATGTGTTACAAGTGCGTTACCAGCCTTTTGGGGATTAGGAGTTTGGGGATCGTTGGGGATTCGGGGATTGAGTAGATTGGAGAATGGGAGGGGGGAATATTGGGCCTCCGGTAACCTCACTCACACGACGAAACACACTGCAAGCGTTGCTTCACGTCGGTTTTCTGTGAGACCGTGGTATCACTCCGGTCGAGCCAGCCCATTGGTGCCGAAGCATGGCTCTCCTAAATTAAATATCATGAACAAATGCTAATAAAAACTAACTTAAATTGTGCTTTCCGAAAAGAACTTTGCAGTACAAATGCGAAAAAAGTACCTCTACTATATACTAATAATAAAAGAGGCAGTAAAAAAAACAACAGTAACCCTGAATTTCATAATTTTAGTTACCTTACCTACAACGAAGTTTCAAGTGCAAAACAGCTATTATATCGACTGAGTAGTTTTTAAATTAACAAGCTTACCGCAGTTAAAACATATTTTTCCGTCAACAATTAAAGTAATGTACCTACTTTATTGTGATGTTTTTACCTATTGTAATAATAATAATAATAAGCCCGCAGGGCACCTTGAGGAGAGGTGACGGGCATTAGCGATCCCGCGGGCTACCATCATCCCGAGTGCTCCAGGGAGAAGTCACCGTTCCTTCTTCTCCGGCTTGCCTTAATTGGCTGGCTGGAGTGAACGATGACAAGGAACAGGTCTCCCACCTCTGGCTTGCCTTCATTGGCCGTCCAGAGTGGAGTCGCGAGAGCAGTGATCCTGCTCGGAGGGTAAGAAACTATTCGTAAGTCGCGAGTGGGCCAGGGATGCAGGAGGCTTCGGCTGGAGCAGATGATCTGAGTAGAAAGCGGTGGTAGTTTCTTAACCCTTCAGCCACTCACATTCTCGTTGTCCCTATGTTGCTATATCTAGCAACAATTCCCGGGGCCCGGTCGGTGAGTTGGCGAGTCTCCGCCTGCCATTTTTACGTGTAAAAATTACATTGTTTCGGCAGGTGCCATAGTCATCCATAGTTCCCAATTTACCAGTCCACAGCAACCCATCCATAGCCCTACCATTTTTTTTTCCATTATTCACAATAGTCCTACACTAACCGGGGACTGTCCTTGGGTGCATTTCCATAATGCATACAGGGATAGTCGCCGGTTTGTGTCTCCATTACATTTAGATTAAAGTTGTCTAAAGGGCCTCTGCGCAGTTGGCTTCGGCCCCTCGTACGCCTCCCAAATGACCGGGACCCTGTGGTCCCGTGAATGGTAAAGACATACATAATAATAATAATAAGCCCGCAGGGCACCTTGAGGCGAGGTGACGGGCATTAGCGATCCCGCGGGCTACCATCATCCCGAGTGCTCCAGGGAGAAGTCACCGTTCCTTCTTCTCCGGCTTGCCTTAATTGGCTGGCTGGAGTGAACGATGACAAGGAACAGGTCTCCCACCTCTGGCTTGCCTTTATTGGCCGTCCAGAGTGGAGTCGCGAGAGCAGTGATCCTGCTCGGAGGGTAAGAAACTATTCGTAAGTCGCGAGTGGGCCAGGGATGCAGGAAGCTTCGGCTGGAGCAGATGATCTGAGTAGAAAGCGGTGGTAGTTTCTTAACCCTTCAGCCACTCACATTCTCGTTGCCCCTCTGTTGCTATATCTAGCAACTATTCCCGGGGCCCGGTCGGTGAGTTGGCGAGTCTCCGCCTGCCATTTTTACGTGTAATAATTACATTGTCTCGGCAGGTGCCATAGTCATCCATAGTTCCCAATTTTCCAGTCCACAGCAACCCATACATAGCCCTACCCTTTTTTTCCATTACCCACAATAGTTCTACACTAACCGGGGACTGTCCTTGGGTGCATTTCCATAGTGCATACAGGGATAGTCGCCGGTTTGTGTGTCCATTACATTTATATTAAAGTTGTCTAAAGGGCCTCTGCGCAGTTGGCTTCGGCCCCTCGTACGCCTCCCAAATGACCGGGACCCTGTGGTCCCGTGAATGGTAAAGACATACATAATAATAATAATAATAATAAACACTTTATTGTACACCACTTACAAAAGACACGAACAAGAAAATAGTAGGTAGGTAAAAAAAAATAAATAGTTTTGGCATGTTGTACAATGGGCGGCCTTATCGCTTACAGCAATCTCTTCCAGGCAACCTTAGGATGGATACCTAAATAACCGTGAGAGCAGATACCATGTGGGTAGTTCATAGTGTTGAATTAAATACAATGGATATGACAGAACAGTTTAGATACATACATACAATATGTACACACATACATACATGCCTACATACTCATATATATATATATATATATATATATATATATATATATATATATATATACATACACATACATACACAAAATCAGATACATACATACATACATACGGATATGCGGTAGCAGTTACTCTATTGAATCTGTGTTAGATAATGATCTTTTACCTACTTGTCTTTTAAACGAATCCAAAGATTGCGCCCGTCTTATTGATAATGGAAGTGCGTTCCACAGTCGAATGGCTCCTACAACAAAGGATTTGTCATAAAAGGCAGTCGTATGTGTTGGCATCTCCAATCTCAAATTCGCAGTAGACCTCAAGTGTCTTGAATGTGCGTCATGAAGGAACTTAAAACGTTCTTTGAGATAAGAGGGCGTAGCAGGATTGTACAGAATACTGTAAAGAAGTGACAGGATATGCGTATTCCGGCGATGTATTGTACGGTGACTATTGAATGCGTGGATGGTCGTGAGGGCAAAAATATACGGACTATGTACTTAATATATGAGTTGCACAAATAATTGTCAAAAGTCGATGTATTTATTTCAACTAATCTTTAATTTAGACAAAATTCAAAAGAGCCTAATTTTAAAAAAATTGTCACTGTTTGTCATTAAAGCTAGGTGCTCGTTAGTTTTCGTCGTATAGTTTTAAATTAAAGAGTAATATGTACTCTGTACTGAGTCAGTACCTGAAGAGACTGAGTTTTGAATTGATTGATTGAAATGGAAAATAGTCCAATTATCAATTAATTGGACTGCACGGTCGGTGCGGTGGATAGGCAACCGGCTGCCGTGGAATGTGTCGCGGGTTCGATTCCCGCACGGAACAACACTTTGTGTGATCCACAAATTGTTGTTTCGGGTCTGGGTGTCATTGTGTATGTGAACTTGTATGTTTGTAAACGCACCCACGACACAAGAGAAAATCCTAATACTTATAAGTAACGTTTTTAAAAATATATAATTATATATTTGGGGGTTGGCAATAGCCAGTTTATTATAATGATAGAATTAAAATATACAATTTCAAGAGCGGAGTGAAAGATGTAATGTGGGCAAGACACCCGCTAGGTGGAGCGACAACATCATCAGAGTCGTGGAAAGCCGTTGGACAAAGTAGCAAAAAGGCGTTCATCGTAAAAGACTAATAGGAGGAGCAGGCCTTTGTTCAATTGTGGACGTCTTCCATGAAATAATGATGATGGTAGTGATGAAATATCAGCAAAAAGTCGAGCAATAATAAGTGTGATTCTTTAAATGTATCATGACATGTTTACCGAGGACCTAGTACCTGGTTCCCGCTACACGTACTTTTGATACGCCTGACCAGTCCAGTTGTTACAAACGTGACTAGGAATCTATGAGGAAGTCTATGCTAGATTGTTAGGTACACAAAGTACAATAGGGTTTTCATGTAGCAAAGGTTTTATGTACCTACTTACAGTAGGATGTGGTTAGTTCCTATTGTATTTTTGTCGTACATGAATAGATAAAATGAATTAATTAAATAGTCTTGGTTAGTTAGTGGTTGTATTGTAATTTTCAACGACTATACCTTTTAGTGGTGCAATGATTCGGAAATATAATCCAGTCGCATTAACAACGAAACGAGTAAAGTTTACTAGATGGGCCTTTTCTAAAATGACCGAAAATTACTAAAGAAAAAGAAAACATGACATTATATCGTAACTGAATGGACAATTAATTTTTGACGTTTCAAAAGTGCCTAATAATTACGGATTATTTGAAATAAATGCTTACTTTGACTTTGATTTGGACGAAGGAATGAACGATCATTCCTTCATCAGTTCGACAAAGTATAATTTTAAAACTGTCAATAACAACCTGGGCGGTCTGATGTTTGGTCATTCTTTCTAATCTTAGTTCCAGTAAGCGTCTGTTCCACCACCTTTACGTAAGTCCACAACCATACGCATTCCGTTCTTAATTCTTTATCTGGTACATAGCGGCATGCAGAACATTATGAAACAATCTTCCTTAGACATACATACATTACCTCACACCTGTCTGCCATGGGGGTAAGCAGAGGCTATGGAACACCAATTGCTACGATTCTTACATAATAGAGGTACATAATAATATCTCTTTCGCGTCCTCAACAGTCATCAATCTTTTTTTTTAAGGGGGGAAAATCATCGAATGTCTGCTCCCGCCTGGGTGAGGCGGGAGGGAGTGTCAGACTCTTACTGACTAAAAACTACCCCGTTCCTTCTCCTGCACGTCGAGCCGGAGCCCCGGTTACCCGTAAGGTTCTCCGCGACTCCGAATCGGCATCGGCCCTGTTGGCCACATCTGTGGTGATCTGATGGCTCTTTGAGGCGCGCGCGGAACGCGACGCGCCATACGCTCGGGTGTGCTCGTCGGTTGAGAGTACTTTTAATTTGGCCCTTTTTTAATTTAACGCCAATGTAGACGATATAACCAAATTTCTTTTAAGGGGGGAATATCATTGAATTACTTCTCCCGCCTGGGTGAGGCGGGAGGCAGTGTCAGACTCTTCGTGACTAAAAACCACCCCGTTCCTTCTCCTGCACGTCGAGCCGGAGCCCCAGTTACCCGTTAGGTTCTCCGCGAAGGGAACTTTGAAGCAAGCCAAAGATATACAAGTCACATGTACTAGAATGTTCAAGGAAAACTAGATTGTGTCGTTTGCCCATCCTGTCACGTGGCACATCCAGTCTGTTATCGATACTTGCTACATATATTAAGTACTAGGAAAATAACTAGGACTGCAATATTTTCTATTTACTGCAAATAAATTTAAAGAGGTATTTATGTATGTACGTCAGAGAGCGATCCTGTAAACAGGACGTGGGATAGAACTGGAATGCGCATTTCTAGGTTAGTAGGTATATTTTATTGAAATAACTTTCCTGTCTACCTACCTGTGACCTATTATATAAGACTTGTGTAAATATAATCAAATTCAGACAGTCGCCAATACCTATCAATTTGTTTACTTTTTTTTTTTTTATCTATTCAATAGGTTGACGTTTGGCCACCATGTCGCCTGGTGGTAAGCGATGATGTGGCCGACGATGGAGCACGCCTACCTATTAGCAACCTGTTCACTCAGGACTTAAAGACAACCAAGTCAAGATTCAAGGGCTTCCAGCTGGTATTTTGCTGAGCCATCCCAAAGATGGGAGCAGTACTCCATACACGACCGAACTTGTGCTTGGTAAAGAGTGAGCAGCTGCTCCAGCGTGAAGTACCGTCTCACCCTCGACAGGACACCCTACTTTCTACCAGCCAGTTGCGACTTTGACTGAATATACGTGTCAGTGTTACGCCGAGAAGCTCGAGATGGTCACCCATCGGAACGGACTTACTTCGGAAAGTAGGAACCAGTGAAAACCGACTCCGTTTTGCGGAAAATAGACACACGAATTAATAGTAATTTACTAGGAAAAAAGACTATAGTTTCGACTTACGTAAGTATTTGACGAGGAACTCGACTAGTTTCAAGCCATGCTAGAGGCTCATATTCATGAGTAACATTCCGCGGCCCGCGACGCGGCGTCTGTCGCGCTGCTAGGAGCTACTCGAGTCTGCGGCGCAGGCCCATAATTACGTGAGTAAGCCGATAAACAAAATAATTATTTTATTATGTCTAACGAAAGTTATAATATAACTTTTGTTTCGGTTTCGAAATTTACGTCTGGAGTCTAAAACTGTGCCTATTTTAACAAAGATCCGTATGTACCTATTTTGTACTAGTAGCATACTTATGAGAATAATTTTGTTATGCTTAACTTGTATTATTAAAATTATAAGTTTAATAATAAGCTTACATAAATTAAACAATAATAATGAAATTCATACTTCCCAATTTACCGGTTCATAGCAACCCGTCCATATCCCTACCTTTTTTTCCATTATCCATTATCCACAATTCGGTTTGTGTGTCCATTAGATTTAGATTAAAGTTGTCTAAAGGGCCTCAACGCAATTGGCTTCAGCCCCTCGTACGCCTCTCAGTTAACCGGGACCTTGTGGTCCCGTGAATGGTAAAGATAAAATTAAAAGTTTAATAATTATTTATAAGGCATCGAAAAACTTGTCCGCATCAACGTCAGTGGGGAAAGTACCCAGAAGGCTGGCAGCATTGCCACGTTGTATGGCAATGCTTAACCTATTCAAAAGTTTAATTAGCATTATAGACTTCTGTAAGCTCCTTGGCGTACATTTCATACATAGATAAATATTTTTACAAGCTGACTAACAGAATATATTGTGCAGTTAGAAACATAACTTTTTAAACTTGCACTTAGAAATACCGATGCCTATTAACGTCATACCAATAGCCAAAACCATTATTAAATTAAAAATTACAAATGAGAATCAACCTTAATCCAACGACACAGAGTCAATTTTAAAAAATCAGGTTACCTATTACTTTTGGTAGTAACAAAATCTAGACACTACGCTTTCTTTGTATACTAGAATGTAGTATGAATGGGACGTGACAGGAAGGTGTGCCCGTGAACAGCTAGTTTTAATTACTGGCTGACTGTTGTTGCCTTCCTAACAGGAAGTGCCACCCTGTCTGTATGTCTGTAACGGCGGTTAGATTAACCTATAAACCTAACTATTGTTTTTGTATTTATTGTTTAGTAACTAAACCTTACTGCAACCACAGTTACATAGGTATTTACTTTCAAATGAAAATATGTTCTCTATTCTACTTTTAATAGGGTTGATGACTATTTTTTAAAGTAAAAGTCAAAATCATTTATTTAATTTAGACCACGATGGCACTTTTGAACATCAACAACCAAACTTTTGAAGTGAAGCTAGTTGCTCATTCCAAGGTGTAGATTCCTATGGAGAAGAACGAGCAAGAAACTCCATAGGTTACTCTTTATCAATCGATTTACAATACAATTCTCTAGTTACATATTTTTTATTTCAACGCCTGTCTGACAGATTATTTTTTAAAATATTAGACACGTATTTTATTTTCTTACGACAAAAAATGTTTTGACGATAATTATATAGATTTGAAATATCGCGTGACGTCACTTCTAGGCATAAGTTTTATACGTCGACGTAGAAATGACGTAATAAATTAATTTAATTAAAATTATTACAGGATGGATATAAATTTAGGTATGCAACGTCAAATTTTAATTAATCAAGTATTTTAGTTTGTTTTACCTTAACGAAATATAATAATTTCAATACTAATCCTACACCGGCTAAACCCCACAATTAACTGATAAAAAATCTTTAGTAAAAACCCCGCACTACGATTGTAACTTAATCAACTTAAGGGGATGGTAACATATTTATTATTCTCCCACCTAATGCACCTATCCATCGTTTCTTTGGTCGTCCTCGACTTTTCCATCACTTCACATTTACCATCACATGATTTACATTGGTTCTCATCACGTCATCTCAATACCAAGGGAGTCCAACCACTATTCATTCAGTTTCTCTACAACCTTTGCTACTTTTAAGGTTCCTCTCTAAAATGGTTATACCGAGTGAATAGGTTGCTTATAGGTCGACATGCTCCATCGTAGGCCACATCATCGCTTACCACCAGGCGAGATAGTGGTCAAACGTTAGTCCCATCTGATATAAAAAAATACTTATTTTATATCATCACTAGCTACTTCCGCGCGGTTGCACCCGGTCTGCTCGGCTCCTATGAATCATAGCGTGATGATTTGTAGCCTATAACCTTCCTTGATAAATGGACTATCCAACACAAATTGTAAGACAAATAGATTGACAAACAGCAACAGCAGGCAAGACTGTGACGGGGATTTAACGAGTCCCACTGAAGACAAATTCAATTCAAGCCTGCAAGAAAACCCTAACTTTTTTCGTTTATAATAGTATACATATCCTTCATCAAAATATTGCTGGACTCCTAAATAAAAGTGATACGCTTACTGTATATCTGGAGGAACTAGAAAATAATAGAAAACAAATCGACATTATATGCATAACTGAACATTTCATGACACCTGAACAAGAAGGAATAGTTAATATTCTAAATTACAGCTTATCAATAAGTTTCTCCAGACATAATAGAAGAGGTGGCGCGTGTATCTTAACCAGGTATGGCCACAAATTTAAAGTATTAAACCTACAAAAATATTCTTTAATCAACGTAATTGAATGCTGCGCTATTGAATTGATAGAACATAACATTATTATTGTTTGTATCTCTATATATAGGATACCCCAATCTAATATGGATAAATTTTTTGAAAACTTGAATAATATTCTTCATTTTCTATGTTTAAAGTTAAATAACAAAAATATTGTATTGTGTGGGGACTTTAATATTAACATAATGAATAGGAATAAACAAACTTTAGATTTTGAGTATGCATTGTTAAATTACAATCTAAAATTACAATTTTTTCAACCCACTAGGTTAAGCAGTGGAACCTGCTTAGACAATATAGCGCACAATTTAAATGCTTGTAAAGGAGAAATTATAGAATTGGGCTTGTCAGATCATACCGCACAGCTATTGAAATGTCCTGTTAAAAAAACGTGCGTCTTAAAACTTTGGAAAATTAAAAGACGGAATTATTGTCAAGATAATGTAAACAAATTTAGAAATTGTATTAAATGTCTCAGTTTTTCGGATATATATACAAATAGTGACGTCAATGAGGCCTACACCCGTTTCATTGACTTATTTAAATGATTTTATGATCTTTGCTTTCCCTATGAAATAATAACAAACTCGATCACTAAAAAAGCTAATTGGATCACTAAAGGAATAAGAACATGCAGTAAAAAGAAACGGCAGTTGCTATGGCGATATAGAATGAATCCTACTCGAAGTAATCGGAAATTGTTTAAGACCTATTCTGCTAAGTTCAAAAAAGTTATGACGCTAACACAAACATCACGAAATAACTACTTTATCAAGACATCTCAAAATAAATCCAAAGCGGCATGGACTGTAATCAATAACTCTAAGACCAGTTTCCCTAAAGAACCAATAACACAGATGCGAACAGAAACACATGCATTGACGAACTCAATAAAAATTGCTCAGGCTTTCAACAGGTTTTATATTAATCAAGTTTCCATACAAAAAATAAAACTATGCCAGAAATTAAAATCAGCTCAAATACATCAAACTCTCTGTATATGTGGCCAACAACACCTCAAGATATAAAATATTAAGTCACTCCGAAACACGAATAGCGTTGGTTATGACGGAATATGTACCAAAGTTATCAAAGAAATATCACGATACATAGCTATGTATCGATATGATGATGACGATATGATGTGGAGCTCCACATCTCAGTCATATTATAAATATTAGTATTTCTAACGGAATTTTCCCTGAACAATTAAAGACGTCGGTAATCATACCATTGCATAAAAAGAATGATAGGCAAAATATGTCAAATTATAGGCCTATCGCATTGATACCAGTCTTTTCAAAAATATTTGAGAAAGTCATTTACAAATCATTGTGTAGCTACCTTAACCTTACCTTACCTTACCTATAAACTTGACTTGCTTCTCCCCATTTTATCAAATATGGATAGCAGAAAACCTGTTTGCGCTATCTTTACGGATCTAACAAAAGCCTTTGATTATGTAGATTATTCCGTACTCTTATACAAACTAGAAAGATATGGTATCAGAGGTAATGTATTAGAGCTCTTTCGGTCTTACTTGACGAATACAAGACAATTTGTAGAAATCACACAAATATGTTCGAAAACTTGTTACAAGAATAAATATAAATCCGAAAGCGAGATAATTAAATACAGCGTTCCTTAGGGTAGCGTGCTGGGACCCCTTCTTTTTTTGGTTTATATTAATGACCTTCCGGAACAAATAAATCACCCTATGGTGCTTTTTGCCGATGATAGTACCGTGGTCATTGAGTGTGACAATCCCAATACTTATGGAAATGAAATAAATATGACATTGAATAAAATGATATCATGGTTTAATAAAAATAATCTAAAAATAAACTTAGAAAAGACTAAAATTATGCATTTTTATCAAAGGATCCCAAACAATAATCGAAATATTAACTATTTGGGGACAACAATTGAACCGGTAACAACTATTAAATTTCTTGGTATTAATATTGACAACAATTTGACTTGGCGATCCCAGACAGACGAAGTATGTAAAAAATTAAACAAATTTGCTAATGTTCTCTATAAATTATCAAAAATTGTAAACTTAGAATCCGTCCTGGCAGCCTATCACGGTTATGTTGTATCAGTACTCAGATATGGCGTAATATATTGGGGTAATTCAGTATATAGGGAATCCGTATTTAGAGCACAAAAACGATGTGTCAGAGCGATGTGTGGCCTTAACATCAAGGAAAGCTGTCAACCGTTTTTTATTCGCCTATAAATTCTTACCTTGCCATCGTTATACATATACGAAACTAATGTGTTTGTCAAAACTAATCTCTCACTATATAAAATAGCCACTAAAAGCTACTACAGAAAATTACGCGACAAAAATAAGTCAGAACTTGAAGTAACTCATGGAAAAACTGCGTTAATGAATAAGAGTATACTCAGTATGGCCCAAAAAATATTTAACAAACTACCTGAGACAATAAAGACGTTAAACTTAGACAATTTCAAAAAAGAACTATTGAAAATTTTGATAAATAAGTGCTATTACTCAGTAAAGGCCTATTTGGACGACAATTCTATAATTACTGCCCCAGACAATAGCGCACAACCCAAGCAGAACATAAGCAAATTTGTTTTGATGTTTTGAATTTTGTTTGACATTGGCCTATATGACATGTAACTTTAATCGTTTTTGACATTTTATTGAATTAATTTTATTTTATCTGTTAATGTTATATTTAACGCTAAATAATATGACAAGAAAATTAATCTCTCTAGACAATTTGTTAAATCTTGTTAATATTGGCATTACTTATGACTTATTTGATGATCCTAATTTTATTTGGCATTAGTATTGTATGACATGTTATTTAATCGGTTTCAATTTAATTTGCAATTACAAGTGTCAATTAATTTTTGAATGATCACAATGTTTAATAATTTTAATTACCTCTATATACAATATTTGTACGCCTCTGGGCTAAACATGGAGAATCTACCTATCTGTAACACCTCACATACCTATGTTTACAAATAAAAATATTCTGATTCTGATTCTGATTCAAAAATAATTATTGAAATCGGACTGTTAGTTCCATTGTTTAGCGCGTTCAAACAAACGCACAAACGAACTCTTCAGTTTTATACATATATAATAGTAACAATAAGTATAAACAATAGTATAAAGTATAAGATAGATTTGTTATCTTGTCACCCATCTTTAACATTGTAGAATAGAATAGAGTAGAATATACTATTTTGTATTTAAGGATAACAAAGAGATGGTAGTGTGGTGCAAAGCCCTGCACCGTTTTGTTTATTAATTAAACTCGTTGATACAAAGTTAATGAGTAGCATATACTGCGCATAATGATAACATTCTATTCCTGTTGACCTTATCAAACAAGGAAAGTTATTTATAAACCGTCTGTGTGGTATAGATCGGGCTGTTCAAAAGCTACGTATCAGGGACCTATGAAAAATTATCTAGCAAGAAAATAAACTTAGAGAAGCCGTTATCACTTCGGTCGAGCCGACCCGTTGCGTTAGAACTCATTAATGGTTCTTGTACGTAAAATACTTGATATGCAATTCATGTTCCTCGTCCCACAATTGGCAACTTCCAACGATATGCTTTAGACATTACGTTATTAATTAAAATTAAAGCTTACAGCGTGAACCAAAAAGTAATTAGGCTCGTTGTCAAGTCTAGAAAATAAAAATGTAGAGCCTTATTTATAGTTGATTTTGAATTTGCACATATTTGGAGATGTTCTATCAATAAACTATTGTATATCATAATATCTAAAAAAAACAATAAACGATTTGAATTTAAACTATTTTCTATATAGAGGTAGGATAAGTGGGCAAGCGAAAAGACGGCTTATCAATTTAAAAAGAAGTTGCCGCTTACTAGGATTTTCTCCTGTGTCGTGGATGCCCAGACCCGGAACAACAATCTGTGGATCCCACACAGAGTTGCTCCGTGCGGGAATCGAACCCGCGATACGTTGCGGGGCAGCCTGTTGCCCAATCACCGCGCCAACCGTGTAGTCATCATTGCAACGCCACCCATAAATACATTTTATGATAATTCCTTGTAAGGCCGTGGTATACTCCAGGCACCGGTGTAACCAGTCAGTCCGTGCCAAAGCAATGTAAAACGTATTCCATACGTGATTTTCTGTATTTTCCCTACATAGGTAATTAAGTGATATTCCTAATTATATTTTATACATTGTATTTGATGATAACGTCCACAGCTGTTGCAGTAGGTACACTAGTCCACACATTGCACATAACGAGGGTTCGCTCGGTAACCGCGATAAGATAAAACATAGCGAATATTCCATGGATCCAGCTTTGATAGACCCTGTTAAATATATAAATTAATAAATGCTATTAAAATCTAATTACAATTACAATGAGGATACTGACTGTGTTGTTATTGTCGTGGTCGAAAAGTCCGTAAATGGCCTCAAATGTTATCCCCTGATCCGTCAAAGCAATGGGTTACTACGGTTTTAGTAGAGTAGTGGAATGCCTGGTAGTAAGCCATCAACATCGCCATCACCATCCGTAACACCAGAGGTCCAGAGGGGATAAGGAGACGAGACACTGGCGTCGCATCTTCTTTCTGTGTCGTGTTTGTATTTCAAAACGGCCCAGCTCGTGCGATACAAAAGCCTCTGCAACCATTTCGCGAGTTAAGTATGAAATCTAAGGGCCAGGATACACCATAGTACCTACGCATCCGATGTTGACAGTTCCGATCAGTGTGCGACCTTCACGGGTCATCGGTCCATTTAGCACGGAAGTCGACCCACGCACACTGGAACTTGTGGTCATAATAATTATATTCGCATGCATAATGTTCGGGAATAGTACATCAGGAGGGCTACGGCCTGATTACAATAACTCCCTTTGTTTTGCAACATTATAATATTAAACTCAAGATAAAAATTGTTAGCATAAAATAAAGTAATGCTTAAAACTTTGATCAACCTAAAATCAGTGATGTAAAGTGTGATGTTTTAAATGGTTCAACACATTTGTACAATCGGCAAATTCAAAAATTCCTTGCCTTTAGTGATTTTTAAATATAATCGTGGCAGCGAACCTAGAATAAAATTTTATCTTTATAAGACTAATCATTAATCGATAGTTATGTTCAGTTTATTTCGTTAAAACTAGCTAATAACGCCATCTAGTGAAAACTTTATACGGCTTATTGTTCAAAGACTGGAAGACGGTTTTTTTTACTCTTTCGCTTTATCTAGAGGTACTTACATTACATTCATCAATCTCAGCATTGATGATTTTCGGTGATTGAGTGTGTTTAAAACTAACGAAACTTAGTTGAAAATAAGAAAACATGTGCCGAAGTATATTTCAACACTGTAAAAATAAGATAGTTAAATAAATTGTAAGCTAATTAAATTCTCGTAATGGAACGATTTTATTTATGCCAATCATGCACACACTGCTTTCTGGCTGCCTTATCAAAATTTACTTAAACGGAAAGCTAAATTTGGCCTCACCTTTTCAAGTTGCGGAAAAGATTAGCATTTAATGCAAATACGTAACGGTAACTAACTTAATTTTGGATGGCACGAGTCATAAGTGTGTTGTTATACAGAACATTAATACGAAGATTATAATATTAAAGTAAGTACCCACCTATTCATTTAGGTAGGCACTATTCTTCAAATACATATCTACTTAGATAAAGACTAGTATGATTTCAATTAGATAATTATACTAGCCTATGTATACTAGTCTATTCTACCTTCCTACATGACGCGACTTCACTTTCTTCACTTTCAAGAAGTAAAGTAGATAGAAAGTCGAGGAGTAGAAAACATACTAATAAGACTTCACCTCTAACATTAAATTGGTAAAAAACCGAAGTTATAATAACTTGGATACTGAAAAATAGGACTTAGGTAGGTACCTATTTATTCTAGAACCCAAATTAACAATGACTACCCAAAATACTCCATAGATCTAATTTTCTTTACCTCCTAATCCATGAAAAGCTGAGTACGGATACCTACTTCGTCGAAGGAGCTATCAATGAAAGAACTAAATAAAGCGATTGCGTAAAGAAATCAATACATTTGCCATATGTTATGAATAATATTATATTATTGCGTCTGCATCGTGTATTATTTGTTTAGTTTCATTTGTTTCATATTTAATTAAGACTAATGTAAGCAATAGGACATCAACGCCATCTATTTAAATACCACAGAATTAAAGTAAGTCACTCTATGTATAATCTACGACTACATCCAACTTACAGCGATAGAGGGCGATACTAGTTTCAAATACGCATTCGGTACAAAATTACAAACATGAATTAATAACTGCTAAAAAGTAATTAATCTTCAAAACCTTTCTAAATAAATAAAAAAACGCAGTAGTATATAAAAAATCATTATTTTAGCAAAAAAAATAGCTAATTTAATCATTTATTAGAGCCTTCTTAAATACCTACAAATAACAATTTGATATTCCTACTTCCTCATTCAGCTCCAAATTAAGAACAATACTTATAAACCCAAACAAGAAACAAGCAATAATGACGTCAAACCTTTGACATCACGACCATCGTCACAGACATACGAAAAAAAAAAACAAATGAAGCGTCCTACTCACTGTCCAATAAAACTACAGACGTCAAAATATATGTAAGCGCCGTCAGTAGCATGTAAGACAAATTTAACACTAGACAGTGACCGGACTCGCGTCATACGTGTCCGTGCATACAATATCGGGCGACGTCCTGTCAACCGATAAATCTGATATGCACTGATGAATGAACCTGTCACTGCACTTCCTAATGTGTGCACTGGCCGGCTTTGATTTGTTCTCAATGATATATTAGCTTTTATCATCGTTTCCTAATTGCTGTTTCTGTCGGTCAAGATCTATGCGAAAGTTTCGTTCATTCATTATTTCTTTTTCGTAGATACAACGCAAAATACTTGTGTTTCAGTTGAATAAATGTGATGTTATTTGTCATTATGCTTCAAATAGTAGGACTATCACTTTTTAAGCATAAGACAAAACCAAAACATTTCGAACAGGACTATATTATTATGTGTGGTATATATAACTCTATGTTATGTAACTATGTTAACACAAATTAATTGTAGATAATGCAGACTACACAGTTATATTGACTAGTATTTAAAGGAGCAGTTTATAAAATTGCAGTTGGTACTCACGGTATTGGCGTCGAGCAGTTCCATGGAACACATCCTTTATCGTCATCACAGTATCCTTTGCAGCTTCCATCACAAGGTGCCACACAGACATGCGCACTACTGTTATTGTACACGAACCCCTTCTTGCAAGAACAAACGTTTGGTGCAGAACAGTAACCATTAACACAGGCTTTAGTACACTGGGGTTTGCAGACACCGTTCACTTTCGCGTAACCTTTGTGACACGAACATTTGTTAGGCGCTAAACATTCTCCATGAGAACAGCCGTTACACTTAGGAACACAAACTGTCTTGTTCAAGGGAACATAGCCTTTATGGCACGCGCACGTGTGAGGTCCAGCACAGTCCGCATTGACACAGTCACAGATCGGTTCACAGGTTGAATCGTTCTTCTTTCGGTAGCCATCAGCACAGGTGCATGTATTAGGAGCTGTGCACGTAGAGTTGATACAGGGTTGATCGCAAACTGGGACACAATTGAGGTTCTCATCTGCAGTGTAGCCCTCATCGCATTTGAAGCAGTGTGTGGAGTTGTAGGGGGTGTAGTTTTCTTGGCAGATGCAGGTGTTGTTGACATGGCAGATGGAGTTGAAGCAGGTTGGACTGCAGACGGGTGTGATGCAGGTGTTCGGTCGTTCGGGGTCGAGGTAGGCAGGGGACAAACACTGGCACTGGTCGGGCGAGACACACTTGCCTCCATTGCAGCCCGTGCTGCAGATTGGAGCACAAATGTCCTGTTCGCTGTCGTGCTGCCAACCGTTGCAGCAGACCGTGTGGTTCGTCCAAGTCAGATATGTCTGGAATTCGAAATTGGAAAGTTTTAGTGAAACGAAATAGTTTTGACATCGAGATATAATAAAATAAGAAATAACATTACCTCATATTTATATCTCTTGACGACACACTTCCTTCGTCCACACCACTTGTTTATGGCAACGTTGTACGACTTTTTTCTTCGTTGTCGGGAACTGTAAAATAGCATCATAGATATTAAATTTCTCTTAATTAGGCATCAAACTACAAATCGAAAACACTTTATTTTTATCTGTCATTAAGTTTAAAAAATCTTATTAAAAGTTTGTTAGTAAAAATAAAAGCAGGTCAAATGATTTGAGAATATTTCCTTAATATAATGAAATTGAATTATGAATAAAACGAATAATTTATAACAAACAAATCAAATATAGTGAAAACATAGAATATAAACAAAAAAATCTTATCACACCGCGGTCATATTGTGCTTGAAATACATAATTATGTAGAAAACAATAACATTTATAAAATTGCTACATAAACAAACCAACACAACCACAACAGATGAGATAACTACTAGAAAACTAATTAATTACCTGAGTTTAACCACACAGACTCCTTCACCATTGTCGTCTAAACCTTGTGTGTAGGATACTAACTCGACTAAAATAATCACTAATAAACAAAATACTATAGTTTTGAAACACATCGCTACAACACTACTTAAAACAAAATGACTTCTTAAAATTTTAAAGCTGAAATATTGACGTGTTATTTTTAAAAATTTAATTTGCCAATCACAGCACCAGTGTGTCAGTCAGTCAACTACGATATAATGATGTTCGCTATCTCCTAAACTATTACACAGTCGTATCTTGGCCCGTGGCGCTACTGTGAGCGATTGAACGATAACCCATGTTTTAATTAAACCTTTTCCGACTAATGGTGCGAGTAATTGTTTGCACACAATTAAGTTTCGGTTTTATAGAAACGCTAATTAGGTGATGAAACTTTAAAGAGCCGAAATTTGTATTTTTTGTTAGTTTTCTTCCGTTAATCGTATTAGAAAATGGAGCAGAGATTTAGATCAAAAGATTATTTTTTCTATGTTTAATTAGTCGCTAATTATGAATTTTAATTATAGCAAAATCGTGTAGGTAATTTCTTGTTCAATAGACGTTACTGAGGCCTTAGTATGAGTTTCATTTACGTTTAAAGTATTCGAAATGAGTATGCGTTAGGCAATCTGATTGGCCGGCGCCAATGAAGCAACCAATCGGAGCGCCGAACGCGAACTCGTTACGATTACTTTAAACGTAAAACAAACTCGTACTAAGGCCTCAGATGTCAGATTCAGACTGTTTTGAGAAACTTATGTGCGTTGTACACAAGATTTTTACCTATTGGTAAAGATGTGTTTTGATTTCATTATATACATATATACATATATACATATATACATATATACATATATACATATATGAAACTCTATCTATTGGCGGTGACGCAGCGACTGATGAGAGACCACACACGCATAAAACACTGCCTGTTGAAGATTAACATTTGGAATGCTGACAAAACTGTTTTGACAACCATAATTAAGTTAACAGTATATATATCAATAAATATGAACTAATTAGTTACCTAATTATTCCACAATTCACGCAATTGTAAGTGATTTCTTAATTATTTGTGATTAAGACTACATGGCGGAAGAAAAAATCATAATGTAGGTAGTCATTATTATGATTTTTTCGAACACGAGGACTCCAGTTCGCATGTGACTTCTTAAATGATTAGCTTATTTTCACAACGATATTTCCTTTTTAAAAATAATTTAACGTAAATAGTGGTTATTTGACAGTAAACGCACTCCATAGAACTATGGGCATCCATAAACTTTCTAATGTTCTACTACAATGTGAAAATGTGTTTGTTTGTTTGTTGTTCGTTGTCGTCAAAATATATGATGTTTTGAACATAAATAGTTAGGAGGCTGGAGAGTGAAAAATTTGGACATCTTTTTTCACTTAGACGCAGTTAAAACCGCGGGTAGAAAGTTCGTAATAAAATAAATCGCTTACACTAGCACACATTTGATAATTTATAAATTACCATTTTGAGCCTTATCGCCAAGTAATAAAGCCGCATTTGTCTAACATGAGAGACAATGAGTGTGCGCAACCAATTTGCATGCAGGCCCTTATCCTTTTATTCTTATCTATTTATAGATTTAGATGTATAAGGAAGTTAGGTAATTGATTTATTGAAATTAGCATTTATTAATAAGTAAATTAGGTAACTACTTAATTGAATAGTCCACAGGAAAATTTCTTAACAGCATGCGATATGGCAATTACCTACCTAATTAATAGTCGTTAGAGTTCAAATTCTAGATCAATTAATTCTAGTGTGGGGCAACGTTTTAAAAAAAAAATGATTTTCGTATGGAAAAAGCCAATATCGAAAAATGCGATGGTAAGAAAGATTTTGTTTTCTTTGACATCGCTTTTATAGAGACAAATAATCTAATTTCGTACTTCAGATATTTAACACCATAAACCCGAGTGTCGATAATTGTCCTGAGAATTTCAAAGACACAATTGTAAAAGAAAAAAACGTAGGTATTCTTATTTAAAAGGTTAGCAATGCACTTGTATTGTAACCCCACTGGTGTAGTGGGGTCGAGGAACGTAAAGACATTGTGTTATTACAGAGCTCAGAAAACTTGGTACAACGAGATCAATGACTCCGTAGTGAAATGTTACGGATGCTGGTGATAACGCAATATATTTATAAAATATTGCGTTCCTGTGAAATGCCCGGTACACAAATTGAGGCTATCAATGTGGTTATCCTCGTTAATTAGAGCTCATCTTCCTCTCGTGTGTTGAGCTGGGAAATTTGACTTATGTAGGTAGTCAAATATTTAACAGAAAATAAACCGAATAAAGGCAATAGAGATATGGTTTTTAAATCTCAGAAACGGTGTCTAAGGGCAATGTTTAATCCAAAGTGGGGGACAGCTGTGAGACATGTTTTAAAAAATATAAGATTCTGACACTACCTTGCCTATACATTTATGAAGTTGCAATATTTATAAAGTCGAATCCGGAGCTCTTTGAAGCTTTGGCGGACACGGTCACTCGTAACAGACGTAATGCTACATGCAATAGGTTACGCATACGCAGGGCAAACACAGCCCTACTTCACAAAAGTGTCTTCTGCATGGCTCCAAACATCTACAATAGAATACCTAATGATATTAAGAATCTTAGCATAAACTTATTTAAAAGATATCTACCTCTATATTGGTTCTTGATAGATAAATGCTATTATAATGTTCAAGACTTTATCTCAGGAAAATAAAGTAAACAATTTTTGTAGTGGAGTAAATTGACGGTGTTATTACGTACTGTACCTACTATAATGACATCATATCCTTTTTTTTTTGTGAAAACCTTACAAATTTGTTATTACAATTTGATTGATTTTGACATTTGAATTTAACTAATTTATGACTATTTGATTTACATACTATTATTTTCTGTATCTTTTTTTTCTTTTTTTGTCGATTATTGATGTATAATTTCTATGACACATTATTTGATTGCTTTATGAATGTGAAAAGATATTTTTGACTCGTACCTACATATATTGACTGATTGTGAATTTCATTAATACGTACAATGGTTGAGACATACCCAACATTTGCATGCCCAACGGGTAGAACAAAGAGATACAATATGTAACAAAAATAAATAACACCTTAGTCACTAATTAGTGTACTACACCTCTGTTCAGCAACTAAAGACATTTGATTTGATTTGATTTGCAATCATAGAATTTTATTTTAGTAAGTAAGTAAGTAAATCATTTATTTGCGTAAAACATGATATACATTGGTGTTAATATTAGTAGTATTTTAAGGGGGGATAATCATCGAATGATCGCTTGGGTGAGGCGGGACCCCGTTCCTTTTCCTGCGCTTCGAGCCGGAGCCCCAGTAACCCGTTAGGTTCTCCACGCCTCCGAATCGGCATCAGCCCTGTTGGGCCTATCCGTGGTGGTCTGATGGCTCTTTGAGGTGCGCGCGGATCGTGACGCGCCGTAATCTCGGGTCTGGTTCTGGTCGGACGGTGAGCCACCCATGCTCGCCGTCCGATCCGATGCGATGCGAGGCAGCGCTTCGCGGCCTCACGCGTCCCGCCTCCTTCTTAGCTAGCATAACAGCTTCGCAAAAGGAGGAGATGGCATTCCAGTTCCCCTCGCTCCGCATCATGACCCTCACTAGGGCCGGACGCAAGAGGTCGCCATCGCCGATCGCCATGCCACGCAGGGCATTCCGCTACAGTGTGTTCCACCGTGTCCTCAGGGCGGTCCTCGCAGTAATGTGTCGTCGCTGACTCCTACTTTCCGGAATGTGTCCGTACCGATGACCGATCATCTTGAGCTTCTTGGTGTAACTCTGACGCCCACACTCAACTTTGGCTCCTATATAGAGTCAAAAGCGCAACTGGCTGGTAGGAAGTTGGGTATCCTATGGAGGGTGAGACGGTACTTCACGCCGAAACAATTGCTGAGCCTGTACCAGGCACAGGTTCGGTCCTGTATGGAGTACTGCTCTCATCTTTGGGACGGCTCGGCAAAATATCAGCTGGACGCGTTAGAGCACATTGAGAGGCGTGCCAAGAGGCTCATCGACGATGATGCGCTTGTGAAGGCTCGGCTTCAAAGCCTCGAGCACAGGCGTAAGGTTGCAAGCCTTTCGGTTTTCTACCGGATACATTTCGGTGAGTGTGCAGGGGAATTGCACAACTTGATTCCCCCTAGTCCTTTCCATCATCGTACCACAAGACAATCGGCGAAGCGTCACCGTTTCATGGTAGATGTTCCGCCCACACGCACGAAGCGCTTCGCTTCAAGCTTCCTTGTGCGTACTGCTAAAGAGTGGAATTCTTTGCCAGAGTCTGTATTTCCTGAAGGGTACAACCTGGGAGTCTTCAAGGCCCGAGTGAATAGGTTGCTTATGGGACGACGTGCTACATCGTAGACCGCATCATCGCTTACCACCAGGCGAGATAGTGGTCAAACGTCGCCCCATCAAACATAAAAAAAAAAAAAAAAAAAAAAAAAGTAATTAATGTTATTACTATAGCTCAACATGATTCGCTAAAATGAAAACATAACATGCAAACGTTATTTTGACAAAAATGAGCATCTAGGTAATGAACGTTTCACATTCATAAAATCGCATAAACTTCGATCTTAAATCGAAAGGCTTTTACAAAGACTTCTTACAATTTGTACATAACACATTTGTCACTGGTGTTTTCCACGGGTGTCATGATCTGAGTAAGAGGAACTTTTGAAGAAGTCCTGCCAACAGCGATAATTATAGCAATCCCTATCACTTAAAGGAAACCTTTGGTCCAATAATGGAATAACATGGGCTAATGGAAACCCATCCCCATCTTTAGTAGTGAACGCTATTGTTGCATTGATTACGAAACAGATTACGGCCAAGGCATCTTACCATACGATGGATAGTCATTCACCTGAGCACAGATAACATTGTTCTACAGAAACCTATATAGAGGTAGATGAAGACGATGATGTTACCTAGGAATATTGGCTTGAAATCAATATTCCATTTATGTAGAAGAAACATTTATGAAACAGTAAAGGAAAAATGGCCTTCTAATAATTATCCTCCGTTGATTTGGTCTTGATTTCTTTAAAAACTTTTATAATTTCTAGAGGATTCGTATATCGAAAACTAAAGTCGTATTGACATGATTCTATGTTGTTCTTAAGCAAAGTTACAGAGAGGTTTGCTGATGACTTTAAATGTTCAGTTGTTTTAATAGGAATATTAGTAAAAAAATGTCAAACTCCTTACGGTATTTAAATTAAATTCTGAGTTTCTTAATCTTTTCCTACCAGTCTCTGTGTATAACTTTCCAAGTAGTTTTTATCTTATCATCAGACGATTTTATTTTATTACTAATATAAAGACGTTTCGCCACTCTGCTATTCTAAAGGTTTTTGAATAAGATGTTACATACTGGTGAAATTGGGGGTCATTTTTGTACGGTTTCATTCCATAAAGTTCAAAACGTCTGTCCCTACTCTTACGAATACCTACGTTGCCCAATCGCTAAATACAAATTTGGTATGAATATCTTTATTTTTTATTGGCAAAATATTGTTAAATACCTTGTTTAACATTTCAAAGAAATCATTGTAGAATTTATTCAGATTACTAGTATCAAATACTTTCATACATAATTTAGTAGCTAAAGAATTGCTCAACTTCTCCAGATTTTTAAACGTGATTTGTCTATATCTTATTTGAATTTTTGGGATAGGTAAATAAGAGCTATACGTAACCATTAGTCCACAGTGGTCGGATGGCAAGCTATTTATAATATGTTTTTCTTTGTAGTCACAATTACAGAAAACATTATCAATACAGGTGGCGGTAGAGGATGTTATCCTTGTTGGTTCAAAAAAAACATTTTTCAAATTAAATGATCCAAATAAATTTAACAATTCCATACTACTAGTACAATTTTCTAATAAATTAATATTAAAATCGCCCCATATAATTACTGATTTGTGACTAGAACAAACCTTTCTTAAAACATCCTCCATGACAGAATCAAATACTGTAAGATTCTGATAGTTAGGTGGCCTATACACACAGATAATAACATGTCTATCCAGCTCAACACAGGACAACTCAATGGTGTGTTCAACTGACAGTGCTACAATGTCTTTCCTTCCCTTTGATTTAATACAATTTTTTACTAATATTAAGGACCCACCATGTAACATATGCTTTCTACTGAAATTACTAACTACATTATAATTATCTAAATTTAAAGATATTAGTTGGTCCTCCTTAAACCAATGTTCTGATAGACAAATTACATCAAATTTAGTCTTTTCCAGAAAGATCTCTAATTCAAATACTTTTGAGGAGGAGCCCTGAATGTTAATATAAAATAATTGTAGATTGTGCTGCCCCTGTGTATAATTGTTCTGTGCTTTTTCCTTGCCAGAATATACCTTATTATTTATATGATTTATGAAGGTATGTTCTGTTGTCTTAAAATCTAGTTTAAACTTAAATTAAAATGTGCCTCTGTGCTGTTAGACACTCTAGACAACACAGATTCGTCCTTAAAACTATTTTCTGTTATACAAGTTATAACAGTGTTAATATTATATGCTATCAGCATAGCAATTTTTTGTCGACATTTATTTGAAAGGTGTACATCTTTCTTTGTAAAAACAAAAGTACTAATAATTTTATTAGTGTCAAAAAATAAAAGTCTGTCATTGTGACATGTCATTTGGTGTAGTGTATTATTTAGTACACCTATGTATTTGTTCTTAGAACATGATAAACTATTAGAATATGGGAAGGCACACAATATTATCTTCCCTGTGTTCAAGTTCAACAAGGTGTCCACACAGTTCACAATGTCCCATGTGTAATTCACCATGTCTCATGATAGTTCACAATGTCACAATGTTCATATTTATCACAATGTCACAATGTTCATATAATAATGTTATATACGTTTTTATAATTCGTGAGATATACTAAATTAACTAAAAATCGGGGGTTAGGTACTCACGTAAATATACTGACAAAAGCTCTACTGGTTTCGAACTACAGAGGGATTCTTCCTCATGAGCAGCATGCGCGGCCGCGGCGAAGTACTACTACTAAACTAGTAGTGCTTTTGTCAGTATATTCACGTGAGTAACCTGCGATTTTAGTTAAAATATTACATTGTTTGTCAGAATTAAAATAAATTAAGAAAGGCAAGGCAAATGAAGATCTTGTTAAAAGTCATGCTCCGTCGTCAACCTCATCATTGCTTTTAACCTGGACTACTAGATACTTAGGATCATACGTTCATCTATAAAACATAAAAAAGGTCGGTATTTGACATACCTGTTATAAATACCATGAATGTTTTGTGTTATTTCCTTCCTTCCAAATATTAAAGTTGAGCCTAATTGTGGTCCCAATAAATAAATATCCGCAAGCGGAAAAATGTAGCGATGTATTACACAAGTACATCACGACACATATAAGGAAAAATGAACTCAGAATAATACATACAGATTTATGGAATGAATGATGTAAACTATATATTATTAATATATTAGTTAAACCAAAAGCAATCGAGTAACAATGACGGGTTGGTGTATACCGTGTTGAAGTATTAAAATATGAATTGAAGTGCAAAGTGTTAAATATGGAGATATCTATATATTGTGCGATTGTGTTCTTTATTGTAAGTTGTTTGTGATTAAATTATTATGTTTTCGGCTTACTCACGTAATAATTTGACAAGGAACTCGACTAGTTTGTTTGTGATTGTTCAGAATTTTAAGTTATAACCCAGTGTGTTCCAACCAATTATGTGTCCACCAATAACCAATTATGTGTAACCAACCAATTATGTGTCTCTATTATTTATACCTGATATGAAGAGAGTAATTTTATCGGATTTATACTATTTTATATTATTTATAGTGTCCATTAGAACAACAGATCCAGCGGATTCGTAATTTTTTTAAATTATTTGTTATTGTCTGGATATGCCCAAACCATTTTTGTGCTGTTATTTTATTTCATGAAGAAATTATCGTCTACTACGTAGGTACTTCGCTAACATGTCGTGGAATTGATTTACCTATATTGTTTTTAATAAGCAATTCTCGATAATGACTAACAAATGATATATAAGTACCTAATTGGCAAAGATTGATATTTTTAGCGTTCAATGTGTGCGTTTGTGACCTTTACAAGGAATAAATGTAATATAAGTCTGGTTCTTTATTACATTTATAACTAGTTTCTGCCAGCGGCTTCACCCGCATGACCGGTGTCAAAAGTAGCCTATGTATTACTCCAGACCATAACCTACCTCTGTTCCAAATTTCATGTCGATCCCTTCTGCTGCTTCGATGAATGACTGAACAAACATACACACAAACTCACATATTTTCACATTTATAATATCGACTCAAGTTAATTTCAACCATCGGCCCTACAGTCAAAGCGCAAAGTCCACTGTGGGCATCCTAACATTCGACAAACATATATTTGCGTTTGTTAGAGTAACTGTGTCTATGAATTGAGCCGCACAATTAAGTTTGTTTTTTCATGTGTATAATTTTTCGAGATATAAAGTACGCAGTGTTGTGCACAGGATATTTTTTTTTTTTTTTAAGGGGGGAAAATCATCGAATCACTGCTCCCGCCTGGGTGAGGCGGGAGGGAGTGTCAGACTCTTACTGACTAAAAACCACCCCGTTCCTTCTCCTGCACGTCGAACCGGAGCCCCGGTTACCCGTTAGGTTCTCCGCGGCTCCGAATCGGCATCGGCCGTATTGGGCCCCATCTGTGGTGGTCTGATGGCTCTTTGAGGCGCGCGCGGAACGCGACGCGCCGTACGCTCGGGTCTGTTTCTGGTCGGACGGGGAGCCACCCATGCTCGCCGTCCGCAGGCCCGCGCTTACGGTGGCCGGAGATCGTCTCGCGATCCCCGACGCCCGGTGTGTCCTTCGCGATGGCTGGGTTGCGAGGAGGCAGCGCTTCGCTGCCTCACGCGTCCCGCCTCCTCCTTAGCTAGCATGACTGCTTCGCAAAAGGAGGAGACGGCATCCCAGTCCCCCTCGCTCCGCATCATGGCCTGCACTAGGCCCGGACGCGAGAGGTCGCCATCGCCGATCACTTCCCTGAGGACACGGCGGTGCTCAGCCCACGAAGGGCATTCTCCCACCGTGTGTTCCACCGTGTCCTCAGGGCGGTCCTCGCAGTGATGACACCTGGGCGTTTCCTCCCGCCCCATCAGACACAGGTACCTCCCGAAACTTCCATGTCCGGTGAGGACCTGCGTCAGGCGGTAGGTGAGGACGCCGTAGCGTCTCTCAAGCCACTCCTCAAAGAGGGGACTTACCGCTGCGATGGCAGCGAGCCCAGCCCTCGGTTGCGACAGTCGTTGCTGCCATTCCGCCATGAGATCGCGCCGGAGCTCATCCCGCCACGCACCTATTTGGCGCGGCAGCGGGGTGTCGCCCCGGCGACGTGCCTCCGCGCGCATGCTGTACACGCGCGCGAGCACCTTCGCCTCCAGATCCCACGGCGGTAATCAAGCAAGGAGGTTCGCCGACTCCCCAGAGATCGTGCGGTATCCGCGGATCATTCGGATCGCCATGACCCTCTGTGCCATGAGCAGCGTCCGAGCGGGACGCCGCAACAGGTTTGGCGCCCAAACAGGGGCGCCGTAGAGGGCCATGGACCGCTAGAGTATAATCAAACGAAGTTTCATCGTATTCAGACCGGTAGTTTTTGCGTAATGCGTGAACAGACAGATAGACAGACAAAAAATGTTTTTAATCACATTTTTGGGTTCGGTATCTATCTAATAATAGTGAGGCTATTGATTTTTTTTCATATTTTCAATGTACAGAATTTACATTTCTACAGTTTTATTATATATATACATAGATAATTTGCATTATGAAAATGAATAATACAGGTCCCCTTCGTGCTCGACGTGTGTGAAGCCACGTGTGAAGAATACACCATCATATTGGAAGAGAGGACATGTCCAAGATACATAATAAAACCTTTGACACAGTAAGTAAGTTTACAATCATTAATCAATTAACTAGTTGAAAGAAAGTCTCTGTGTTTAATTATATTTGTCTACCTATAAGACAATATATCTTTCTTGGGTTTTTAAGCGTCTTTTTGTAGTTTGAGCCCTAAGATGATGGGGAATTCATAAGGAGCCCCTTACTTGGGGCAAGCAGTAGTAGATATATAGTGATACATATCTCCACTACTGCTAGTATCTAGATATACCTCTATATCACTATATATCTACTACTGCTATCTACTACTGTAGATAGTGAAAATATCTTTAGCAGGCCAATCTGCTGACCTGATGATATTATAAATATAAGTTAGTGAGATTATAGTTGTTGTCACTGGAATTTTTAGAGAAATTCTGACTTTACCTGTCGAGTATTACAATGAAATTAGGGTGAAAGTGTTTGTTCAGCGGAATGTTCAATTCCTCTTCAAGGAATAACATAACATAACATTACGCCTTTTATCCCCAATGGGGTAGAGGTGCACATAACGGCACTTAATGCCACCGTATAATGTAATACCCACTTTTCACTATTTATGTTATTAGTCTCATGTAATAAGGGGTAAGCCAATTGCCATATACCGTGCACATTTCCAGACTCTGTGCTACTACTGAGAATTTTTTAAAACTCAGTAATACTTGCTCGACCCGGGAATCGAGCCCGAAACCCCTTGTCTAGCAGTTATACTTGCGACCACCACCACCCTGTCAAGGAATAAAATTAATATTTGTATTATACTATCTATGTCTTAGTCGAACCCAAAGTTAGACGTAGACGTCTGAAGCAAATACCATTGACACTGATATTGATACAGTTGAACTCTAATCAGTTTTTGTTTACTATTATAATGTAACTTTTCAAACTTAGTAAGCACTTTATTAATTTTTAATACCTCTTTTTATTTTCAGCCACGAAGTACTAAATTGGGTTGGAACAAATAATGACTGCAATTCTACAGAAATATATAACGAAAATAAAGAGTGCCTATTAGAATTCGAGTGTTTGGGTTCAGTGCTTACGTGTATAGATCATATTAAACTAACGAATAAGCAAAGTCATATATATCTTCATCAAACTCCTGAAGTCATTAAAAGAAGTTTAAGAAATGGTACAGTGTATGTAAATAATAATAAAACAGAAGAACCGAACACTACACTCAACGAAAATGATGGCACATCAATGTTTAATGTTCACCTATTTTATAATAATGTTGACGACAAACTTGACGTTTCAAGCACAAACAATAAGAAATTGAAAATGCATGATAACATTCGCTGTAGATATGCCGAAATAGTTTGCAACAATAAGGAAAGTTTAGAGAACAACACTTCAGTATACTTTGGAAATACTGACAGTAATTTTCATGATAACTCCACGATTTTTATAGACTTATCCATAGATCGGGATGAAACTAGTCCTTTACAACCAATATTTACGGGCTATTTTCCAGACCTATCAAAAGAAGCTTTGTCCTCTTATGAAAATGATTTTAAAGATCTGAAAACAGCATCATTAAAATGTCCAATATTAAAGAACGATACTGACAAATGTGACAAGAGTAAATCTGTACATATACACATTAATACAAACTATATTCAAAATAATACAAAAACAAATTATCCAAATTGTACTATGGACACCGCAACGATTCACAGCACTTTTAATTTGATATGCAATAACGTAACATTTGCAAAATATAATAAACAACTAAAGTTTACTTCAAAACCCGAAGTAAAACAAACACCAACACCAATATCTGATGGAAAACAAGACCCTCGAAGTTGGAGCTGCGAAATGATAGATTTTTTAACAACTAAAGGACCAGGTAATGACTTTAGTGAAATTAATTTCAAGAATTGTTTCAAAGATTTAAGTAATACTAACACCTCTACCGCTGAAGATAAAAATGACGTTAAATCTTCTCAAATAGATCTTTTGAAAAACGATAACACAACAGGTTTAAATTTTAAGAAATTGGTAAAAATAATCATAAATGAAAATGCCAACTGTACACAAAATTTAGATTTTTTTAACCTTCAACGAGGAAAAATCATCGATTTTGGAGTTAATAAACAAAATGTTTTCAAAAATGATGAAATTGAAATAAATCTATCTAACTGTATGAGGGTCAATAATTCTACCCTAAATGACACTGATAAATTACCTCATAAAAACATAGAAATGATAATCTCTTTAAAAAATAAATCACTAAATGCTTTTGACTTAAAGTTATTAAATAGATCTACCAATCAAAAGGGGGAAACAGAGAGAATGTTTCTGTGGTGTAATCATTTTAATAATCCCAATAACAAAACCAATCAAAATATTACCGTACTACAATGTGAACAAATTGATGCAAAAGATTTAATAGTCCCAGAAAATACTACACAGGACCATCGAAGCTGGAACTGCCAAATCCCAAAAGTCAAGGATTCTTTAATTACTAAACGAAGAAATAATCAAATTAACGAAATTGATTTTAATAATTGTTTAAAGGATTTAAGTAGCAATGAAATCGCTAAAGTTAATACTACAGATAAAAATGCAAAGAAGTTGATAAAAATAATTATGAATGAAAATACTAATTGTACCAAAATTCCATCTTTAAAACTGCAACATGGAATATTCTTCGATTTTGGAGTAAAAAGTTATGAACGGAATGTTCTCGAAAATGACGTTGTTGAAATAAATCTTTCAAACTGCCTCAAAGCTAACTATTCTACAATGAATGATACTGATAAACTAACTCAAGAAAAAGACAATATAGTAGATATGACAATATTTTTGAAAAATGAATCACTTAATGCTGCAGATTTGAAGTTATTAAACGGAGCTCCCAAAGAAATCAATGAATCAGAGAAACTAATTCTGCGGTGTGATCGTTCGAATTATTCCAATAATAAAACTAGTACTGAGCTACAATGCGAAACCATTGACTCAAAAGATTTAAAAATGCTAGAAAACAATATAGATCTAAATCAGGATATAACACATGGCGATCAAGGCTGGAACTGTCAAATCATAGAATTTAATGCTTCTTTATCAAGCACAGGAAAAATCAAGAAAACATATTTCAAGGATTGTTTTAAGAGTAATGAAAAAAATGAACCTACGTCTTCCAAACCAGATCTCGTGAATAAATATAATAAAACAGATATGAATCCGAAGAAGTTGATTAAAATAATTATGAGGGAAAATGTCAATTGTACACAGAACATTGCTTTAAATATCCAACACGGAAAATTCGTCGATTTTGGAGTGACGAAACCGAATGTTCTGGAGAATAATATTGTTGAAATAAATCTTTCTAACTGTATCAAATCCAAACAATCTACAATTAATAGTACTGACAAACTACTTACAACAGAAATGACAATCTTTTTGAAAAATGAATCACTAAATGCTTCTGATTTTAAGTTATTAAATAATGTTCCAAAACAAGAACGGAAGGAAACAGATGGAAACGATCGATTATTTCTACGGTGTGATAGTTCTAATGTCCCTAATAGTAAAACAACTAATAGAAGTAAAGCATTAGAATGCGAAACCATTGAATTAAAAGACTTAATAAAACTTGAAAATAGCAGAGACATAAATCAGAATATAACAAAAGATACATCCATTGACAATAATAATGATAAAAATGAGAAAAAGAATGTAGAGGGTAACAAAACCTTTACTAAGAATATAGGAGAAAAAGATAAAAGAGATATTCAAAACCTAATTACTTTTAATAGGAAGAAAGATGTAAATAAACTTGGAAAGGCAGAAAATCTTAATGTAGAAGACGTTGACGTTGAAAAGATAATACTAATAACACTAGCTGCAATAGCTGGTACCAGCACACTTCTCCTTTTAGCATTGCGATTCTGTAAAAAGCCTGGACATCATTACAGTAAGTATACCTTTATAATCTTCCGTATACAATATAGGTTTCTTTTTAGAGTTTCACGTATCATCATAGTTGTTAGTTACCGAAATTTTGTACCAAGTAGACCTATTAACTAGTTTCATCATTTTAAAAAATCATTTACGATGTTCCCACAGTGCTACAAAGTTTTGCCATTTCTTTCTGCCCGAATCTGTAGTTGCTTAAGCTATTCTTCTTCCATATTCCTCTATGAGTGACTTCATTGATTATTCTTTCCACGCGGTGCTGATTGTTTGCCATCAGGTGATCCATGTTCTTGTTCATTAAAAGTTGGAAAAATGGAACAATTTTTTCCGCAAATATATGAAGGTAGACAAATAGAATTAGAGTATGTACTAATATTAGTTTGTTTTTTCAGATCCAGCAGCGACAAGGGAACCTGCAGTTGATGAAGAGACAGCATTTTAGATAACGACATAGTCGAGTGGTCTTGCGGCTGCGACTACCAACGATACCACGATATGTTTATGTTGTGTAAGTATTTTTAAGTGATGTAAATAATAATAAATTAAGAATTGTATACCGTGTTCGCATATTTTGTTTCCTTTGTGATATAATTTAAAGCTATAAATATAACATTTACCATATTATAGAATAGAACTTTCATTCACTCCTTTAGCTGTAGTAATAAACGAACGTAATGTTTCTCGTAATACGTAACCAGTTATAAGAAAGAAAATTCTTAAAGCCTTTTAAATCAAAGCTTGTGATTCAAGCCAAGTTAATCAAAAGAACGTTTTTAATTACGTTACTAATCCACTGGCAACTCTTATCGCCGGAGTTGCCAAGCAAAAAATAAATCTTACAAAGCGAAGTGAAGTAGGTACCAACACGATAAAATTAATTTTCATGCAACTGAACCGCTGCGAAAGTGCACAGAGAAATTGTGCAAGCTTTAGTTGAAATTGCTACAGTAATTCGCAGACCGTTTACACAGACATTGAAAAGATTGCGGGTTAAACAGAAGTAGCAAATGAAGGAATGTTACCTAACTATACAATCAGTATTTATATAATAAAGAAAGAACTTTAACACGTATTGTACAGACCATACAGACCCATACTCCTAAACACCCCGTAACACATAAATCCCTTTGCTATAAGAACATCTCAAATTGGACCTTATCCAAATTTTATGATATTTATAACACAATAAACGACAAGTATCGCAAGCACCTGGCTTCGCCCGCTCCATCGATGTGTGCCGCGCATGCCCTGTTGGATCTAACCACAATAAAAGGAACCCTAATGTCAAATATTATTACGTTCTTTGCACCTTATAAAGGACATTTTAAGAGCGGGGGTAGAGTCTATGTTATACTGGCCACCGTAACAACTTCAGACAGGTTGGGCGTCGGCAAACTTCGGGGGCGATCGTGCGTTTCCGTTGCGAGTAGAGCCTCCGTAGTTTTTCAGACGGTAGGGCCCCAACTTGGGGACCTTTCATATAGGTAGAGGTATTTTCAACTTTAGTATCCGATTGTGGGTTTTACTTTACTCCTCTATAATAGTTCACAAAGTATTTACTGTTTTTGTGGGGTTATTCATTAATTCCTCGTTTAACTCATATAAATTGAACATATCAATGCAATTTAATTAATTTATCTTTATTGCCGTATTTCTAGAACGGAACAAATAATTTTATTGTCTAGATAAATAAACACGTAAGGAATCTGAATATTTTTAAGTAGCTCTAAATACTGGAGTGATTTTAGGGACAGAAATCTATGGTAGTTAATCGGAAAAGTATGTGATATATTTAGTGGTAGAATTTAAAGGTTCAAGTGCGTCTCTGGGCTTAGGGGTGCAACGGCCGCGCCGGCGCGCCCCGTCGATACGGCGCCACACCGCCGCCCCAGCCCGAGCGGCCGAATGCACGCGCTCCGCACTACGCCGACTTCTCAACATCCACACAAATTAATTCTACCAAAAACTACAGAATATCAATAATAATACCAACCAATCACAAAAACCCGCGCAATATTTCCATTTAAAAAGTGAATCCGCCATCATTGGAAACTTTATTCCATTTTATTTATTTCGTGTGCCAGTGACACAATGCCTGTCAGAGTGCTGTGATGTATGAAATTATTTTGGAATCAGTGTTAATTTTTTGATAAACATTTTTGATGGTTGTCGTTAAAATAGAAGTAATTTAGGACGCAATAATAAATTGGTGATGTGACGAGCTTCTTGCGTAACAATCAGTAGGTGAGTACCATCTTAGCATCTTTATTTAACCGTAGCTCTGTACAATGTAACAACTGAATTCTGCGTAAGACGTATTTAAGATGAAATTAATAATAAATAATAATAAAAAAGTGTTTATTGCAACAAAAACCTTAGACACACAGTTTATGAATACTAACATCTAAACTAGGCCGAGCCTGTACCTTAGATGTTAGTTCCTTCCAATTGATACAATATATTATTTACAATTTATAGTTTGTAATGTTTTATTTCCATTGATATCCAATGCACGAGTATGACAATACAATAAAACAACCTTGAGAGACAGGAGGGTACCTAATAAAACATACTGTACACAATATCAAACTTTTTATGAACCACCCGCACAGAATGAATTCACTTAAGTATAGTTAAACCACTAAAACAATGAACTTAGATAATAATAATAATATTATGTATATATTTTTATAACTTTATTATTTTATTTATTATGTGTTAAGTGTAGTGTAAGGTGGTGTATGCATCAGTGTGATTAATGTTGATAAGAATTTAAGTTTTATTTATATACATATTATAAATAGTGATTATTGAAGATTGTTTCTTTTCCCCGAAAATTGGATATTAGTTAAATTTGCCTAGTAATTAGTGTTTGTTAATTATTTATTTAGTATTAATCTACATACTTTATTATAACTAGTAATACATACATGCACAGTAGACCAAAATTGGAAACAACAACACACCAGATTCCTTTTATCTTTTATAACACTAGTGTATCCAGTTATTATTACTGTTATATATGTACCTCTACTTTTAACTTGGTTACTGTAAAACAACAAACAAGTTTTCAATATCTTCATAGTTTTGTTTTTTTAACCAGACTGTTACAACTTTTTTGCAGCAATAACATGTTAAGGGATAAAGGTTAAGTTTTTTATTTAATTTATTGTAAAGCATGGGGCCAATATAGCACTGGAATTTCCTAATAAAGAAAGTGTTGTAAGATTCGGTTACACAAACTTTATGGTTTCGCCTTGACGTTATTGTTCCTTTAAAGGTAAGGTTCTGATGTTGCGACAATATGCTTTGCCTAATAAACAACTGCCGGACAGTTAAAACATCGCATTCAGTGTACAAATCAAATGTAGGATACCTGAAAGGTTTAGAGGTTATGACTTTAAGTAAGGACCGTTGTGCTCGTTCTACTTTAATAAGGTGGGTTTTACGTGCACCTCCCCAAGAAGTAATACAGTATGTTAAAATAGATTGTGCCAGAGCAAAATATACCGTTTTCAATAGCGCACGATCCGCCACGTGTCTTAGAATTTTAAAAACATACATGAGTTTTCTGGTTCTTTGTTCTAATAATTCTATGTATGGACGCCATGTGAGTGTTTCATCAAGAAGTATGCCAAGATATTTTATGGTTTCAGTACGCTCTAAATTTGTACATTTACATTTTTTACCAAACATGTCACATGAATGTAATTGTACTGTAAAGTTTTTAACAGAATTTAACACTCTTTTGGAATTGGCAAAAATCATAAATTTTGTTTTAGCCACGTTCAGGGAAAGGCGATTTTGATTAAGATAAGCCAATACAGTCTGTAGCCCTACTTCTACATGGTTCTGAACGTCTTCCCAACTTTTACCGTAGAAAATTAGAGCTGTGTCATCAGCAAAAGCAAATATTTTACAATTTTGTAGTTGTATATTACAAAGGTTATTTATATATATAAGGAATAAGGTCGGTCCGAGCACACTTCCTTGGGGCACGCCAATTGTTATAGGTGTGTCTTTACTGCAAAACTGGTTTATTTTTACCCTTTGGGTGCGATTACTCAGGTAATCCTTAAATAGATGTAAGGTTACCCCTCTAACACCAATTTTTTCCATTTTGTTAAGCAATATAGGAATAGATACTGTGTCGAATGCCTTTGCTAGGTCTAGAAAAACACCTACACATTTATCTCTATGGTCGATGTGAGTACCCACAAAATTTGATAATTCAGAAACTGCATGAGCCGTCGACCTTCCCGCCCTAAAGCCATACTGGTTACTTGATAAAATTTTTTGCTTTTCCAAATATGAGATTAGGCTTTTATTCATTATTTTTTCCAGAATTTTGGAAAGCGCAGGCAAAACTGAGATTGGTCGATAATTTTCGACACAGTCTCTGGTACCAGATTTATGAATTGGATGGATTATGGATATTTTAAATACTCTGGGAAATTTACCAGTAATAATTGACTGATTAACAATATGTGTTAGAGGGGAAACAACCACATGCCTAACCATTTTTATGAGTTTCGTGGAAATCCCGTCCCATCCCACAGCACTGTCTGTTTTTAAGTTCATAATCACTGATTCAATTTCATGCTCTGTTACTTGTAACATGACCATTGAATTAGATGGTGTGGATTTGAATTCATCCGCTGAGGTGCTGTTAATTTTAATATTGTCAGCTAATTTTTGTGCTATCGTGCTAAAGTAATTGTTTATGGTTTCTAAAGATGCTTCGGGCGTAGGGCAGATTTTCAACAATTCAGATGATGGATTTTGCTTGTTTACTCTGTTTGTGATATTATTTATTACTTTCCATTTCATTTTTGGATTATTGGCATACTTAGTAATTTGATGTTTTTCATAGTTACGCTTTAATCGTTTTAGTAAGTCATTGCAAAAGTTCTTATATCTGCTGTAAGTTATGTGTAAGATGTCATTATTAGGATCTTTTCTACATTTTAAATGCATTCTGTCGCGATTATTAATACATCTCACTAATCCAGGCGTAATCCACGGTTTAATACAACGTATTCTTTTTGGTACTAAAACATTAAGAGAATTTCTCATGATTGCTGTATTAAGAATCGATACCAATTGTTCGGCGGACCAGTCAACATCAGGTGAGTCAAGAATAGGTTTAAAGTTTATTAGTTCTATTTCAGTAACGACGTTTTTAAAATTTATTTTTTGTACGGTAGTAGTTGGGATGGTTTTAATTTTAGTTTTTAGTGTTATGCATGTCATTACGGGTAGGTGGTCAGTAACAGGACATTGAAAAACCATTGTGAGTGATTGAAATTTGGATTTGATCATTGCATGATCATAGCACTTATTTTCCCTGGTTTTATATAGATGACCTGCCAATAATTCATTCGAAGCTAATAAATCTAAGTAATCAATAGAATTTTCATCGTCAGTGTGTAGTTTAATGTCTATATTTAGGTCTCCCATGATAATTATGTTATGGTGATTTTTATAATTGCTTAATAATTCATCTAAAGATTTAATAAAGTTGTCTACATTCTTGTGGGATGGTGATCTATATATACCTATCACTATAGTATCATTACTCAGCTTTACCATCATGCACGTTGCGTCAACCAACGACACCTCCTCCACAGAGCAATCTAATTCATCTTTTGTGTAGATAACTATTCCGTCATTTTGATTGTTATTTATAGTCGTGTAATTTATCTT
This sequence comes from Spodoptera picta, assembly GCA_038387885.1. Classification (NCBI taxonomy): domain Eukaryota; kingdom Metazoa; phylum Arthropoda; class Insecta; order Lepidoptera; family Noctuidae; genus Spodoptera; species Spodoptera picta. The sequence goes on from JAZHFQ010000082.1 coordinate 849,007, forward strand.
GTAGTTTGTTAGAGAGGGGAATAGAGCAGTTTTTGAATTCCAAGTTTCTGTTAAAATAATTATTTCACATGTTATATCTAGTCTGGATAACAGAACTTCTAACGCCGCAAAATTTTTAGTAATGCTTCTGATATTCTGTGATAGAATGATCAGATTGTTGTCTTTACGACTAGTATGAGATAGTAGCAGACTTCTGCAAGACGCCGGATCCGTTAAAAATGATGGCCCAGCTAAGATATTATCTATATTGGTTATTAAGTTATCATTGTCTAAACAATCGAATTTTTTTATTATAAATTGTGAAGATAATCTGTATTGATATTACATCCGCATTATTAGATGTGTTATAAGAAGAAAGTTCAGAATACGTTTGTATTGCTGTATGGTATTGTATTTGAGTGCATAAGTAGGAGTGATATTTATATGGTAATTTTGGTTTCTGGCAAGTATTTGGCATAACACGAAAGTTTTTAAGATTTGTAAAGAGTAAAATATAAATGTTAATAAGTAGAACAATTAAACATAAATAGAACAGTATTAAGAATGTAACAAAAACTAGTCACATCTCGTTTCTTAGAGAATTTAATTGTAGTTCATCCTTAACTTCAATACGTGGTCCTTCTGCTTCCTTACGCAAGTAAATTTTTCCAAGGCTTGTCCAGCAGTATTTATATTGATTTGTCTTGGCCAGGTCTCTTGCTAAGTAGAATAAACGTCGGCCCCTAGAATAAATTAGATATATTTTATACAATAATTTTAGTCTTTAAGTCCTTGAAGTTTAGATACTTAATTACTTTTCTTAATTTACATAAGGAAAAGTCACCCTAAATACGACAAACGCAATTGCTTCTAATATATTTGTACCCTACTATCGATACGTGTGTACGCTAGCACACAGAGTAGTATACACTTTAATACCGATTACTTCACGTAATCCTATCGAATGAAGAAAGGCTTCTAACGAGACTTAAGAAGGTATAACTTGACCTGTATGCTTATTGAGCCGCATAATGGTTGGAGACCAGGTAGATAACGATCGTGGAAGGAAAGGTGATGAGACAGAAAGACTTGTATACTTATATAGAACTTCAGGCACGTAATGTTGGTTAGATAAGGGTTTGGGCGTGAGAGCCGACTTTTTATTGACCAGTAGCGTACATATAGAAGGCTTTCTTTTTCTTTCCAGAAAGTTATAAGTCTGTCTTGTCAACGACTTGGTTGATGAGAAGTCTGCGCTTGTATCTTTTGCCGGTAAAATAAGCAGTAGGTTTGTGTACCACCAATTCTATGTGATAAGTCATATAGACACTTAATTAAAAACCTAAAAATTTTCTCTGTCGGTGTCTCGTGGTCAGTAATCGTTTTGAACACAGACAGAAAAACAAAAGCAGAATATCGAACACAGAGCTGATATAGCCCATATTAAAATTCCTAATACAAAATAAATCTGTATATTTAACATACTTTTCAGTACAATGAGTGCGAAAAGTATTTACCATAATTGTAAATAACAGCCCCATTAATTTGCAGTAACTGTGCACTCTACGCGAGTGTACTCCGGCGGAGTGAAGTTGTTCAAACGACATCACTGAGATGAGGTAGTGAGTGCTGTATGAAAACATACTTATATTTCCACTTCCTACAACGTTGCCTTTTGAAAAAAACAGTCATACTTCGTGTATTGTCTGTCATACTTCTATTTGCTTTTGGGGCCAATTTTTCATTTCTCGGTAAATTTTATCTGAAGAATAATTAAAAAAACTATCAAATGTCCCTTAGTAAGGCGAGTGGTGAACACAACAACCGAACAAGGATTTTCAGCTTCCTAACCTGCACAGCATTTTGAAAATTTCTCCGTTAATAACACGGAATCTCGAATAATGTTGCTAAGTAGCAATGTAGCAATAGGCTCACTCCCTATTACATGGCTGAACAAGGCGCTTAAATAGTTAGTTATCTTTATTTTTCAAAATACCTCAGCTATAGCACGGAGACTAGAACCGATCGCAATTCCAAATCAAAAATGTTTATATGCTAAAATACCGTACAAAAGGTGTTATAGTACAATTTTTTTCCAGCGTATCCTGCCGTATATGGCGTGCAAATTTATTATTAAAATTACACTATCAAAATTCTATCGTCTTATCTTCTAAATAGTCCTTAATACTATAGTAACTCTTGGATAGCAAAAGTTTAAAAAGCATTTTCTTAAATAATGTCAATGGTAATTCTTGTAAACTATTTGGTAATTTATTATAAATGATTATGGACATACAATATACATTTTTCTTAAATAACTTTAATTTTATTCGTGGTAAACGAAGTCTGTCTTTATGCCGTGTAACTGTTACAACAATAGGCTGTTGCATGGGATTCATAACAAAACTATAGAGTGAAAAGTGCGTATCTCATAGGTAAAACCTCTTTGCACCGTTCAGGAATTAAAAGGGGGATTTACAAATCCATCACACTCTCGTGGCCTCAATAAGCCTAAACAAGCAGATCGGGTTATTGGTGCTATCCTCATAGGCTCATAATAAATTATTACAGCGTTACATCGATACACATCTGACTGAACCACTCAGGTAACATTACACAACATTCCTTTTGGTTCTTGGAAGGGGTGAGCAGAGACGTGCATATTACATAACATAATTTTTTTACTACCATAATCAGCAATAGCATCAACAACATCATTAACTGCTCACGACATCAGGACAATACACTGGACTATGGCCCGTCCTCTGCATAATGCAATCTGACAGGCAGGGTGGAGATCGCACTTTAAAGAAATCTGGTTTATCGGTTTATCAGAGCTGTCCGATCTCTACCCACTTCTCCTTACTCGACTCTTACAATCACATGAGACGAGTAGATATGTTCACTTATTATACTTTGCCATCAAAATAAAACTTTGACAGTTACAATGGTATCAGTAAGTAATAAGGATCAATACCTGGTTCCAAGCATTCGACACAATTCCAAACTCTAACCAATCATTACGTATGGGTAACATCACAAAACGTATACATAGTCCTTTACTTGCGACAGGAACCCGAGACCCTATCCTTGGTAGCTATCAGTGACCGACTATCTATCTATACTACTATACACAGATAAGCGCCCGCCCCGCCACTCAGTCTACGTGGAAAGCAACATCAATCTAACTGAGTTTTTTTGTTTGCGCCCTAGAATCTATCGACCCGAGCCCTTTGTTGCAGCACCGAAGGCCAGCCATATAAATTCAATTGTTGGCATTGAGCCCTTTCCCTATTCAAATGTACCTCTAGTTAAAGCATATCTACGTTGGGAGCGACGGTTTCATAAATTAGATTGCGGCTCTAGCAACATTTATCTTGCAGGAACATTCGGAATTCGCAAAATATATGTAAAAAGGTCGCTATGTACGATTGTTTCTGAATATAATTACAAAGTCTCATAGTTCAAATTAATGCTGAGTTAGGCAAAATATGTATGTATTCTTAAGTTACTACCGTATGAAATCTCTTTAGACACTTGGAGTTAGGAATTGTGCCTGGTATATGGCATGGTAAAGGCTTTATCACATGGGTTTCATTACATAACGGACGAAACATAACATAACATCACGCCTTTTATCCCCGAAGGGGTAGGCAGAGGTGCACATAGAAGTAACACCCACTTTTCACAATTTATGTTATGAGTCCCATGTAATAGGGGTCACCCCCTATTACATGGGACTCATAGCCTATTGCCATATACCGGACGGACGAAAGTAGGTGGTATATTTATTGTGTGCACACTTTTGTCCAGTGCGCGTAATGTTATATTCTAGAAATGATAAAGGTACATACATTATCTCTATTAATAAACTACCGGGTCGTAGGAACAAATTAATTTGAAATCGTAAACATTTAAATAGTTATCTGTCAGGTAAGTAATAAAACTATAATAAAACAGATCTCTATAAAAATCTATTTACAACAACAAATCGTTCAGGAAAACTCCCTTTCAATTGAAATTGCTTACAATAGCGTCCGTTTTTTCCGTTTGTTTAATATTACATGAACACAAATAGGTTCAGTAATTGTATTGTCATCGCGGCATACATGTAGGTAATAGCGTCATTATACTTGTATAACTTACTTCCACAAACAAACCTATAATTATGTTATGATTATTTCTTATACATAAATAATATTATAAATTCGAAAGTGTATTTGTCTTTTTTATGGGAGCAAATGCATCACCTGATAGTAAGGATCGGCGTCGCCCATGGAACCTGAAACACCAGAGGCTTTACAAGCCTTTTATGGATTAGGAATTTGAGGATTCTTGGGGGTTCGAGGATTGGGGATACTGGGTAATTGGGGCTCCGGTAACCTCAATCACACGACGAAATACAACGCAAGCGTTGTTTCACGTCGGTTTCCTGTGAGGCCGTGGTATCATTCCAGTCGAACCAGCCCATTTGTACTGATACATGGTTTTCCCACACTTACTATTATATCTTTGATCAAGACTAACCTAACTAGGTCTGAAGACAGTAATAAAGCTTCTATTTTTTCGAGTGAAGTCACGGATATCTATCTATGTAATTAATATCTGAGTGGCTAAAAGTACCACTGTGTAAAATTATGTTGTTAAGCGACAAACGTCAAAATAAATTTATGAAATGCAATTTGGTAGCCTAATATTTTAGCGTCATATACTTATAGTAGGTACCTACACTAGCAAAAAAACGGGCGTGATGTTATGTCCCTAGTTTTAATAAAATTAGGTCGAGTCCAGTCATTTCGGTGTCTCACGCAAAGGTCTTCATTTCTTCCCTCAATTTATTCAAGTTCGTATTCTCGAAAAGTTTCGGTCAATCGAACACCCCTCACTTGTTAGCCCCACCCCAAGCTAGCTAACGTTCTCATGACATCTACAAGAGTCACTCTGTCAATAATTTTGCGAATCAATTCATTTACGACTATTTTGCCATTTGAATAAAGCTATGTATGGCTTTAAGCAAAACCGTACACAGCGGAACAAAAAACTAAATTCCGTTTCGTTAGAAATCGGCATGAAGCGATCAAAACTTTCTGTTGTAATTCCAGTAATTCTAGTAATGTTAATAAATTGTTAGGTAGGATAAAGTATAATTAGGGTTGTTTAATTTCAATTTTTTATTAAGGCATGATTCGGTTTGGTTCCCGATAGCAGTATTTTTATTCTATGACAATTCTCATTAAACAGTAAAATATATATTGTAACACATGTACTTTACTGTACAAAGTACATGATTGTTACTTTGTTGCCGTAAGTTTACACAAAGTTATAATGAAATATCCAAGTTTATTTTTCTTAAAAATACGTTGCTCTACACTAGGACTTTCTTCAGTGTCATGGTTGCGTTTACAAACATACAAGTTCACATACACATGACACCCAGACCCGAAACAACAATTTAGGGATCACACAAAGATTTGTTCCATGCGGAAATCAAACCCACAAACACCGCACCAACCGTGTCGTTGAGTTCCTTTTTTAACTCTAACTTATCTGTTTCTAAGGAACTCCAAAGATAAGGAAAGGTAACGTTGTATGCCTCGCATCGATCCGTATGTACCAAAGACCGACGACAACATTAACATAAGAAGTAATCACGTAAAACCAAGCGTACATCAATCTGCACTATCTACATAAATCGGTGATATGGGAGACTGGTACATAAATCATTGAGGTAGGTAAGTCAATAATTTACATATCTATCAATAAATAAAAATGTAGTGTAGTATCTCTTGCTAAGCTCCAAACTCGACGGCGCGTCCGCTATCAGATCATCACAGATGGGGCACCGTAGGGCTGATGCCCGATACGGAGAAGCGGAAGCCTTAACGGGTTGCTTAAGAGCAGAAGCATTCTGTCTCGTCTCACTCAAAGCAGGCGAAATTATTGGATGATTTCCCCCACTCAAAAGCTCAAAACTCGAGAAGTGCTAAAGAGTCAGGTCAGGTTTTGTGCGGTCACAAATAGGTATGTTGTATTCTGTCGTCAGCACACGATTAGCAGTTGGGATATTTGCTTGTTATTCCAAATGATTATAGAAGCACATTAAACCTACTATCCGCTATTTCAGCCTATTACATAATTTAATGCTAGAACAAATCAGTAGCTATTACAACATTCGAAACTTTATGAAAATAGTCAAAGTTTAATAAAATTTTGACTATTGACCTTCAGACAGGAAAAGTTTCTTAAACATAATTTTGGAAAAACACGTCAAGTTTGAAGTCTAGACAAGTGGTTTTTCATGTTTATGATATCTTAGTCAAATAGTTGCAAGCAATAAAAGCAGTCGAGTTCTATTCATCAGACATTATTGATTGTTTCGATATTGGAAATACTCAATACATTTAAAAATATCTATAAAAAGTGTAACACAAAGTAAAAGGAATTTAAGGCGTGTTGTTGTGTTTAATCGCTCCATAGTAACAATCACTTACATAGGTACCCATACAGGGACTCGATTTTAGTGTAAGAGTACTCAAACCACAAATGTAGAGAATCGGTACCCAACATCGTCCCAAATTTGCTCATTTACAAACGATTCAATGAAACGTGAATATGTGTCGACTGACAATAGTGGGAATTGTGTACATCACATATTCATAGCACGTAGAGATTTTGGTTAAATATTTGACTTAGTAATATATATTTCGAATGCTTCATTGGTCATGGTTCATGATCATAGATGTTCACAGTGTAAAATATCATGTAATATTAGTTGATATGAAAAATAAGTCTAAATGCTTCTTTCAAGTACAAGCCAACATCAATCAAGTTTTGTATGGTCACTACACTGCGTGAAACAGTTTTATCTGAACATTACCTAGTTCTTCAAGAGCAGAGTGAATAGATTTCTTAAGGGTCGGCAAGACACATCGAATGTCCCAAGTGTTGCAAGCGTACATAGGCCACGGTAACCGCTTACCATCAAGTGGGCTGTATGCATTTTTGCCACGTCGTGGTATAAAAAAAATATCACTTAATAATCTGAATGTATCCTGAAACTGCGACCAGTCGCTGAGGTAAAGACAATAATGTCCTCTAACATATCGGAGGCCTAACTGAGATCATTCAGTTTTCCCGACAAACGTGGGCATTATAGGAACCCTTTTGTTAAAAAATATCATATATGCAGCGGTAGTCGTAGTCGTCGGTAATGACGAACAACACATTTATACATAGATATACATATCTACATAGTACATAGTATACAAATAGAATGTAGGCATCTCGAAGCCAGGCGGGAGTCTGGTAATGATTTCCGTGCATTCGACAGACATATATAGGTACCTGCCATATACATCATTTATGTTTGTATGTTCATATAGTTGCATAATATCGTGACGATGCGTTAAACTGTCAAATACCAAGCGGTCACCGGTGACCGCAACCTATTGTTCTATAATTGTGTCTGCAAAACCGGTACTCGACGAGTTAATATCACATTTTAATTAAAACCCTGCATTACATTTATGCTCACCGGCCTTTATTTACTTTAATGAGCGCTTCTCATTATTTTACACACATATTTATTGATACTTATTTATTTTACACACATATTTATTGATACTTATTTATTTTACACACATATTTATTGATAATTATTTATTCATTTCCATCAATTTTATGTACACGTCTTTGGTTTGATAGTAGGATGCATTTTTACAACTGATGATCGTGTTCGGATTTGATTCCTGTGACAAACTTGCAATGAAAAAGAAAGAACATAATGAAGCCATTGATCAAACGATGGATTTTTGGTAGAATTTAACAAACATGTTATTCGAAAATTAGACATAAAAAAATAATATCAAGCCAATAGCATCTCGAAGATTCTAACTGCAGTAACAAGCAAGTCACTTAAGGTTTCTTGCACCTGAATTATTACCGCGAAGTCCTAAAGCACAGGCTACACCACAAGCCGTCAAACGAAACTCCTTTCACTTACGTAATTCCTCTCTACAGGGTGAAATTGGATTTGTAGTAATTTAAACTAAGATGCTACTCCGGTTATACGTTTTGTAAACCATTTGTTAGGAAAAAGTAAACTAATTGATGTAAAAATTAGGATGTCACAGTTTATATAAACTCTAACAAAAATATAGAACCGATTCGATTTAATATGATTTCGAAAGTACTTTACTAGTTAGATGTTTTCTATTACACTTTGACGTTTTAAATACATTGATAGATTAATTGTTTTGCTTCGACTCCCTACTTAATAATCTATCCTATGCTTAAGAACTCACCGACATGGTAGTAGTTATTCGCAAAAAACAACGAAGTCAACTCGACAGCGCCGCTCGTCGCGTGCGTATCTAGGTTAACCGGAGCAGTAAATATTCATTCGCTGTTCAAACGTTATCAGAATATCGCCGTGTTGATTGTTTGTGATTAATATAAGTTGTGATGTAACTAGACAGACTATATTATAATATGGAAAAGGGGTAGGCAGAGGTGAGCGGTGCCAGAAGACCTCCCCGTGGTGCACCCTGGGTACGGGTGATAGTCTCCCTAACGGGGGTGATAGGGTTGGAGTGACTATTGTCCGTAGCAGACTTCTGGACAGGGCGGGCGAACCCGGTATGGGTTCTGGAGGCGACGGGTTTTGTCCCTGCGCTTCCGAGGGGTCGCTCCTCCGCCCGTTTCTCTGAATTCAGCGGAGAACGTGGCGGAGAGGCAAGGGCAGAGCTCGTTGAGCACTCACCCTGCCAACGAGCAGCATCGGGACACACGCTGTTCCCGATTGCATCTGTCGATATCGTAATCCGTGAAGAGATCGTGTCTTGTGACTCCGAACGGGACGAGGGTCTTGGCTTGGTCGCCTGGACCGCGAGGAAGATAACCTCTATAAAAAATTCCTCCAATACCAAGTTCTGGTGCGCGGCGAGGGTATGCATGGCTGAGGAGTAGTGTCAGTCGTGAGCGCACCCCCAGCTAGGGTACCGGTGGACCCTCTAGTTGGGAAACAAATATACACTTACCCAGGTACAGGGGGCACTGCCTGGGCGGACCGTTTATTTCCCCCATACTCGTGGGACTTTTATGGAAAGTACTAAAGAAATTATTAAACCACCAATTGAAGAGAAGGAGAGGGCAGGCGAGTTCAGCTCGCCCGTACAAAAACAAATGCTGGTAGAAAGTGGCGAAAAACGGTCGCGTAGGACGTCTTCTGTTAAGAAACGTCCTGCATGTCAGTCTTCAGACGAAGAGAACATGCCGGCTCCCAAGTTACCAACTTCGAGGAGGGGGCGGCAGGTATCAAGAGGGGCGAGAGATTCACAGCCGCGAAGGGATAAGCACGGACGACTCGTACGTTCCAATACCTCGGCGGCTAGTGAAGTAGAAAGTGACATGGGGGTCACTACGGACGACCCTGGCGAAATCGGTGAAAGTGGTGCTTCGCTGGGGAGCTCAAAGGCGGAGCTTAACGCCGCCAAAAGAGAACAACGTAAAGCCGTCGCGGTTGACGAAGTCTCGGAAATGTCGCGACGCGCTCGCGAGCGACGAGCAGCTCTGGCGGCGGAAGGAGGAGAGCCAACTGCGGTGGCCTTGAGCCAGCTGGCTCTGGATGGGGTGGACCTAGTCCTGAAGGTTGCCACTAAGTCCTGCAGCCTGAAGGGCACGTTCATACGAGGTTTAAAAGAGGCTGCCACGGATATCAGGGAAGCGATTGGCACCCTCCTCAACAGAACTGCCTCTGACGAGGTCGCGAAGTTACAGGAGGAAAATAGCCGCCTCCGAAACGACATCGAAGACCTTCGGCGACAAGTGGCTGCGCTAAGCGAACAACAGCAGCAATGCGCACCCACTGTTGCCGCACCTATAGTGGCCCCAACTCCCGTATCGCAACCGGCATTGCCTCGCACTGATGAAGAGGTCGAGCGCATTGTCCGGCTCTGCTTGCTCCAGTGTGGGAGCATGGTAAACGCTCGGCTGGAAGCTATTTCCCGGCGTCTTCCAGCGGAAACCCTCCGTCCGCCTCTAGCGGCTGACACGCGGAGGAATGAGGAGCGGCCGACAATTAAGCCTCAAAAGGGGAAGTCCACGGAGGGAGCACCTCCAAGCGACCAGCCCACTTCTGCCGGGTCCAAGGGTGAGACTTGGGCAAAAGTCGTAGGGCACAAGAAGGCCCGCAAAGCTGCCAAGAAGGCCGCAGTAGCTGCATGCCCTCCCGGTGAAAGCGCAAAGGCGGTCACGCAGCCTGCGCGGCGGACCGCCAAAGGCGGTCGCAAAGGACCGACTTTACGTGCCCCGCGTTCCGAGGCTGTCACTCTCACGCTACAGCCTGGGGCTATAGAGCGTGGCGTAACGTACCAGTCGGTCATTGCCGAGGCCAAGGCCAAGATCAAACTAACAGATCTTGGTCTCCAGTCCGTCACCCTCAGGCAGGCTGCCACGGGAGCACGACTGTTCGAGGTGGCTGGTGCTACTACCGGCAGTGCCGAAAAGGCAGACGCTCTGGCTGCCAAGATGAGGGAGGTCCTTAACTCGGAGGACGTTCGGGTCTCCAGACCAATGAAAACCGCTGAGGTGCGTATTGCTGGCCTGGACGACTCCGTAACCTCTGAGGAAGTGGTAGCGGCCGCTGCCCGAAGCGGCGAATGCCCGCCGGACATGGTGCGAGCTGGTGATATACGCGCCGATGCCTCCGGGCTCGGCGTAGTCTGGGTTCGGTGCCCTATAGCCTCGGCGAAGAAGCTCGCCGATAGCGGCAGATTGTTGGTTGGCTGGGTTGCAGCGAGGGTCAAACTCCTGCAGCCTCGGGCGTTGCGGTGCTTCCGGTGTTTGGAGAAGGGGCACGTCCGGGCGAAATGTACCGCCGAGATCGACCGTAGTGACCTTTGCTATCGCTGCGGTCAGCCCGGCCACAAGGCGGCCCAGTGCACCGCGGCGCCCAACTGCAGCTTGTGCTCGGCTGCGGGCAGACCAGCGGGACACATAGTAGGCGGAGAGGCCTGTGTTGCGCCTGCCAACAAGGCCAAAAAGAATAAGAAGAGGGGCTCTAAACCTGCCGGGGAAACCTCGACACCCTCGCAGGCTAGTAGCTCTGCGGCCGACACCCGGCCCATGACCGTTGCCGAGGGAATGGAGTGTCAATAATGGCACAACTTCATTTCCTCCAGGGCAACATCAATCACTGTGCCAGAGCTCAGGATCTCCTGCTCCAGAGCATGGCAGAGTGGTCGATTCACGTGGCTGTGGTCGCCGAACCGTACTTCATCCCCGCCCGTGACAACTGGCTGGGATGCACTGAAGGTTCGGTGGCTATTATTGGCGAGGCTCTAAGCGACCTGTCTCGTGGCCGCGGTTGGGTTGCTGCGGTCTCGAGCGGTATTGTCATAGTAGGGGCGTATTTTTCTCCCAACAAGAGGCTCGCCGACTTCGAGAGTTTCCTTGTCGAGTTGGGCGCTGTCGTAGGCCGCTATCACTCTCGTCCCGTCCTGGTGCTCGGGGACCTCAACGCCAAGTCATCGGCGTGGGGATCTCCAATTACTGACCCTCGGGGTGAGGTGTTAGAAGAGTGGGCAGTGACGACTGGGCTGGTCGTCCTGAATCGGGGTTCGGAATACACGTGTGTGCGGCAGCGGGGCGGGTCGATAGTGGACGTCTCGTTCGCTAGCCCCTCTGTCGCCAGCCGAGTCCGCGACTGGCGAGTCGCCGTAGAGGTGGAGACGCTGTCGGACCATCGGTATATCCGATTTGACGTCTCTGCCCAGACCGCGAGCGGCCGCCATCCAACAACCCCGGTTAACGACGGCCCGCGTTGGGCGCTCAAGCGCATCGACAGGGAACTACTCGAAGAAGCTGCCTTAGTTCAATCCTGGGTCTGGGAGTCGACGACGGACGGCCCCGTCGACGTCGAGACGATGGCGTTGTGGTTCCGCGGGGCGATGACGCAGATCTGCGACGCGTCCATGCCCCGTGTCCGCCAACAGTCCGCAAGGCGCCAGGTGTACTGGTGGACGGACGAGATCGCGCAGTTGCGCGTAGCGTGCGTTGCGGCTCGCCGCCGGTACACCCGATACCGAAGACGACGTCGTCGGGATTCCAGCGAGGAGGACGCGCTGTACGAGGTGTACCGCGCGTCTAAGGAGACTCTGCGGCTGGCCATCACCGACTCAAAGTCACGTGCCAGGCAAGAGCTGCTGGGGTCCCTAGATCGGGATCCGTGGGGGCGGCCCTACCGTTGGGTACGGGGCAAGTTGCGTCCCTGGGCGCCTCCACTAGCCCAGAGCATGCAACCCCAGTTGCTAGAGGCGGTTGTATCGGCTCTCTTCCCAGAGCGAGCAGAGCACGCTCCACCGGAGATGGGTTCGCCGTCAGCCACAGACTCTCCAGGAGAAGAGAGCACCGACGTCCCCGAGGTGACAGAAGCAGAGATGAGAGCAGCCGTGTTGCGACTCCGGGCTAAGAACACAGCGCCCGGACCCGACGGCGTCCCTGGCCGAGCTCTCGTCCTGGCTCTGAAGGTGCTAGAGCCCCAGCTGAGAGGGCTTCTCACGTCATGTCTCGAGCGAGGTCAGTTCCCCAGTGTGTGGAAGGAGGGGAAACTGGTCCTCCTCAGGAAGGAAGGGCGCCCTGCGGACTCGCCATCCGCGTATCGGCCCATAGTGCTGCTCGACGAGGCGGGCAAACTTTTCGAGCGTATTATCGCAAATCGCCTCGTCAGCCACTTGTGCGGAGAAGGACCGAACCTGGACGACCATCAATTTGGCTTCCGTGAGGGGCGCTCCACCATAGACGCCATCATGCGCGTGAGGACCCTGGTGGAAGAGACGGTGTCACAGGGTGGGGTGGTGCTGGCGGTGTCTTTGGATATCTCCAATGCATTCAACACCCTACCCTGGAGTTGTATTCGAGAGGCATTAAAATACCATCGCGTGCCTCTCTACCTCCGCCGTACAGTAGGGGCTTTTTTGGAGGGCAGGTGTGTCACCTATCGGGGTCGTGACGGTGCCGGTCGGCACCTCATGTCTTGCGGTGTTCCACAGGGATCGGTCTTAGGGCCGCTCCTGTGGAACATTGGGTACGACTGGGTGCTGAGAGGTGAGCTCCCTTTGGGCGCTGACTTGACGTGTTATGCGGACGACACGCTCGTAACCGCCCGGGGGAGCTCGCACAGGGAGGCGACGTTGATAGCCACGGCTGCGGTGTCACAGGTTGTGAACCGTATCCGGCGCCTGGGCCTGGAGGTGGCCCTGAACAAATCGGAGGCCATGGTGTTCCACGGCCCCCGACGTGCGCCGGCGCCGGGATCGCATATCGTGGTCTGCGGGGCTCGCATAGCTGTCGAGTCCACCATGAAATATCTGGGATTGGTGCTCGACAGTCGATGGGAATTCGGACCCCATTTCCGGCGGCTGGCGCCCAAACTGATGGGTACGACGGGCGCGCTTTCAACGTTGCTTCCCAACTTGGGGGGCCCGAGCGCCGCCTGTAGGCGGCTGTATGTGGGAATCGTGCGATCCATGGCCCTGTACGGGGCCCCTGTGTGGGCATTAGACTTGACGGCCAACACTCTCGCTATTCTGAAAAAACCGCAGAGGGCGATGGCTGTCAGAGTCGTCCGCGGGTATCGCACGATTTCCTACGAGGCGGCTTGCGTCCTGGCCGGATCCCCGCCCTGGGACCTAGAGGCGAAAGTACTCGCGTCACTATACCGATGGCGCGAGGAAGAGCGGACACGGGGCTCGAGGCCGGTGCAGCGCCAAATCGAGCGGCGCCGAGAGGAGCTCCGTCAGGTCTTAGTGGCGGAATGGCGGCAAAGGCTTCTGCGCCCCACCGCCGGCTTTACTACCGTCGAGGCGATCCGGCCAGTACTCGACGACTGGCTCGGAAGGAAGCACGGCTCCCTGTCGTTTAGGGTGACGCAGGTGCTGTCGGGGCACGGCTGCTTCGGCAAGTACCTGTGCCGCATAGAGAGGGAGCCGGACGCCCGGTGCCACCACTGCGTCCATTGCGGGGAGGACACGGCGCAACACACGCTCGCCGAGTGTGTAGGTTGGGAGGAGCAGCGCCGTGTCCTCAGAAATGAAGTAGGAAGCGATCTGTCGCTGCCGGCCGTAGTGCGGAAGATGGTGGACAGCGCAGAGTCGTGGGACGCGGTGGTGTCTTTCTGCGAGGATGTGATGTCGCAGAAGGAAACTGCGGAACGGGAGAGGGAGATCTTACTGACTTCCTCTCCCAACCGCAGAAGGCGCACCGGGCGTAGGAGAAGGGCCGACAACGCCCTCTTCCGGCCCCCATGAATGGGTCCAGGGGCGAAGGACTTGGGGAAGTCCCCGCCCCCGAATCGATAGACCCGAGTCGAAGGCGCGCGCGGGTGTCGGCGTGCGCCTTTGAGGCGATGCACGTGGTGCACTGCTCCGTGCAGGTGACGGGGCCCTGATTTACGGGCCGGCACTGTAATGCGGGGCTGCGGATGAATTTGGACTCCCGCGGCCCCGCACGCACGTGCGAGGAGACACTGGGGTGGTTTTAGCCGGTAAGAGTCCGGCACACCCCTCCGCCTTTCCCCAGGTGGAGGCAGTCCATGAGGATTTCCCCCTTAAAAAAAAAAAAAAAAAAAAGGTGAATTTTGGCTAGGTACGCTACTTATGATGGAATGCAAATGGATACGTTTAATGCATACTGTGTCGTTCAGATTCAGTAATATATCGAAAAAGTATAATAAATTAAGTAATAATTGAGTTAAACACCAAATTAGTCAGAATAAAAGGCCAAGGAAGAACAGGCCTAGTTAATGAGGCTCTTACTCGGTCACTACTTAAACAAAAACCACTGCGTTTGTTCCATCATTCGAAACCATTCTACCAACAAAACTATACTGTACATTGTATCCCATGGGCGCTAGTGTGCACCTGTCGTTTTCCGTCCGATCGAAAACTGCTAGTATCACACCATTGGACGTTCACTATTTGACAGCTACAGTGATTTAACAAAACATGTGTTACTTTTGCGCCATCTACTGACAAAAAAAATCCTTATCCCCTATTCCTACATCAGAAGGCAACTTTGTACTAGTTATAACTTCCATAATAGGTGATATTCCTTTTACTCATATATTGGGCACTATGCTAGACTAGAGCTACATAACATAACATCACACCTTTTAGCCCCGAAGGGGTGGGCAGACGTGCGCATTACGGTACTTAATGCTATCTACTGTACCATGTTACACCCACTATTCACTATTTTATGTTATGAGCCCAATGTAATAGGGGGGAGCCTATTGCCATATACCAGGCACAATTCCAGACTCCGTACTACCATTGAGATTTTTTTAAACTCAGTAATACTTTGCCCGACCCGGAAACCGAACCCGAAACCCCTTGTCCGGCAGTCGCACTTGCTATCACTCGGCCAACGAGGCACTGTAAGCTACTGTTAAGTCCATTAAGTCCCAACAGGGCCGATGCCGATCCGGAGTCGCGGAGAACCTAACGGGTAACCGGAGCTCCGGCTCATCGTGCGGGAGAAGGAACGGGGTGGTTTTTAGTCAGTAAGAGTCTGACACTCCCTCCCACCTTACCCAGATTCGATGATTTTCCCCCCTTAAAAAAAACCTAGCTACTGTTAAGTACTTATATTTTTCAATAAATACTACACCGTTACTGAACATGTTCACTCTAATAGTATACTAAGTTAGTGTTAGTCAAGTTACGAAGATTAATAGCACTTCAACTGTTTCGAGCCACGTATTAGCCGCTCCTAGAGCATTCTAATGAGAACTAGGTCTTCCACTTTAGTACTTCGCATTATTTTTCTAGCACACAGCTTTTGAATGAATCAATGCCTGGTGTAAATGTTTAGGGTGTATGTTGGACAATTTAGTAAGGACCTATTAAGAAATTAATAAGCTTATAATGAGTTACTGTTTTATAACATTTAAATATATTTTTTTTATATTTTATTTTACAAAATCCACAGCTTTCAAACATTACACAGGATTTGTACTCATTCTTGCAGCCAATTTTCGAATTTATATTTTGCTAACTTAACATACATGATTAGATAATCTACTCAAAAAATCCCACTGAATAATAATTACAAAGCGCTAAAATTGAATAACCTCAACTAAAATTCAGCTAACTTCCTCAAGCAATAAATAGCAATGATACAAACACTTAAAATAGGACTAAAAATAAATCTAACTACATACAATAATTCCTACAATCGTCCAGTACAAATTAACTCTCACATTCTAACGTTCAGTAAGACCACAGATAAAGTACGTATACTGAAGGCTGAATAACTAAGGTCCTTGCAAGGCTTGCACCTTGATGTCACCTGGTAACAAATATCATGAACCATCCATCGTGATCATCCATCGTGATGGACAAACAGCGAGTAAAATTAGTCAGTGCCTTATCATTGATTAATGGTGTTCTGAATATAGCAGAGACAGAGAAGCTCTATCGATGTGGCTCACATATATGTGTCAAATCGAAAGAAAAGAAGATAACAGAAGATAATTTTACTAGATAAAATCGAAGTAGAAAATTGTGATTTATGCTTACTTCAGAGTTGATCTTGCAAATAAAAAGGACTATACAGTTGATAATTGGTAGTTAACAAACTCTAATACAATCATATCTTTGCTACAAAAAGTGGTCCCGGATTAGGAAGATGTTAGTGTAACAGTGTTACAATATAGTCATTGAAATAGAAACGATTGCACTATAAACTCCTACGCAAAAAGTTCAATTACAACTGATATCATAACAAACATGCGCAGCCACAACAAACAGTTATATCGTTGCCAACAAAACACAAACAAAACTCAGTACAACTGCCTTTCATACCTTTTATATTTGAAACCCATTTAAAGCAACCATGTGAGTGAAAACACTCCATTATATTCTGGCATTTTTCGCATTTCGCCGTCAAATGCGTGTGTAAGCACTTTTAGAAGTGGGCATTTCATAAAATCCCGGCCATTTGACTGCAGATATACTGCGCCAGTCACCGCACTGCAGAACTCTGCAATTTACACTTTAAAATAAACGGTTACAGTTTAAAATGCTTTGAAAAAAATTTAGGTAGTCTGAGTTTGGCTTCTATCACGCGGTAACAAATATTTTGAGAAATAAACAAAGTACCGTAGAAGCATATACAGTTACCAAACTGTGAAATACCACTAT
This sequence comes from Spodoptera picta, assembly GCA_038387885.1. NCBI lineage: Eukaryota > Metazoa > Arthropoda > Insecta > Lepidoptera > Noctuidae > Spodoptera > Spodoptera picta. The sequence continues at coordinate 866,187 of JAZHFQ010000082.1, forward strand.
TACGTAGCAATATAATGCAGTTGTATTAATTATTATGTTTTCGACTTACTCACGTAACTGTTTGGCAAGGAATATCGCTGTTTCAGCTAACAAACACAGAAGACAGGAATTGGTAAAAAAAATAAAACGAACAACATCATGTTATAGGGGGAAAAATGTAAATTAATCTGTTGACGGCAATAAGGATGTGTTTTGCTTGGACGTTGTTTGCATATAAAACTACGTGTGGACGCTTTAAAGGTTTATTTGTCACTAAAAATGCATACAAGTGGACTGTATTAGAAAAAAGTATAGATACCTATATATGACTGCTGTCGTGGTAGTGTGCGTTTAGACATAATCAATGTATTGAATCTTATCAATCCTAATCTTTAGTTCTAATGGCCCCGTGATTTTCACTTCCACGAGAATTCAAGTCAGTTCTAGACTAAGTATAGTGTAATTAGGTTGTTCCATTAGGAAATTCTAGGCACGAGTCTAGCTTTGTGCCCGTTAGAGGCATGTTCACGACACTCCCACTAATCTAGAATAAGCCCTGTTATGTGGTAGGCAAAATATAGCATTGCCTACTTCGCTCTACCCCTTACAACATAAATGCTGTATTAATCCAAATGCTTAATGCTCCTGACTCAACCAATGAATTTATGGTATGCTTTCTAAAAAATCTGGATGTGCTTTACAGTATCGTTTGTCATATTTTTGAGAGATTGTGTTTCTTTTGTGAAGTTTTATGGGGTTAAAAATATTTGGAACTCTTTACCTTGACCTTGACTTGACCATGGTGGTAAACTGAAAGCAATGATTTTAGGAGATTAAAATATTATATATCCAAAGGCTCTACTTTGTGTAACCTCTGACTACCAGGCAATGGTAGAAGATGGTGGTCGAACATATATAACCTTAATTTCACCCAAAACTCAACATAGCAACTATTTTATCAACGTCTGGAGCACCACCACGTAACATTCTTGCAGACCTTTAGGGTACAAATAGCTCCAACCATCCGTCACGACGCAATATCGTCACATTAATCAAAGTCAAGTGTTATTACTAGCATTCCTCCACGCCACAATGTTACAGGTCACACTATATTAGAATATCTATGATATGTGTGAGAACCAGTGTATTTAGGCCTCCGTGGTGATTTAGCAATTTTGTACCTAGATTTAAAGTTTATCGGTGAAAGGGTTGGTGCGTGATAGTCTAACAAAGTGTTTTCAGTTATCCGTTGTGTTGGTAGCGCTGTTTCTTGTTTAAGTAGTCTAAAATGTATAGGGCAGACAAATGCGACGTGGGTTCATTACTGCCAGCGGCTTCATCCCTGGTCTTGTGGGACAAAAAGAAGCCTATATATCATTCCAGACCATAATCTAATGCTAGCTAAGGAGTAGGCGGGACGCGTGAAGGGACGAACCTCCTCACGCCCCAGCCGTCGCGAGAGACACTCCGGGCGTCGGGGATCGCGAGACGATCTCCGGCTACCGTAAGCACGGGCCTGCGTCGCGAACCGCGCGCGCCTCAAGGAGCCATCAAACCACCACAGATGGGGCCCAATAGGGCTGATGCCGATATGGAGCCGCGGAAGACATAACGGGTTACCGGGGCTCCGGCTCGAAGTGCAGGAATAGGAACGGGGTGGTTTTTTTTAGTCAGTAAGAGTCTGACACTCCCTTTCGCCTCACATGGGTGGGAGAAGTCATTGACTGGTTTTCCCCTTAAAAAAAAGACCATAATCTACTTCCCTTGTTCCAAATTTCATCCCCATCTCTCCAGCAGTTTTGCAACAACACAACTAACTTACTCACTTTCGCATTAATGATATCAACATGATCACGACAACTGAGATAAAAAACATAAGGAAAAAGAAAAGCGTCATATTTTCCAACACCTCTTCTATTCGCTAGTATCACCTTAAGTGCAAGAATTCCAAACAAAACCTACAGCAACAGATTTCCGAAAATCATTCCAATATTCGTCTGTGTGGGAATCGAATACATTCCAGAACATTTGTCCAATAACCTTATTATATTTCTCTTAACATTCCCGACATATCTCTGTGCTGTACATTTATACGGTACATTGCTTCCGATCTCATATAAAATGTATGAACTCGACACTCGCTGCTAATAATAATACAGATTTTCACAATTCTTCGTAGTTATAGTTGTCATAGTAACTGAATACTTATAGGCATTTCTTACATTTAATCAATGATTTTTACAAGATTGATTCTCAGAAAATCATTTCATACCATACATTCTACAGCAAGAAATCCCCATCATACAAGCCATACATATACATCAACATACATACATAAACCAATGCCTATTATTGAGGTAATATAAAAAGGCATAAAATTTACAAAACAGCCGTTCATCGTAAAATACAGGCTATGCTAAGCTGTTCGAACATTTCCAACGAACATTAATCATGGCTGACGATAAAAACTCCATAGGTTACCATAACTCACGCCACCACGCCAACTTAGTGACGCGCCCTGAATTTGCTTATATAAGTTACCTTCTTTTAAGTGTATCGACAGGTTTACTTGTTATAGCTAACGCCATTTATGTACAACGTGATTGAGGTTATTAGTAAAAGTATAATTTTCATCACGTTTTTAGAATATAGTAGTATATAGTGTTTCAGTGAAATAATGATAATAGTAATGTAAGTAAAATTATTTATAACTGTTATGTACTTTCCAACCATCTGTTATAACAATAAACTTTTTGGAAACTGTAAAATATTATAAGACACATTAACTGGTTTGATTTAATTAGACCACCCACTTTCTTGTTTTAGTACATTACTCGTACTAAGAATAATATTATTATCTAGTTAGTCTTACTGAATATATTATAACTACACTTATTTTTGACACCTACACACATTAGGTACAACTTAACGTAGAATGATATCTTAATCAAAAATTATCCTCAAGATGTTTTTAAGTGTGGGAGAGCCATGTTTCGGCACGAATGGGCCGGCTCGACCGGAGTGATACCACGGCCTCACAGAAAACTGACGTGAAGCGACGCTTGCGTTGTGTTTCGTCGTATGAGAGAGGTTACCGGAGGCCCAATTACCCTCCCCTTCCCCAATCTCCCCAATTCCTGAATCCCCAACGATCCTCAAACTCCTAATTCCCAAAAGGCAAGTAACGCACTTGTAACGCCTCTGGTGTTCCACGTGCCCATGAGCGACGTCGATTGCTTACCATCAGGTGATCCGTCTGGTCGTTTACCGGCTTTTGCAATAAAAAAACAGTTTTGTAGCAACTGCTACGAAATTTTGCTACGCTGCTACGCCAAGACTACGCTTTACTACGCGGTTCTTATCGCAGCGCAGGCGCAGGCGCTAATTATGTCTGTTACAGTTTGATTGAAAAACAATTACGTCATTATCTGGTTATTCTGAATGACTTATTGCATTCAAGGTAAAATATAGTTCATTATAAAATATAAATAGGTATTAGTAAAACCACACCCAACTATTGTTTTCCTTAATACATGTAAATAGGTATCAATTTACTCTTTAGCTTAAAAATACAATTTTAACTATTTTTTAGGTATTATTATGACGCCTAGAATGTTGAATTGGGTGTCAAATCAGGTAATACTAAGATGTTTTAAGTACTAGAGGTACTACTACTTTAACTAGGGGCGTCTAGAAATCAAAAAGCATTTATCTCGGCATTTAAAAAAAAACTTTATTTAATTAATAACATATACAAGATACATCCTTGCTTAAATTCCATCTTACAACCTTTTTACACTCACATAAAGTACAACAAAAATCCTTTATATACAATGAACAGCGCACTCCGTCTTAAAATACACAAACACCGCAATGCCTAATCCAATCGTCGGCTATAAAAGTAAACTAAACCGTCCCTCACTAATTGGAGTGAATCTTAAAGAAAACGGCCCCCTAACACCGGCAGCGTTTGAGAATATAAAATGTTCTTGTGATTGCACGGCGGAGGTCGAGGTGGAGTTCAAACGGTGGAGGTCTGGGAGCCAACTTTTGAGGGGACTATCGTATCTGTAAGAGCGTTTCAAGGATAATAGACTGGTAGTTATAAATGATACATTAACAAAAATAAACTTTAGATTCCTATATAAAGTAGTGTATAGTCTTTCGGTTTAAGAATTGAACTATAAAAACATGAACTCATGATTTTATACCAATAAAGGGGGCAGGCAGTACTCATAGTCAAAATCATTTATTTCAATTCAACTTTTTTTTAAGGGGGGAAAATCATCGAATGGCTTCTCCTGCCTGGGTGAGCCGGGAAGGAGTGTCAGACTCTTACTGACTAAAAACCACCCCGTTCCTTCTCCTGCACTTCGAGCCGGAGCCCCGGTAGGTACTAAGAAGGCAGTTTTGAAGGTCCAACGATACCACGACCTCATAAGATATTTAAAAAAATAAAAAGAAAACAGGGGAGTTGATGATTTTTTTTAATTGAATGACGAAGCACAATCATTGTGGCCCTAGAAGTCTATATAGGTATAAAATGTCCTGAGGTTCCATATCATGATATTCTTTAAGACATCTATATAGAGGTAGTTTCGATATTTTATACAACTTCTAATCTGATCGTAGTTTTGTTGAAATATCATAATTATGTTCCATGTAATTAAAACAAAACATTATAAGCGTTACCCTAACCGGTGCTTACTGGTTAACACTGGTATCGCGTGTTATGTTGATCGAACATAATGATTACCAATTACCTTAGTTAATTTTTAGGTTCAATATTCTTGTACATTTATTTTATTCACTTTTTATTACATAGGCATATAACATTAAGTATAAAAAAATACTCGGAACAACTCATGTTGCTTTAAATATTACCTCAAAAGATAGAAGTTCAAACAATGATATATTCACAATTCACCACAAACATGGGTTCACTAAAAGACTGAGAAGACATTTTCTATTTACTCGTCATTATATTAACCATAAGACTCTGAACACGGACCTCCCAATTCCCCAATGGCTTCCTGATCGCTCGGTTACGTATTTATATATCGCTATTCAAAAGCGCATTTTTTAGGTGTAATACAAAAAATACTCTTTACTGTGAAGTAAAATACAGAACATCAATAAATAAATATACACAAGGTGTGTAGATACAAGCTCGTGGCACGTGCTGCGTCTGTGTACATTCTGCAGTGTGCAGGCAATTTCCGGAGACTAGAGTTCTGCTACAATGTCGGCACATGCATAGCATCGATCACATGCCAGGAGATTGTTACGGATATCTTATGTTGCTTATTGTAGAGGTATATTTCCAAGTAATACATACATTCTTACATAACCTCACTTGGGGGTGGGCAGAGACTATGATTTTCCATACCTCTTTCGCTTCATCAACATTCCTTTCATGCATGCTCGTCAGTTAAGAGTACTTCAACTAATCTGTAAACTTTATTTGAATAACAACGATTGTGACACAATACTTTATGAGTATTATATCTCGTGATTACTTTCATTACGATCAACTAGCTTATACTAGGACTTTGCCCGCGTTCCCTTAGGTTAAAAACTAGCCTAGATATAGATACCAGACCACAATCCACCCCTGTTTCAAATTTCATCTCAATCTCTTTAGCCGTTCTGACGTGAAAGAGTAATAAACAAACACACTTTCGCATTTACAAATATAAGTAGGGAGTAGGATGATAATGATGGTGATCCATGTAACTGCTGTAAGTTTGGGTAGTAGTCCACAAGGCATGATCAATTAGTCTTAAGACGTGCACAATTCACGGAGTTGTTAATAGTCTAATTCATGATTTGAGAAAGTTTAACTCTATCCCTGGAATGCAATGATCTTTTTGTCTCAATTTACGCCAAAGTACGAATCATTTTCCAATACTATTTACATTATTCAAATGCCAGACCTTATTGAGTAACATCGTTAACCATTATATATATATTTTAATACTTATATATTTTAATACTTCTTCATTATATTTAATTAGTATATATTGTGTGATATGTATAATTATATATGATGTTACTTTTAATGTTAACGTTAATTATTGTGTCACTCCAATAAGTGTTAAACGTTTACACCTACTATTGTGTCTCTCTGCACCACCCTAAGGTTGACTGTTAGAGAATGCCACTAGGCATTAAGTCCGCCGTTGTATATCTACAAAAAGTGTAAATAAATAAATTAAAAAAAAAAAATTATTCTTCTAATCCTTATTTAATACCACATATCTTCTCCAATCCTGCCAACACGAAACCACATAGACATTATCGATAACAAAGCGTGTCACAATCAGCACACATTACCTACGTCACTGGCAAACGGTCGTCCGGCGCTAATGTGCTGACCGGTCACCGTCAACGGCCCGGGTGTCGCCGTCAGCGGCCCGGTCGCGTCACGCGGGAACCGTGACGTCAGCACCGCACCTCACTTGCTCAATTAGCATCTAAATTACATAGTAATTGTGAGGTGAATGTAACATTTATTGCAGAGCAGTTGTATTCTAAATAGAACTCATTGCATCCTATAGACATTAGAATCATAAATCTTGAATAATCTCAACGTTTATTCAGATTCAGTTGAGATATGTGCTGATTGGTTTTGTCTAGTTTTCGCTAGAAAGAATACCATCTAATCATCTGGAACCTTGGATCTGCAAGAAATGTAAAAATTTTCTATACGTAAAAAAGTGTTTTTTTATTTAATGGGTCGACGTTTGCCCACTATTTCGCCTAGTGGTAATCGACGGTTCTCTGTCTACACCTCCTTTTTTAATAACATTACGAAATTTGAAGTTTCTTTGGTGTTTTACAGCATATTATAAGCACCGTAAAGGGTGCGGATTGGTTCCGTGTCTAGCAACTATACGTCATCAACGAAATTGAAAACCAAAATGGGGTCGAGTTCATAGAACTCATGGTTTGGGTGCGTTTACACCATAATATCATAGATTTACGGAAAACTGTTTACATGAAAATTCTATCACTTTATAAAGAAACTCGGTAAACTTAAATCAGGAGCAACTTAAAGAGAAAAAATAATAATATTTGTTGACCTAATACGGTAAAAAACAAACAAAAATACAGTATCAAAAATCCTACCCTGCTTAAAACAAATAAATTCAGTGGGTACGCAGATAAAATCTCAATAAAAACATCAAACATTAGTTCCCTACAATCCCGCAAGGTGACGTGACAATGTTATTAACCCGGCGTGACAGCGTGACGTCATTTGACTAACCGACGTCGCCCTCTATTTCGATGTTAAGCTCACAATTGTCTCTCTGCTTAAACCGTTTAAAACTGAATTTACAAGATGCAATATAAAGCTGTAATTAGAGGTAATAACAGCTAATTTCCAACAGCGAATTTTTATTTATTAATGACACCTACAATATTGGAGGCGACCAATAATCCCTAAGAACCACTAAATTATCTAATTTATCACATCTTTATGACAGTTTTATGGCAAGCTAGCACATTGCTCGCGGCTTTACCCTCGTTACTGGGACAAAAGTCTTATTGGTAATATAACCGATCGAGGTCATGTATGAGTTTAACCTACATACAATTTATGTGAAAGAAAAATGTTTATATGTAATGCTTGAAAGTAATCTATGTTCAAAATAAAACTATTGTTAAACCAGCCAATCGAAAATACAAATGACGAAGAAGTTTCCAATTATAAAATCAATTATTTTATCCACTTTTATAGGACTATAAAGTATTAAGTATATAGAAATATTGTCTTTTGACTCGGGCAACACATCACTAAATATTGCAGATGTACGAAAAACCAGTATGCAATAAAATTGCCCTCAGTTACCTCAGCACGTCGATATGACGTATGAAAGGTACGATGATCCACGTAGCCTTAGATACACGATAGTTTAGCCCAACCGGCGCCGACCTCAGGGAATATGGCCTCCGTACCTATTCACTTATTTATTGACACCAATGAGAATGTATACGATGTTTTCTTCTATTTTTATAAATAGACTTTTACTTGGCAACTAGTGACCCAGTTGGTTATGACGTTAAAGTTAAATAAAGGCTGTACTGTACTGTACTGAACTGTGAAGTAGGTTAACACCATTAAAGTTTCAAATGAAAACTTATTATAATGGCTATTTTTGAATCAAGAAACGAGCTGTAGGTAATGTAATTTTTATTTATTACGTAACAATATGTCTTCATCAAAATTCCTTAAATTTTCAGATAATTTTTTAAACGAATTGTTCAAAAAATGTAATACTGACCCTAAATACACCACCACTCATGATTTAGTAGCACATCAAACCCAACAAACTTACCATAATTTACATTCTTCAAAAAAAATCAATAGTTAATTATTATAAAGAATGAATAAATGTTATCTTCCAGTTTTCCCGTTCGCAAATAGCGAGCTCGAATCAGTCCCCGGTATTTATCTTAAAAGACATCTCCAAATTGGTAAAAAAGGGAATCTCAATATTCGTGACGGAAAGTGGAAAAAATAATAATCAGAAAAGGTTGGGGAAGATATCATATTTAAATTGACAATTTGTTGGTGACAATACGATTGTGCCCGGAGCCCTTCCGTACAAAACTCTGTCCGCGTAGGCAGAAGGTACACAAGCCCCAAACGACAATGGTGGTTCCCGAGTCCCAGCGATCATTGAAAAGGTTTCCCAGCTGTAAGAGTTTTCTGTAACCTGATTTTATTTCTTCATTTACATTGTGAGGTTTCAAAGTCTTTAAAGTTTTATGGATTCTGTTTATTACAATTGTTATGGCTGTATCATTACCCGTTTGACAACGAAGGTCTTGTATCAAGGACTCGATAACTGGGTCGCTCAAATTGTTATTTGGTTTAGGAAATTCTCAGGTGTGGTGCGCTCTTTAGATTTGTGGTATATTCGTGTGACGAATGTCTAACACTTACATGTAATGATCACGAGCTTTTTGAAAAGCAATGAATGGAAAATTATGTCGTCTAAGACTCATATTATTAATATTTTCTACTTACACAAGCAATAATAGTGTGTCAAGGTTATCTCTGTAAAAAGTGCGTTAACAAATAGTAGAACAGTTCTCTCACGCCAACCTGTTGGACGCAGGGGTAGTACTAACTAACTAATGTTATTTGTGTTCATTTCTGACTTACACACACTTTATTAAATGAGAGACAAGGGAAAACGGTGTTTGAATAAATATACAAACAAATGTAATGCTAAAAGTTAGCTTGCTGTTCATATTTTACTTGACCCTCTGCAACTGACGTGGTTAAATTGTTACAATTCAACTGAGGTGTATATTATACCAGACACCATTTCAACAGCAAATATTTTTGTAGAATTAAAGTATAGTGAGCACTATACAGTAAGGTACTCGCAGCAGTGATGCTCGTATTTGAAAAATGACGGTATAACACGTGATTTTGTATTTCGCGGTGTCTGTGGGACTACACGTCAGCTGCAGACGGTTAAGTTTGCAATAAAAGTGTTCATACCATAATAAATAGCACAACAACTGTAAAGCTTTTCTATATTATATTATTATTTGTATATTCACGAATTAAGTTGCCCATATAGGTATAAGCCCCATTACACTTAATGGCAACTTAACACAACTAGCTAGCAAGTGTGTGACCAATAATATACACGTCTACCAAAACCTTCGGAAATTATAAAGCGAAATATTATGTGTTTTTGAACTTCTAAATTAGGTATAACAATTTTAGTAAATTAACCAACAGAATAATTTAAACCCAATTCAAACACACCCTGTACTACGCGTGATGACCAGCAGTATGTCACAACTGTATAACGATTTAATTACAATTGCTTGTAACGAGTTGTTCGGGTAGTTTTCCACAACAGCCGCATTCAATATTACTACTCGACACGTCAAATTAAATGGTACTTGTAACACATTGTTCCATGGCACGATATTTTGTTAATGTCAATCACCCTGAACGGTCTCCGGCCACCGTAAGCGCGGGCCTGCGGACGGCGAGCAAGGGTGGCTCGCTGCCCGACCAGGAACCAGACCCGAGCGTACGGCACGTCGCGTTCCGCGCGCGCCTCAAAAAGCTATCAGACCACAACGGATGGGGCTCAATTAAGGCTGATGCTAATAAGGAGCCGCGGAGAACTTAACGAGTTACCGGGACTCCGGCTCGATTTGCAGAAGTAGGAACGGGGTGGTTTTTAGTCAATAAGAGTCTGACATTCATTTGACAGAGAAGCCATTGATGATTTTTTTCCCCCTTAAGAATATACCAAGATATTTCATTTTCATTGCTTAAACTGTCAAACACCAAGCGGTCACCGGTGACCGCAACCTATTGTTCTCTAATTGTGTCTACAAAACCGGTACATGACGAGTTAATTAAAATACTATTTATGATTTCGCACTTTTGACAGTTTTGGCACTGTTGACCCATGACAGTCAATCATCAATTTTAAGTAGATAGTTTATTATTTGCTAAAACAACATCTTTCTATAAAAACCATAGGAAACACAATTGATTATAGTCAGAACACACTTAAATAAACATAACATAACATCACGCCTTTTTATCCCCGAAGGGGTAGGCAGAGGTGCACATTTCGGCACTTGATGCCACTATACAATGTAACTCCCACTTTTCACTATTTATGTTATGAATCTCATGTAACCTATTACATGAGTCTATTGCCATATACCGGGCACGTTTCCAGACTCCGTGCTACTACTGAGATTTTTATAAACCCAGTAATACTTTGCCCGACCCGGGAATAGAACCCGAGACCCCTTGCCCGGTAGTCGCCCTTGCGACCACTCGAGGCAGTCCTTAAATAAATCAACGTCAATTACTGTTCTTAGACCTTCCTTTGTTATTGTCGCTTACAAATGTTATAATTTCCGTAAAATAGTAATTAAATATGTACATAAATTACATATAATCAACATACATGCTTTATTTATATATATATTTTTCTATATATATATACATATATATTTATATGTAATCATATTTAAATATTTCTTATTATTTTATTTATTATGTTTGTTATAATTTGCTTAAGTTTTATCATTATATTACCGTCATTCTAGTTTTATAGTTCTTTCAGTAATTTTATTTTGTTCTGTATTCGTTGCATGTATCATCTATCTACACTGTGTCTTATGTCTTATGTTTAATTTCCTTTTCCTGTCGCAGGTCTGCAGGAAGAAATCCCTTAAGGGATATGCAGTACCTATGTACCTCATGTATATAATGTGTTGTCCTGTGTAATATTGTCTGTGTGGTGTAGGTACATAAAATGATAAATAAATAAATAAATAAATACAATTGTACAAGATGAGTAAACAACAGAGTGCAACAAATTCTCCACATATTAGTGTAATTCATTCTGCCGCAGTCCGGCTGGCTGCCAACTTGGAACGGTTCCGAATTGGACAGGTGTCACAGCCACAAGCGTTACACCTGTTCTCACCGTGTACTCCATTAATATACGTATCCATCCCACTTTGGTAATCCAGGCTGGAGCTGCAGAACTGTTAGATTGGATTATGGGTTTAAACGCTATCGTCTGGATCACATTCATATATCGAAAAGGTCTTTATCTTTGGTCAGTTCGTTTTATACATAATTACCTTTTATAACCGAACCTGCTTAATGGTTTAGTGAGAATCAAGGTCGAGTAAATCACTGCCCCAGTTTCCAATCCACAGCAATTATTTAAAGTCGTTATTAATAGTGCACTAGGCTGTATGTCTCTAAATTAATATTGTATAATCTATTATAATATAGGTACGATTCCCACGACACTCACAATAAGAATGGGAGGTCAGATTAATCTTACTTTGCCACACGATTCATCCAAGTAAAAGAACCATTACCTTTAAAAAGTTACAAGCGTTTGACATTAAGTATGTAAACGTTGTCATATAAAAACCTGCCAACAAAACAATATGTATACTACCTAACAAATATAAAACAACCAGATTTATAGGCATTTGGCAGAATTATTTAACCAAAGTTAGATCAATTAAGTTCTTTATAGTCGTCTCGACCTTCATAAAAATCCAGGTCTTTGTCCCCATATAAGAAAGTTGTAAAAGATCTGCTGTTTATTCCAAGTATTTTACTTCTATAAAAACATTGAAGTAAGTAAGAATCCATATGGAAATGGGTCACCATTGATTAGGTTTCTCTCTCACAGTTTATTTTTCTTTCGCTTAACAACAAAATTACTTAAAGAACATTTTGTTAATGTATTTCTTTTAATTTCCATGAATATCTTTGTAGTTCTTTTGGCTCAGTCACTAATATATTTTCTTACTGAATGTCAAGTGTTTATTCAGTCAAATTTTCTTAGAAATATACGTTCTACTAGTAAATTGTGTTCTTTACTTGTGTTCGTCGTCACAAACTAAGACGAATATAAAGGAGTGGTCTCTCCGACAGATAAAATAAAAAGAATCGTTTCTAATGAATAATTTGATGAGAGGGCGGGTCCAGTAGCTGTTCAGTGTTCAATTAACTATCATGGTTTCCAGACACGTGTGGACAATATTTTCCAATTTTCTAAATCTCGTGTACTAATATGCATCATAAACACATGTGTACGTCTCTGTGTTTGTTTTTTAATACGCTATTGCAGCATCGATAGGATCTACGAAAACTAGCACAACAAGAATAACTTCAAACCATGATGAATTTTAACGTAGGGTGAAAATGATTACAGAGAAGTTTCTTAAAATAACACGCAGATGGAGTTCACACACACAGAGAGATAGAATTGGATATAATCCACCTAATAACTTTCCCATTTCGATGCGCAAAAATGAACACAATGTTAACTTGTGTTCGGCGATTGTCCGACTATAGAAACTGGGTAAAACATTTTCATTTCTAAAATTACGGCTGAGTACTTCCTCAGACTTATGTTCAGCCTTAATTTAGACTCCATAGTCTAAATACTTTAAATGATGTAAGTAATAAGCTGAATATTATCAGAATGAATTACTTTATTTCACAATCGTACTTGAATATAACGGTGTTATTATTACGTGGAAATCAGACCATAGCCGTCCAAGCAATAATGTATCTAACATGCATCAAAATAACATATACCAACAGGAATTCAAAATTGTTTATTTCGATTCTTCCATTACGGCGTATAACTTTTTGATAATTCTATTTAGTTAAATCCCAACTTGTCTTATCAGTTTCAACACGTAAACTGCGACAATTATACATATATGACTAGTATATTATTATTTCCATACGAAGCTAATATAAAATGATGTTGTCCCCAGCAGCATCGGTGTGGTGTGGTGTGCGCGGTGATGTCGTTATGGAGGTGGTGCTGCCGCTGGCGGTGGTGTGCGTGCTGGTGAGCGCAGCACCCAACGCGACGCGAGCGCGCCACCCCGACGAACTGCCCGAGGAGCCGGTCCTGCCTGATGATGATGAGGAACTGCTGCACAAACTCGACTACTATGATGAGGAACGAATCAATATTTCAGGTTAGTCCAAAATGACTTATTTTGATAGTCCTTTTGGTCTTTTGGTCACAAATTTCAGTGGCCATAAGGACCATAATATACTTCGGTGTGTACAGTACCTGTATGGGACAGAAATTGTCGCAAAACTTGTGATACACGAGGGCTTAAAATCTCTAAAATTAACTCCTAAAATGCAACTACATATTAGTACTTGCCTCTCAAGTCCAATGAAGTAAGTCATGTTGTCGGGTCCAAACAGCGCTCCTTTTTCTCAACATCATTTAACAGGAAACTCCTAGTTTAACTCCATCAGTCAACTGTAGATAATTCTAAATGACTTAAAAGTAGGTCACTAGGGCATATAAATGTGTCCTTATGTAAGTGTTTCGCATCTCTAAATGGTCGTTAATGCGCATATAAATCGAGAAGCACATAATATATTTGATTTATAGGTATTCGTGCCTTTGAAAAACTATTACTGCGGTAGCGTTCATACCAAGCCATGGAACTGGGTTAGGTTATAACCTAACTGTACTTATGTATTCAACTTCCTTTGCGTTTTTCTTGTGACGTCACAAATGGCCGTGTTAAGTTGAACATATGCATCTACATAAAAACGAGCAATTTTCTTTTAACAGGCTCAAAATAAATATTATGTGAGTTTACCTAAATCTTGAAAATAAGTCATAAGTATGCAATCAATGTCCAGAATAATATACCAGTATTTCATAACCTTGATCTTCTGCTGTATGAAAGAAAGTAAATAGTCAGTGTTTTTGTCATTGGCTAACGACCTAAGAACAACTCAAGTATTAATTATATTAAAAGATGCACACATATAAACTTCCAGAATTTCCTTACGAATCTCATATAATTTAATTTCCATAACAGTTTAGCAAGAAGATGGATTGGACATTCCACAAATAAAAAAGTCGACACACCGTCCATCCATCATCAGCAAAGCCCATAAAATCACAAAACGGAAGCAATACATTAAAGTATCTCTTACAAAATATTTTTATATAACCACAAGGTCTCTATAAACCAAATTTGGACCCAAGAGAGACCCTTGGGAGGGTCTATCACCCACGAATAAGGTCCGGGACTCATAAATATGTCGTAAATTTATGCGCAGTATCAGTGCATCCGTAAATAATGGCAGATGGTTTTATGGAGATAGATGCATGGATTGACAGCTGAAGGAGTTTATGTGCTGAACCTGGCGATAAATATTGCACATCGATCTTAGGAAAGAGACATCATTATAAAACGCTAAAACTTGTCGAACACTCTCCTCTAATCATAAAATGATTGTATAAAAAAGTTTTTACAATCGGATCGTAATATCACACAAAGTTGTATAATTCCAAAAAAATGATATTTCAAGTTCAACGTTGTTAATACGTCACGTTTTGTTAGGTACCTTATTTATCTATGTGTATATTTCTATATATTAAACGAAATATATGTTAATGTGATGTATCCTTCTAAGAATTTTTGTCTGAACTCTTTTTGTCTGGTATTCGTTTTGGTTAAAGGTTAAAGTTTTATTTTTATTTACTGGAAACTAGGTACGCCTGAAAAGTCTAAGGCAACTGCTGAATTCCATGAAAGGTTTTGTAATGTATTTATGTGAATATATTTTTAATGCATTCTATCAGTTCTGAGTACATTATTTCGTTTCAAACAAGAGACAATAAGATCAAAATCAATACCTGATCTGATAGACAACAAGATGAAATGAAATTGGCAGTAAAAGGAAATTCAAAGTTAAATAAATACCTACACGAAGGAAATCACAAATGTAAACTTGCTTTTCTCTGCACGGCATACCTGGAAACTCACAGGATTATTTATTTTACCTATGACCTATCCCCAACTAGATTACAGTCTGCATTGAGTCTTAAATCGATTACATACGGAATCGAATACTACCATCCACAACCCACAATCTCCTTACATGGAACACGGCAATGAAATAAAATAAGGAACAATTTTATTCAAAGAAAATCCGTTCTAAACTTACAAGAGAACTAGGTACATAATACAATGTATTATGTACCTAGTTAATCTCTTTAGTGCAGTTGAAAACAATATTGTGGTACATTAATAGTGCAGTTAGTCGAGTGTGCAGGGACTGGTAGTAAGCTGTTTATTACCATTTCGTAGGCTTCTTTAGCCTGTCTTTAGTCTTTCTTTGTTCAACTTTAGAGTCTAAGTCGTTTGTTCTACCAACTTAAATTGAGGATTCAAGTTGGTTTTTTAGTGTTTTATTTAAGTTTGTGTACACAAAGGTTTTGGAATAAGAATGCATGTACTTGGATTTATCTAACCATTTTTAAACAAGCTTATTCTTATTGCTTCGTCTGTTATCATAAAATCTGTTGTTATCGTTTAGATTACAAATTAATTAACCTACTGCCTAATGTGACATCTGTTATCCCTCCTAAAGGGTGAGACTGAGTATTACGGTATTAGCTATGACTAAAAAGAGAGCAACGCCCTACTAAAAAAGAAATGCCTACTTAGTATCAGATTTGGCACCAAAACAGCTTATGTTATAACACAATAAATACAATAACCGCCCATAACATCTACGATTGCGCATACATTTCAAGCTGAAATTCGTACAATACAATAACACTTTGCTTAAAAAGCTGGAATGTTGGGTATAAATGCAAAACTTTACAACGATAGTCGGGTCGCGACATTTGGACGATGCAAGTCAAGTTTTCGATATCACTGTTAAGAGAAACACAGAAGGCTTATTTACTAATTCGCATACGTAATAACATTATTCAATGCACACTTTTAATTTTGCAAGAGATGTTTAGTGGTGGTCCTGTCCTTAGGGAGTTTTTGACATTCATTTAAGATATTAAAAACCTATCGATATTCAAATCGTTTAGTAATTCTAATCAAACTGTACGAAATCGATATTAGCTAATGGAAATTCAGGTATTATGTAAAGTTGTGAAAAAATCAACAACAAAAATTAAAGGAAATCAATTACTTCAAAAGCGATTGGCGCTAAAATACCCTGTTCTATTTTATCTAATATGTATCTATTTATAATACATCTACCCGACATCCCCTAACCACAACAAAGTTTGTAGTTCAGTTTGAAAGTTCCAACTGGACCTTCGGCTGGCTCTGCTAAGTGACTGCAGTGTTTGAAACATTATGCAAGGGGTTGGCAACGAGCCAGCCACCGACAAACAGCCTTCCAATAATGTATAATGAAATTGCTGAATTGATGTAACTCCACCCAACCTCGCTCCGCCCAGATATCTATATTTACTTCATTGTTTTTAACTTCATTTTGTTTCTGAAAATTGTATTTTAGAATCATTTGCAGTGGTGAATAGAAATTATGGAAGCACAAAATATCTATTTTGTTTCAGATATTAGTAATTAATGCCTGTTCTTCAGGATTCGATATTGTTCACTGGAAGTAGTTCGCAAGTTTCAAAGCTTACCGGCAGTCTAATGGCAAACCTTTTGCTTTAGATGTAGCTTTATTTTTTCCTCGCACAGCAAAACTGTGGAATGATTTGCCTTCGGTGGTGTTTCCGAACCGATACGACCTTCAAACCTTCAAGAAAAGAGCGTATGCCTTTTTAAGACCGGCAACGCACTTGTGACTCCTCTGGTGTTGTTGGTATCCATGGGCGGTGCTGATCGCTTACCATCAGGTGGTCCGTCTGCTCGTTTGCCTCCTATTCCATAAAAAAGCCGTAAAGGGTGCGGAAACCAAAGAAGTATTAGCAGTTAGTACTAAGATCTGACTACTTAATTACTGAAATTAATGGCATTTATTGATGAATTCTGTTTACACCCAATTTCACATTGGATTTCAACTTTTTAATTTCTTTCTTTTATCACTTGCATACATAAACAAAAGTTATATATTTCCATTACTAGCACCAAGTAACAGGCACTGACACAGAAAGCATTTTGTAGAGGTATATATTTGTGACTGCCTCGTTGGCCGAGTATTCGCAAGTGCGACTGCCGGGCAAGGGGTCTCGGGTTCGATTCCCGGGTCGGGCAAAGTATTACTGGGTTTTTTAAAATTCTCAGTAGTAGCACGGAGTCTGGAAATGTGCCCGGTATATGGCAATAGGCTCATCCCCTATTACATGGGACTCATAACAACTAGTGAAAAGTGGGTGTTACATTGTACTGTGGTAGAATGTGCACCTCTGCCTACCCCTTCGGGGATAAAAGGCGTGATGTTATGTATGTATGTATATTTGTGCTATGCACCAGTTATTACATAAAGCCTTCACGACTGCAATGTCGCCAAACTTACACATACAACTTGCATCTGGAATACGACAAGTAGTCAAGTATATTACCCTACTTAACCTGTATCATGGTGATAGCAGAGTAGAAGACAAATGTTAGCATCCCTACTCTTCGGGGTATTGTAGGAACCAGTCAAGAGAATACACATAACAACTATATCCATCTATGAAGCGTAGAAATTATGACAAACTCCTCATATGTAGAGGACTCTTAAGACCTTAACTAGACAATTCTGTAACATTCAATTTGAAAGATTGAAGAGAACTTGATCGCGGACCGCCATGTCATTGATTGTGAGAATAATCTAGACCAATGACGGACGAGTATGCGATCGAGCTCACTTTTAAAGTTAGAATTGACAGTTCTAGTATAGCCATATGAACGTAACACTATGTTAAATAATTTAATTGTTTCGTCAGGTGTAGCTTATTATATATATAACCTAGCTGTTTATGATGATGATGACTCGCTCCCATCAACAATATTGTGAAGAAGTCAGAACAATCCTTGAGATTACTACTCATTACTTGGTACAAGGTTCCAAGTTCTATTTTATTATCTTGTTTTGCTTTGACCAAAGGTGAAGGATGCTCGATGCTCGCAATATATCTAGATCAAGGTAATAAAAATCTATTTCGTTTTATCATATTAAAGTAGTGGTTGCAACAGACTAGAGCTTTTCAATTTAAAAATAAGAGAAATGCGCTTTCCGACTGTGTTCCTACACTATATTGTATTAAAACTGCGTTTAACTTGATTAAACAGTAAATATAGAATAAGGTTTATATTTTTAAGTTTATTTTGTAATCGGAACATAGTGTTATTATGTGTTATTACGTTTATTCATTTGTTCTTTGTCAATTTATAAAAAAACGAAAATACGGAAATGATTCTAAGTATTTCATCTTATTTTACATAACAATTATCTATTTGATTCTCTTTTTTATTATTCTTGATCTTATTCTCCATTTATAAATACAATTTTCCTTAAACGTTTCTAGTGAATAACATTTAAATTTTTTCAAAAAATATCTTACAGTCTATATCAATAAGGTATTGTATTGCATAATTCATAATTCCCGGATATTTGGAATATTATGCTAATGTACATACAACTGTTCAATATTTCCTCAAATTTTCCTTCACTTCCGAACGGTTTTTTTTCTAATTATTACAACTTGTTTTTAAAACACTTTTTTTTAAGGGGAGAAAATCATCGAATGACTGCTCCCTGCCTGGGTGGGGCGGGAGGGAGTGTCAGACTCTTACTGACTAAAACCCACCCCGTTCCTTCTGCACGTCGAGCCGGAGCCCCGGTTAACCTAACGGTTAACCGGTTAACGGTTTACTGTTAACCTAACGGTTCTCCGCGACATTTTCAGAACACTAAGTGACCATTTATAAGCATTCAGTTATTATTTAGGCTATAAAGAGCTGTTTCAACCGACAAAGATTCACAAAGGCATCTGACACACTGCGAACATTGCTAATTGAAAATATATACTTTGTATATTTTCAAAATTATCTACTAACTCGTATATTAGGCCTTTACCTATGAAACACCTCCACGATAACGCGCGACCTCATACTGCACAGCAGACGGCCTCCAAGTTGCAAGAACTGCGGTTGGAAGTTCTCTGTAGCCCTAATCACTAGAGCTTGCGCCTACAGACTACTTACTCCTTTTTTTTTCAATATTTAGATAACTTCTTGACGGGAAAAAATCAATATCCGAAAGGCAGTACAAAATGCCTTTGAATAATTTGTCTCCAGCTGATTTCATTAAGAACTGCCACTGGGTTGACAAAGATGCATTGATTGCATGAGTGCTTCATACAAATAAAACATACATGAAAGCAATTACTTTAAATTTCTTCATACAAAACGGCAATTACATAGGTAAAGACATAGTAATAGGTCGGTTAAAAATATACTCAACCTTTTAAAGTTGGAAGCTTAAAGCCATTGTAGTAAAAACTGACAGACGACAGACTCGCAAAACCAATTAAACTTAAATTCCAAGAGATACTCGTACATACAAAAGAGAAAGAGAGAAATTGTGGCAAATATAACATTCCAATTCCAATTTTATGCAAATGTACTAAATAGCATTTTCCTTAATTTTTTCATGACGTAATTTTAAAAATACATTTTCGTTTCGTGATCTTGGCTTGCTAAATAATTTGCAGATTCACATAGAACTAGGACTATTGTTCTGTGTTTGTTGATCAAATAGCTACTACTTTGGAGGGCTCTCGTGGTCAGTTACCGAGTCGGGCAAAGTATGTATTATGAAGTTTTTTAAAGATTTCAAACCATCGATTTATTTATGTAATAACTACCTATAAGACTCTGCTTGGAACTTAGTTTAATTGTAATATATACCTGTTTAGCATAGTTGTTTGAGGACTATTCGGAGAAAAACTTGTTAATAACTACGTTTGATGAGTCATTTCCTTGATTTAGGAATTTACGTTGCATATTTTGTTTTAGTATAGATTACATTGGAATAAAAACTAGCAAGAATACTCTAACAAAATCCTTCCAAATAACAGAAAAAAAATAAACTCTTTTCCGACCGCTGAAATTACAAACGTTGTCTGCAAACTGCAATTACTTTTCAGCTTATTATAGTTCTAATATTTGCTCTTCATATTAAATAGGATTTTTCCTACAAATCCTCGCCGGATTTAACAAATAGGTTTCTGTAACGCAACTAGGGTGACACAGTTTTACGTAATAAACGGAATTTTCTCGACAATCAGTTTTGGCATGTGTCAAAAATTATATAAAAAAAAAACAAAAGATGTTATTTTGGTTCCCACTGATTTTTATTTGTATAGGGAGAAAGTTCTATGTTTAAACTTGTATGCTAAAAATATTTAAAATTTAATCATGCCCTAAAAAGGCTGGCGCATTGCGGCTTCCCCATAACCGGCGCTTCATTAAGTAATTTGTACGGCTATGTTTTACGAGCATTCAGGTTTTTTGAGCTTTTTCGTGGAAGTAGGTAAATTATGCCTTTTTACTTTCCCCTACCTACAGTCATTATGAAAAGATATGCGGTCTAATGCATAAAAATGTTCTGAGTGAACCTCAGACCTTTTTGCTACATAGTACGTATTTCATTTTGCATATACGTTATTCATTTGTCATTTGGTAAATATTGATAAAGTTTCTTTAAGGTATGACATGTATTTGTCTAAACCTATATAAACAATTTTATTAATGACAAATTTTCAAACTTGCAAAGGATACTTACGACAAACAAGAAATCTTGAGAATATCATCCCGAAATTCAAGATCCCATAGCTCAGACCAAATACATTAGACTAAATTACAAAATGGTTCTAACGCTCATCTATCATGGAATTCCGAATTTTCCGTAACGTCCTATAATTTGATTTAAAGATGTTCACTTTACTACTAATTCTGTAATTTACTGTCGTCGTTGAAATCTAAAAAAGTAAGTAAGTGGCTATTTGGATTCCTGTGGTATTTTCCCAATGGAGGTTTGGCTTTATTGAAGGAAATTAATTTCCACTTGAAAAAAATATTGTAAGATTCATCACCTATACGAAAATATTAGGCATTTTAAGTAAACGTCCTCTTTCTACTGAAGTTAATACACTTTAGACTAGAGCAACATTTTACATTATCTTTATTTGCAAGCAGTGCAGCAATATACAACAAATCACGTACTTGGCACACTGTGCAGCACGACTACTGAGAATTTATTAAAACTATTCGAGACAGTTCTGCGGGATTTTCAGACTTATTCACTTAGACAGTTTATACCCGCAATATTTATAGTACACTTTATACTGACTCTGGGGAAATATTACTGGATTTTTCTGGTATATCCTAGAGTTAGTAACTATGTGGTGGTCCTATTCGCAAGGGAAGCGGCGACCCACAATGTTTTACAGCCAATAGCAACACAGATAGGCTATCGACGACCCGAATAGAACACGTTCTATTTAACAAAAAAAAGCTTGTTTTTATTCCATCTGCTTTTACTACTTCGTTTAGATTCGTCTCCTGTGTATTGGGGTGTAAATAGGTCCATTAAATGTAACGTTTTATGTACCTACACTGGAAGGTGAAACCTGATAACAATTTGCTCTCGCAATTTAAAAGGTAGATCCCACAGTCAGCAGTATGGGAATGGTGTTTGGAATCGGTACAATTATCTTATCCGTTAACTATGGTCTTTACACAAAGATAAACATTAAAAATTTCTAAAATAACACAACAATTCGACAATGATTGATAGCTATTGGCCTAATATGTAGTTCGTATAGGACAGACTCTTATTTATGAATTCATAATTACTATATTTATCTACGTACCTAATTATTGTAAGCAGGACTAAGATAAGGCCTTTATTGAACATAAATCTTCCGGCCGATGATGATGTTAATATACCTTGCCTTACTTTCGACAAACAATCCCAAATTAGACGCTTACTTTTAAGGCCATCTATATGTACTCTGGCCAATTATACACTTCAAAGAACAGCCACTGTTTCAAATTGTAACCCTCTCAACGAAGGCCCGTTTCTTATTTTAGAATGCATTACCAGTAGGGCGCGCCCTTGAGCCTGACCTTTTTACCTTGGCCTATCAGACCGAATATTGGCGACTGGGTATTATTGATCGGAAATCAAAACTGAATTAAGAAAACAGAATAAATAGTTATACGTTGGTAGGTTAATGTTAAAAGGTTCGTCTTGTAGTCGGGCTGTTTGAAATTTGTGAGATTTTAGTTTGTTCGTTGATTCGTTGTAATTTTGAGTGGGTAAGAATTCCCCTTATTGGTTTCTTACTATTTAAAAATTCGAACTTAAAATTCACGGTAGACAGTGAGAGTCACCGGATCAGTTAAATCGTTTCATTTATTTATTATTATGTACTCATGTAACTGTTTGACAAGGAACTCGACTAGTTTCAAGCCATGCTAGAGGCTCGTATTCATGAGCAGCAAACAGTTCGTGAGCAAGCCGAAAACATAATAATTAATTAGTATGTCTCACTAAAGTTGTATTATAAACGTTTTATTTATCTTTTCTTTAAAAAAATATGTATAGACACCGTGTTATTTTTTTGTATTTACGTAGGTACGTTACGTTTCGTACGTGTATTTATGTTATGTTATTTTTTGTCGATACAAATCATAAGATAACAATAACACACATATTTTATAAAATAGATTTTTCAATAACTTTAATAAAATCTCGCTTCTAATTTTTTAACAAAGTAACGTGTTGCAAAATTGTTACCGAGCGAACTACACAAAACGTTTTAAGAGCCAACCACGCATGAAAACTGCCCAACCAGCCGGCCAACGAAATTGGGTCAAATATTAACATATTCATAAGCAATTTTATTTGTACGTTGATACAAATACCTTATAAACGATTAAGAAAATTTAATGGCAACTCGTTCATGTTTTTAATCAATTTACGATCTGAATATTTATGATGATTCAAAGGATATTTTGTAATTAATTAGTGACACCTGAAGGTCTTAAAGACTTCGTGTTGGTTTACTGTTTAGACTTTGTTGTGGACATTTTAATGGGCTTCAAAGAAAAACTCAGTATATCGTTAAGTCTCTGGTATTTGCCAAAACAAGCGCCGGGTACTAGCATGTTTTAAATATTAGACTAGCTACTCGGGGTCATTAAATCGTTAGGTATCTTACCCAGTCTTTAGCAATTGTTTTGAAACAAAATCGTTGTAAAGGAATAGTTTAAGTAATAATTTGTCTTCTGAATACGACATTAAGGAACTGTTTTTTCTGTTTCAATATTAAGCAATATGCGGTTTAATGCGGTTTAATACTATATGCGTTCATAGTTTGGCCATAAACTCGCTCGTTATTAAAACGGGACGATTAACGCTAATGACGTAATTTTAGTGAGTCAGTCAAGTAGGTAAGTTAAAAAGTCAGGTGACTACCGACCGAATTCTGAAAGGATACTTACTCAATTTTAAGTTGTTGTTCAATATTGTGCGATCTATGTCGTTTTACAAACAAATTGTAGTAACAGAACTATAGAGTATATACAGAGTAGCGTGTTATTATTTCAGCGTAAATATTTATTTATTTATTTATTCTTTAATGTACAAAATTTTATTATGGCACATAAAGCGAACGAATATATAAATATTCTATATGACTATAGTATAACTCTAACTAATACACATCTCAACAAAAAAAGTATCTGGCCAAATGTAAACCTACTAACAAAAAATAAGAAATCCAAAATATGGAAGGAGACTTCTATTCTGTCACAGAGTTTTTTGTATGGCATAAGCCGGTAAACGAGCAGACGGATCACCTGATGGTAAGCAATCGGCGTCGCCCATGACACCTGGAACACCAGAGGCGTTACAAGTACGTTACTGGCTTTTTGGGGATTAGGAGTTTGAGGATCGTTGGGGATTCAGGGATTGGGGAGATTGGGGAAGGGGAGGGTAATTGGGCCTCCGGTAACCGTGTGAGTGATCACACGACGAAACAACGCAATTTACTCCAGAAAAGAGAAATCCTACAGAAATCGCATGTCTCTAGTAGTCACAGAGTGACCGAATACAAATTATTATCAAATGAACATCCTTACTCATACATGAAAACTGGCTTCACATTACTATGGACTATACATCTTCAGAACCCTATTTGGAGCAGTAGTAGCACCCTTCACATATTGTCTGCGCTTATAAGGACCGTGTCCATCCACAAATTCGGGTCATTCTTCCGCGAAGTCAATGGTATTTGCTTCATCCATCATATTTATTTATATAATATCTATGTAATATGATATTTAGACAATTGGGATGATGATAGGGTATGAAAATTAAAAATCTAATTGGTCCGTAAGTTAGGTAATGAAAAAATATTAGACACTTATTTTTTTATTTTGTCGCATAATAAAACAATACTTAGATAAAACGAATCAAAGTTTAGGAGTGGGGGCTACAACGTCATTTCCACGTATAAAATGTACGTAGAAGTGACGTCACGCGACATTTCAAATCAATATATCGTCGAAATTATTCGTTTCTGTAAGAAAATAAAAAATACGTATCTAATGATTTCAAATAATCTACCAGACGGACATTAAAATAAAAATTAGGCATCTACCCTATTTAGGTTGGGCTCGCTGCCATCGCAGCGGTAAGTCCCTTCTTTGAGGAGTGGCTTGAGAGACGCTACGGCGTCCTCACCTACCGCCTGACGCAGGTCCTCACCGGACATGGAAGTTTCGGGAGGTACCTGTGTCTGATGGGGCGGGAGGAAACGCCCGGGTGTCATCACTGCGAGGACCGCCCTGAGGACACGGTGGAACACACGGTGGGAGAATGCCCTTCGTGGGCTGAGCACCGCCGTGTCCTCAGGGAAGTGATCGGCGATGGCGACCTCTCGCGTCAGGGCCTAGTGCAGGCCATGATGCGGAGCGAGGGGGATTGGGATGCCGTCTCCTCCTTTTGCGAAGCAGTCATGCTAGCTAAGGAGGAGGCGGGACGCGTGAGGCAGCGAAGCGCTGCCTCCTCGCAACCCAGCCATCGCGAAGGACACACCGGGCGTCGGGGATCGCGGGACGATCTCCGGCCACCGTAAGCGCGGGCCTGCGGACGGCGAGCATGGGTGGCTCCCCGTCCGACCAGAAACAGACCCGAGCGTAAATCAAAAAGTAATTAGTCCGTCATTAAGATCGCACGAAAATATCAGACACGTATTTTTTGTTTTATCAAATTAACAGAAGAATACGTAGTTATTCCGCATTAAAGTTAGGGAGTGGGGGGTGTTGACGTCACACTTACGGAGAAATCGTACCTAATTGTGACGTCACGCGTCATTTTAACTCAAAATATCTACATGTTTTTTTGGATACGAGAAAAAAGAAAAAATACGTATTGAAGATTTTTAAAATATCTAAAAGACGGACATAAAATTAAAAAATAGTCGCCATGCCTATTGTCCCACCTTGAACTTAACGCATTCTACTTATAAAGCTATAGGAATAATTATCAATTCTTTTAAAAATATCTATCGCTTTCAAACACTGTTATTTTCTCCTGTATCGTGGGACAAATATCGATCTCAGATAGACGTCACATCACACTCAAACTCAAAACAGCAAAATTGTGAACACACTGAATTGTTCTGTGCGGAAAATCAAGGCCGTAATGCAGAAACCAGAACAGAAACCACAACAGAAGCGGTGCGGATACAGCCAATAAACTAGAAAATATTAAACAATCATATATCAAGCGTCCATTATCTTCGATGTTCGAGCTCAGAAAATAGCAATCTTCAAAGGCTTGAAGTTCTCCAACGCTCTTAACTAAAGCTACACGAGTCTGGAACTATCATCGATGATCTTCCACAAAAGTGGCGTATCTTGTCGCTTGAATTACGATCTTCTTGCAATGAATACCGTAACGTTCAAAAAGCGCCCGCCATTTTAATTATTCAGAGCCTCAGAAGGTGTGAACTCCGAACTGTAAGTGGTTCGTTAGTCAGCAGCCAATTAACTATTGCTACGAGAACGACCAAAATATTCATTTTGATGGCGGAATAGATTGAATACTATCTTTTGTATTTAAGTATGTGTTTTAAAATGTCACATTTCATGTTAAAAGTAGTTAGGAATGGTTTTCGTCATGACTTAAACTGTCAAATACCGCGAGGACACCGGTGACCGCAACCTATTGTTCTTTAACTGTGTCTATAATGACGGTACTCAACGAGTTAATCAGCAATTTTCATAAGTAAACAGTTTGTATTGTAATAAATTAATGGTTTAGATATTTGTCTTTTAAAGTTGTTATATTTATAAAAACTTAACTGTCCAAGGAATCACATACGACGCACGATGAACTTTTGATATAAGTTCCTGAGTCTCAGGTGACTCATTTTTGGTACAATTTTGGGGTGTATTTTTGATATTAGCGGGGCACTGAATTTTGTTAAAAACTACGTGAACATGTGGCAAGAAACATGACTTTGATAAAAGTAATGGACTTGGGGTATTTGTAATTATATGGGGACAGTTAAATTGATAATGATGGTTGAAGACATAGTGAGGGTGTCTAAAATTGCTATCAGATCTGAGATTCATAATACAGAGAAACAAACTTTAAACAAAAGTAGTTCTACTTAAAATGTGGAGACAATTACTTTTCTTAGTTTACCAAGGTATACATACCTACCTAAACATGTATGAGTGGAAGTTAATCAATGGACAATATAAATTAATTAAAATACAGTGCGCACAATAAATGTTTTATGATAACTAACATGGCGATTTACAGGAATACGGGAAAGAAAATGAGAACAAATCTATAATTTCACATGTTTCACGTTTTGTTTGATTTAATCTATTCTTGTACACGAATTTAATGAATGAATATGGAAACATTTACTGATTTCATTTTAAATTAAATATCAAAGCAAGGCACTGACATAATTATAAAGACTTTTAATGTTATTACGAGAACAATAGGTACCTACCAAACCTAATTATGTATTTGTTAAACATATAAAAATATTGTTTTATATTTACGTAAAGGTCAGGATTGAGTATTTGTAATTATTTTTACGAAATTATTTTGCAGATTTTTCAATATGGCCGCCGGTACATTAAACAAATTCTCTGTGTACCTCACACGAATGTAAAGAAGCCCTCCACTCGTTGTTTTTTTGCTCTGGTAACAATTTTCAAGTGGACTCGGCCTGTTTTCGCCCACTTTTATTTACACAGCACTTTTTAAACCTTTTATTTCTACAACAAGGCCTTTTGTGATGTTTTTTTGTTTTTATTTTGTACACAAGTCTCTCATTATGATTTTGAGCGAAACAATTCTTTGCCATTGGGGAAGAAGCCACCGACACGTGCACTTGGCGAATAAGTACCTCTATCTGAAAGATTTCCAGTACGATACAGTCTACATTCGACTTTATGATTTTGTAATTAAGTCGAAACACTATTGAAGTAAGACTATACAGACACAGATGTTTCCTCTTAGGAACCTACTTATCATCAAGCTTATTCTAATACAACCCAGACTTCCTATGACATCACGGTGTCTCTTAATGCACGTTTACAAACATGGTGTCATTATGAGTCCTAAGTAAACAAATACATATACAGTATAAATAGCTATTATTAATATTATTATAAGTACGGAAAATCACATTAAAAGACTATGTCAATGTCAAAATCATTTATTTCAATTAGACCAGGAAGGCAGTTGTTAAGGTCAAAACAAAATATTGAAATGTTAAAAATAGGTTCTGTCAGCAGCTTCGCCCGCGTTCCCAGGTGTAAAAAGCCTTGTCTATGTATTACTCCAATCCATAACCTACCTCTGTTTCGAATTTGATGCCGGTACCTTCAGCCGTTTTGATATGACTGAGTAACATACATATGACAAACTCAGATATTTTCACATTTATAACATCGACTAAAGCTAATTTCAACCATCGGCCCTACAGTTACACACACAGACAGACAGACAGACAAAAAAAGATTAATCACATTTTTGGGTTCGATTTCTAATAACACCACCCACTGTTTATATTTTTAATATTTTCAATGTACAGAATTTACAGTTCCACAGTTTTATTATATGTATAGATATTAAAAATATCTGTCTGACGATCAGTCCTCTAGTGAAGCTATTTGCTTTACAACCCTGACTTCCTTCTGGACCAATGATATCACACCAAAAATATATTTTTTGTTTTGTATGTCTGACACTACAGACGAATGCTAAGAAAATACTCCCTTCGCTACTGTTGCCCTATCTTTTTGTTTACATGGGAGATCATGAAGAAACCTTTTCCAATCTTTTCCTCTTTAAAAAGTACAGTGGTCCCCATCATGTTATCCTTTTCTTTTATTTTTATTCCTCATTATTATTAAACTGTCAAACACCAAGCGGTCACCGGTGACCGCAACCTATTGTTCTATAATTGTGTCTACAAAACCGGTATTCGACGAGTTAATTATGATTAAATAGGTATTTTGTGCAACTTCCTTGTATACAAACACTTATTTTAGATCATTGTAATTCCTATGTATCACAATGTCATGAATTCATACATTGTAGATTGCATTTACTATTGTCCTTATTGGTTCATATTAGCAGAAATTTGGTATCCTCGGAATAGGATATATATAACTGATTAATTTACGTAATTTATTACTTAAATATATTGATTACTAAATGGATAAAAGACTGATGAAGCGACAGAGGTATGTAATAATCGTAGCAATTGGCGTTCCATAGTCTCAGCCTAATACTTTTTAATACCTAACTTTGTTCAACTAGTTTACTTTGAGATCCCTCGCTTACATACTTACAGCTATGGAAAGAAAGAGTATTCAACTTCACCACGTACTCAACTCTGTAAATATTTCCCAAAACGAATGAATGTTATTATCAATATGAGGTAATAACTGACTCGTCCAATCTTCGTCGAAATATTCTCGACCTCGCAAAACCTGATGTAGGCTCGTGTATTATTTATTAATACAATTGTCCCCGTTTATTATTATGGGGCACATTTGGCTTGTCCGATCGTGCCAAGGATGCGGGACTGGCAACTTGCCAACCGTGACAGATGTTACTGGCATACTGGCATATTTTAAATACTTAAATTTTGTTCGACTATATTTTTTGGCAATTTCTCAGCTTGAATTGCCTATATTTTATGTTGTTTGACCACTCACGGTGTTACAGCGCCAAAAATGGGATTTATTCGCTCCATTCATTTTTAGTGAATGGTTCGTGTGTATCAGAGTATGCCAAACTAATAACCGTATGAATTGAACTATATACTTCCAAACTTGTGTCGTTTGTGCCAATAAATACCTACTTGAATAAATACCTACTTGAATAAATACCTACTTGAATAAATACCTACTTGAATAAATACCTACTTGAATAAATACCTACTTGAATAAATACCTACTTGAATAAATACCTACTTGAATAAATACCTACTTGAATAAATACCTACTTGAATAAATACCTACTTGAATAAATACCTACTTGAATAAATACCTAGGTACTTGAATTTTATTTTATAACAAGAAATACACTTAGAGTACGCGAAAAACATTGCGACGACAAAAAAAAAGTAAGTATATGCATCGTCAATTAGAGAAGGCCACATCATGTAAAATATTCTAACAAATATACATAAAACTGAAGTCTTTAAAATAACTAATAACGTATTCATTTATTGAGAGACACTACTTCTGTAAAGTTTTCTTGTGTCTAAAAATTCTTAAGTTTAGAATTCTGGCATCTAAATATCAGTTCAGATCACAATCTCAATTCCAGCGTACCAAAGCAAGTTTCCTAAACGCGGCGGCATTATAATACCAACATTGTTTCTTCCCGCTCCGTGCACGTCAGCACTTCAAACTTCCCTTCTTAAACTCCAGCAAAGAATTTATAATAACAAGCACGACTTTTTTAAACATCACACGCGTTCTTTTAGCATACCTGGAATTCTTCCTTCTAACTGAAAATGCTACTCTTCTATATTACGAATTTCTTGTCGTCAACATAAATTAACTGACAGTTCTACATGCGCATATATCCAAGTTAAAAGTCAAAGAAGAATGATCCTTATGCTTCGTGTTGAAGGTGTGTTTTATGCTGCGACAGCAAAAGCTCAAGTAGACTCATTTCAAAGGGTGTTACGAGAGACGACGTAGTCTTTGTTTTATGAAACTGGAAAAGGCTTGATGAAGAAAACATGGCTGTGTTTGGACATCTATATATATACGTCGAAACAATAGCTACCTACGCTACGAAGGCTAAGGTTTCTCGTCTCGTCTGCAACATCTTTTGTATTTAAGCTACGTAGCGATTTCTCAACACCAGAGGGAAAATAAAATGTAATCAACCTTTGGGAGCAC
The DNA here is from genome assembly GCA_038387885.1 of Spodoptera picta. Classification (NCBI taxonomy): domain Eukaryota; kingdom Metazoa; phylum Arthropoda; class Insecta; order Lepidoptera; family Noctuidae; genus Spodoptera; species Spodoptera picta. The sequence goes on from JAZHFQ010000082.1 coordinate 896,931, forward strand.
TCGAGCAATCTTTCCTTTGATTGCGTTTGCGTTGCAGAAATATTAAAATTCATAACCTCATCGGGAATAACCTTCTAGCATTTAGTTATCCCGAGCGTACGGCGCGTCGCGTTCCGCGCGCGCCTCAAAGAGCCATCAGACCACCACAGATGGGGCCCAGTACGGCCGATGCCGATTCGGAGTCGCGGAGAACCTAACGGGTAACCGGGGCTCCGGCTCGACGTGCAGGAGAAGGAACGGGATGGTTTTTAGTCAGTAAGAGTCTGACACTCCCTCCCGCCTCACCCAGGCGGGAGAAGTCATTCGATGATTTTCCCCCCTTAAAAAAAAAAAAAAAAGGCATTTAGTTATGTACACCTTAATTCATCGATGTTATTATGTTTTTCTCTCTAGTCACCAGAACGTTTTACTTTATTATACTTTGCTTTCATTTACAGATTTGAAACCGATACTTTTACTTCTTAACAGGTTGTTAAGAAGTAAAATTAAAACTAAAATTGCACACCGACCTAGGTTACTAAATAACTTAGTTTATGCAATTACGCCCAAACACTAAGTACATTTATAATAATAAATTACCTGACCTAAAAACCCGTTTGCTAACTGAGTATTTTCCTGCAACTACTAAGCAGTATAATCTTAATTTGCTCCTAAATGCGGCGTGTAAAATGTTGTTGTGTAATCAAACGAGACGCCTACATAAAATTTTATAGCAATATTGCAGTTAAGCGGACCATTGCGCTTTGTTCGTCGCGAAACTTTTAAAAAATAAAATGCTTTCAATTCCTAACTAAACGAGAACGTTTGAAGCATTGTTTATAGTTTTTTAAATGCTGAAAAATGGCAGCGACATTGTTTAATTTTTGGAACTAACGAAACGTTGAATAAGCAGAGCGAAACTTCTTTGCATTTTTGCAACAATTTATGCTGAACGTTAGGCAATTAAATTTTCTGCATTTAGCGTTGTTATAACATGTAAGTACTGTAGATATAAATAGCATAAGCTAAGTAGCGATGGGAATCAAGTTATAATTGTTGTAGTTTCACAGCAGGCGCTAGGCGGCGGGTGTGACAGGTGACCTCGCGGTCTATTGACCTTGCACCGCACAACACAAGACAACACTATTGCTCTGTTAGTGCTGTTACTTAACTGTTAGGAAAGCTAAATCGAATTGTAGATTTGTAACTACTAGACACAAAGAGAAATTATATAGTAGGTACTTAGAGGTAATATACGGCGAATTGATTAAAATAGATAATTATTCATTTAGGTAACTTATTAGGTATACTTCTTCGCTTATTATGGAATGTACAGTATGGTAAATAAGCAAAAAATATGGAACTTGTTTGAATATGTCCTTCAATATAATCAAATCTCCGCAGGGCATACGAAACGGGCCCTTATTAAACACATATTTTTGCATGTCGCAAGTAAATGACGGAATTAGTAGCAGAGGGCGGAGCTTCTTTTAATCAAAGCGAGGACAGAGGGAGGAATTCGAAGATATGCTTAGAGATTTAGATTTGGATCAAGATATTTTATTTACTGTTTTAGTGATAGTGATGTTGTTGTTTAAAAGAGTCTTCTTAGAGCCAGGAGAACATGAGTTTGGAAACAAATGATGTTCGAATTGAAGTGTGCTATAAATTGGTAATTTAATGTCTTCATTGACCATGGACTAAACATATCATGGTATGTGCCCGTTCGATGGGCAATCGACGAAAAGTAGTGAGAAATATTTAATTACAATTCATCATCATCATTCAGCTAGGTACTTAACATAGATCTCCCCCAATAGCTTAATATGATAAATCTGATAAGTTTTGTAATCTCTTAACATATTTTTTTACTCGGAAGATATCAAAAATAATACGTTCACTGTATGTTAAAATACCAAAGAAAACCCTTGATGTATTTCTTTATGCTTTTTTGCAATGTAATCCTAACCTAAAAACGTCCCTTATACAAACACACGCTGATGGGGGAAAGGGGGAGCGGTAGGTACGAGGTAGGTAGATATTTTCTTGGGATCGGATCGGTTAACGTATTTGCTTAAAAGCTTAAATATTTTTTATTTGTTTTCCTTTAACATCTCTCTTTCAGATGAAATGGTAAACTGACTTATGTAGGCCCAGGCGAAGGAAATACGACAAATTACGTTAATCGAAATTCTTCACATTAATAACTACTTATTGAAATTTTCTCGACCAGAATTAGCCAAGGCCTCACAGAAAACCAGATGCATCCACATTCGCAACACAAGAGAAAATCCTAGTGATAGGCAACGTTTTGTGCAGAAAATCTCCATAATAATCTAATAGTAATATGTATCTACGGTCTTTTTTTTAAGGGGGGAAAATCATCAAAAGACTGCTCCCGCCTGAGTGAGGCGGGAAGGAGTGTCAGACTCTTACTGACTAAAAACCACCCCGTTCCTTCTCCTGCACATCGAACGTCGAGCCGGAGCCCCGGTTACCCGTTAGGTTCTCCGTGACATCTATCTACGGTCTCGATACATATCAAAGGCAAAACGTAATATAATCTTAGCCTACAATATTATAACAGCACGGAACAGCCTGCCTTGCGGTGTGGCAGCCTTGGCAGACACGCAGATATGGTCGGGCTGAGCGAACATGGCAAGCTATTTCATAGCTAATTGTTCGTGCCATATGGCCAGACATTGCTTGCATTATAGCTGAATCTTATATGGTAACGTGTAATTAAAACTTAGAATAATGGAAGTTTAGATAATTATGATAGAAATACTGTAGAGTTAATATCGAACGGCAGCGTAACATATAAGTTAGGTTTAACCTCTTGTCTGTATATGATATACAATAGAAAACACATTGTGTCACGTGATTTGCGTTTCGACACTTCACAGGTTAAAAGCTTTCTTTTAACATAAACTAAAGGAGCTGACTTCAGCTGACGCTACACAAAACAGCAGGAAAAATATTGGCATATTTTATAATCAAAGCATGGAGTATTCAAAATAGTTTCACATCAGTACCTAATTGTAGGTCGCTTCTGAACGGCCGATTTGGAAATCATTGGGAACGTTAATTTTCTGCAGCAAACGTCTTGAGGCTCATAATAAATATTATGACCATACATAGATAATCGATCCTTTACCTAACGAGTTCAAGAAAGAAATACACGAAATCGTCATATCTACTAAAACTAAGCTTATCTATACATTTTCTACTCATTCGCAAATGCAAATCGTCGATGATAAACCACAAATTAATGATATTAGTTTGCAAATCCATTAAACTTACAGATTGCAGTAATTTTATTGAAATAGCTATTGGCAACCGATAATTTGGTTAACCAATCGCTTTGGCTAACGTCAACTAACCACGGGATATGCAATGTTTAAACAATAGTGGTTTCAATATCAGTGCTAATAAGTAAAAAATTACTTTAGAAAAAAGCTGGAGTTTAGGGTAGTTTGACAAGCTAATGTTATTTTACCCTTAGCTATAGAACTGCAAAATACTTTGATTTTGAACTTTCTTGTCAAAATATAAGGTTGAAAATCAACGATACAATTTAAAAGTTCGAGCTAGCTAAGCTACCTATTGGGCACGTGTCTAAACATTTTCAACCCACGATTGCTATTAATTTTGCCATTCGATATTTTAATCTAACCGATCAGATTTCCACAGTATTATGTTTTATTATTCAAAGTTATCAGGGCATAAAAAATATCTATTATAAATAAAACCCAATAAACAATATTTTTTTAGATTAACGACCCCAATAAATGAGGATTTCCTTACCTATATTGGATTAGAATCATGAATCAGGAAAACCATTGCATTGTTAAAATTTTCAAAAGTATTTAGGTAATATTCGTGTAATTGTCTGGAATCGTTCTCAGTGCTAACTTTAGCAACATTGGTCAAAAATTTAATTTCAAAGATAATATAGTTTGACCACAACGCCTAAAGTAGCAAATTATCCAGAATTTTCTAAAGCAAAAAGCCAATAAAAGTTTAATGACAGCGACATTTAACACATTTAACAGCTCCATTCGACCTATTTGTTGGAAAACTTGAAACCAGAGAGAAAAAAAGGAACAAACTCGAAGTTCCAAGGCGAGGCGGCGCGGCGTCCTCAATCGAACGTCGAGTTCGCTTCCGGTGGAGCCTACTTCCACCCCCTCGACAGTTCCGCTACACTTGTATAACATACTATGTTGAATTAACTTGCCAATTGTACAACTAATAACAATTTCCTTTATATTTTTCAATAATACCTAAATCTGTTTATTGCTATAATTTATTTAGCTTTGTAGGCTTTATTGCAATCAGAATATTGGCTTAAAATCTACAATAGTGTATCTATCATGTGTGGTGATAAACTCGTCACCCTCCTCTACATGGCAATCATAACCAATGAAAAGCTTTTATTTTCCTCTTTTTATAACTTTCTTCCTTTGAGTACCTTCTATAAACCTCAGTTAACCTCAGTTCAAAGAACATCAAAAATTATATTTAAGTACCTTTATTTATACATTACCAAATAAGGTGAGGCCGTCGCCTCGTGAAGCACCATTAGACGCTCTCCTACAAATATACTGTCAACGTCTGACGTTCTACAGACACTTAGCGCCCTCTTGCGGTCCTTGGGAACAAACACAACGGATCAAGGACGCTGGAAGGTCGCCTGTGAGGTTGTCAACTGATGTCGGCTTCTTAGTCTATTGGTTGGTAGTCGAATGATAATATCTGAGTATAATAAATAATAATAATAATGTAGGTATAAGTTAAATCTTCTAATGGGTTGACAGAAATAAGTTGCTTTTTCAAAAACTTAGTATTCAACAGAGGGACTTTCAATGTATTCTCTTTTGCTGCTTCTATTATGGCTTACTATAAAATTCTACATAAAGTTACAACAGTCTTAATCGTTATATTAAACTTGATACTATTAGAAGTGACACAGGATAATTAATATCTAGCATCTAGGTAGTCATCCAATGTTTACCTAGTAATCAAAAATGCAAAAAAAAACAAATAAGCAGCCGTGTTTTTTTAAGTATGAAATCTTGGGTAAGAATACCCCAAACTCCACTGTAAAACAAAAACAGGTGTGTCGACTCATATGTAGACAGATTTAAATTTGTAATGGAATCGGTTGTGGATAAATTACGTAGGTACATACATATTGCTGATATTACAAATTCATGAAATAAGATGCAAATTGAGTAAAACAAATGTTCCTCGTTCCCTTCTGTACTTTCGACCCTTTTCATAAACCGAAATAACCATTGGAAAACCAAAAAGACAAAACAGGAGCACCAAGCTCATACAAAATGTTCTAAACACAGACTAAATCTAGATGATAATCCTGCTAGTACAGTCCACGGCACGTCCACAAATACCGTCACACAAGCAATAGAAGATGAATGCAATCCAATACATGCTTCTAAGGACCATCATTATTGCTGAAATCAGGCTATTACTGATACTAATAATAATATTGCTTCATTTTGTGGGTTTATTTGTGTAATAATTAGCTTTTTCGTGTGTTTATCTAGTGATGATAAAGGCTATTTTCATAATGCGTTATGTTTAAATTTGCATTATGTTTCATCATAAACGATTGTGCTAAACATTAAGTACCTTTCCTTCTCGGAATATCAATTTTTAATGTAAAAAATTGTTTTTATTATTCAAGTCTTCTTTACCAGTTCTCGTAAAAATATCGTCACCTCTAGTCTTGTCGTTTCTTTTTTAACAGACCGCCAACTTTTAAAACTTGCCTTGTTCTTCAAGAAAGATTTAAACATTCAGCAGAAAATCTGAACGAAACTTAAAACAACAATATTCCTTACTTTGATGTTGGAACAACTTTCCTAATCTCATTAATGATATAAATCATAATTACTTTGTTCTGGTGTTGTGTTTCCACAACACTATCGCATTTCTAACAGTAACAAGGAAACTTTGGCTATTATGTTATTTATAAACTGGTATTTTTCAGGGTTTTTTCGATTACCACAAAGAACAATCCCGCGATTGATATCGTGGTATTAATTCTCCGCATAAAGTGGATGTTGCTAAGTGATAGTCACTTACCATTTTAGCTCTTGATATTGTATTTGAAAAAAAACATATTCTTTCTTGCTTTTTAACTGCATATTTGTCAATAGCTGCGTTTGTTCAGGATAGGTAGTTGCATTAAAATGGACTGCTAACAAAGTACACATATATTTGTTTCACATTGCACTTGTTTCTCACAAGTGCAATGTGAATGTGATGTGACCTTTCGCTAGTACTAATAACCCAAATTAGGTCCTTCTTTCACATAACCACTGAACCAACGAAGTAGACCTATACCAATGTCTTGGGAGACAACATACACAATGTAACACATATATACCTATATGTATAGCAAAGCTGATCCCTACCATTTTTTTTTTTTTTTTTAAGGGGGGAAAATCATCGAATGACTTCTCCCGCCTGGGTGAGGCGGGAGGGAGTGTCAGACTCTTACTGACTAAAAACCACCCCGTTCCTTCTCCTGCACGTCGAGCCGGAGCCCCGGTTACCCGTTAGGTTCTCCGCGACTGATCCCTACCATATGATCAAATCAAGTGTTAGGTGCGTCAAAGCGTTGACCTCAATCTCATCTGTACCTCCCATTGAAGTATTTGTAGCCACGGGTAATCTCATTGCTTCCGTAGTCAAACGTACACAAAACACCGCTAATTAGTTACTAGCGCCACACATCGACACTACTATCTTTTACACAGTGAACATGTGTGGGTAATTTCATATTACTGTGTATAAAAATATTCGTCCACCACATTCACATTGGTATTTTCATTCTTGTACAGCCATTAAATGATTTAAAACTTACTACGAACACCTCAAAGTTACGTTACCACCTCTTAAAGAGGTGATATATGTATTTTTCTCTTGTCTCTTGTGTCGGTATATGTATTTTTATAATTTAATTCACGGGTAAGGTTAAAACTATTTACAATCATTGATATGACCCGACATTTTGACGGGTATTAACGTAGTGTTCGTGGTCGACTGGTTAATGAGCACGCTTTTCTTTTCTCATCTTTCAATGATCAATGATGATGTGAGTTCTGTTCCAGCTGAAAGATTCTTTTTTTATTTTACTATGTAGTTTTTCTTATTTTTTTTTTTGTTTTTTGAAATATTTAATCGGGCTATAAAAGAAGCAGATAAGTCGGTAAATAAAACAATACTATCTTTTATTACAATTAATTTATTTATTATACAAATAAGTGGTTTTATATTCAATATTTATAATAATTAATTATCATACCACAGTTAAGTTCTTAAAGTTCTTTAAATAATAATTAATCAATATGCCAATAAACCTTATAGTCGAATTGGGAAATATCATGCGATAAAGTATATACTTTTAAAATTATCATAAGAAGATTTAGAAAAATAGGATAGAAAAAAAAAGAAAAGATTAAAACATTGTTTCAAATTTTAAATATTTGATTAATGAATTCTAGAAACAACTTGTGAATGCTGGAATCGATCCGGAGGCACTTTACTGGAGGTGATAACCATTACGCCAAACGCGCTGTGAATGAGAGCATCGAAATATTGTATACCATTCAATAACATAAAAATACGATGAGAAAACACTATATTTATATGGGTATTGTATGGCTCGATTGCTCATTATTTGATTTCGATTTATTCCAAGTTTGTTATAAGTTATTTTTATCTTTACCCTCGTTTTTATTTAAACTTATTTACTAAATAATTACGTATACCGACACAAAAATGATATTTAAATACCAAGATGTGTGTGATAGACGAATGTTTCTATACATATCTATTAATATGAAATTACCCACACATGTATATTGTGTAGTCATACTAGTGTCGATGTGTAGCGCTGCGAACTAATTAACGGTGTTTTGTGTACATACAAACGCAAGTGGTTTTTTTTTTTTTTAAGGGGGGAAAATCATCGAATGACTTCTCCCGCCTGGGTGAGGCGGGAGGGAGTGTCAGACTCTTACTGACTAAAAACCACCCCGTTCCTTCTCCTGCACGTCGAGCCGGAGCCCCGGTTACCCGTTAGGTTCTCCGCGACAAACGCAAGTGGTTAGTGTATGCCGATGTTAGGAATTGACCTGTTAGGTTCATGTTAACGATTTTTTCCACAAATTGTGAAGGACTAGAAAATGATAATGCAATTAAAAACTTACGTTGAAGTATTTACTGTTATGAATGTCGCAATTTGTTGAAAAAATAAGTTAGGAAAGGTGTGCTCAATCCCTACTTTGTTGAGCATTAATCAATGCTCATGAGAAAATATATATTAGAAAGTTTGTGTCACCAATTGATCGTTTGACTAATTCAATCAAAGTTTTTATAAGAATTTCTTCCGTATTTTTGAAATCACATTCGATTACATATTTGATGATTTATCTCTAAAACTAAAATAAAAAAAACGATTCACGTCATCATCCAATCAATCCAAGAGTCGTACCATCTAACCTAACCAAAACGTGTGTATATTTCAGAGAAGGGCATGTACCTGGGGTCGCCGTGTGAGTTCACCTGCAACCCCAAGCTCATGCACGTGTACTGCGACCCCACCACGGCCTCCTGCCAGTGTGACCCCAAGCACCCTGTCGCCGTCGGCGTCGCTCAGGGATGCGCTAAAGGTATTTTGAAAAACATTCGTTGAAGCTTTATAAATTAAATGACTCTTAAAGGTAAGGCAAATTTCGTATCACAAACTCCAGATTGTTAATCAAAAGACCACGTTTTATAACCTCCATTCGACAGTCCACATTTATGGGAATTACAATTCTGTTTTCTTCAATAATTTCAGAATATGAGCTACGTGAAATGAGAGAAACAATCGCACGAGTTTGACTCAGTCTATCGATTTTACTGATTTCAATAGAACAACGTCGCTTTTCATTAAGTTATATAAACAAAAGCAGTTTTGACATTTGATAACACGTGTTCTAATAAAACCTTCGTAGTCCCAGGGTCACGAGTCTGCAATGGAAACCTTAAATGTTTACAGGACTGGAATAAAATCATTCCATCGGTCCCATTATTTCCATCCCCGCTTTCAAGGTCACCCTTTTATCCCTTTTGTAGCAAGTTGCGTTGTTCGAAACTTGTGAGAACAAGTGATAGACTAAGTTTCACAAGTATATTATGTTTTGTCGGATTCTGTAGGAAAATTTACCGTTTTATTTTATCGACATTTCACCTTCTTGTTTTGGTTAGCCAGAAGGGTAATAAAGGATCGTTTATAGATTTAGAGGTACAATGTCGAATGAGATTTGCACGCGGATGCCATGATTTAACAAACATGTGAGAGAAAAATACAACCTAAACTTTGCCTTTTTTAGTTAATATCCGACGGGTAATTCTGAAGAAATTCTGGACATCTTTGAAGTTGACTAAATATTTTTTATCTATCTTCCAGCTAAGAAATTGGGTGAACAGTGCTTCTACCGCGAGACGTGCAAGGCATTCGACAGTCACGCGTCATGCGTGCAGGTCAACCACAATGCGTACTGTCAATGTGACTCTGGCTACCATCAGACCAGCCACACCAGGCCAACCACCAGGATATTTTGCACCGAAGGTAACTGGGCATCAACTATCATAAACATCTACAACTACAACTACATCTTGCTTATCATAGAGACTACAATACTTTTTTTTAACTTTTCCTCTTTTTATCCGTAGCTGACTCAGGGAGTTAAGTGTTTCGGTTGATGATGAATGAAATAATATTTACAAAGTACCTTCTTGTTTCAGATCTGGTGTTGCTGACGGCCGACATGCCGACGCTACTGGGCGTGGCGTCGGGTATCTTCGTGCTAGCCGGCCTGCTGTGTATGGTGCTACACCTGTACACCAAGGCGCGGTACCACCCCACGCATCTAGCCGACGCGAGGCTTACACCACCTTGTCTGTACTCACTTAACGACACAGGTCAGTTACCCTATATGAATAAAACTACAATTATAATAAAATTAGTCAGTAAACTTTTGTGACGAGGGGATTCAAGTTAATTGGGAGTCTCTTAGACTGGAGATGCAATGACAAATAAAATAAGCTACCGTTTACGTTCGATTAGACTTTTGAATAGAATTTGCTCGTGTTTAGTGCCAGTGATATAAGCAAGACACCTGCCACTGTAATGCACAGTAGGCTCATGTATGTAGAGTGTGCGTATGCGCTGCACGAAGATCTGTCTGCAGGAGGCACGCTGAGCGGCACGCGCGCATCGTCCCGCGCGTCATCGCGCAGCGGCTGCACGTCAGGGACGCTGGACGAGCGCGACGGCGCGGGGTCGCGGCGCGCGTCCCGGCGCGCTGGTGTGGCGGTGTCGGCGTCGCGCGCAGGTGCGGCGCGCACCGCGGCCATCTTGCTAATCTCGCGCCACCTCAAGGCCGTAAGGCGGGACGGCGGCGCGCACCCGCCTAAGTGCGCCGCCAAAGGTGATCTGGATAATGTATGCGGCGCGGTCCCATCATCTGCACGTCTCGGTGTCCGGCTACCGACGGCTCCCGCGCCCAGCCTCAATGCAGGCCTGCTCCGCTTCATCGGGACTTGAAATGTTTGGTACAGACAAAACAATGGTACATAGTAGAACATTTTCAGGGCGACTTTAACAGCTCTTACTGATATGATCCCACTTCTAATTGAACTTACAGTTCCACACCTAGACCGAAATTTACGGACATATGAACTATAACGGGCTACTTCCTTCGCACGTGAATAACTTTGAATGTCGACAGCACATGTTCCATACTCCAGCATGAGTGCGGAGCGGTGCAGGCTGCGCATCGAGGCCGGGTCGCGGGCGCATGAGAGGTCGTCGTCGGCCGTGTCCGTTAGATGTTGCGTCTCGGTGTTAGCGACCAGGACTGACTCCAGTCTGCGACTGATCTCCCACAATCCCACCGAATATGCTGAATTTATTTCAAATATTTTACAGAAACTTTCTTTCTTTCCTATCCATGCAATGTTTGTACAACAAGTGTAGGGTACAAATTCTGTACTCATGTGCTTTCACCTTTTCTGTTTTTAAATTTTTATACGTAGGTAGATTCGCAAAATCTTTTTAATACCTTTTCTTTCATCAATATCATAAATCAAAATGTTTAAGTAAGGGAAGTTGGTTATATATAGAGGTATAGAGGTAGTGCTATAATTATAAATAGCCATTTGTTTCCTGAAAGTGCAAATAAACCAATTTAGAACAGGAAATATTCAGATAAATTAATGACTGATGGTCATAGGGTACCTACCTCATTAGTGCGTGCATCAACAAACTGATCATCCCTACCAATTTTCCTGTTTATTTCGTATGTGGTATTAAGTTTTATTCCACTAGCATATATTACTATTATGATCATAAAATACTTTGAATATTTCTGCAGTTCATTTTATTTTCTGAGTGTCGTACAATGGAACCGTCCTCAGCGTCTCAAACTGTGACTATAATACTTAACAACTGGTCAGTTGGCGTACTTTTCTCGAGCTGAATATGACCACACTACCCTCTTCTCAGCATATTCGGTGGCTGACAATAGTGAGTGACGTAAGTACAGCTTACTGTGTGTGAGGCTTTACTCGTGATTGGCTGGGCTTGGTGGAAACGTGGCGCGACAGTCGCAGGATGAAGTGTTTTGGCGGCGCGAGCAAGATGGCCATGGTCCTTTCTGTCTATCTCTTTCCCACACGCCTAGTTTGTATGTGCTAACGAAACTGAAGATGAAATAACAAGGGTTGAAGATGGCAGTGATGCCAGAATAATTAAAGTACGTATTTACAATTTGCTTTACACTACACAGTGCTGCATGGAAGTTGATCGCTTCGACCAATTCCATTTTATATTTTAACAACTAATCTCCTAACTTATTATACCACCAACATTTGACATCAACATTTTACCTATAGCAAACAACACACAAAGTTTTAGTTTATATCAACCAGTTGAACATTAATGCAATCAGCGGCTCATGCATTGCATTCAGGCAGGAACACGCCACAGTTCACACGCCTCGAGCTGCAAGTTTATCTCTATCACGACAGTCACAGTCACATTTCCTGCGATTGACATACATGTAGTACTGTTCGCAAGCAGAATCGGAGGTAGGCGAAGCTTCAGTTTCATGGGCCCAGCTCCCCTGATGACTTGACTTTCTAAAATCGTTAGAAATGTCAAAAATGTATGAGAATTTGAGGATGTCATAAAGTTTTGACATTCTACAGTAAATGGTGTTAGAAAGTGACATCGTCTACGTGGACAGCACTGCTTTTCCGCTTCAATATCTGTGAACACCTCACTGGCTGTGCATGTCTGCTTCCACTCACCTATTTTTGTATGGAGCCCAACATTACCTATACACACTGTCAATCCGTTGGCTTAGAAAAAGTGATTTTTATGATTTTACTTAAATACTTCTTTCTGGTCCTTTTGTACGGGTTGGTCCTTTTGCAATGATAACTGACAAGCAAATACTTATACACAATTAATTCGAATTTGAAAAACTTTGACTACTTAAAACAATGCTACTACACTACTTATATCATAAAGAGATGAAGTAAAACACATAAACTCATGAAAGTACATGCAGTTGTACCAATATCAACAAATTAACAATACAACACTTTAATACCTGCCTGCTTTGACTTCAGAAGGAATAGATAAACTTCTCTTTCCTACAAAACTTACCTAAATCTCCATCACCTAACTTTTTGGACTAAATGTTGTCTCCACAAGTATTTAGGTACTTATATGTAAATTGTGTAGATAAGTATTAGCTATTGCTATCCGCTACGCTATATTTGTTCGTATCTTCGTGTTGTTTATTCTTATTTTAAACAAATTCAGTATTTAAAATGTTAATCTAAATAAAAAGTTATAAGTAAACTACTTTAACCATAAGCTTTCCACATTTATCACAGCTGGACATTTCAAATAATTCCTTGAAAAGAAAAGAAGCAGCAGTCGCTTCTCACAAATTACAGAAGAAACTAAAGAATGTAAAATAGTTCGCACGCATCACCTGTTCCTTTTTAACGTTAAAGAATTTCTAATGCTGCCCTTTTCTCCCAGGTTCGCGACGTCCAAGTCTAACTTCTGTGCAAAGCAGTTCATCTTCTATCCGGAGCTACAGTGCAAGACGATGGGAGAGAGAAAGAGAACAGAAGGAAAGGAGACAGATGAGCATGCGTCTCGCTCAGTTGCACGACAAGATGGCGGCCGGGCGGGAAATGCCGAAGCATGCCCCGACCCCGTCTCCTCGGTCGCCCAACAACTCTACAGATGGACTGCTACCGTCTGTATGTGAAATTAGAGAAGTACGATCATTCCTCCTGTCCTTAGTAGTGGAGAGAACCAAGTAAGATTACAGGCTAGTTCTGTTTCACGAAGTCAAATAATCTTCTTTGACGAATGCAGTTCTTTAAGGGACCACATTTCTCAATTTTAGGTGGTGCTTGATAATTTTCCAGATCACCCCAATATAGCAGTAATTACTGCTAAGAACTTGGCTGCTACTATTTTTAAAAGTCTAAAAGACTTCGTGAAGTAGGACATTGACTTTTTATTACCATTCAACAAAAAACAACCGGTAATGTTTGACCCCAACTCCTTACAAGGATTGCACGACAACAACATTTTTGTTACCATATATGACAATCAAGTCATGTTTTCCTTTTCACTGACATGACCCAGATTTGGTAATACAACCTTTTCCGTCTTGTAAACTTTAGCCCTTCCGTGATAGCTGATGGGTACCTACATTTATTTACACTAGAAACCCCTCCCATCGACAGTTAAAATGGACGTGCCTATTAGGTAAACCTAAAGTTACATAATTGTGCGATGTTTTTTCACCATTTGGGAGATAACAGACATTCATAATATCTACTTACAGTATTTCTTAAACACATATATAAACGAGAAGAGCGAAAGAAAGTTTAGCATCATTCAAAACTAACAAAACTGTTCTTCAATCTTGCAGTTAATTACAAATCCTGAACAACAGTTGCAAGGAGTGGACGGGCCGTGTTCCAGCTCCTCGCTTTACTGACACCAGGCCCACGGCAAGACAAGGAGGTCCCTGGACTCCTTGTCATCAGACGGCTCACCAGCCATCGCCTGGATGTAGACCGTCAAACCTCGGAGTGACTGAACTGTAACAAATTACCAAATTAGCTACCCACTAAGAAACGTTTAGTGTATGACCATCGAATGCATGTAAATAGAAGAGTGTGTAAGGAACTTAATTTGTAATGATGATGACAAAGACCCCTATTATACCACGTCAGGCACCGTAAGCCTGCGATCCCAGTTGTTGATATTGTAAGTAAACGCTTATTGCTTATAATTAGATCGATGAGTTTCTGGTTGCGTCATATGGTGATTGGTAACGGTATATATTTCTGGGTCCGAAATTCAATAGCAATATTGTTACGTTCAATAAAAAAAGAACAATATTTCTTTATACTTATACTTGTACCTAAACTCATATGATAATGAGGCAACGGAAATATGTTTTAGGCATTATGTATTTAAAAAGTGAAAAGCAACTGAACATACTTTCGAAAGAGTTAAATTTTTGTTCATAAAAATTATATAAATTATAGAACCAAGCAGCATATGACGCGTCCTCGAACATTCCAGAAAATAAAAGTATAAGACTAGTTAACGATAGTGTTGTAATTTAATAAAAAGTTGTTATAAGCGCATTTATATGATTTGTATCGGTTAACGTGAACCTCTAGATTTATAGATAAATGTACGCAATAAGTTGATGTTAAATCGAAATATATATATTATTGATTTGTTATTTAGTATTATTATTTGAGAGACGAGTGAAATAATTTATGTGTTTATATATACGTAAAATAAATCACCAGATTATTTTTAAACATATCGTTTTATATTAATATGGTATCGACTGTAAGAAACGGCTATAATACTTTTTATATTATATACTTTTACTAATGTACCTGATTGTTATTTTTGTTTAAGTGTAAGTGAATTCAACGCATCTGTTTTGTTTGTGGACAAGAATAATAGCGAGATACTAGGATTAATAAATGTCATGATGGAAGTCTGTAACATGGTTACTTCGCGAACTATCCGGCTCGAATTTAGACTAAGGAATACATATTACTAGATTCAAGACACATCCACAGCTTGACCGTATTGGCTGGTTCATATTTATTATTGCGATCGTAGTAACCATTGGATATTGATATCAAAGGGGTAGTCGGACCGGGTAGTTAATATTAGCCGGCTAGTTTGATAACTAACCTTGTTATTGGGTTTATTTGGTAATCGTGTACATTAAAGGTAATATAGATATGGAGTGGTTGCGATGTGGCTCCGGCCAGGCCTTATAATTCAGGAAACTGGAACACGGAAGTGTGCTGATTGATAAAGCATAGAAACAAAACATTTTGTACTCGTAATGTAAATAAATAGTTCGAGAAATAGTTAATTTAGTGTTCGCTTGCTGAAGTTGGTTGTCTGACACTGTCTGCTTGCTCTCAATAAATATTATTTTTATAGGATCGTATAGTTTATGACGAAACGCACATCTCGATAAAAGTTAATAATTTCTACAAAGTGAAGTAAGCCATTCATTGTCACCCCAACATTTTAGTAGCGGACATCGACTATCTTTGCTTAATAACCACTTGATTGCTTAATAAGTACGACGTAAAAACGAACACCGTGAGGACTTTTAATAAGCTTCATTTCATTAAAATCAGCTTGTAAGCGAACCACGAAAGATTCCTCGCTAAAGAATTCTGTGGTAGACCTCCTAGTATCGACCATACGATTACTTCGAGTGTTTATTCTTTGAGTCTATTTTCATAATCTTCCTCATGCTGCTTACCATGACGGTAGATAGGATAATTGAATCTAATTCCTGTTTTCTTTGAGAACCGATAAAACAACAGCTTTGTGTTGTGGTTCTATTGTTATATGAATAAAGGTGCTTATCCTTTGTTTGTTTATCCGTTTAAATCAATCGATTGTGATACCTTAAGAATGTGCTCTTAATAAAAATAACACCCTTGTGATGTAGAGACTTCCAAAGAATTTGGTGTCTCGTCTCCTATATTTCCTCCATTTTTCTTCCGAAAGCAGACAGTGAAAGATGTATTCAATAAAAAATTCGATCAAATTATGTAATCGTGATAATAAATTGTAGTCATTTAAAGAGTATCCCGTTGTTTTGTAATAGCACAAACTGAAGGCGGTTCTTACAAATAATTATGGATTCGACGTCGGATATGTTGTGTTATCGCTGTTTGCATTGCCAAAATAAAATGTCAACTGGAACTGATTTTGTTTTACTTCCGTAGCACCTACACCTACTCTGCACAAAGCTACCGATTGTGTCGTTATTCCTAGAAGCGAAGGGTCCTAGTATTTATTCGTCTAGAACCAGGCTACGTGACTACTTAATACCTAGGTCGTAAATAGAGGCACTCCACACTAGATTTTACGCAAACTGCACAAACTGTTGCGAACTCAGTGATGTCTCGCTACTCACGTCACTACTGCCATAGACGAAGAGATTTTTATTTAATTTTATCAACTTCAAGTTCGTCTAATCGTTTCAATTTCAGTACCTACCTACCTATACCTCAGGAGCATTCCTAAGGAGTCAAAAGAATATTAATAGGTAGGTACATACATATATACCTACATACATAACAACACTCCATATTACGCACTAATACTAGGTAAAATAAACATCTAAATACCAGGTGTATGTTCGGCAACATTTGGGAACCGAGGGTATTAACATAGTGAAAGGTTCTTGACTTCTTTCTACAAAACATCACAAATTATTTTTACAATAACTAAAAAAAGTGTCATTCGTAAAGAATATAGACACAGACAGTAAAAACAATACAATTTGTAAACAAACTACGAATACTGGATGTAAGCCAATAATGAAGTCCTGACAAGGGCGTCATCTAGTGACGTCACTACTTGACGCAAGTAGCAAGATCCACTGAAGCCCTTCTTCGGTTGTCCACGATACTCTAGATATAAATAGTTCAACATACTTCAGACGTAGAATGTTCTATTAATAAGAAAATTCTCTATTTCTATTTGAATACTGTCGCGTTGGTCCAGCGATTAGGTACAATCGTGATTGCTGCACCGAAATGAATTACATAAATCCACACACACCTTTGTCTTAAATACCTACTTAGGTTTCACAATCTACAAAACACTATCTACTTACATACATACATAACATCACGCCTTTTATCCCCGAAGGGGTAGGCAGAGGTGCACATTCTACCACAGTACAATGTAACACCCACTTTTCACTAGTTGTTATGAGTCCCATGTAATAGGGGGTGAGCCTATTGCCATATCTACTTCTAGAACTTATTTCATGCATCAAGCCATAACGCATTACATTACAAAAATAGCTATGATCTTTAGTAATGTTTTATTCTTAACAAACATTCGGAAACACTTATTTGAATACAATGATATAAATTGTAAACAATCTGCTTCCGCAAAAATAATCGTCATTATTACTCATTCATTAGATAACGTAGAACTGTGAGAATCACCTTCGAGAATATCTGATAGCCTCTAGCAAATTGTCACCAAATGGGCAACGGAAATTAACGGGAGTAAATATGAACATCCTATCATAATCCTAAATCTCTGGATGTATTCAAGTTTTTGACCGAAACTTCAATTGAGATGAGATTAGATATTAATTTTGGCCATTAGTCAATATCTCGTACACTATGTCTCTCTCATTTACTCATTACCCCGCCTGACTCTCTCACTCATTACCTATGTAACCATATATATTCATACGGTCCTAAGCATGGACTACTTAATTAATTGATAGTCCTAAGGCAACCTGACTGAGCTCATGGACTCAATAGTTCTTTCTCACCAAGGTCAAGATCAATGAGTAAGTCAGCTAGACGAGCCAGTGTTTATCTGGTGCACTCAACATTTTGATTTGTTAATGTTTGCAGAGTCCAAATTCCATACAAAAATATCTGGTTTCTGGCCAGTAGATCGTGAAATATTTGCATAAACATTAGTATAACACGTTCTACGTAGGTATCAAAGATAATTTTAGCTTATCAATGTAAAAATTGCTCATGCCTAGAACAGTGTGGAATATTAGTCAGCAGCCTGATAATCTAATGGAACTTTCGACCAGAGATATAAAGATATAATACACTTACAGGTACCTAGGTAGGTAATACCAATGTTCAAGGACTGATAACTGAAACTGCACATATAAACAACAATTGGATAATGTCATGCACTCATTATGATCGTTTCTTTATCGTGTCCACAGGAATGAGGTCGATTCCGGGACATTCCCGAAACGTCTTTCAGAAGTACCTAAGTAATGTCACGGAAATGAACTAAGTTTTATTCTGCTCTGTATGGGTGCTATTCATATACCTATAACTAGATATAAAATCTACTCAAACAACTAGAAAGATACTTCACATTTATTGATCCTTTATTACACGATTGGCACTATCTACCCATGCATTATGTTAGGATATGAAGGTAGATACTGTACCTATGTATGCATCTACATATCTGAGTATCTATAATGCATGATATATCAATCCCTGATTATGTCGCTGGTCAAAGTATGTAGGTACTAATATATACTTTATCTAGATGCCTGTTTACTAAAGAGGAAGATAAAAATGTTTACTTACTGAACAATTTCCAAATATTGTGGCAAAACTAAGGTAAGTACGTATCAATTTATTTTTGAATACCGTCTTGGTTACTCATTTTTGTCCAGCCTTTCGGGTGCCTCTTTTTGTGTGGACTACCTCTTATTCCTGGTTGTTTCAGACAAACATGTTCATACCGACTTGCTACCCATGCAGGTACCATAACCAGACAATTCCATCATGCATCAAGGTAATAATGGAGACAAACGGGATATTGTGGCTTCCTCTAATACACATAATGAACGGGGAAAGGTCGATGACATGGACGACTTCCAACCGTGACCGGTTACACAGTACCTACATTAATTTGTGGGCACATACTATCTACATAATATACCTACGTAGTAATACATAACAGGTACCTACCTATTTAGTACATAGTAGAAGTTATTTAAACCTACACGTCACCAGAGGCCTTAGTACGAGTTTGATTTACGTTTAAAGTATTCGAAACAAGTACCTACGCGTTACGATTAGGTACTTTAAGTGTCAAACAGACTAGCAGACGACATTAACTTACGTTCTCCACGACTATCAGCCCATAAATGGAGAACTTCGTCCGTGAATGTGGGCGTTATTATATTTCCGCCATTAGTGTTCGTCACACACAAAACAAAATGAATTAAAACTTAAGGCATTCAATTAAAACAAAAGCAAAAGTTATATTTCAAAATGTTTATTTAGGCACTTGCGTACCTACATAATTTGACCTATACAGTATACTAGAAGCGAATGACTAAGTACACCGCGACACGCAGGCAGAGGTTAGGTAGGTACCTACCTAGATAAATAGCCAGTTCTTGGTAAACTGTTTCCTTGTACCTACTTATAATAGACTGGGAGAATGGTTAAGGGCGGTGTGCAAAACTCGAAAATAACTGAGTAAAATATACATCTAGTACCCATCAAAATTGAAAATGAACTGTGATATTATTATAAGTACTACATGCACCTTAGGTACTTACCTATATCCAGAACCAACTTATGAGAAGATAGCGTACCGCTCCCCAGTTTGAGGTAGTGCAAAAAACTCAAATTCTACATACCCTACCTATCTTCTGAATGTACCTAATCACTTCTCGGTGCTATTTATACTTTTATAGGTCAACCGTTGCTCTTTCTCTTAAAATACTATAAATAAAACACGCTTCTAGATTTCGTCTGATATTATAATTTAAACAACTATACAAACCGTCAGAATCCGAGATTCCAGTTGTTGGAAACATAGGTAGGTACCTATCTAGCCAAAGTTAAGGCAAATAATAGATACATAACACAGGTGGAATTTATAATACCTACCTACAGACCTATTATTTATCAATTAAAACCAACACATAAAAAATCCCACCTAAAGACCACGTTCGTCTTACACATATGAGAAGTGCATGAGCGGTGTGAACGAACACAGGTTCGGGGGAAAATAGACACCTACCTAGGTGTCTATTTTCAATAATCATATTGAGAGCGAATTGAGTTGATAAGTAGGTACCTACCTAAGTGGCTAGGTTCTTGGTTCTTGGCGAAAAGGTGAATGACTGAAATGTACACGATAGGTACCTACCAACCTATAGATCGTCCTACTCTCCCAACTCACTAGTATCTAATCAGTGACTAGTGGAACAGACTCCGCGAGTTCTAAAATGCGTGAGAATAATAAAAGTAGGTCCTAAATTGCAACAAATAAAACATTCAAATGAGTTTCAATTATTTATTGGAGACACTGTACTGTAGTTGAATACTGCAACATCAGTAAAAGCATGCTGTGAATTGTGGGAATGTTTGTTTAGTCTACCTCTTCGATGGTAGGTCCGGCACCGCCACCGGGAGCCGCGCCTCCGGCACCAGGTGCGCCGCCAGGGAATCCAGGCATGCCTCCAGGCATACCGCCAGGCATACCGCCTGCTCCCTGGTACATCTTTGTAATGATAGGATTGCAGATACCTTCTAATTCCTTTTGCTTGTGCTCATATTCCTCCTTGTCAGCCAGCTGGTTGGAGTCGAGCCACTTGATAGTGTCGTTGCATTTGTCCAGGATTGTCTGCTTGTCGGAGTCTGAGATTTTGTCCTTGAGCTTCTCGTCCTCCATGGTGGACTTCATGTTGAAGCAGTAAGATTCCAAGGCATTCTTAGCCTGAATGGTCTCCTTCTGCTTCTCGTCTTCAGTCCTGTATTTCTCGGCCTCGTTAACCATACGCTCAATCTCCTCCTTTGAAAGACGGCCCTTGTCGTTGGTAATGGTAATCTTGTTCTCCTTGTTGGTAGACTTCTCGACGGCAGATACGTTAAGGATACCGTTAGCATCGATGTCGAAGGTGACCTCGATTTGAGGCACGCCACGCGGCGCAGGGGGGATACCAGTCAGCTCGAATTTACCGAGCAAGTTGTTATCCTTGGTCATTGCACGCTCGCCCTCGAATACCTGGATGAGTACTCCGGGTTGGTTGTCCGAGTAGGTTGTGAAAGTCTGAGTCTGCTTGGTGGGAATAGTAGTGTTGCGCTTGATGAGAGTGGTCATGACACCACCAGCAGTTTCGATACCGAGAGACAGCGGCGTCACGTCAAGCAACAACAGATCCTGGACTTCCTCAGACTTGTCACCGTGCAAAATGGCGGCCTGTACAGCGGCACCGTATGCTACAGCCTCGTCGGGGTTAATGGATTTGTTAAGCTCCTTTCCATTGAAGAAGTCTTGAAGAAGCTTCTGCACCTTGGGAATACGAGTAGAACCACCTACAAGTACGATGTCGTGGATTTGTGACTTGTCCATCTTCGCGTCACGAAGAGACTTCTCAACAGGCTCCATGGTGGACCTGAACAGATCAGCGTTCAGTTCCTCAAAACGAGCTCTGGTGATGGATGTGTAGAAATCAATACCCTCAAAGAGAGAATCGATTTCAATGCTAGCCTGTGTAGATGAAGAGAGCGTTCTCTTCGCCCTTTCACAAGCAGTACGCAATCGTCGAAGAGCCCTCTTGTTTGTGGCGAGGTCCTTCTTGTACTTCCTCTTGAACTCCTGCACGAAGTGGTTCACCATTCGGTTGTCGAAGTCCTCTCCTCCCAAGTGAGTGTCACCGGCGGTGGATTTTACTTCGAAGATACCATCCTCGATGGTCAGAATGGACACATCGAAGGTACCGCCACCGAGATCGAAAATCAAAACGTTACGTTCTCCACTACCCTTCTTGTCAAGGCCGTACGCAATCGCAGCAGCAGTCGGTTCATTGATAATACGGAGAACGTTCAAGCCAGAGATGGTACCCGCATCTTTTGTGGCTTGCCTTTGTGAGTCGTTGAAGTACGCTGGAACCGTAATAACTGCATTCTGCACCGTTTTGCCAAGATAGGCCTCGGCTGTTTCCTTCATTTTTGTGAGCACCATTGAGCTAACTTCTTCAGGGAAGAAAGTTTTATCTTCACCCTTGTATGAGACCTTGATTTTTGGCTTGCCACCATCACTGACAACCTCGAAAGGCCAGTGTTTCATATCTGCTTGTACTGTGGCATCTTCGAATTTGCGGCCGATTAGACGTTTAGCATCTGTAACAAACAATAACAACTGTTGAAATTTCCATTTGTGTTAAAAGTCTATTTAATACTTGTTTTATTTCCTCAGAATACTTTTATCATTCAATATGTTCAGAGACTCTAGTCTAGTATATTGGATATCATCATGAAAACCTAAAAATTTTTTGTAATGTGTAATATACACACTCAATGACTCAAGTCCTAAGTAACCTTGTGTTTGTGTAACCTATTGACCTTTCTAGAGTTTTACAGCAAAAGATGATTTTATTACCTCGTAACCAAATTATTTTCAGCTATGTCAAAGTTAGTCATCAAGACTGATATATGATTAGGATTATAAATAATGACTCATCATTGCTCCCACTATCACTAAAGCCGTCAGCTTAAGGTTTGTTGTAGGCTTTAATTTACCCATTTAAATAAGTCGTTACTATATTTAACCAATCATTGTTGCAGGTAAAATTTCTTTATACTTTAACGTAATGTCAATAACATCAACGGTAACGTCGAGCGGATACTAATCATATCATTAGTGCACCGCCAGGTACGTAGTTGAATGAACTAGGTCCTGCGCGTATTGATCGCGCGACCTATTTCTTTCTGTAAATAGGATGCTACAATCAACCGCCCGGAAAACCGCAAATCATTCCGTGGTATTATGAGAACTTATCATACATTATTCACGTGTTGACAATATGATGATTACACTATCGCTTCCTGGTTGAGTATGTTCAAGAAATGCCGGTTTGCTTACACGAACTTCGTTAGCTTATCCCAGTTCCGCAAACATCATAAAAGGTCAATGTGAAGTTAAATTTGATGTTGATACAAGAGAAAACTCGAAACTACAAACAGCAGCAACTAGACACTTACCGAAGATGGTGTTGTTGGGGTTCATCGCCACCTGGTTCTTGGCGGCATCACCGATGAGACGCTCGGTGTCTGTGAATGCGACATATGAGGGCGTGGTCCTGTTGCCCTGGTCGTTGGCGATGATCTCCACCTTACCATGCTGGAAAACTCCCACGCATGAGTATGTGGTACCCAAGTCGATACCTACAGCTGGTGCTTTTGCTGCCATCTGTAACAATAAATCACAATGTTCAATGAAATAAGTGTCTACACCATACTATTTTTGCATTCGAATACCTACATAGGCTATTATTCATCAGAGAAGCCGGACATAAGAGGTTATAAGCCGCCATTTTGTACGATGTAACGTAAAATCTAGAATTATCACGTGGGAAAACCGTCGAATACTTTAAACGATAAATCATTCACGAGTTCCTCAATAACGTAGGTACCTTCAGAAGTGTTGAATCGTTACAACTACAAAGCAGAAACTGCAACGGCGGCGGCCATTACACGGAAAAATCAATAACTACTGTAGAACAGCGGAACGTTCCAGAACAAATCGCGAAAAAATTAGAAACACTACGGATGCATAGTAATCGATATCTTAATAAAATCATTAATATCGACTCACTGGAAACTTAACACCTGCTTTAGTTACCACGTGGTTCTTTCAAGATGAACAAAGACGGCGATTAACTCACGTGCCAAACTACTACTTTAAATATTCACTAAAATCATTACCCTGCGATAACGTGGATTATACAAATTAAGAATAGTAATTCACACAACTAGACAACAAAAATTATAAAGACTTCCCGCCTCGTCTCATAGCAACACAAAGAATTTGCAAAATTATAAAGGAAATTAATAATCTAAAGATTAAACTATATAAATAAATAAAATATAGTAAAATAGTAAATTGTGCACTTACTTTTTAGATTTTAATGTAAAACTATCTCAGTCGTTGACTCTTGTAGAGTAAACTCAGCAAAGGTGCGCGATTGACGGCTTCTTTTCACGAAATAATATGGCGATGGCGACGGAATTTCACCGCAGAGTTTATAAGAGCGGGGATGCGTCATTCGACGTCACTCGGTTGTTCTGGAATATTCCATGGGTCAACCAATAGGATTCACTCGCTCACTGCGTGCTATTTCCTGATTGGTTCGAAATTGACATCTGCAGCACTTTTTTGAACATGGCGTAGTTAGTAGTGATGTGCATTAACGGGTGTGGTCCAACTTATCGATAAAATATATTCTAGAAGAGCAAACTTAAAATAATTGTCATATTTAGTATTTAGAATAATTATGGTCTTTATTTGCAATGGATATATCATATAACTATAACTCTACTTTAAACTTGATTGCATTCAAATTTATTTTATGAATTCTTTTCAATAAAGTCATCATCATTTCTTGCACGACGTCTTAGGAAGAATGTGAAAACAGAAAAATTCGAAACAGAATTTTTATGTATGTACGTTCTAAAATTACATCACTAATATACAGTGAACAAAAGACATCGTGAGCTAACCCGGACTTCAATTTTTATTTCTAATGCTAAGGTTTCTTTGGCATGTTTGGAGTGATTGTCGATAATGAAAATTATTGTAAAAATGTAATTTTGTTATTTCGTAGTCAATGACTACTAAAAAACAAGATGCATATTGTGCAAAATCTTAATAGTTTGTATTCTTAAAAAAATATAAAAAAATAATTGCAGTTTTTTAATAACTTAAGAGAAGTATCCTAAAAATAATGGTCAGGACTAATACTGTCTGTGAACAGGCTAGCTGGCGTGGCTTTACGTCGTCAAACCTAATTTTGTAATCATATTTAAAAATTTCTATATTACAAAATCAATTAACAGTATACCACGATTTTAATAGTTTTTAATGTAAACATGGTTGCATGGTAGTTCTCGTGGAATAAATCCAATTATTTATTATGTTTAACGGATTATATCCAAATACTCAAACGCCACTCAGTTTTAAGACGCGCATATAGTTCTGTTCTGTGACAGAACTGATTATATTGTTTGCAGAATATTAAACATTATTTTATTTTTCGTTAGTATAATTATTAATACACTCCTTATCGATATTACTAATTTAGTTTTCCAACACTAACTACTACACTAGCGCTACTTAAAATCGGCGGTAAATTTAAATTACCATTATATTTTTCGAGTCATTAAAATATTTCATTTAATGGGATACAGTTAGATACTAGATAACTTATAATAAGACCAACTTTTAAGTACTTTCCACACAAATATAAACTAAAACGCATGGGGTTTGAAGGTACTAAACGGAATTTGCAATACTGCCCTCTGTTGCGCAACATGAAAATTATTTTTTCTGGAATGTACATGAAGCCGGAAACTATAAAACAATCGTTATTCTATAAACTATAGATATATAAATGCCTATATTATACTTAATTCGTATAGTTTTATATATCACCTACAACATCATAACATAACACAACATCACGCCTTTTGGCTTCGAAGGTAGAGGTGCACATTCTGGCACTTAATGCTACCAATTATAAGTTCCATGTAATAGGTGAGCCTATAGCCATAATATACCGGGCATAATTCCAGACTCCGTGCTACTACTGTGACTTTTTTAAATCCCCAGTAATACTTAGCCCGACCTGGGAATCGATCCCGAGACCTCTTGCCCGGCGCGGTGCGACCACTCGACCAACGAAGCAGTCATCTATGCATCAACACAGATATCACGCCTCATACACGTAAAAAGGGTATCCTAACACCCCATACTGTATTAAAAAAATAACAACAGATAATGTAGGCAGGTAAGCATGCATTGTTTCCAATAAACAACAAACAAGTTATAATTTTCAGTATTTATTATGAAACAGTCCAATACAATACAAAGTCAATAATAAATAGAACATTCCTAATCCTACACAACCACCTAGATTCAATTCTTATTTCAGAATTTCCAGATTCATATAGAAAGCATTTTGTGCTAGACCTATTATGTACATAACATACTAATAGTTTTTGTACAGTTGACTCACAATGAGATGGCGAAAAAAATATGATTAAGAGTGAATTCAATCAGTAAGAATGTTGCATCATGATTAAATGGCCACAACAATAAGTTTGCTATCTATATTTCAGTAGCTCACTTGTCAAAAGGGTATGTATCACTGCTGTAGGAAGACCAAAATCAAGGGATTCACACACATTAAAACAAGAATAACACAATACTTGCCCCATTGCCATTACATACTACGTCAATAGTATTGTGCAACAAAATCTCAACAAAAAGTATACACAATGTAAATGAAATCGTTGAGATCTTAAAACAACTTCTCTTCGATATCTGTGTCAAGGACTTTCTATTGTAGTATTGAAGTTTATATACTCTTTGGACATTACATAACACATTATAGACAACCTATATAAACAAATATAATGTATTTTTACTGTGTAACCATATTTACATTTCTTTCATGTCATTTTGTATCTTTATCTACGTAATGATTAATGTTTTTACAATAGAGATTAAGGGTTCACTTAAATATGTTCAGTAACAGGAAATATCATTCATCTTACAAGTTACAACCAATCTTTTTTACTCGCACAAAATAATTCAACTTGTGACTAGAACTCTAATGGCTACAGAGTCTGTATATCACGAGATTCTGAAATAGGTTTGGTAGGCGAGGCCAAGAGACGTTGTGAGGAACCAGGCGAAGCAACACCACCACGTCGCGAAGCCAAACACGCCTCGATACACGTCTACTGTGAATACCTGAGGATGGAAAGACATCTCATTTATTACATGACTTAAAAAACTAGTTCTCAAGAAAAAGGATGAATGTGATTAACAATGAAAACAATAAATCTATGTTAGTACTCTTCTGGGTCGAACTAGCCACAACCTCCCAAAACCGATGCCTTCTAAGCCAGGATCTACAATAGATACAATACAATCACGAAACCACCGAAACAATGAAGTCCGGCGCGTCTCAGGGACAACTGTCTAGGATCCCGGAACTAAATAAATCCGAAGTTATTTGATTTATTTGGAATATTCTTGAAGTACTGAAGCTTCCTTCCCAATATCTTCTTCTTAGCTTCCTTCCCTTCCTCCCTTCCCAATATCCCCCCAATCCCCAACAATCCTCAAATCCCTAGTCCCTGAAAGGCCGGTAACACACTTATAATGCCCATGGTGTTTCGAGTGTCCATGGGCGACGTCGATTGCTTACCATCAGGTGATCACTTTGCTTGTTTACCGGCTTATCCCATAATTATGCCCTTCAACTAAATATTTTTCGTTTCAACTAACCATTTTCAAATTCTCCCAAGCAAGCTGGAACTGTTCAATACCATCTCCTTCTACTATACTGTCAGTCACTGTTGGTGTTTTATCATCCATGGTACAGACTTCCTGGCTTTCATAGAAGAGTCCGGTCCATGTGTACCCACCGAGGGTCTTGTACATCAGAGCCATGTACAGACACATAATGATAGGACAGATGTACTGGAGGGCTACTACACATAGGTAGTAGAATACTGATGCAATCTGCAAAAAGATATTTTAACTTAAAATACGACATCAAATTGTGTAACACTAATAGGTATCGAAAAAAGAAGACATGGGTTACAAAAGAGAATGTCGTAATATAAATCGAGAAAAGCGGTGACCGCTTGGTGTTTGACAGTTTAATGAACGAAACAATAATGAACACAGAGTTTTTATAATGGTAATGTCAGTAGCGTCTGCTGAAGACGTACGTGCAACATGCAGCTGATAAGTGCTCATAAGTACCTACTGTCTTTAACATTATTGCCTGTTTCCTAGTGATTTGGAAAAAAACTCTTCTAATTATAAATTTGAAATCTCCAACCCGCATTGAGCAAGCGTGTTGTTTAATGCTCAAACCTACTCCATGTGAGAAGAGACCTTTGGTTAGCAGTGAGTACTATCTTTAACATTATTGCCTGTTTCCTAGTGATTTGAAAAAAAAAGCTCTTCTAATTATAAATTTAAAATCTCCAACCTGCATTGAGCAAGCATATTGATTAATACTCAAACCTTCTCTGTGTGAGAAGAGGCCTTTGATCAGCAGTGGACATTTATAGGCTGCTGTTGATGATGATAAGGATGATAAATAAATTTTTAAATCCTTCCACTTACTTTCTTCTGCAGGTCAATGTTAGTAATTCTGCCAGCTTCTTTCTTTTGCACATCTAGACGACGTTGTGCCATGTCTAAGTAAGCCTGCAACTGACGCGGCATCAATGCTAGCCGGATAACGATTGTACTCGCCACTAGCATTATACGCATCGTGTCGAACGCGTCCGATGTCATTCTGCATAGAAGTTGAAGAATTATTTTACTTGTAAATTGGTTTCAGAGGTTTTTTCTTTTAATTGTTAATGGTAGAAGCAGTAGTGACAATAAAATAAAATTGTGCCTATTGTCCATCACATAGTTGATCATTCGATATTTCAGCCTACATAAATAGGTAAATATATTATCTGTACCCACACTATAGCTAGGTTTCAGATTTAATTCAAACCAGTTGTTCTAGAGATTACTGCATTATGAAACTGAAGAGCAAAAAAAATCCAACTACACCCACGAGAGCCAAGCATCGAGTAATACTGTGCAACCATAGCTAGTGTTAAATAGAACTTACAATGGTTTCTCCATCCCACTGAACACTCTGACCGTAAGGTAATGCCTTGTAATAGGACGCACCCACAACAGTACTAACACAAATGGCATCGCAAAATTGAAGTTAAGCAGTAGTGATTTCATTTTATTGTCTCCATAGTATCTGAAATTCAAAAATTGAACAATGATTACTTATTTACATAGTTAGACTGAATATAGTTTTATTTAACTCGTCGAGTACCGGTTTTGTAGACACAATTATAGAACAATAGGTTGCGGTCACCGGTGACCGCTTGGTGTTTGACAGTTTAATAACATAACTATTGAAATACAGGAACCTACTTTAATAATAAACTTACCTAAGTGAGTCCCAATGCATCCTGGCAACTCTTAGTCCAGGGAAGGTGAATAAAGTCCCAATAATAGCTGCCCAAACAGCAAAGAAAAATTTTAATATTAACTTTGAGGCTGGACCCCTGAAAATAGAAGTAAATGAAGTTTAATAATTCAATCATTATACATTGCTTGAGGGTCTGTTAGTTATGAAGAACATATTTTTATTCAAGTATTCAGTGCATTTACAGAAAATAACTGAATTAAATTTTGCAAGTCACCATAGGTTAGGCCATTTTATCTTGATTTTATTTAATCAAACCATTAGCATTTAGTTTTCAAGTTACATAACAAATAACATCAGAAACTTACACAGAGGACAAGCCTTGGTTTTCAAGGAACTTTGAGGCATTTTCATAGAAACTGTCATAAGCAGGGTCTACTCCCACTTCAAGGTTGGCATCACTGACGATGAGCACCATCATAGCAACCAGCAGGAACACACAGAAGGCAACTATGCAGGTGGAACGCTCACCGATGGACTCATCACTTGTAAAGTACTGCTTTGTCAAGCTTAGTAAGATTTTACTGCATTGTTAGTTAAGGATTTTTTCATATTTATGTGGCAGCTTACATATAGACACCATATAGATATGATAAATAGAAAATGTACATATGTGGCACAGTTAAGTATCACATTATAATTAAAAATGAACAGGATTCTTCATTAAATTATCAGATAAAATATCATAATGAAACAAGCCCTTATGCTCCCTTTTTTGGCACCCTGTAGATTGAGGATGATAGCATAATTTGGAAAGGATACAAAGAGAACAGCACAACTAGAAGGCACCACACCATACTCAAGTTGAACTCATCCTTGAGTGGGAATACTGAAGTGTACACCTGGAAGTTAAAGTTATAAGTATTACATTAAAATAACCCTTACAGTTGACATGATAAAGTCCTAATTGTAGTACATAGCTCATAAATAGTAGTAATAGAACAAGTATTAGACCAAATTAACACTTACCTCTGACATAAGATACACTATGGCTGTGTACAGTGAAAAATCTACAATCCACACATACTCAGTATAAAACCTCAAGTGTACCACATCCAAAGGAGTCACGGGCGCCGTCTCCAGCTGTATATCCAGACTTCGAGGAACATGGAAAGTCTCCGGCTTCCCATTCGACTCATGTTTACCTCCTTTCTTACCCTTCGAAGATTCTTTTGGAACTCCTGCCAAAGTCTTTAACTCACTGTTTGTAGGATACAAGTATCTGTATAACCTTTGTGAGCATAGTAACCATCTTGCGAACGAGTAACTTCCCAACTTTTGTATCACTGATACCATAATCAGTGTGATAACTAATTGAGCGCCGAGCAGTGCCTGCAATGTAAATAAAATGCAATCATTCACACACCCGTGCACAGAATCTATCTTTAGACGAATATATTAAGTTTACACACCATTTCATTTGGATTTTCATTCACATTTATGTCTATTCATAGTCTAAATTCGCTAAATTATTTTCGTTTCAAGCTAAATCCATAACCTCAATTCTTTCCTCCCACACATTCATAAACGAATAATTTAGAAAGTGTAGCATTGAATTTAAAAAAATATATCAGTTGACGTAATAACTGGACTCAACCCATGAGAAAAGAAGAGATGCAGAATAAAAACATTGCTAACTAACTGTCAAAACTAGGTATTTCTAATTTAGTTGGTTATATATAGACATCTTTAGGGTTTCTTCCAGTTTCCTATGACTTTCCTGAAATATTTTCGTAGTATATTTTTATAATTTGTGACATGTTTTTTTGGAAAAATGGAGTATTAAAGAGAATACGTTGAAAATTCAATTTAATTTGTTGTTTTTGTTAAAAGCATACTTCATAAATATACTCCGTAACGTCAAAAAGCAAATCAATGGTATGAAAGAGACAAATATATTGTTAAAAAGAGAAAGCAATAATCAATGTTACCACGTAAAACCGGATTCCCTTATGTGAAGTAAAAACATAACAACCTTATTTTATATAGTTACATTACACACGAAAGTCAATAAAATCTTATATGTTAACTCCGGATATAATTTTGTCCGACAAAGTAAGGTATATTATACACAATTTACGACAAAAAAATTTTTCCAAAAAAAAATATAATAATAGTATTATGTAGGTTAATTCAAAACAATAAAACAACAATGTGAACTAAGTTTTGAGGACACGAGATAATTAATTTTTAGGTATAGGTCTACAAAAGTTACGTGACGTCATTCCTATTTAGTAACGCATGGGAATGGGAAAGTAAAATTTTCGCCGTGTATCCCCAAACATCAAACAAGACCGTGTTGCGCACGATGAGTAATGTTCACTTGAAAGTTATTCATATCGATTGATTTGTCTCCACTAGTAATTTGGTTTCGTCGCTGCCGAAGTCTGCTCGCAGACTATTGCGACGGGGCCTTTTTCTGAAGTTGGATAATTTTTATTTTGTGTTGTGTGCTGCAATAAACCGTGAAAGATGGGGTCGTTGTTTAGGAGTGAAGAAATGACATTATGTCAACTTTTCCTGCAGAGCGAAGCCGCGTATGCATGCGTGTCTGAACTCGGGGAGCTGGGTCTCGTGCAGTTCCGAGATGTGAGTAGTGCCATGTGGACCATGTTATACGCCCCTTTTCTCTAATATTATTGTAGTACGATAGACAATGTATTGTTTCGATAAAGAGAACTATGACCTCGTTTCGCGTCAGATCGTGTTTCGTGCCCTGATTTCATGATAATAACGATTTTAGGTGTAATTATTACGAGGATAACAGCATACTATTGTATAATAATCTACACAGACCTATTACTGTCTTCTCTCAGCCCATCTGGTAATTTTAACATGGGCATAGATGTTAGCCAATTAATATTAAATTCTGTTAATGTTTTTATCTAACAAGAGCATCCTGTTACTGTGGGTAGTGGTCTAGTTATGTGTCACATTCTCTGTTATTGGTTTGTAATAGGAATTTACAAAACAATAGCTTGGCTTGGTTGATGAAAGTTTATTGTTGACAGAGTATTCCTTAGTGGGAATGTTGGAGCCTCTTGTTAGAATACAATACTACAACATACTTGAAGACAAAAGCCATACAGTACTTTGAATTAACTAGTTTCATGAATACTTAGTTATTATAAAGGTCTGTTTACTTACAAGTTAGAGAAAAGTTTTATTTGTCTATGTTTTTTAGTTACTTAATAGTTCAATGACCTGACAATTATCTGTCTTACCATAATCATATGAAACATCCATATACACCTTTCCTTATATTGTCCCCTATTACAATAGGTTGGTACTAGTATAGTTTTGCATGAATGTAACCATCATGTGACCAGACGCTTGTGGAATTGTTAATCTGTCTTATTCAATGAATGAAAACTGGTTCCATATTGATTTGATTCCAAGATTGGTATTATATTGCTTATATTTCCAAGTCATAACATAAAAAGTCCTATGCAGGTTGTCTTGTACATCTTAATAACTCCATTTTCTTTGTTGCTATATATTTCCAGCCAGTATTTATATTAAAAAAATAGTTACTTCTTACTCACATTCCAATTGTTCATTCAGCCTATTGACCATTAGTGCCAACCTAACATTATAAATAAAAATATCATGTGATTGATTAAAAAAATGTGATTGGAATTAGTTATATAAGTTGGTTCCAATTAATTACTTCACAATCAATGATAAAAAGGAATTATTTCTGATAAGGTCACACACACCTAAAAACTGAACTTTAATCTTATCACTAGTGTAGGTAATTCAGAAAAAATATCTTGAATGTGTATTTGAAAAAGGCTCATCTGCCGGTATATGAGACTCAATAGAAATTATATTGTTTCCTTCTTACATCTTCATTCTATAAGACCAAAGACTAAAGTTTCATCAAATCATTGTTTATCGGTGGCAAAATTTACCACAAGTTTTGAATATAGAAACTTAATTGATTGGAAAAGAGTAACCTATGGAGTTTCTTGCTCGTTCTTCTCCATAGGAATCTACACCTTGGAATGAGCAAATAGCTTCACTGGTCTAATTGAAATAAATGATTTTTGACTTTTGACTTTAATTAACTAATGATACATAGTTTGTTCAAACAACCCTGATTGTGGTGTAATTAAAATAAATGATTTGACTTTGAATTTTAAATTGGCAAATTAAGAATTATCAAAAATAATTGTAGAATAATATTAACATTTGAGAAGTTACCCCTGTGATAAAATTTGACTGGCATAGGAAAAATCTACCCTTATTTTTAAGCAGTTAAATGTCTTATTAAATCATCATTTTTATTAAAGTTATGATTTTAAACATATTTTTTTCTGTAGTAGTTATTATGGGGAACTGTAGGATGATTTTTATTACATTAATTAATAAAAGTATTATAAACTATAATATTTAATAGATAGTTACGGTTTCCAGTATCAGGTTATTACCCAGGCCAAATGATTCATAATGAACAATGAACGCAGCCACAAGATTTTAGTTACCTATTGTTTGAATCTATTTATTTTATTGTTTGACCAACCTTTATTGTTATAAATTTGTAACAGAATAACTGTACTGTACATATAATTATAAAGTACCTATTAAGTAAGAGGATATTGCAGTCCTGCAAAGGTTAGTGCCCTTGCTGCAGATCAATATTAGATGTTTAAATTAAGTTAAATAAAATGTAAGAAAATGCTACTAAATAACTAAAAGAAAGAACTAAAAACGTCCTTTTAACAGTCATGTATAAAATATAGTTTCTCTTTCAATAAGTATATTGTAGGTGACTACATATAGTTAGCGATTTGCATGCACCACGGCGCGTGCGCCATTTGTACCCTGGCGCATCGATACCGCGTTGCGGAACGTCGTAACTCTACGTAACTGTTGGTACACCAATGCCAACATATTGTATTATGACCTATTTCTTGAAGTTATTACAATGCTTGTAGAATATTTGAAATAAACACACAGTCCCCTGTCTATCCTCCGTAGTTGAGGTAGGTAGAAGTAGGTACAACTACGAAAAATCGTTCTTTTGAAAGTAGACACGAATGGCATTCTACTGATTTTAATGATCGAATGATAAGGTTCTTTTTTGGGAAGACGATCAAAGAATAATTGAGATAACCTGCCCAAAATGCTCCAGAAACAGTCTGAGTCTCAGTATAACAGCATAATCTACTTACCTACCTAATTAACATACCATTTTAGCCATCAGATCTCCAATCTCCATATTGTCTGGGGTCATATGACCACCTCTTAAAATTCAATGCAACAATATTCACAGCGTTACTAAGCAGCATGTTTTCATCAGCCTATTGTTATAAACACAATGTCTTCTATTTTAAATAACATCGTACATTTTTCATTGAAGCTTTGTATTGTTTCTCGACATAACAGTTTGACCTTCATCTTAAGAAAATTCATAGAATTGATCGTGAAAATTCCTTGTGTTTTGTTAATTACGGAGAGATGCAATCGCCTGAATGCTAATGATTTTATTTATTTTTAATTTAGTCTCGTATTCACATTGTAGGTACTTGTACGTAAATTGTCATAAAACTAGTTACCTATTCGATCAACAATGAAACAGCAGAGGTATAATATATGGTGGTACAGCATACCCATAAAGCAGACTAACTTTACAACCATCTTCATGATAAGCGTCAGTTACTAGGCTTGCCGTTCTACGTACACAGTTTTATGGTCACCCCGCATGAGTCGATATTCTATTGACAGTAGTCGTCGAGGGGAATTAAATAATATTTATTGGCAATTATAGATAGCCATGCCACTTGAAGCTACTGATATTGCTGACAAACAAAACGCTAAGGATAAATGCAAAAGATTGCAGAACGAATCGAACACGCGGTAGCGAAACCATGCAAATTACTTAGTCTAATCATTCAGTTTTCCTCTCGCGTCCGGGCCTAGTGCAGGCCATGATGCGGAGCGAGGGGGACTGGGATGCCGTCTCCTCCTTTTGCGAAGCAGTGATGCTAGCTAAGGAGGAGGCGGGACGCGTGAGGCAGCGAAGCGCTGCCTCCTCGCAACCCAGCCATCGCGAAGGACACACCGGGCGTCGGGGATCGCGAGACGATCTCCGGCCACCGTAAGCGCGGGCCTGCGGACGGCGAGCATGGGTGGCTCCCCGTCCGACCAGAAACAGACCCGAGCGTACGGCGCGTCGCGTTCCGCGCGCGCCTCAAAGAGCCATCAGACCACCACAGATGGGGCCCAATACGGCCGATGCCGATTCGGAGTCGCGGAGAACCTAACGGGTAACCGGGGCTCCGGCTCGACGTGCAGGAGAAGGAACGGGGTGGTTTTTAGTCAGTAAGAGTCTGACACTCCCTCCCGCCTCACCCAGGCGGGAGAAGTCATTCGATGATTTTCCCCCCTTAAAAAAAAAAAAAAATCATTCAGTTTTAAATTTTCCGTTCTTTTAAAACCAATTTAAAACTTGTATTATTTTGCCCTCTAGTTAAACCCAGACGTGAACGCTTTCCAACGCAAGTTCGTCAATGAAGTACGTCGTTGTGATGAGATGGAGCGAAAGCTCCGATACTTGGAGAAGGAGATCCGTCGTGATGGAATCCCCATGCTCGAGATCCCGGGCGAATGCCCTGAGGCCCCACAACCGAGGGAGATGATCGATCTTGAGGTAAACCGTTATTCATGACCGTCAAATATGACTAACTAACTGTCGTGCTAGCTCAATGTAAATATTTTGAATTTTTCTCTCGTAGGCTACATTCGAAAAGTTGGAAAATGAACTCCGTGAGGTCAACCAGAACGCTGAAGCTCTGAAGAGAAATTATCTTGAGCTCACAGAACTCAAGCACATTCTTAGAAAAACACAAGTTTTCTTTGACGAGGTAAGTTTCTACAAGAACATAGAGCTCACGAATACAACCACCAAGGTCTACCTTCCAAGAAATTCACAAAATTATAAATCTGTTAACGTGCCTAGTATCAAGTATGTATCATCGTAATAGTAGTTGCCTCGTCAATAAATCTCCAATGATAAAATGCCTCACTGCTAATGTCCTCGTGATGTTTTACGCAAAATGTGTAATGTCGATTAATTAATTATCAACGTAATCTTATAGTATGTTAGTTAATTACATCAGATGTCATTATATTGCAGTCATTCTTTATACTAAGTCAATATAGACTGGCATTGTAATTACAGATACTAAGTCTGTGAATGGAATGTCGTCAATAGATTCGTGTTAATCAATTAGATAGAGTTCAGCTTGAAAAACACAATAGCAGAGGTATGAGGCCGATACAAAATCATGCTGTTGTAGAAAAAAACTAGCTCCACGTTCAACATATGTCTCAGTCGGCCTAGTTTATTTTACCATCGTCTATTATTTATTGATTTTTCTTTATTATGATTTGAATCAGTGTCTCATTCAGTATTATTATTTTATTTTATTTTATTAACTTTAAGCACAATAATAACAGTATCAAATACTAATTTATGTTCAACACTTTCAATTCTTAGTTAACATTTCCTTAAATGAAGGTCGTGGGTCCTAATTTACTTATTTATATTTTATAAAATTATTTTATATTTTATACTTATGTATCCGACAAAGTGGGCTTCAAAAACGACGAGCTTATGAATTGAAACGTTTAGATTCGGTTTTATTGTTTGAAATAATGACGTCGTATTGTCAATGTTACATTTTTGTACGTCTATCGGCGTCAGTTGATTGATCGCACGCATACATTACTGTCTGCATTGATTGTTCTCGTGCTAGGGTACATGAACGATTTCTAATCTCAGTCAAACTCCAACGTATCCGCCGCACTATCACAAGATGTTTTCATGCCCACAAATTAAATCCTTCACGCGCATAATCGTACTAAATGTGACATTGACATTGACGTGTGTCTGACCTTGGCGCCATATTGGCGTCTGTGTGCACAAGATGGCGGACCCGTCGCGCGAGGAGGAACAAGTGACCCTACTAGGGGAGGAGGGGCTCATGGCGGGCGGGCAAGCTCTCAAGCTGGGGTATGCTCAGATTGATTTCGATGCGCTCGTTGGACCGTTTTGATTTCCATTTTTGTCGATGGAAATCAAAGCATAAACATGAGCGTTATTATTTTTACAGCGCTTGTACTGTGACGCTGATTCTGGAGTCTACCGATCACCACTCAGGCAAGCATTGGAGTCGGCCGGTTTATAGTATATCATCAACATAACACCTCTCTTTGACTTCTTTGTGTGATGGAATGATAGCTTAGTGTAGCACCGCAACCAGCCCGGCCCAGACCGTGTCAGTCTACTAAAGCTTAGTCAAGAACTCCTCACTCCCTTACCGAGCGTGCTAACCAATTGCTGCCTGAGTGAGATTTTAATTTTTATTTGAACTAACAGTGTTTCCGACATGATTTATTTTTGAAGTCCATCTACGAAAGTTTCCAGCTATCGGAGTCGACAAGGTTTACAAAATACATAGTTTCTTTCCGTTATCATGAAGTCATCCACGCTTTCTGTACTTGTCATTTTATGCATGCCATTATGATTTTATATGTTCATGTCATAAGTAAGTAGATCACGAACGTGTCTGAGTTATAGAGTATATATTTTTAGTTTATTATAAACGACACTGTAATTTGAACACAATTCGAAGTAGATACAAACTAACAATGCATATGAAGCTTTATACAAATTGTTGGTAGCTAGGTAATTACCAGCACTCCACCGCGTAGTACGAGGTGATTGCAGTGACTCGATGGCGCTACTTTTTTACTACAACAGGCAAGGAAACGTGTGCATCGTGTGGTGTAAATGTCGTACCTGTCGCGTTCATTGTGACGTCATATGGGCAATGTTTGTCTACATATTTATGTTTGTCCTCCGTGTAGCACGAGGGTGGTGCCAATACCACTGAGTCGATGACGCGCGCCCTCATATCCGACGACCCGAACCGACATATCGGCCACGTCCAACTAGGGTATGTATGCGTGTGTACATACGCACTGGAGTGACACTGACCACCACCCGATACTGGACGCAGCTGGACTGTTGCTCTCAGCCAACAGCTCAGCTGCCGCTCTCAGACCTGGTTCTATTGGTTGCTCGTCTTGTATGTCTACCGTGTCAAACATGTCCACTCATAAATGTCGTGCGTTATTATCACGAAAGATACACACTTACGCCTACTAACTATACTGATTAATATATCTACGTTAGTAATCTGCTACGAATAATGACCTAGTGACGTACTACACGAAAGACGATGCAATCAATCACACTGTTCACATAAACTTGACACTTTTATTATTTGACGAACAATCTTGTAAATATTTACATTGCCAACATAGCAATTGCTCTGAACTAGAAGTGGAACTTCAGTTTTGCGGTTTATGTGAACACTTATGGAACTAATATTGCACGTGATGATACATTCCTGCTAAGTATAAATTCATTTAAAAACAAGAATATCAATTATAAAGATCTCCTGATTAGTGCTAAAGATGTACAATTGGTCAATTAAATATAATAAACCCCTTCACAATGACCTTTAATAAATGTAATGCATGTAATCCTTTCAACATTTGAGATATTCTTCATGGAAATTTAATAAATTGTTGTACATCATTACCAACACGACAATGTAATAATAATAATAATATATTTAGATTATAACGATAAGTTGTAGCTCTAACTGTACAGTATTGCTAAACATTTTGTGCTTGATTTATTCCCTAGTTTGCGGGATAAACAAGAATCCCTGGAATTCCTGCCTTGGTTAGTAGTGTATATTTGTATTTTATATTGTAGTTGGGTATAGAGGTAGATATGGTTCGGGTATGGTATATGTTATAAATGTATGGTTGCAGACTCAACAGTGACTTGCCAGGCATCATTGAAACCAACTTTACTTCTTTCAATGTTGTCTCACCACTTGGGGACAAGTGAACATTCAGTTCAATTTAACACCCTTCACTTGCTTACTAACATTCACTTCAATATCACAGTATTGTTTTAAAGAACGTTAGATTTCATGTGCGCCGTCAAGGTAACTTGGACTTCAAGAATAGATAATGGAATTAGGTGCGAAAATGTAAATGCTGAAATTTATACGGAGCTCCGTGATTGAAATTTTCCAATTCCATAAATATTTTTTTTTCAAATATCAGACATGTCTGAAACTACAGAAATTAATTACTATTTTAATAATGACCCAAGATGTGCTCCTTGGGGTACACCCATATTTGTTCAATGTGAATAGGAAAAGTTTCGAGATCGGAGATATTTTTCAAACATAGACAATCCTAACAGCGTCTTGGTACGAGTGTCTTAGATAATAATTTATGTTTTGTGTCATATTATAGTATGATTACAAACTCGTGTTATTCATCTCTACAAACTCAAGGGTGTCAAACGGCTTACTAAAGTCCATTTAAGGACATGAGCTTAATTAACTTTAAAATTGTAATTAATACTAGAGTCTGGTATCTAGAAAAGTAATATATGCCGAAGACTAATATTGAAGTAGACTAGTGGTTGGTATGGAGCCAACAGCTGGTTATCATGTGCCAATATTTAATTTAAAAATGTTTATATTCAATCTTACAGTATTTAAAGTGATTGAAAATTGTGTTTAACAAGTCTAACAATGACGGAGTTTCCGCTACAACCTTGAATCGATCGAGTATGGTTGTGATAAATTTGCTTAGCCTTTTCCAAGTAGATACATTGTGTAACACAATGCTGGCTGTCTAACACAATATGGGCTTGTTAGGTATCAATTACGTCATTGAGGTTGTTTCTAATTGACGCTGTAGCTACAAAGTGTATCAACAGTTTACTTTCGTATATTTCATAATAGGAATCAAATTATTTAAAACTTCTAACTTGGAAAGTGAAGTACTGCTAGTGTACGATTATAGTGCGACTAAGTTGAAATTTCCGAAAGTAATCGATTGTATTCTTTTATTGTTCTACTTTTTTTCCGGTTTATCAAAGTCTTGTCGCTGTCTACAATACTTTGTGTGAGAATCACAAGCCACTTGGTTGGACGCAGTCTGTTTAAACACAAACGTTTATTAAACGCATGTTTTACATCACAATGATCACAATACCTGTTCAAAGATGTCACAGTTCCTTGTCACAGGTATCACACGACTATCACGTCATGACCTCATTCTCACACTCGTTTTAACAATATTAATTATACTGCATAAAGTTATGTATTTTTCCAAAACCTTCCTCGGTAGGACGTGTGAAGATATTTGCTTATTTCGTCTCTCATGTTATGTTTTTTTTATTATGCCAACAAAATCCTCAAGTTATTTGTAGATAACTGATTCAAACAATAACAATACTTATATTTTATTGAATGTTATTAAGATGACTGATAACGACGTTTTGTCTGAAGATTGTAACTACATATCTCAAAGGTCGTGCTTAGACGAGATAAAATCTGGATTGTAGTAAATCACTGTGGCGGATTTATTGCCACTAAAACAAGGTTACTTGGTTTAAGATAAAAGTGATTATTTCAAGATTAAAGTGGAAGCAGTTAGTGCCGCTGTATCCAGTGCCAAAGTCTTTGGTAGCAGACCAGTAGTGATGAAAAGCAGAATTAGTTTCGTAGCATTGTCTGGGGGAACTGCATGGAATTCATTGCTTCATTACTAAGAGTGTAGCGGAGTCTGCGTGCGTCGTGTTGCACAGTAATATAATAAACTTCTGCACTACCTTTGTTTTATGGGCACCATAAAACAAATGAAATTAAATGCTTCAGTCAGAGACCTTAAATCTAAATTAATAAGTCCAGTTAGGTTACAGAGAGAATATATTCTTATTCTGATGGTTTTACAAAGTCCGCCATTCATTGCAGCAACTTATAGCCGGATTACTTCTTCCTTGTTGATTACAATTTCATTATTGTTTACTAATTTCAGTCTACAGTTTTAGTTGATCCGTTTGTCAACTGCAGTTGTTTTCATGTTTTCCTGTGGAGCACAGATATCCGCAGTGACGCATCGTACACAACCAT
Source organism: Spodoptera picta (assembly GCA_038387885.1). Lineage (NCBI taxonomy): Eukaryota > Metazoa > Arthropoda > Insecta > Lepidoptera > Noctuidae > Spodoptera > Spodoptera picta. Next base: position 938,170 of record JAZHFQ010000082.1, read on the forward strand.
CGAATCACATGATTTTACTTAATAGGTATTAGAGGTACTTAATTTTGCAACTGGCTTTTGGTAAATCCCCTGCCTGAATTAATCTGTTGCTGTATTTTATTGTCTTGTTTTTTGTTTCTTATTACAACATTCTTATTTTCTTCATCTTTGGTTACTTCTTTGCCAGTATTGGGCACTACATTTCAAGTGAAAGCTTAGTCCTTTTTCGGGACTAAAAACGGATTTGCCATATGATCCGAGAGTAGTATCTTATCAGTAATTCCTACTGTACTGTACTCCCAGGAAGTGAATTGTGATCCGCTAAATCATCGAGACAGGCATACAAACAATTGCCTTAATAACAGCCAATTACCATGCATTCGTTCCGACAGCTGCTTTCTCATAAACATGTGTTCCAATAATATTTATATGTAGATGTATCGTTACGTAGATCGTCGACCTAGAAGCTCGTGACTGACTTATTACCGCTGATGCGAAAAGTATCAACTGCCTGACAGAAGTGAACCAAGTTCATGGCGACGCGAGCCTTTAGGCGACTTATTTGCTTAGTAAGCTGTCCTACCTGTTTAGATGTCTCGACCAGTTGCCTGATAGTGATCTTGAATTCAGCAAGGATTGTACTTGCTTTGTTTGTATTGTGATTCATTGTATGCTTTATTTTACCAATAAAATGTCAATGCCAAATTAATCTACAGCACAGGAGATTAGCTTGTTTTCCCTTGTTAACTGTTGCTAGGCCGAAGTGATGTAATGATATCAAACTTAGATTCTGTTTCTTTGAGAACAGTTTATCTAATAAGTGCCGATCCGTGAATCTGGGTCAACATGGCGTTTTCCTAAGGAAATAGCATTTCACGACAAGTAAACGATTGTGAAACCTCTGATCATTCAGCAAATCTTTTCCTTCCTTTCCAATATTTTTATCGTCGTTCAAATAAACGAGTTTTACTGATAACCTCGATTCGTTGACAGAGTGTTGTTATGTAACAATAGCGCTATAAATTGTACTATAGAAGTGTGTACTATAATTATTATCAAAATACAAATTAGTGATAATGATTACTTTGATGGTACTTGAATGTTCTTCGTGACATCCTCGTTCCGTAGTGTTTCAACGAGTGACAAGCAAATACTTGGGGTAGAATCTACAATATCTACATTACACTACATACTTGGTTGTGTTTCTAACTGGTATGATAGCATTAGGTATTCTGATTGTGTCGTTGAATTAGAAATTATTGAATTATTAAAAATAAAAATAAACCATATATTTTCAAAGCAATGTTTTGCTATCTTTTCATTACAAGAAAAATACGAGATATTGATTGACCTTTATCATCGAATGTAATAAAAATATTTTCTAGTTTATTTCCTAAAGAAAACGTGAATGCTTTGAATGATTCAAAGGCAATTTCCTTCAAGCAATTATTTTACACAACATCAAAAACCTCATCTTGCAAGTTTCCAATTTTGATCGACTACAGTTTAGATGTAGCTAGTCTATGAACAGTCATAGTTGCGTAATCTTTTACAATATTGGTCCTGTCAAGGCAAAACATTTCCTAAGAAGCGTTCTCTCGTTCTTAATGAATTATTGATACATCCTTTTGCATTTTGTGAGAAAAGGATGAAGGATCGAAAGCGTCAATTTACGAAGAATATATAAGAATGATGTCTGTAATTGATTATTATATCTTGAATTACTATACCTGCAGCCCAATTATATTGTGTAGGGACGCCATCAGCCTGGTCTATTGGCTGAAACGCCTTGACAACCTATTACACACCTGGCTAAGATTGAATATAACCCTCAATTACGGTAAAGTGTATGTAAATAACATTAAATCACAATGGAGGCGGGCACAGGCCTCGTTATTTTACTATCGACCTATTTTATGGTCAATTTGAATAACACGAGTTTATATGTACCCTCTATTTCAGTGTCATTACGGAGATATTGATATAAGATTATTAAGTTAAAATATAGCTTTAAGATATACTTGACAATAGATGCATTTGAAATTGGTTGCGAAGTTTTTGTTTCAAACTTTTTGTCTCTACGTGTACTTTGAAATGTGGATTTTACTCAAATATTTTTGTGTCACCAGTCTAGACGGAGATTTGCAAGCTTTTTTGTATGAAGTCACGAGACTCTAATAAAATGTTGATTCGTTTCAACTGGCAGGTACAATTGAAACATTCCGCAGTACAGACAGACTCCAGAACTATAAATTACATACGTTTGCGTATACAGACAGACAGACGTTTGGTATTCCGCCAAGGTGACGGGCGCCACTATCTCTTACATCACGCTACGTGAAAATACTTGACGAATCAAATTACACCTTGACACCTTACGTTAAAATTGTAATTACTGTGTCTTGACATTCTCGGTTGCTGACACGGAACTCCACATCGGTCTAGATAAAAATTTATGCCTAACAGTCGTCAAATGTATGTCTTATTGCTACTGGCATCCGCATATTTTTGATTGATGATATTATCTGTAACTCCTAATAGGGCTGGATTTGGTTATTGGCAAATGCCACAACAGCTCGTACTCCTGTGTCAACACATACGATGATAAAATTATTTTTTCTGAATCTTTATAAGGGCTTTCTTTAATATGTAATTCCGCGATCGGAGTTTCCAGTATTTACATGTATTACTAGTATATAGCACGTGATGATGAGTACAGGTGATAATTATACATTCAATTATGAACCTTATTGATGACAATCATTTCCTTAGAAGATGAGGTAATCTTTCTACACGAAACATTGCGTAAATTCAAGATAATTTCAAATATTTTATGGATTTAGGTCATTCACAAATAACGTACCTAATTAGCACTTGAATTCGTGATACGTATCTATCAAAGTGAGTAGGTATGTATGTACGGATGGTACCAACATAATCACACAATAAATACTTAGTCATCTCGGGTTTTTTATCAACTAATGTACCCAAGTATTAGAATAATTATAATCAGTATTCATATTTCCATGTAAATATATACATAAATGACGGCATTTTTATGATATTCGAGGGCACTAGACTGTGTACTGTTACTAGAGTTTCTCAGTAACATCACCTGTGGAAAAATACATAATAAAAAAGTACAAGATAGGTACAGGGCCGGGTGGCATATAAACAAATACACATCAAGCTACTGTCACAAAAAATTCAATTTTATCACAAACTAATACGGTTCGAAATCTAATTAACGGACAGATGTGCCTAATCCAATAAGTAGAACTCTTCAAACTTCAAACATAATATTTTTAACTTTAATTGGATCGAAACTATTCTGCAAGTAGCAGTCATTATGCCAAATGACGTCACAGTCTGGGTAAAGGGAATTTTGAAACCGCAGTTTGCTGTTCGCAGAAATATAAGAAACATTTCCTTCAAGGGTATTTGACCCCAGATCACAAACAAGATACATACAGCATGAAAAAACAACTTCCTCTCGTATAAAAGGAAAGAAATAAGTACTAAGTAACTTTAATAAGACGAACAAATGGACACAATTGAATGGCACTTCTCACGACTGCTATGGAGACCTGATAATTTCACAAGTGACAATGGACAATGGAATTAAACGTTCCCGGATTTCTGTCTGTCATTTGTTTTGAATACGTCTTTATGAAATGTTCAACAAAGTGCCGATGCCATGAATCTTTCATTCTACTTATTCATCTTTGCTATTTGCAAATGCTTTGTTGGCCATATTATCCACTATGCGTATGACGATACGGGTTTATGATATGTGTATTAAACCCTGACCTAAACTGTTTCAAGTGCAATATTTCATCGCCATAATGCATTTTATCTCAAAGTAAATGTATGTCTAAATTTAGTTAGCACTTAGTTGCTAAGTTGTGTATCTGTTTTTACTGATTAATGTAAATCTTGATGAACTGTTTCTTCTTGTTTTCCTGTTAAAGCAATAAAACTCGTACAACATGGCTCACAGGCCAGCTATAACGTTATACGAAACGGCAATGCTCTAATCACGACACAACGAATACAATACAAATCTTATATTAACTCCCTTATAACAATAGATTTGAGTGTATTCTCTCACCTCACGAAGATACACCGACTTACACATGATATTTGAAACAGTTTCCTAATCGTAACAAACACGTAAAAACAACGGTAAAAACAGAATTCAAGGTGGATTAGTATTTTAAATGACTACTGGCGTGATGCTGTCTGTTGATAATTATCTAAATACATATGGATTAGTCAATTTCAACGAAATAATATTACATAGTTTCCAATGACACAAAAGTATAAGAGAAAACCCCACACACGAATATGATCCAAAACAATCAGTTCTGTTTGGTAGCATCTAAGTTCATGGAGGAATTCGGGAAGCTTAAAATGAAGCTCTTAAATAAATAAATACACTGATCCAATTTAGAATTGATCAAAACTAAAATGTTATCAAATACGACTGCCTAAAACGATAACTTTAACTTCGGCGAATAATGATTTGCACACAGTTACCGTCACACTTTATCAAATGATGTCTTGTTTGAAGATACGATACCTATTATGATTGTTCTATTATCGTATATATTCGCAATGGAAAAATGATGACATATATGAGATTTGTATCTTATCTTCGAAATGTATGTAATCACAACAGTACTGCATGATACTTCGTGTGTTCTCACGGAGACAAATCTGCACTGAGCTGACTTTCCAGCAATGCCTGCTTTTGGGCCTCTGTTGTTTGGAAGTCCTTTCAGCTACATTAGCTTTTACTACTTTAATAGCCCGATGTTCAGCTGTTACAAATCCTTTAGGGAATCTTCTTGAGTACCTTTTGCGTAAAAGAGCAACTTACATACATAACTTCACGCCTGTTTCCCACGGAGTAAGCTGCTCTGCTATAAGATTATCATACCATGGTGATTCTGTTCAACTTTTATATCTTTAACTTTGTTCTATCTATCAGCTCGTTGTGTCGTGGCAATGTGGTCTTTACCCTTTATTTAGTCCTTAAACAAATGCAGAAGCAAGTTAACATTGTCATAAATGACGCATATCTATGCAAAGTACAATCAAGTTTATTATACTGATATAGTTTAATCATATCGCAGTTATGAGGGTTATGGAAATAAAGCGAAAGCGTTGACAGTAACAATAAATGAGATTGTATATATATAGATAATATTGTAAATATAGAGTGATTAGTTGTGTAACGAATTTTGAGTTCTTTGTACGGGCTATATTTAAAATGGTCATCAACGTGTAGACACTGCTAAGCGTCTGCGTTAAAAATAGTCTTGAAGGTAGACTATGGACGTAGTCGAGATAATGTACCTAATATATGATTATGTAAGGTTGTAGTGTTTGTATTACTGTGGGAAACCCCTCTATAAAGAATAAACATACATTATAATGAGCTATCTTTGAAGGTACAACTATAGATTCTTTATACCTCTATAGAGGTAGTGAAGTCTATTTTTGACTACCATCTCTACCGCTTTCGTAACGCATCAAAACTGGTGACGCCACTGAACAAAGTTCGTTTACAATCCTTATTTCACTCAGTTTTATGGTTAACAAATCTATGTTCCAATTCCCAAATGGTATTGGACGTGGACCCATAGAAATACTCGCAGCTGTTGGAATAGATCAAAATGTAGAACCTTGACCATTTCAACTTATTTATGGCTGAATCCTAAAACACATGAAACGAATTTCGTTTCGGTCTTACATTAGCAACAAAAGACACGTGTGACCAATTTCAACTTGCATCTCGTGATTTATTTTACGTTTTACACTTGATATTATTTTTGAACATTTCTTGTTACTTATTACATCAACGTCTCCTGCTCGTGCAGTTTGTAAATAAATATAAATGTTATGTGAAAAGAATGTTTCACATTGTTCCACGTCATGCAAGGCGAAGTCCGAGGCTACAAGCACCAGCGAATCAACGTACTCCCATTTGCTAAATAGATTTATGACCTTATAGCAAAACGTTAAGGTTAAAAATCTATTAATGAAAGTTGGATGAGTGTATTTTGATCTACTGGTTTGAACGTATTATTTATGTGATGTGCTGTGCTTCCTTGTCATAGCACTGTCTTGTCTAGCCGGACATCGTCTTCGAGTCGAGACTTTATTTTTGTACGTTTTCTGTTCCAATATTATCACTAATCTAACCAATGTTATTTACAGACTGCGTTTGGTTAATGTCTACCTATATTTGTAGAATAGTGCGGCTCTTCAAAATTCATCAAAATTTCACCACTTTGTGGTCTATTATATATTTTGGCGTAATTTTCCTTAGATCATTTACCATTGTATTCACGATCTGTTGACGAGAGAATTTCTTCTACAATACAGCTATAATGTTCTTTCATTTCTCAAATTGTGAAAGTTGTTTCAGTTAATGAATGGTAATTACTTCCAGATGTTTTGTTTTATTTATCTTAGCATTACTATTTATTTACTTTCCAACTACCTCTCACAGGCATTGGAGTAAATAAGAGTGATTAATTTCCTGGAAAATATTTTAAACAAATTGCGTCACTTTACAGTTTTGATAAAAATAATATCAGCCATTGGAGGTTTGTGTCGTATGTTAACATTCTCTCCATACATTCATGTTTCTTCTGCGAACTTCTCTCGTCACAGTTCTGAGAAATCCTTTTTTAATCTGAGGTCGATAGTTGCTTTTGAAATATGGACCAAAGATCTTAGACTGATGGTTCAATATTTCATATCCGTATCAGTAGTTGTGGCCCCGCAGCAGAATTAGTGCTTTGGGTGTTTGCGAAGTAACGTGTAAAGCGCTTTAGCTGCTGCGTGAATATTGGACTATTGCTAATTCTGTTTTTTGTATAGTTTCGTGGCTGGAGTGATCCTTCGTGAGCGTATTCCCGCTTTTGAGCGCATGTTATGGCGCGCCTGCAGAGGCAATGTATTCCTCCGTCAGGCCGAGATCGACACTCCCTTGGAAGACCCCTCGTCTGTAAGTATTAAATCTTGTGCAATGCTTGTCCTTGCAGTAATGTTTAATAGTTTTCCTTATCTGTGATAGGTTCTGACTTTCATGTTATCTACGAAGATGACGTGAGTTACAACATTTTGACAGTTTGAAGATAATTTGTATTTAAACAGAGTGTTTCCTCGTTTAGCTCCGTCCTCGAACTTGTCTAACAGAACAATTAATAAATGAAATTGATTTTGTTTGAAGTATGTTTCCGCAATTGGAGAGCCGTTTAAGCAATTTATTCGATACGGCTACTGTAGGTTTTAATGAAAAACATAATACGTGATTGTTTCATACACAATTCATCTATATTATGTAATCAAATGCACTTCAGCACTATCTGGTTTCTCTGTACCGTGCTGTTCGATTCTTTACAATCAAAACAAGGTCTCAATTAGCCAAAAGCTTTAGTTTCCCAAAATACTATTGCTACTATCCTTTTATCTTTAAATGAAATCCAGACACAGTTTTATATTTTCTAGTTAAAAAATAAACTCGGCGCTTATTGTAAGCAACTATTCTTTTGAGGACTCAGTCAATCAAATATATAATGATACCTTCCTCTTCCAGTCGGACCAGGTGTACAAGTCGGTGTTCATCATCTTCTTCCAAGGAGACCAGCTGAAGACCCGTGTGAAGAAGATCTGCGAAGGTTTCCGCGCGACCCTGTACCCTTGCCCTGAGGCTCCTGCCGACCGAAGGGAGATGGCTATGGGAGTTATGACCAGGATCGAGGATTTGAATACGGTGAGAAATATTCTCAAATATACTTAAAGCTTTTTAAGTTTTAATCCACGAAGGTGTAACTGGTAAGTTAAGGTTCTAAATAAAGTAAAACTGAATTTTGTAACAAGGGTCGAAATTATTATAGATTGTTCATTATTATTTGACAAACTTCGAGCATATGCTTAGATTAATTCGAACAATTCGAACAATGATTATATGAAATGGAACACAATTACTCCCACATGACACATTAAGTCTTCTAAAAGACAACGTCACTAGTTGTTTTACCCGAATACGGCGAAGCCAATAGGTCTTTTTTCCGTTTGGTCTTTTTTTTGTTAGTGCTTAAATGAGGAAAATCTGTTGTTCGGTAAATAGAGGGAACAGGACTTCCCCATTGTCTCCCATATTGTTGTTTCCTTAACCACAAGTAAAATTCTATTAATAAATAGATTTGATAATTTAATAAAATTATTCTGTCCACTTTAAATAGTTGTGGTGACGTCAGGCAATTATTATTATTGTAACTATATGTTCTAAGTATGTAATAGATAGGTGGGCTAGGAGGACGTTATATCAAGATTGCACTATAATTGCAGTAGAGATGAGGTAACGTGCGCGGTGCAAGATGATACGGGCTCCTTATGAATGGGTCAAAGCCAGTTATAGTGCATAGTAACATATAACATTTTGCATTTAAGTATAGCGGTATAATTAATTGAGTCTGTGTTGATGAGGGGGCGACGTTGCCATAGACACGGTCTACAGAAATATGGAAAATGGAAACTTTTATTATTGCATGTAACAGCTAAAACCTACCTTAAAAGTTTTATTATTCAGGGTAATTCTGATGTCTAATGACATCACCAAAAACTATTTATAGAAAGTGGTATTGATTGGAATTGTTATGATTCATGTCAGTGGGAACTTACATGTGTCTGTCTATGTCTACCAACAAAACATAGGCTATAGAATAATATTGGTAATCTATGTATTCACTTTTGACTATATCATTAATAGTTACGTGGCAATTGGATCACACCTTATTAAATCGAACTCGTAAATATATCTAGTGGGAATATATTGTGCACCTCTGTCTATTACTTGAGAGATTAAAAGACGTGACAGAATCTGCAAATAGTACCATCGGCAAAGTTTACGGTAGTACAGTTTTTAAACAAAATCCTGTGGCAAAATCACTGTCCACCGCCCTGTTTTACTTGCGGTTGCTCGCGCAGAGTGCAAGCGAATATCGCCTAATGATGGTCGACCACCAACTTTGACAATAGGGTAGATGACTAATTTTTATTTTAATGTCCGTCTGATAGATTATTTTAAAACATTACACACGTATTTTTTTACAGAAACGAATACTTTCGACGATATATTGATTTGAAATGTCGCGTGACGTCACTTATATGTCCATTTTATACGTAGAAATGACGTTTTAGCCCCCACTCCTAAACTTTGATTCCTTATATCTAAGTATCGTATTTTGTTCATTACCTAACTTACGGACTAATTATATTTTTAATTTTCATACCCTGCCATCGTCCCAATTGTAGGTACAATACCAATGGAATAACGACAAAATTATTCCATTATACATACTTCTTTTATAGGTATAGTTAGCAGCATGTATCTTACGTAGTGACGTCCATTTTCGTTATCGTAGATACTAAAATATAACATGTCGATGTCCGCTATCATATCATGGAATGTTTGGAGGTCACATAAACCGGTGCCGCGTATGATTACGTGTTTTTTGTTACACTTGTAATATTAATTACATTTGATATATCTAGTAAATTGAATATGTATAGGGATTATTGTAGATTTGTTTGTTTTAGAATAATTGGATTTATTTCTAGGCATTATGAGTTGAATTGAAATACTGTAGGTATGTTTATACATGGGATTTATCGTGGATGAAGTCCTATCCAAGATTTATATTATTAGATTTTAGTAAATGTTTATGTATGGCAAAAATACTTTTTAATAAACCATTCTTCTCCAAATGACATCCCACACGTATTTTGAAATCGACAAAAACTGCAGACCCATAATATTCTCACTTCTCTATCAAAATACGCAATTAACCATCCAATTAACGTCACCAAAACATTCAGCAAATAATTTCCTTTCTCCCTTCATCAGGTATTAGGCCAGACCCAAGACCACCGTCACCGCGTGCTGGTGGCAGCTGCGAAGAACATTAAGAACTGGTTCGTGAAGGTTCGGAAGATCAAGGCAATCTACCACACCTTGAACCTGTTCAACTTGGACGTCACGCAGAAATGCCTCATCGCTGAGTGCTGGGTGCCCGCACTGGATCTGGAAACTATTCAGCTGGCTCTCAGGAGGGGAACGGTGAGTTCACATTAAAACGACTGAGATTTGCATTGACATTTGATGCTGTTCTTTTTTTCTTGGATTTTGAAAATTTTAGCTGTTTATATGTCTGTTCATATGGTCATAGCACATGCTCCTCATGATTATGGGCCCCTGTCCTGACTTGAAAGTAATCGAGAATCCTTCTCGAATATTATCTATAGAATATACCACAATTCTTTACTACATAAGAATTAATGTGTAACTTAATATAATAATAACATTTATTTCTATAGGAGCGCAGTGGCAGTTCAGTGCCTCCGATCCTGAACCGAATGGAGACATTGGAGGACCCGCCGACGTACAACCGCACCAACAAGTTCACGTCTGCCTTCCAGAACCTCATCTACGCGTATGGTGTCGCCACCTACCGGGAAGTCAACCCTGGTACGTTTTGCAATTAACTTATATTCCCAAAATTTTGTTTAAATTTCATAAATTTTCACTAGTGGATATGATGTCATTTTCCTGAACTGATTATTTAAGTGTACTGCTACAAACAAGCATACCTACAGATTTTTTAATGTTTAAGGGGGATTTTCTTAAATATAGTTAGAATGTTTCGATAAATGAAACTGTTTGTGCATGCTATGTTTTAACTAATTAGTCATTTTCCACACACCTCTGATATGTCGGAGCGGAGATCTACGCGAGACATAGTGCTTTTTCTATTATATCTCATATTTCGACATACAAGAGGTTAAGATAGAAAGTACTAGACATAAATAATTTATGAGTTATTATTATTTGTGTAATATAACAGCTCCATACACAATCATCACGTTCCCGTTCCTATTCGCGGTGATGTTCGGAGACCTCGGCCACGGCGCGCTGATGGCCGTCTTCGGATTCTGGATGTGTTACAAGGAGAAACCACTGCAAGCCAAGAAAATTGACAGCGAGGTAATATTCAGTTTATAGTTATTTGGTTTCAGCACGGTTTGTGAAACAACTTGATCAGAAACACTTTGAAAATCACAAAAAAAGAATAAAGTAGTTGTAGTAGTATGTGAATACATGCCATGTTATCATGTATTTCTTGAAATCATCGATAAATCAAATGATCTCCATATCAATCGTAAATTTAAAATGATCATCATTTAAAGACAACCTAAATAAAATCCATCCTTACTTACAGATCTGGAACATATTCTTCGGCGGTCGCTACATCATATTGCTGATGGGTCTGTTCTCGATGTACACTGGTTTGATCTACAACGACATCTTCTCAAAAAGTCTGAATATCTTCGGCTCGTCGTGGAGGAACAACTACAACGAGTCGACTCTGGCCAGCAACAAACTGTTGCAACTCAACCCTGATTCTGAGGACTACGTTCAAACTCCTTATCCGTTCGGTATCGATCCTGTTTGGCAGGTGAGTTGTATTTATATTTATTTATTTATTAACTTTCCATCTACGGATGGTAAAACGAAAAAAAAAATATTACCCTACGTCGCTTTCCAGACGTACAAATCAGCTCATAAAAACGTTTTCTGATGACTTGTAGTTTCAAACAAACTTATTAGAATAACCAATTTCGAAAACCAACCTACTTCATCTGAACGTAAGCCTCCGCAGTGCTTTCTAAACCAACTTTGGTTCAATATAAAAATACTTTAATACTGTATACAATAAAATATATTATCATGTAACAGCTGGCTGAAGCAAACAAGATCATCTTCATGAACGCGTACAAGATGAAGATCTCTATCATCATCGGAGTGTTCCACATGTTGTTCGGTGTCTGCATGTCGCTCTGGAACCATCTGTAAGTATACTATGTATTTGCTACTTAAAGGATAACTATATTACGGAGATTGTTTTATGTTCTCGCACATTCTGTTTTTCCCTTAGCTGTTTTTACAAATCCTTGCTAAAACTTGAATGACAATTTGTGGATATTTATGAATCACATAAAGTACAGTGGGAATCGAAACCTTACTCTTATAGCTGCACACGACGCAAGTGGGGTCATCACTTTTTTCGACCCGATCCATTGGTACCGAAGCATAGCTCACCCACATAATTATGGAAGTGGTGTTTGTACTGGAAAAGGAACCTTATGAACTGTAAACAGAAATCTTATAGGGTATCTACCTGGCAGGCCTCAATACTAAGGATGCGTGTGTCCGCAGGTACTTCAAGCGCCGTATCAGCGTGTACGTGGAGTTCATCCCCCAGATCTTGTTCCTCACGTTGTTGTTCTTCTACATGGTGCTACTCATGTTCATCAAGTGGACCACGTACGGGTCCACTCCACCCTACTACGGCAGTGACGACCCTGGTACGTGTAGTCGGCTCATAAATCTTTAATAGTTTCTTCGTAATATCGTAGAAAAAATTGTATTTTCTTTACTTCTTGATAAAAAATATCGTATGTCGTTTTCGTTTGATAATATACATGGCGTAACAAAATTTATTTTAGAGCATATAAACCTATTAAACATAAGACATTGTCATTGTTAACTAAGATATTTAAGTCACAGCTAAAACTTTGTAACATACATAAATCTGTTACAGAGATCGTGAAGACGAGTGCATACTGCGCGCCATCTATCTTGATCACTTTCATCAACATGATGTTGTTCAAGCACGACCCCAATACTCGCCCAGTATGCGACGACACCATGTACGCCGGACAGATGGGCATACAGAAGGTATACAGTAGTAATATTGAACAAACAGTTTATTGTACTCTATTTTTTTTTGCCATAATTGGCAATTGCCATATGCATATGCAGGAGTGGCCTCCCTATTCTTTCCGCGGATGTCGTAAGAATCGATTTAGGAACTACATATTTAAAAAGACTAAGCAACATTCTCTGATAAGTCTAGAGTAAAATTGGGGAAGCCCAGTCGCCAAGCACCACGGAAAATTGACTACATCCAGTTGTACAGTCTCTTTTTTGTGACTTTAGGCTTAATTCATTCTGTCTCCTGCAGTAATTTACCGAGGGAACTGGAAACTATCGTTTTTTTCTTCTCTTCTTATAATATCTTATGATTCACTTGGTTGCGGGAACCAAGACAGTTATTCATGTCCGTGAGATGCGCCGGACTTGTGTTCTGGTGTTTTCATGGTTGTATCTACTGTAGATCCTGGCTTACAGGATTGCAGCGGTTTTGGGAAGTTGTGGTGGGTTTGTCTCATTAAAAAAAAGTCTAATCTTTTTAAACTGTGATCTCCAAGTCACTTGTTGAACGTGGAGATCATGGCAAATCACTTTTTGTACCGGAGACCTCTCTAGTCCCGCAGTGTACTCCCGGGTTGTAGATGTAGACTGACCAATGAGTGAATGTTTCAGTTCTTCGTGATCCTGGCTCTGTTGTGTGTGCCCGTGATGTTGTTCGGCAAGCCTTACTTCATCATGAAGGAGCAGAAGCAGAGGGCTGTGAGTATATCACTACTATTATTCTAGATCTAACAATTACAGTTACTAAATAACTTGTGATTGAGGTTTCTTGTACATTCAAGAAGAAAATATTTCGGTATCTATACATGTTGATTGCAACGAAAATTATTCAATCTGTCTGTACTTGATTGTCATTCAACTACATGTTTCTTAGTTTTATGATATTTAATTAAAATTGTGATTTATTTTAATGCTACTTTAATGGATAGCTGGCGGTAAGCATATACAATATGATAACAAAATGTGATAAGACAATTAAAATAATATTTACTGAAGTACAAATAAGTTTTGACGACAATGTCGTTCATGATCTGATGACTAATAATATTTTTATAGAAAATAATGAAGTTTTTTTTATCAATATCATTATTTATTTTCTTGTAGCGTCAAGGCCACCAGCCAGTAGAGGGCGCGGCAGAGAACGGTACCGCGGGCGGGGCCGCCGCGCCCGCTGCGCATCATCACGACGAGGATATCACTGAGGTCTTCATTCACCAGGTAATTTAACTTACAAGTATTATAACACTTGCTAAAGTAGAAATTAAGAACTTATTACGGTTTTCGAAATGAAATGTCGCATAACTTAAGAAACCGATTTTAATTTTAAATAATCTGCTTTAAAATTTGATTCCGCCTTAAAATTGGCTTGACCAAATTATTTGTCATCTGTGCTTATGCCCCGGACATGTCAAAGCCAATTAGGGTGAGTGAAAAATTCTGGGATAACTTGAAAGATGTTCTTAATGAATGCAAAAAGAGAATGAAAGAATAATTATGCTTGGAGATTTTAATGGATGGGTTGGAGTGGCACGCGATGTGTACGATAGATTATTAGGGCGATTTGGAGATGAAAGAGTGAACGATAATGGGGTATGTCATCTGGATATAGGTATGTGTAGAAAAAGAACTTGTTGTGACCAACACTACAATTGATCACAAGAAGACACACATGTATAAATGGCAAATGCATACAGAAATAAGTATGATTGATTTTGTGATTGTTGATGAACGCCTGAGGACAAAAGTGAAAGATACAAGGGTTTACCGTGGCACGAATGTCGGAAGCGACCACTTCCTAGTAATTCCTAGAATAGCTGGACTGGCAATGAAGTGGAGACATCAGCCACGGGTAAAGTTGCCTGGAACCGAGAGACTGAGAGTTGAACGGTTGAGAGAAGAGGAAGCTAGGGACCAGTACAGGAAACTATTAAATGAAAGGTTTAGGGAGCTAATGAAAGGCGACGAATGGAATATATAAGAATTTTGGAAGGAATTTAAGGATGGAGTGGTCGCAGTAGCTACTCAAGTATGCGGGGTAAACAAGAAAAATAACACTGGAAGCAAGAGGAATGAATGGTGGTATGATGAAGTAAAAGAGGTGATAGAGCAAAAGAAGAAAGCATGGCTCGACTTAATAGCCTCAAAGGCATCTTTTTGCCTTTGAGGCCTTCTATATAGAAGAGTGCTAGAAAGTATGAAAGAAAAGTACGTTAGTCTCAAAAAGAGAACAAAAGAGGTAGTTAACAAGAAGATAAAAGTGAATGCAAGGAAAAGTTTGAACGGAATTTTTCGCGGAACTTTCGAGCCAACGCTAAACTATTCTGGCTTTTAGTTAGAAGTGCCAGAGGCAAAGTGGGGGACTCGAAAGTAAGTATTATAAGAGATATAAATGGGATTGTCATTGGAGAAAGTAAGAATGTTCTAAAGCAGTGGAAGGAATATCTCGAGAATTTATTTGAAAGGAGTGATTTGAAAGAAGAGGAAGTAAACGATGATAATGAAAGTGCTAATGTGGGAGAAATAAATATGGATGAAATTGTGAGTGCCATTCAGAGTTTGAAAGTAGATAAAGCAGCGGGATGTGATAGGATAACTACTGAATGCTAACAGAGGGCGGAGGTGTAATTGCAAGCCTGCTGTATCTACTTTTTAATAAGTGTTGGCGGTTCGGTTGTGTCCCTGGAGACTGGGCCAAGACCGTAATTGTATAAAGAAAGTGCCACTGTATAAAGGAAAAAGATCACAGCAGGAGTGCAAAAATTATCGCGGTATAAGCCTCCTAAGCGTAGTAGGAAAGTTGTATATGCCAAGAAAATCTTGGCATATACAACGGCATCCAACACTCTTTCGATCAATAGATCGAAAGAGTGTTGGATGTAACTGAGCATAAAATCTGGGATATGCAAGCGGGATTTCGAATGGGAATGGGGTGTACGTATTAAGTCTTTTCGTTGCGGTGCATTTCAGAGAAAGTTTTGTCAAAGCACCAAAACGTATTTTGTGCCTTTATAGACCTAGAAAAGGCTTATGACAGAGTGGTGAGGGATGAATTGTGGTCAACTCTGTCCGTGTATGGGGTAGATAGCCACCTGATTCGGACACTTAAATCCTTATGTAAGGAGTCGAGTGCGGACTCGAGTGCCTGTGTCAGAATAAATGAGGACTACACAGAGTAGTTTAACATTAATCGAGGTGTTAGGCAAGGTTGTGCATCATCTCCTTGGCTGTTCAACCTAAATATGGACAGCTGTTTGAACGATCTGAAAGTAAGAGAGTCTGGATTAAGGATGAATGACACAGTGATTAAAACACTGTTTGGTGCTGTATGATGCGTTTGAAAGGAAAGGTATGAAAGTAAATGTGAACAAGACGAGTGTTGGTGATAGAAAGAAATGAGGTGATAACAGAATGTCAGGTAATGATAGGTGATGAAAAATTGGAACAAGTGAGTGAATTTGTGTATCTGGGATCACTATTTACGAGAGATGGAAAGTGTGATAGGGATATTGAAAGGAGAGTGAAAGCGGGAAATAGTGTTAATGGTACTTTACATTCTGTAATGTCGAGTAAAATAATATCCAGCAAAGCTCGACTTGCTGTAATCCAGTGTATATTGACACCAACACTTATGTATGGTAGTGAATCATGGGTGTGGCAGAAGAAGCATGAAAGCAGGATTAATGCGGTGGAAATGAGAGCCCGGAGAAGTGTGGACTAAAATTAGTGATGGAGTGAAAAATAGTGTTATTAGAGAAAGGTGTGGATTGAAAGATGATGTAGTGACAAGGATTGAATAGGGAATGTTACGCTGGTTTGGACATGTAGGAAGGATGGATGAAAGAAGAGTAACGAAAGAAGTATACAGAGCGGATATGAATGGGGCCGTCGGTAGAGGGCGCCCTAGACGGACATATAGTGACCAATTTGGCGATTTATTAAAGAAGGGCCAAATTAAAAGTACCCTTAACCGGAGAGCATGCATGAAAAGATTGATGACTGTTGATGAAGCGAAAGAGGTATGTAGGAATCGTAATAATTGGTGTTCCCTAGTCTCTGCCTACCCCCATGGGAGACAGGCGTGAAGTTATGTATGTATATATGTAATTTTAAATGACAATATTGTAAATAATAAGGAGATTCGACAAGTCCAACGCAAATGCAATCTGCTGCAATCTCAAATGTACTATTAAGTTAGAAATACATTTCCTTTGCGCCGGATCAATCGGTGCATGACTTGGAACGTTAATGTTGTAAAAAATGTTTCATCAATTAGTATTGAAAATATTTTACAAAGTTTCTTTCATAAGAAGATCTTTGTCTATTGAAAGTGAACTTGGAAGGTTTAATCCTTCGTGTGTACTTGTATCCCCGCGACTAACCCGGCCGCCCCGCAGGGCATCCACACGATCGAGTACGTGCTGGGCAGCGTGTCCCACACGGCGTCGTACCTGCGGCTGTGGGCGCTGTCGCTGGCGCACGCGCAGCTCGCCGAGGTCGCCTGGAACATGCTGCTACGGAAAGGTACGCGCGCTCTCTGTCCTCTCAGTGCGGTACTAGTAGCCGTACAGACATTGCAATAATATGACTCTTTGACTTTGAAACCTCAGCACAAAAGACCACCAAAAAAGAAGGTTCGCTACGCGTTACTTTTACGCCTTACGTTATTTTTATTTTATTTAAACTATTTCGACTGCCTCTTTCGTCGCAAGTGCGGCTGCTGGACAAGAGGTGTCGAGTTCAATTCCCGAGTCGGGCAAAGTACATATAACCAGGTTATAAAATTTCTCAATAGTAGCACGAAGTCTCTAATTGTGCCCGGTTATGGCAATAGGCTCATTTCCCATTACGTGGAACTCATAATGTAAGTAGTGAAAAGTGGTCGTTACATTGTACAGTGTCATTAAGTGCCGTAATGTGCACCTCTGCTTACCTCTTCGCGGCTAAAAGGCGTGATGTTATGTTTATGTTATTTTATTTAAAATATTATCAACGTATGTAATAAATGATATATGTTTGTTTGTCCAGGTTTGATGTCGACAGACTACCAGGGCGGCATCTTCCTGTACATAGTGTTCGCAGGCTGGGCCGCCATCTCTGTGTCTATACTCGTACTCATGGAGGGACTCTCCGCCTTCCTGCATACGCTGCGTCTACACTGGTCAGTATTATTTATTAAAAAAAAACATGTCCGCAAACTAGGATTAGCTCCTATGTTGTGGGTGCATTTACAATCACACCCAGATTCGGAACGATAATTTGGGATCACAAAATGAGTTTATAACATGAGATTATTATTATGTTCCAAACGGATCTGTTACATGCCATGTTCACTATATGTTTCGTTGCTCTGACACTTGTCGCAAAACATTTATTTGCGTGATGATAGCATAGTTTCTATGTCACTAAAATAACCTGTGTCATTCCCCAGGGTGGAGTTCCAGAGTAAGTTCTACCAAGGCGAGGGTTACCTCTTCCAGCCGTTCTCCTTCGAGGTGATCCTCGACTCGGCGGGACAGACGGAAGAGTAAACACGACACATTTCCAACGTTTAACATACATTATAATATACTACTTCATCATAACCGTTACAAAAATGTAAAGAAAAAGTTTATTCGATATAATATAAAAGACAGATTAATAAATATATTAGTTAAATTGTTCAAAGAAATATATGATGAGAGAGTATATTTTAATTGTGTGAAGTAATTATGTACCCGGCGTACTGTTTGTAGTAGATGTTATCGTCACAGTGTATACAGCTGGGACTAGGCAGCTTATACTCTATAATGTTACTCCCTGTTCAATGTTTCGAGTTAAATTCAATGTTATGCTAATCAAACTTAATGTTAGCGTCTATAATGACGATATATTATATTCTACGCTTTCTTCGTACTTTGGAAATTACTTAATCGTATATAGATAGGATAAAACATGATAAGGTTCTTCAAAAACTTTATTTACTACAACACCAAGGGTACAGATTACAAATAAAATCATTTACTTTTATATTTTCCTAATTAATAAATATTTTTTTATTTAATCCAATTTTTTGTAAGTAATAAAGTGTGAACGGCCACTCTGTGTAACCCACTATACATTCAATTGTTGTACTTATACATTGTCCGTATTCCGTGTAATTTGATTGATATCTGCAGTGTTGATAGATTGCAATTTTAATTTAATAATTTTTAAATAAATTACTTATTATAAAGAGTTTTTTATTCAAAATGTAAGTATAATTATTTATTATGAATTTGTCTACATAAGGATATCTTGCAGTATTCCAGTCTCCGTGTGTAACTGTATAATTGTATAATGATATTGTGTCAGACGCTCTCTGTATTGTAGCTGATTGTCATTCCAACCTATCGATGTTATCAACTTAGTTCGCTGAGTGTCGCGTAGCATAGTTTAATGGTGATGATTAAAGGTGTTTAGTAGCATAACACGATTTGTTTCAATTTAACTCCGTGTTGTATTGTGTTTACAGTGCAATACTTGCAATACTATCTACTCAATAACATAGAGCATATTATATGGGTCTTGTATCGAAGCTAATCATACTCGGCGCCGATAGTGATGCTGATGTCTCCAGGCAGTACATTCGTTTTGTGATACCAGCGGTTTGTATCCACTACCACTGTAAACAAAAGAAAATAGTCAAATTGCTATCAAAATTCTAGTAATATTACTACAAGCTGAACGTCTGATGATAAAAATTATCTACATAAAATAATCGGGGTTGCAAAGCCTTTAATCCGTCGTGTGTCTAAACGTGGATCCACGCAATGTATTTTCTATTGTGATTCATATCGGTACATTCAAGGCAAATTAGGTCCAGAATAAAACCTTAAAGGTAAATTAGGTCTATAGTCTATTCTAATCTAGATAGATAAATTATTATGTTTTCGGCTTACTCATGTAATAATTTACACCTTTATGCCGATGATCTACAGATCTACACAAATGCTTCACTGCACGAGTTACCTGATGCTATTGCGCTGATCAACCGTGATATAGCACGAATTGGTGACTGGAGCATGAAGTTCGGGCTGCATATTAATCCATCAAAAACACAAGTGATGGTTGTCGGCAGCTCAAGGACTGTCTCTACTCAATAGACTGGTCTACTCTTCCCCAAGTATGTCTACTTAACACAAAGATTCCTTTTTCCTGTGAAGTCAAGAACTTGGGGATTTATATTGATAGTACTCTGTCCTGGTCTAAACAGGTGCAGGAGGTCGCAGGGTTTTTGCCTCGGCGGGCGCCCTGAAGCGTCTACGAAATTTCTTACCCACTACTACTAAAATTGCATTAGCACAATCCCTACTTCTACCAATTCTCGACTATGCTGATGTCAGCTATCTTGATCTCACCCAAGAACAATTAGACAAGCTTGAGCGACTTCAAAATCTTTCCATTAGGTTCATATTTGGATTGCGCAAGTATGACAACGTCTCTGAGTTCCGCAACAAGCTCAAATGGCTGCCTATTCACCTTCGCCGGAATACTCATATTCTTTCACTTCTTTACAATATACTTTTTAATCCCACTACCCCTACTTATCTAAAAGAACGTTTTACGTACCTTGGCGATACACATTCGAAGTTTCTGAGATCATCGGAGAGTCTGAAATTGAGTATTTGTTTGCATTCCACTTCCTTTTTAGACAAATCCTTTACAGTGCAAGCAGCTCGGTTGTGGAATGTTTTACCGATTGCAGCGAGGCGAGCTCAATCCATATCGCAATTTAAAAAACTTGTTAAAGAGCATTTCCTCTCTTTATAATTTTATATCCTATCTTAATCACACACACATACACACATATGCACAAATACACACCATTATGTAATTTATGTATCATAGAGGTATTGTATATTATTTTATTTTTATTAATTTTTTTAATTTTTTTGAGTTGTAGTTGTATTTTTGTATTATATGTATAGTACTTTATAAAGTTATTAATTATTGTACACTTGACGACCCATATCAGACTCCTATTACTGCTCCATCCAAAGGTTGTCTGTAAGAAATCGCCTTGTGCGATAAGACCGCCCATTGTGCACTATTTTTGTTAATATTTATCCTATAATGTGATTGTGTGGTGTACAATAAAGCATATATTATTATTATTATTATATATGTCTTTACCATTCACGGGACCACAGGGTCCCGGTCATTTGGGAGGCGTACGAGGGGCCGAAGCCAACTGCGCAGAGGCCCTTTAGACAACTTTAATCTAAATGTAATGGAGACACAAACCGGCGACTATCCCTGTATGCACTATGGAAATGCACCCAAGGACAGTCCCCGGTTAGTGTAGGACTATTGTGAATAATGGAAAAAAAAATGGTAGGGCTATGGATGGGTGCTGTGGACTGGTAAATTGGGAACTATGGATGACTATGGCACCTGCTGAAACAATGTAATTTTTACACGTAAAAATGGCAGGTGGAGACTCGCCAACTCACCGACCGGGCCCCGGGAATGGTTGCTAGATATAGCAACATAGGGGCAACGAGAATGTGAGTGGCTGAAGGGTTAAGAAACTACCACCGCTTTCTACTCAGATCATCTGCTCCAGCCGAAGCCTCCTGCATCCCTGGCCCACTCGCGGCTTACGAATAGTTTCTTACCCTCCGAGCAGGATCACTGCTCTCGCGACTCCACTCTGGACGGCCAATGAAGGCAAGTCAGAGGTGGGAGACCTGTTCCTTGTCATCAACGGTGACTTCTCCCTGGAGCACTCGGGATGATGGTAGCCCGCGGGATCGCTAATGCCCGTCACCTCGCCTCAAGGTGCCCTGCGGGCTTATTATTATTATTAGTATGTATGTCTATACCATTCACGGGACCACAGGGTCCCGGTCATTTGGGAGGCGTACGAGGGGCCGAAGCCAACTGCGCAGAGGCCCTTTAGACAACTTTAATCTAAATGTAATGGAGACACAATTATTATTATTATTATTATTAATTTGACGAGGAACTCGACTACGCGGCGACTCTCGTGTTGCTACTGCGCTACTCAGTAGCAACGCGAAAGTCACCGTGTCGCTGGTCGCGAAATGCTGCTCATGAATATGAGCCTCTAGCATGGCTTGAAACTAGTCGAGTTCCTCGTCAAATTATTACGTGAGTAAGCCGAAAACATAATAATTTATTTAGTATGTCTCACGAAAGTTACAATACAAATCTGGATAGATTTCTAATACGAGGATTTCGATTGGACAAAAGGGATATCATAAGCTGCCTGAGAACAAAATATAGGGTGTGTTACTAACATATTTCTCCCGGGGCCACCGTGAATGTGATCCAGCGACAGTGGTAGAGGCACTCCGGCGGCGGCGCCAACTGCCACTGCTTGTGTCCGCGCACCTGGGCCTGCCACGACATGTGCTTCACAGAGTCCACCTGCATATTATATCATGATATCTTTTAGTTCCCAAGGAGCAATGAAATGAGAAATGCACAAATAATTAATATGAAATTAGTATCATATTATTCATCATTCATTCATTCTACAATTCCTACAAATCTAAAAAATATGTGGGTACTTGTTGAAACTGTAAAAAACCCTAGGTCATTCTCTAGCCATTGTTTAGTAATCGATCAGTCTTGCCACAAGTTATTTTATCGAATTTTTCTTGGTTTGTCCGCATACCATAAGTAGTAAGTGTGCCTATGTTCTGTTTCCAGTGTCTATTAGACGATGGTTTAACATTTGGAAATAACATTTTCCGATACTTACATGCATATGCGCCCCTTGACCAGGTCCGCCCATAAAGATCCAGTCCACCATATCACTTTCAGCCGTTTTAGGTAGAAAGTAGGGTCTGTTGTAGTAAGACCTGAGCCTTCTCGTCTCATCATCATAGCAGGTGCTCCATCCAACATACCAGGGCTGGCCTGATAGATTAGCCCTCGCCTCGTCCATATTAAACACTTCTTGTAACGACTTCAGACCAGACTTGTACGCGAAGTAAAAACAGTCGTTGATTTGTTTCCCCATTTTACTCTCGCTGTAGAAGTTTGCAAAGAAATTGAAGTCGAATTCCTGTAAAAATTACGTATTAACTGTAAATTACTTGCGTGCTTTGAAAAACACGTAGTCTGTTTCGACTGCCCAGTAGGTAAATAAAGGTAGGTGGGTAAAATTATGTTTTGCAACATTCAATGCCTTGTCCCTTTCCCATACCTTCAAAGCTCTCCATCCTTCAGTAGCGTCAGTGACGATGACTGGTGTGGTGCTGTACGCATACTTGTCTTCAAACTCCTCAGCCGTGATGTTTGCCAGGCGGACCACGTCATCGACACCCAAGCACATGGAGCAATCTTCTGGTGGACGGAACGCCGACTTGGAGAATGACGGGAGTTCTATAAAACAGTTCTAGGAAAGACAAAACAGGTAGGTATGTAAATAAGTACCTATGTACCTTTGTATACTTAAACAGAACAGTTGACGTGACGCTTGACGTGACGCTTGACGTGAAACAATTACAAAATAAACAACGTTACTTTAATTTACCCGGGAAACGAACCGAAGACTGTGCAGTCACCATTGCAATCGACGAAGCAATAGGTAAATTATGATAGATGGACCTATTAATTACATTTGCTAAAAAACTTGTAGGTAAAAAATAAGTTTACTCACCCTACTTTCCAGAAATTCAGTGTAGATCCATCGTGCACTAAAAAGAAGCACGGAAATTAGAACCGAAATCAAGACAATATAACTTGACGTTTTCCTACCCAAAATTTTCTTTCCACCGCTTTTCGGAATGTCCAGACGCGCGATATACGAATTACTCAATTTCAAACTGTCGATTTTGTTCAGAATTTTCATCACTTTCAATTCAGCCGCTTTGTAAGTTTTCGCACACGTTTTAGGGCGAAGCGATGACTGTGGGAGATTCATTGTTACTTGTTGCGCGTCCCAAAGTGGAATGAAAGTGGTTTCTAGTGTCCCGATGGATTTTATAGGGTACGAGAGTGCGATACTATTAGGAGCTGATGAGATGAAATGATTTATATATATATATATGTGTTAAGAAAGTGATATACCTACTGTGGATATTGTTGCGAATATTGTTTAAAATGTACCTTAAAATTAAAATTGATCTTCAATTCTTCACATTTATTTATTTATTTTATTTAATTCAACACATCCTAACAGGTTACACCCAATGCGATAATGTTGTCACTTAATGTAAAAACTTATAATTAACATTAATAAAAAAAAACTTAAATAAAAACTTATAACAACTATGTACTATACAACAACATAGATATTTATATATCATAGTATTATTTACTGCCTCGTTGGCCGAGTGGTAGCAAGTGCGACTGCCGGGCAAGGGGTCTCGGGTTCGATTCCCGGGCCAGGCAAAGTATTACTGGGTTTTTAAAAAAATCTCAGTAGTAGCACGGAGTCTGGAATTGTGCCCGGTATATGGCAATACGCTCACCCCCTATTACATAGGACTCATAACATAAATAGTGAAAAGTGGGTGTTACATTGTATAGTGGCATAATGTGCACCTCTGCCTACCCCTTAGAGGATAAAAGGCGTGATGTTATGTATCATTTAAGTATGATACCTACTAGTAATAGGCATCTACTATGTATCTATTAGTTTGTCCATCTGATTGTGGATGGGCCAAGGGTCGAATCTAGGTCCTCGTTGACGCGATTTATCACGATATTTTAGATTAACGATGTGCTTATTATAAATTAGAAACAAATGTTTTCGTATTTGCCACTCTATACAGCCTCCGTGAAGGAATAAATAAGTAATGTGTTGTGGGTGCAATAGGTATGAAATTGGAATTCATTATCTGTCGCGGAGCAGCAACTGTGTCCTCGTTACACGCTTCACGCTTGCGGTGACACGATAGCGATATAACGTTCTTCGTATTAAATATATTGGTGCCTTTTAAATAGTTTTCCACTGGATTAAATATAATGAGTGTCATTGTATTTTAAATATTTTTATACAGTACAGACGTTCCTTTTTTCAACGTCTTTGCACATAATATTTTTGATGTTACCTAGACTAGTTTTACTGATTAAGACAGTTTTCGACAATACTTATTTGTATACTGTTATTTATTATACATAATAATTATCTAATTTGAATATATTATTGTAATACTCAGTTACATAATTCATAAAGTGTTTTTAAATAAAAATAGTGTTTTCCGTTTCCGTGTTCTCAGCTGTTTTGATTTGTCATTGTCATCAAGTATCAAGTCAGAATGACAAGCAAATGTCAAAACAAACAGATCGCCGCAGTGTAAAGATATTAATTTTGTTAAAATAGAAAATTAAAATTAATAAGTGAGCCATGACTGCTATTCTGGGTGGCGGCTTAGGAGGCCTGTCTACTGGTTACTATTTACTTAAAAATAATATGAATAGCAATAACAATCTAAAGTTATTTCTTTTAGAAGCGACAAACTACTGCGGTGGATGGATCAAATCTATCCGAACTAAAGACTACGTGTTTGAACAAGGGCCAAGAACTATTAGGCCTAAAGGACTAACTGGATTGAATACCTTGAACATGATGCAAGATCTTGGTCTCAGCGAGCACATTGCGCCTATCAAATCGGACCACCCGGCGGCTAATATCAGAATGATATATGTTCGTAACAACTTACATACTCTACCTTCGAATTTAATGAGTGTCTTCACGAAGAGCCAGCCATTTTCCAAACCTTTAATTTACGCTCTGTTCAACGATATTAAATCCCCATACAAAATATTACCAGACGATTCAATATATAATTTTGTAGAAAGACGTTTTGGTAAAGAAATTGCTGACTATGCTATATCTCCAATGATATGCGGGATTTGTGCTGGTGATGCGAAGGAAATATCTGTTAAGTTCTTGATGAAAACATTATTTGAATATGAACAAAATCATGGCGGAGTAATCAAAGGCTTATTCAAGTCCTTTTTAAAACCAAAGTCTGATGCTGATCTTGACCTTAGTGAGCTGGCAAAAAAGGCGCAAGAAGAAAAATGGAATGTTTACACTATCAAGGGTGGCTTGGAAACATTTCCAGATACTTTACAGAACCATTTGATTGAAAACAATGTGAATGTCAGTCTTAATACAAAAGTTAATGAAATTGAGTTTGTAGATTCAAGTTCTGTGGTACTGAAGCAAGCTAATGGAGAAACTCACACAGCCAATCACGTCTACTCATCTATACCGGCTTATGCTCTTGCTAATTTAGTGAAGAAGCAACATCCTAGATTGGCTCAGACACTAAGCGACATTCCATTTGTTACTGTAGGCATTGTCAACTTATATTTTGACAAAGATGAACCTCTTATTCAACCTGCATTTGGATTCCTCGTGCCACCAATTGAGAACTCTCCTATCCTTGGGGTAGTGTTTGATTCTTGTTGTATACCTGATCAAAAGGGAACAGTGTTGACTGTCATGCTTGGTGGTAAATGGTATAAGGAAAAGTTTGGAGAAAATGCTACTGAGAAGATGTTGTTAGAAGTGGCTTTGAAGGAAATTGTGAAGATATTGGATATAAAAATTGATCCTACTGCTTATCATGTGAACATTCTGAAACAATGTATACCTCAGTATGTGATAGGACACTATGAGAGAGTGACAAAGATTAGGGAGTACATTGCCTCAAACAATTTACCAATATCTCTGGTTGGGTGTAGTTATGATGGTGTAGGTATAAATGATGTCATATATTCAGCTAAGCAACAGGTTGAAGAAAATCCATGTCTACAGGGTTAAGTCAACTATTCGGGAAGGTAACTTAGCAAATATGAATCTGTGCGGGTAATAAATACAACAGTCAACATAAATTTTTTGTAATATTTTTTTTATAAAATCTATATTCTTACTGATGTCTCTAGTTATTTTTTGTATTAATTTATAAAAAGAAATAGTAAAAATATTCAAATTGTTAACTCAGTTAAAGACTTTCTTAAAATGTCTCCCACAATGTTTTTACATTGTCCATGTCTGGAAATTAGATGAAAACTAATAAACAAAAATATAATAAGATAGGGCTAACAAATTTTCCAATTATGCATAAAATGGTTTCGAATAATGATAGTATAAGAAAAAAAATGAAAGTAATGTTGAAAATATTTTATTTCAGCAAACATGTTATAATACTTGTAGCAGTATGTATAAAACGTGCAAACTTCAAGCTAATGGTTATATGCACAGATATTAAGTAGTGAGAACATCTTATTCTAAAATAATATCTTACCTCTTAATAAAGCCTATAAAAATAAATAGCTAACTAAAATATCCAAGTTCATGGAATTTCACGAATAATTTCATTTCACACCCATTTTAGGAGAATCCCTAACATGGGCGACACTTTTAAAAGTAAAAATAACAAGCTAAGTTAATGTTTAGGCACATGTGACTGTTCCTAGCTGCTCTATGCATGTACAATATAAAATATTCGATATTATCTTACATAATATACATTCGTTTAGTAATTGGTATATTTGTAACTTCTAGCTAGTGCTGCTGATATTTTTATGTTTTAGTAACATCTTAAGTACTAATCTCGTTTGATCTTAAGATACTGGATCAAGAATGTGATAGACTAACGCAAACTTTCGTTTTTGTAAAACTGGAAGCCATAATATTTCGTTTTCAGTAACGTCAGAAGCAAATATTATAATTTACAAATTAATCTCTTTCTCACATACAACATAGATAATTGAGTTATTAGTTATTTATTATTTCCGACTTCAGATGACCTATTTGTGTCATAGTAATTTTTCCAAATTATCTTGAACTGTTAAGATAAAAGAACACACATTGAGTTTTATCTGGTGCAAATAAATTAAACTTAAATTCGAACATCAAAGTAATTCGGTTATAAAAATACATATTAGAAGAAAAGGAAATTGATATAGTGTGTGGCTAGAAAGTCACGAGTACCATATTTTAATAAGCAATATGTCACCATCAATTTAAAAACGTTTTCTATTAATAAATCAAGGCCTTACACAAATGAAAGAAGAATGGGCACTCGTTAATCGTGCATTTTTCTAGTCGTTGATCACATTCGCATTGATCGCATTGTTATTGCATCATTATTACTATAAATAATATTTTATCATACACAATATATGTGAGTTTTGTTTTCACAAATAATTTAATATGTTCTTTCTGTTAGTAAATAAGAGAGCTCTAGGAATAAAACATAAATATTCATATTTTGATTTGTATCAACTAACTGATCAGTCCATTAGACAATGATGATGCTTATACTAGATAGCGTTTATACCATTTTTCTAGGGGAAATAATCTGACCGATGAGATCTGTGTACTAGTTGGAGCTGACGGTGCCCAGGTCGAGTAAGACGGTGGTGTACAGAGTATGGTCCCGCGGCTGCGCGGCGGCGGCGGCGGGCGGCACGGTGTTGCGGTACGAGTACTGCAGCGCCACCGCCGCCGCCGCCGGCGCGCCGCGCGCCGCGGCCTCGGCGGTCTCCACTTCCAGTCGAAGGGCTAACTTGTTCGACTTACGCCACATTATTATGCTGTAACAAAATATTATATCACTGACAAACATTTACAACTTCCAACAAATTAGGGAATTGAACTTCGCCACCATTTCACTGCACTGTCAAACTGTGAAGTGAATGGACATTTTTTTTAGGGACAAGCCCGCCACCTCCTCCCAAAACCGCTGCAACTCCTGTAAGCTAGGATCTACTGTAGATACAACCATGAAAACGCCGAAACACTGAAGTCCGGCGCGTCCCAGGGACATGAATAACTGTCTTGGTTCCCGCAACCAAGTGAATCAGAAGATATTATAAGAGGAGAAGAAAAAAAACGATAGTTTCCAAAGTGAATGGACATGTAAACGACCAACGATATTAAATGAAATTAACAAATTTCTATTTTCTATGGTAAAATAATAGTTACCGATTGTCTTTAGTGATAACCCCCTCTTGGACATCTGTTGCCATAGTTTAATGTTTATAGTTACTTCCAATATTTAAGTCCTAAAGAATTTTATTCAAGACAATAAATATAAATTGTGATTTCAGTTACACACTACACGTGTTTTAATAAAAACTTAAGACTTGGTGGAATGGTATGTTATCTTTTTTAGCGTAATATAAGGTCGAAACCACACGTTATTATCACTATTGGCCCAATTTATAAAGCTAGACAATGTTATGTATCAAATTCGTCTGTGCAACCACGTCAAAAATATAACAACGTCTGAATAGTTCTAGGCGCATTCTCGTCTTTTATTGAAAAGTTCCACACGCAAGCTCATGAATATAAAACGAATTTAAAGTAATTTATAAGAGATTTAATGATGCGATGGAACGATTTTAAGTATCAGTTATTTACTTTATTGTCGATATTAGTTTACAAAAAATAAGGGTTAACCACCCCTCTGACTTATTAAGTACTAGCAAACCCGGCGAACTCCGTTTCGCTACCAGATGGCTTCGTTATAAGTAACATTTCGTTTGGTGATTAAAAATGAAGAAAACTTTTTATCCAGAATTTTCTTTGCTATAAACCTTACGGAGCACGAGATCTTTCCAACGAATGCAAAACCGTGGAAATCGGTTCGTGCGTTCTGGCGTCATAGCGTCAGGAAGGAAAACCCGACTTATTTTTATATAGTAGACATAATGTATGCTGCAAATATGGTCGTCTAAGTACAGAACCAGCAGTCTGAACCTGTCCACCTGCATCGGGGGGTAAGACAAGGCGATGTTATTTCTCCCAAATTATTTACCAATGCTGCACTGGAATGGACGGGGCATAAATATAAACGGCAAGTATCTCTCACACTTGAGATTTGCAGATGACATCGTCCTCGTGGCTGAAACCGTGCAAGACCTACAATATATGCTGAACAGCCTGGCTGATTCTTCTGCTCGCATTGGACTCCGGATGAACCTAAACAAAACGAAGGTCATGTTCAATGAACATGTTCTTCCGGAGCCGATCACCCTGAATAGGTCTACTCTCGAGGTTGTTCAGGAGTATGTCTACCTAGGACAAACCCTACAGTTTGGTAGAAACAACTTCGAGAGGGAGGCTCGTAGAAGGATACGGCTTGGCTGGGCGGCATATAGGAAACTCTATCGGGTCTTTTCGTCAACTCTACCGCAAAGCCTGAAGACGAAAGTCTTCAACGAGTGCGTCCTACCAGTCATGACATACGGAGCCGAGACGTGGACACTAACAGTGCGACTGGTCCACCAATTTAAGGTAGCGCAGCGAACTATGGAGAGGGCTATGCTCGGAGTATCTCTGAAGGACAGGATCCGTAACGAGGTGATCCGACAGAGAACTAAAGTTACCGATGTAGCCCATAGGATTAGCAAGCTGAAATGGCAGTGGGCCGGTCACATTTGTCGAAGAACCGATGACCGCTGGGGTAGACGTGTTCTGGAGTGGAGACTGCGTTTAGGCAAACGTAGTATAGGGCGCCCTCCAGCTAGGTGGAGTGACGTAAAGTAGCTGGCAGTGGTTGGATGCGTAGAGCTGAAGACCGAGCTCAGTGGCGTGCCATTGGAGAGGCTTATGTCCAGCAGTGGACGAAAACAGGCTGATGATGATGGGACATAATGTACCTACCCACTTAGTTAAATTATGTCAGTTGAGACCTACAACAAACTTTCACCAGACAAAGTAAAATATTGAACCGTCTAAGTCAGACAGCTGTCATCCAACGCCAAAAAGTTTTGGGTGACCATGTTCGCCCGGACGTTTGAGTGGATGGAGGAGGCCCTTACCAAAAGGCACATCGAATTAAGAGATATTAATTAAGTGCCTAATCATAATTATAAACAGACAAGTAATCTACGTTTAAAAAAAATCGACCTTAAATTATTTAAATTAATTAAAAAAGGGGTTTAAAAATCGGTAATCGCGCATAACGTCAAACTGAGAACCTTCCTTTTTTGAAGTCGTTTAGAAAGGGGTCATTAATTCATACAATTGGGATGATGACGTGGTATGAAAATTAAAAATATAATTAGTCCGTAAGTAAGGTAATAAAAATATATTAGACACGTATTTTTTATTTTGTAGTATAATAAAACAATATATAGATAAAAATAAAAAATACGTGTCTTATGATTTGAAATAATCTACCAGACGGACATTAAAATAAAAATTAGGCATCTATCCTATTATGGCAATTGAATTTATTTTTATTAGATTTATTTTATTTATTCTTGTGAGCGGTATCAATTGGAGTTATGGGGTCGTTACTTACTGATGAAAAAAGAGGAGACAATTAAAAGATTTTTTTATCTATTTTCTTTTAGGGGCTTTTAACCAACAGTCTACGTCAGCCCCGTCGTAACCCAAATTTGTCTACCTAAAAAAATTTTCAATTAATTAAAAATATCAAATACCAGCGGGTCATCACTGTCGCAACATCATTACAATAGATCGTGCTACATTGCTTAAAGGTTCAGACAAAATAGTAGAAAAGGATCCCAAATCATAGTATTTAATATTAAAACGTTGCATCAGAGAGTCCCTCGCCGTCACTATACTGTGTATGTACTCACTCGTTAGTATCATGTTGCGCGTCGTCGTCGTACTCGGCGGCGTCGTCGCGCTGCGCCAGCGTCAGCGTCGCGTCCGGCGCGCGCTCGCGGCTCGTGGCCGGCCGCGGACATACTGTATGTACTCACTCGTTAGTATCATGTTGCGCGTCATCGTCGTACTCGGCGGCGTCGTCGCGCTGCGCCAGCGTCAGCGTCGCGTCCGGCGCGCGCTCGCGGCTCGTGGCCGGCCGCGGACATACTGTATGTACTCACTCGTTAGTATCATGTTGCGCGTCGTCGTCGTACTCGGCGGCGTCGTCGCGCTGCGCCAGCGTCAGCGTCGCGTCCGGCGCGCGCTCGCGGCTCGTGGCCGGCCGCGGACATACTGTATGTACTCACTCGTTAGTATCATGTTGCGCGTCGTCGTCGTACTCGGCGGCGTCGTCGCGCTGCGCCAGCGTCAGCGTCGCGTCCGGCGCGCGCTCGCGGCTCGTGGCCGGCCGCGGACATACTGTATGTACTCACTCGTTAGTATCATGTTGCGCGTCATCGTCGTACTCGGCGGCGTCGTCGCGCTGCGCCAGCGTCAGCGTCGCGTCCGGCGCGCGCTCGCGGCTCGTGGCCGGCCGCGGACATACTGTATGTACTCACTCGTTAGTATCATGTTGCGCGTCGTCGTCGTACTCGGCGGCGTCGTCGCGCTGCGCCAGCGTCAGCGTCGCGTCCGGCGCGCGCTCGCGGCTCGTGGCCGGCCGCGGACATACTGTATGTACTCACTCGTTAGTATCATGTTGCGCGTCGTCGTCGTACTCGGCGGCGTCGTCGCGCTGCGCCAGCGTCAGCGTCGCGTCCGGCGCGCGCACGCGGCTCGTGGCCGCCGGCGGACATACTACTTCCATCGGCTTCAGGGAGCTCGTGTCCTGGCGGCATCATAAACATTAGTCTCAAGGGAGATTTCCACCTTTCAGTAGTCATGAAAACTAATTTGTGGATAAAAAGTTTTTATGTAGGTATCACCTGATGGTAAGCAATCGGCGTCACCCATAGACACCTGGAACACCAGAGGCCTTACGAGTGCGTTACCAGCTTTTTGGAGGTTAGGAGTTTGAGGATCGTTGGGGATTCAGGAATTGCGGAGATTGGGGAAGGGGAGGGTAATTGGGCCTCCGGTAACCTCACTCACACGACGAAACACAACGCAAGCGTTGCTTCACGTCGATTTTCTGTGAGGCCGTGGTATCACTCCGGTCGAGCCGGCCTATTCGTGCCGAAGCATGGCTCTCCCACAATTAATCCACTAACTATTACATAATTGTATTATATTTCAATACAACATGTTATTTATTTGTTTTACGTATAACTTAGTTACTCTCTTGGGATCTCAGTGAAAAGAACATTATAACACTTGATATAGGGGCACTTTCTTTATATTTTAATTATATGTTCCGTTACAGAAACTAGTACTTGAATAAAACTCTTTCAAATTACTTGAACAGATTTTCTAGTTTCAACTTTATGCTGTTGTGTTAAAGTTCACTATTTACCAAATTTTAAAAACTATCTCCAGAACTCACCTTCTCTAAGTTAAGTGATCGTTCGAGCGACTTCTCGATACTCTTGGGTTCCTCCTTCTCCTCAGGAGGTGGAATATCCTCGGGCTGCAGCAGTCGCAGCTGCATCTCATGTCCAGTCGGGTTGGTCAGCTTTAGAAGCAGGGCTGACTTACCACCTGGTTTGACGGGCTCATGGGAGATTATCTTCACTTCTGGTACATGGTAGCTGGAAATTTAAAGGTTTTTAAATAAAGTTTTTGGGTTTTTATTGCTATTTTATTTAATTTACAATTTGTAAAACGTGACGAAATTGCCTTGTCCTACATTCTTAACTGAAATATTAAGTCAGAGAAACTGGAAGTTAATATATCGTCGCAAAAGAACGTGTTTAAAGTTTCCTGAACTAACTAGGCTAGCAGTTTAATTACAAATTTGAACCTTTCAAATTACAATAAACAACATTGAAACTTACTGCAGTTTTTAGGTAAATATAACAGCACAAAACCTTAAGTTTTCATGAACCTGGCACTTAATAATATGTAAATTTCAGTAGACTTACTATGCCAGTAGTTCAATCTTGAACTTGATAGATCCAGGGTTGTACTCTGGCTTGGTGAGGTTATGGTCGCAGGCCCGGCAGCGCTGACTGCGCTTGACGCTCAGCAACTTGGCCAGCGGGTGCAGCCGGGACACCGACGACGGCTGCCACTCGGGGGACGCCAGGCGCTGGGGCATGCTCGTTACTACAATTAGAAAACCACATTTTTGACTATTCAAATAGTTTAAATAAAAAACCTCTTATATTAATTTGTTTTACTTTACTTTTTGTATCAAAATTATTTGAAAAGCTTCTTTTAAAAAGACTAAAACCCATCATAGAAGAAAGAAATTTGATCCCTGACTACCAATTTGGTTTTAGGAAAAACCATTCGACTATAGATCAAGTACACAGGATTACCAACATTATTAAAAAGGCTCTAGAAGAAAAAAAGTTTGCTCCACGATCTTCCTGGATGTAGCGCAAGCATTCGACAAGGTATGGCACAAAGGCCTTATTTACAAATTAAAAAACATGCTTCCTAAGCAATTTGCTGACATCTTAGAGTCTTATCTATCACAGCATATGTTTAGAGTAAGACATGATGATGCATATTCAGGACTCAAACCGTAAAAGCTGGAGTACCGCAAGGAAGCTTCCTAGGTCCCGTCTTGTACTTATTGTACACTTGCAATATTCCTGAATTAGAAAACAATACTATTGTCACATTTGCGGACGACACAGCTATTATGGCCACAGGTGCCACTCAAGAAGAAGCAGTGGAAAAAGTTCAAACAGCCGTCAATATCATTTTTGACTGGAGAAAAAAATGGCGTTTGAAACTAAATGAATCAAAATCTGTTCACATAGACTTCACAAACAAAAGGACAAATTACCACCCGGTAAACATAAATGGCCATGTAATACCATACGAAAATACAGCCAAATACCTCGACATGACATTAGACGTAAAGCTTCGCTGGAAAGCTCATGTCAAAAAGAAACGCGACGAGCTAGATCTTCGCTACGAGTCGATGTACTGGCTGATAGGAAAAAATTCTTTGCTGTCAGTGCACAACAAAGTTCTTTTATATTAACAAGTCCTCATGCCTGTATGGACTTATGGTATTCAGCTTTGGGGCTGTACCAAACAAAGCAATATCGAAATTATACAGCGTTTTCAAAACAGAGTACTCAGAGGAATCGTCAATGCGCCCTGGTACATTCGAAATAACGACCTTCATTGGGACCTCAAAGTAGACCTCGTCATAGATATAATTAAAAAGTGTGCAGAAGCTCATGAACGAAGGCTTCACCAGCATGTGAACATCGAGGCTATCCAGCTCCTCGACAGCACGGACATAGTGAGAAGGCTAAAAAGGACAAAATCTTTTGAGTTAACATAGTGAGTGCTACCCGCAAAGAATACAATAACAAGGTGTCTTCCCCTTAATAGAGACAATAAGAAAAGTGTTAATGGACACATTCTTAGTTATACTTTCCTAGCAAATTAAGACAAAATTGAATTACTTATTAGCATTAAAGCTAGATTGTAATTTTTTATGATGTTACCGTATGAGGTCACATCATATAAACAAAAAAAAACTTTACTTTTTACACATAACATACCCAAATGGGAGAGCTATGCTCCAAATGGGAGAGACAAACTTCAGCACGACTTCTTAGGAAACCGGCGTGAATCAATGCTCACGTTGTGTTTAGCTTTAGTGTGTGCGGTGTGAGTCATGTTATCGGATGCCGTTACTCACAAGGGTGAATTTACGATCCGGTGATCTGTCTGCTAATTCATCCTACAAAAAATTCATTCACCCATTCATAAAAAACGTAGTTAACGAACAATGGAATACTAACTCTGATTCAGATTGACCTCCTTGGTGAATATATCCTCAGGTAACTCTTCAACCTCTTCCTTGGCCTGACTGGGCACGAAGCTCGCGATGGCCGACGACGAGCTTTCACTCGACGGCAGGCCGGCTATGTTGCGTGCCATCGCACCCGTCAAACCTGTCTTGTCCTATACACAGAATATGGCTATCGTGATTGCTTTTTAGGAGGGTTTCTTTAGTTATTGAGCATTGAAACATTGGCTTTAACTAATACTCGAAAAGTTAATTTATATTTTTTTACTAAAAACTGAAACTATAAATTACCTAATAACATTTCGTTATTACTAATTGCTTGTATAACATTTATTTTGATTTGTCATAATTATAAATAATGAATTATACAGTTCAGTTCACACATAATAAATTATTGTGTTATAAACAAAATTAACTAATACTAATTGCTGTGTGGCAATAACCTTAGCTTCTATTTATGGAAGTATAACATACCGGTGAAATGCTTGCACAGTGCACAATGAACATAAGTACTTTACAGTACAAACTACTATATTATTTTAAAATACTGTGGTCAACTTACAGTAAGAGTGATATATTTCCCTCTAATGTTGAATTTCTTTCTCTCTCTTTCAATCTTCTCTTGTTTCTCCTGCAGTGCGATAGCCTTGTAGTATTCCAGCAGTTGGTTGACGCGCGCTGCGTGCGGATTCGTACGCTCCGGCCAACCACCTGACGCTGCACAAATATTTACATATTATGCTTGAAGTTTTATTGTAAATAGTAATTGTAAATTGATTCAAATTACTTGAGAACATCAAACAAACACAACATGATTTTCGTCATCACAAGTCGAAGATGTAGAAGACAATTTTAAGAAAATGCTGCAGACTTAGAAGATTTAAACACAAAAGCAAAATGCAGGATAGTTTTAGTAAAATTTATAAGGATTATTAATAACTTACCAACAGGCTGATCTGGTATTCCAACATCTCTAGAAGTCCACCTGCAGTTGAAGCAGGACAAGTAGTACATCTTCTTGGGCTGCTTGCTTTCAACCTTGGTGTCTCCACCTGCTGCAGGGTCCTGCACGACCTGCCGAGGCTGAGCCATTGTAGCCCGAGTGGACAATGTGTGGAAACAGCTGGGACAGTCAAAACAACTGCTGCATCTGTTCTTCTTGAGTCGAGCTTCTGATGATGGCATGTTCTCCAAGCAGTTAGCACAGTAGTGTGAGTCCACCTGAGACAGAATGTTAGTCTTTGTAGGTTTTCTCGATATAACAATTTAGTAAGCTTTTGTAGGGCTTTGAATTCCTAGTTAAGCTTATAAGATTCTTATAGTATTGTATTAAAAATGTTAAAAGATTATTAATTCCTATTTTGCTTTAGTATCAGTTTCAGTTTCACAAGCTCACAAAATGCAAATTTTATTTTTCTGAAATTGAGTCGGATGTGAATCAATGACAATGAGTTTTCATGTATAATTCACTTTTAACAAATAGACAAAACATTATTTTCGTTTCATATCCAAACAACCACAACCAGAGCTTTCTGTCAACATCAAGTTATTACAAAATAATTACATATTCCTGATCTAAATGAAGATAAAACAAGGTGTGTCTAGACTAAAAACAATAGAATTAATTTTAATAATTCTTCTAGTTTTATACTTATGTCATGTTTAATATATGTTAACCCAGATGTGTTAATCATAGGCCCAATCTGAATTTGCAAATTTTATAAATATATGCAGTAAAACATAAAAAAGTGGGTTACCTCATGACAAATGCAGAAACCGCAACGTATTTTTAAGCAATGCCGACAGAAATATAAACTAGTAATAGGTTTTAGTTGTCCGCAGGAACATATATACTTTACGTAGTCTGGCTGAGTTAAATAAGCCATTTTTTATACGTTATTTAGCTTAGAAAACTGAAAATTCTATGCAAATTTGCAAAATATAAGACACCAATGACATTAGCATCTATGACACATCTTAACAATGACTGTTGACGTTGACGTCATTCTTTTCAGTTCGGAAACTCTTACTACGAAACGGTTTATCTAAGTAAGTTTGAAGAACGAAAAAATGGAAATAAAAAAGTTTATACGTTGTTAGTTGTGTGAACTTGTGTGAAATGTTGAACGACAGTATGCGGTGTGGAGTACAATTTCGTTACAATGCAATGACAACTCCTGTATTGATCTGAGGAGTGGCCAGAAAAATACATTGCTGACAATACCTACGAATCATCCGAGTAACATAAAACCACCATTGATGAGAGTACTTTGGTAGGTACTTTATGTAAAAGGTTTTAGGGCTTGTTGTATTTCGTATCAGCACACATACCTTGATGATCTTGATTTCAAACTTGATGATCATCTACTACACGGTTAGCGCAGTGGCTGGGCAACCATCTACTGTGCTATGTGTCGTAGGTTCGATTCCTGTACGGAACAACTGTTTGTGTAATTCACAGTTTAGGAGCTAGGTAGGAGAGCCTAGTGTCCTAGAGGAGGTTTCTTCTTTTCTTCTAGTAGTAGTGAAACTCCGCTCATCGGAGTTTCAAACATGGCTTGGTCGCCCTTCTTCTGCGGAGACATAATCGCCTCGAACTGCGCAAACCATAGGCGTATTCTGTCGCGCCATATAGGTGGAATGCGCAGCGACGTCGAGACGCTGGAGAGTTCCGGCGTTTTTTCGTTGGACATTACGACGAGCTTTCTGCAGTACTGGGCGGCGATTGATTCTTGCAGAGATCCGTTGGCAGCGTCGGGGTCACCAATTTAGGAGCTAGGTAGGAGAGCCTAGTGTCCTAGAGGAGGTTTCTTCTTTTCTTCTAGTAGTAGTGAAACTCCGATGAGAGGTGTGGACTAGAATGATTTAATTCGCCAAACTACGCTACTTATATTTCTATTTACATATTTACAACTAGGCAATATCAGATATAGTTAGGTGATAGTTTCGACCAATAGCGGCGCGCCGGCGTGCGCGGGGCGCGCGGGGTGCGGGGCGCCGCTTTGCACACGGCACTATCGGTTCCTTCCGAATAAGTATGACCGCGCGGCGCGAGCGCGCGCTAGACATGGGCAAAATGTGTCATTGAAAAGAAAAGATAGATATGCATCTTTCAATCACTGGGATATGAATCACTCTTTCATATCTTTATATCAGTAGCTCTCTATGACTCGGAGGCTCATTAAAAATCGCAACTCGTGTTCGGCTCACTCATTCAAATAGATCATTCAGATATAGTGATAGGTTGGTTGTTTGCATCTTTCTGATACATTGAGCTGTAGCGATTGAACAACATTTTTCTAATAAAAAAAAACTATTCTTATGACTGTAGGTACAACCTACTTCTTTTTCAATATTAACATAGTAGGTACTTACTATACTAATGCTTATACTCAATACTAGATTGCGATTAACTATTCATTGAACTAAATAATAATAATATTATAATAATAATATTATTATTTAGTTCAATGAATAGTAGTAATTTAGTAGAAAATAAAATAGAAATAGCCTTCTGATTTCCCTTCATACTTTACACAAGCTTAGACTGTTTACCTACGTATTTATGTGAAAATTAAATTTTAGTTCAACATATGTATTTCAAGTCAAAACATGTTTGTTAGGCAGGCATCGACTTCCCGCTATCCGACGCCACAGATAATACCCGACGCGATGACCGACGAGTGAGTGAGGTGTAAAGAAAGATATATTGAACTACTGACACATTCGGATATGTAAAGATATGAAGAGTGATTGATTCAAATGGAATGATTCATATCATTTGTATCTATCACTCCTGAGTTACCCATCTCTAGCGCGCGCATTTCTCCGAGCGCCGGCGTCGAGTGAAGACTGAAGACTACCTACAGATGAACCAATGAAGATACGACGAATGCAAGTGCTCCGGCTCCGGCTCCGCTTGCGCTGCTTGCTTAACCAAACCGCTTCTTTCGAAGCGATCGCTCGCGGCACGGTGTGATAACGCTGTTGCCGCAGTGATTATTATCGTTTCTATGCGAGAGAGTCGTAAACTGTCTTTTTCAAGACAATTGGTTTCTTGTTTCTAAAAACGGAGTCAAAACGTAAACTGTCTTTTTCAAGACAATTTGTTTCTTGTTTCTAAAACGAAGTAAGTCTAAAACTTTAGGTAAAGGTATTGTGGAAGGTATATGGTAAGGTATTCGGTGGTACAGGTAACTGGTAGGTATGTAGTCGTGCGGTGCGGCTACAACAGTAATAATAATTAGTTGTTGAGTGTACCTATTGTAGGTTAAAACAGGTAAAAACACCCAGAACAGGAGAAAATTCTAGTGAGGGGACAGGCTTTTAAAAAATACATGTAAACAAGTACGGACTATCATGATGCGCAGATATACTTAATTTTTGAGTTGCCTGTCTGTGTCAGCGCTGCAATCTGTATCTGTAATCCATCATCAAAATGGTGTTGGTTTGGATTCGCAATAGTTGACGGACGGTAAGAGGAAGTACCTATCTACCATTATCCTTTCAGTCTGAAATTTTGTAACAAAAATCAAATAATGAACCACATGTAACCTAGATATGTCAAATGATTTCCGAACAAAATGAATGCGTGGATTCTTCACACGCAAGGCCGTGGCGCGAATGTTAACCGACGAGTCAGGGACGGCTGGAGGACACTATTACTGGTACGGTAGCGTGACTAAAGTAGATAGGTATGTTAGGGACTAAAGTAGAAAATAAAACACTGTCTTTAAATAGTTTCTTTGGTCCAAAAAATGTTGATATAGATCATAAGAGTTAAGAGTAGTTCCCTGCGGGAATCGAATCCGTTGCCATGATGCTAATGCACAGCAGCCGATTGCCAGCTACTGTGCCAACCTACTTATCGTAAATAGTTTTCATTAGTACCATTCGCCTTATCAACATTAATATGTTAGTTCAGATTACGATAATAGGTAATTTAATACTTTGATTCCGATGAAGGCAATCTATTTTTCTTGTGGCATCGAGCATTTCTTTCTCTATTTAGGTAAACAAGAGTTTATTTTTTTATTTTTTCTTGTATAGAAGCACTATTTTATATGGA
Organism: Spodoptera picta; assembly: GCA_038387885.1. Lineage (NCBI taxonomy): Eukaryota > Metazoa > Arthropoda > Insecta > Lepidoptera > Noctuidae > Spodoptera > Spodoptera picta. Next base: position 978,587 of record JAZHFQ010000082.1, read on the forward strand.
TTGTCAGTATACATCTGTGAGGACCATGTCAGACTTAAGATATTTGTTTTCTCTTGGTTTTGTTTTTTTTATTTTAGTATGTTCTGTTATTTGTATGTTGTACAATATTGGAATTATTATGTGTGTACAATATTGGAATATGTATCAGAGCAATGTAAAACAGATTTTTTTTTAAAAGAGTAACGAATGGAGTGTCTTGCTCGTTCTTCTCCACTCGAATCGACATTTTGGAACGAGCGCCTAGCTCATAGATGAATAATACATCTATGGCCTAGCTTCACTGACGGACAGACTGACAGACTATTATATATTTCATATTTGTTGACGTTTTAAAAGTACCAAATTATGGTTTAATTGAAATAAATGCTTTTGAGTTTGAGTTTATGCCTTTGTAAGCGATCGAACGCAATGTTTAATACCAACATACAACATTTGTATACCTATCTAATGAAATGCTAAACAAAATTTGAAAATACTATTTGTCTAACAAATTACATTTAACTATCACTACTTAGAATCGTAATAATGTCATTTATCATTACGCGTCTGATTCGCTAATTATGTAATTGGATGGTTGCCCTTTTGACACCAGTTCATAATTTGATAATATCAATTCATTTCACAATTATTCGTATGTGATCTTTTGCGATTGTGACTTATGAAATCTTAAAGCTGTTATTATTATTCAAATAGGTAATTTAAATGTTCATCTTCAATGCCTTGCAATTTGATTGTTGAGCAAGCTTCATAACTATTTACTTAATTTAATTTAGCATTTTAATTGATTTGCACGAAATGTGAATAAATCAAAAATTGATTTTATTTCGAAAGTTAAGTCTTCAACGACATACATCCTTGATGCTTTTGAATGGACTTTTTCACAGGCAAACACGTGTATATGCATATATTTTCAAGGTCTCTCCTCAGTCCACATAATACCTATCACGCTACACTGTCCATAGACAGAACTACTTTTCAACAATGTTGTTAATTTTTTTTTCATGTAACTGAATTCGTCTCTGTGCAAATGTTTAGGTCTTTTAAAGGTATGCCACTAGGAACCTTGTCCAGCGTGGCAGCTGCTTTCTAATGGCGTAATATATTGCGAAACTGATCGATGGAACACTTATGTCATGTATTAATTACTGCCACGACCGTTGTTTGTCATTAAATGCCCTTTTCTCATTCGGAATCCCGTTACTATTGCAGGAAATTATATTCATTGTTAGACGGCAATTTTTTCTTATTATGAATCATTTTTTACTTCATAACTTACCAGTTCATAATTTTTAGTCTAAGGTAACATTTAATATAAATTTAGTTAAAACTCTACTATAAGGATTTTTATAAGGGCGGATAATCATCGAATGACTGCTCCCGCCTGGGTGAGGTGGAAGGGAGTGTCAGACTCTTACTGACTAAAAACCACCCCGTTCCTTCCCCTGCACGTCGAGCCGGGGCCCCGGTAACCCGTTGTTCTCCTCGACCTACTATAAGGATATGATGCATATATCTATTTCCTTATGTGTAAAATTTTAGGCCATCTACTAACGAGTGCTATTTGCCTCATCATGGACAGTGCATGAAAAGGGCTTGGTATGCAGAAGGTCGAACAATCATAACTTTTACATTCCTTGTATAGGATCCTTGTTACGAACGCATATGCATTGAAAGGGAGTAGGTTATAATACTACAACTGTTTTAAATGCATCCATCAATGCACCAACTTTTATGTAGACCCAGAAGTAAATTATTAGCAGCAGAGGTAGAATTTTTTTGTAGGACATAAATTAAAACTGAACCGTCGAATACAGGGAATGACTCTACCATGTTGCCTCAATCGTGTCATTAAATAAAGTATGCAAACTAGTGCCTGAGTTAGTTGTAAAGGCGACCATAAATCCGTTAAGTGACATAATGTTTGCATAACGTACACCCATCCGCATAATGTCCTCGACATGATTTGACCGAGCTCACCGAGCACTTTTATCCGGTAAACATCAACCCTATATAAATTGGTTTCTTCTTTTAAATATTTATGGACGTCGAAGAAGTAGCATCAGAAATGAGCTGATGTCATTTTTTGGCTGATTAGGGGCGCCTCTAACCAATGTAGTTTAGGTATTGTTCTAGTGCAATACCTAAAAACCTTAGCGAGCTTGTCAGTTTTTATATCATACATCACTATTAAAAACATAAGTTCTTATTTTCTCTGGAAAAGAATTACTACATTTTCTTTCATAAATAAATCTGATTACATTATTAGGTGGACGTAATTAACTTAATATTAAATATTTATTATTGTAATACAAAATCTTTTGAAATAATATATACCTCTACAATTAATATTAACTATAACTAAATGAAAATATATACAACTTAAAATATAAATAACTGAACTAAAATATTTACACCTTAAAAAAAGGTAAAATTAAATTATATTAAATTAGATTAGTAGAATTCATTTGTGTCAGCTTGGAGTTGTCATGCTCTCTCAAAGGTCTCATTGGCAGTGGCGCGTGCAGTGGATCGCTCGATTCCCTACAATATGGTTGAGTTGGGCGGTGCTGGTGTACGTGTCAGCTGGACTGGTCAGCTCCAGACTGTATTATTGTTCTTAAGGTTATTTTCTTTCTTGATCACTTTGACTGGATTTTGGTGTTACATTGTTCTCGCACAATCCAAACAGCAAAACTATGTAACTAGTAAATTGTATTGTGAACCTGATTGAAAAAGAGTAACCTATGGAGTTTCTTGCTCGTTCTTCTCCATAGGAATCTACACCTTGGAATGAGCAAATAGCTTCACTTTTAATATTAATTTTATTTTGACGTTCAAAAGTGCCATTCTGGCCTAATTGAAATAAATAATTTTGACTTTGACTTTGACTTGACTTTGACGTCTTATTATTTGCAAGAAGGCTCACCTACTTTATTGCCTCCAAGAATTTTCCTTATAATGAAATGGTTACACGTCCTAGTTTAGACAAATATTTGGTGAGTCAATGCACGTACTGCACGTGCTGCGATCAAGACAGATATAAAGTGTGACACTCTTGTGATTCAGTGTTGGTACACACGGCATTTTTGGTAGAATATTTAGTGGTTTCATAAGAAAGCAGAGGTACATACATTGTAGGTACAGATGACAGCACATAAGACACTCCACTTCACTTGAGCTGATAATAAATTGTGCTTGGTATATGGTAATAAGCTTGACTCTTATCATATTGAACTCATTCAAAACATATCTTTCGAACAGTGGATGTTACACTGAATACATGTATGTATGTGCAACTTCTGCCTATTCCTCTTTAGATTAAAAGCTGCGATGTTATAAGTTAAAGGGCATAATACTTTATTCAATAATGTATCGTGCGCTTTCCATACCTACTTTTTATACTACTATTTAACGCATGTATTGCGACGATCTATAGGTTTTATCATAATCAGCCTACCCGTTGACCAAACACGTAATACTAATTTATAGCTTAGCATTCAATTTGTTTATTGTTAAAAATTGACAGAGTAATTTATGGACAGACATTTTTAATACGTGTTTACAAAAATCCGTGTATTCAATTTGATTGGGCAACAACATTTTATCTAACGCGGCGGAAATAATTACCATGTGTCGATGTCTATGTAAGCTGGTTGCTTGTAGTTTGCCAAAAACCTCAAAATATATGATTTCGTCATGTCGTGTCAATAGTCCTAGGCGAGTAGACATCAGTAATTAGTTGGGTAAAGAAAAGGAGGTGGCTTTGAACTTTCTAATGTTAACTTGTTTTTTGAATATCGCGAAATACTTATATTTGCCTATTTAGCTTTACTTTTTACATCACGTAATTTTCTCATCTCTCGTAATTTTATTTCGTAAAAACATAATTATTTTAGTAGGAATTTCAATACTTACATGCATTAGGATTATGATTTCAGCACCGATTTCTTGAAAGCACTTTAATAGCTTATTTTTATTAGTCCTATAATAGTTGTACACCTTAATTATATTTCTGGGAGAGTTTCAGATTTCATGCATGCTAAGAAATATTTAGGTTCTCCATTCCTTAGGTATACTCTGAAAATCCGCTATTGCGAATTTTTTTTGCAAAGAATTACCTAAAGAAGTCCTTGTAAAAATAGCGTCATCGATATCGATTAGATTGGATTGGAGCCTGATTAGTCTGAGTCAATGGAAATTTCCAATAGTAGCTCCGGTAATGGAGCAAGCGAACATGACGTTAGTTTCATGGCCAAGTTTTAGAATAAAAATGTCTAACTTTCATCACCTACTTAAGTATAATGAAATGTAAATTCTAACGACGCAAGTAATCAATTAAATGATCCACAGATTGATTAGGTTAACGAATATATACACAAGAATCCGTGATATGTCCGGCTTATAATCTTGAATGAAGCATTACTCGTGAGTTTTAAATGTTTTAGTTACAGAATTATTCACCAAGACTTGGACATCCTATTTTTTGAATAACTAACTAGCGACTTATCCCGTGTTACCTAGTAATTTCGAAAATAAATATCCCAGACCGCCTTCTGCAAACACGGAAAGCCATCCTTTTTCCGAGGGACCTATTTATGCACGGAAACCATAGACATAAGTAGGCTTAGTGTAGAATTACAGACTGGCTGGTTGGCTCAGGGCTCAAGTAATCTATGATTATATTTGAATTTCGAACTGGTTTCGTGCTCACAGTTAACTTACTATTTTACACCTAATAATACGAAATTGTTAGTAAGTAATACTAGAGCGCGTATAATGGATAATTGTGCGCTCCCATAAATTTTGAACAAAGTAGGTACATACATGCAGATATTGCAGTTGATGAAGTGGGTGCATGTTTAAAACCTCATGTCTTACTTATGTATATAAAAATTATGTTCCTATTTTTTGCATTTTTCTCAATTATGATGCAACAACTGCCAAATAGGATTATGTAATAGGCTAATAGGTATACCTCGCAAATGGGTAAATTAAATACCATAACTCCTTTAATAATAAGCGTCAAGATACAAATGAAAAAAAAATTCCTTGGAAATTCTACTTTACCTTGCTAAGACCCAAGAAGGTTTTACGCACCTATAAGTATTTTCAACGAGTTATCGAATTACTAGAGAAATTAATGTAACAGAATTTTCACTTTTATGTAAATTAGGTACATGGGCTATAATAATATATGTAATTGACAAGACCAATTAGGGATATTATTCACATCGTTTTAGTTACATTTTTAATTTCCGCTCTCTATTCTCATTGGTACTTGCGAATTTCATTGGCAGTACTTAATTTTTTAAAACCGTGTGACCGGAAAGCCTGTCTGTTGTTGTACAATAATAAAACATTATTATTACATCGTACTTATATTATGTTTACTTTGTATAATTAAATTCTGTACTTAATTTCATATTAGTCCTAAGATGAATGTCGCGGAGAACCTAACGGGTAACCGGGGCTCCGGCTCGACGTGCAGGAGACGGAACGGGGTGGTTTTTAGTCAGTAAGAGTCTGACACTCCCTCCCGCCTCACCCAGGCGGGAGCAGTCATTGGATGATTTTTCCCCCTTAAAAAAAAAGGCATAATTAGGGCGAAGTTGCCTGAAAAGAGTTTTGGTTTTCACACAAATTATAAGTATTTTGTGTAAAAAAAAATGTCTTGTGAGTAATGTTTACCCTTCAAGGGCCCCTAAACAATTTTTTATACGGGGGCCCCAAGGCACGCTACGCCACTGTTGATTAGCTTCGTCAAATACCCAACAACAAGCATTAAGTTGCATCTAAGTACCTAAATCGAAGGCAGTTTTAAGTGAGGAAAAACCTGAAAAAAATATTCTTACCAGTTAAATAAGCTTATTTTATTATTCAGCATCAATGAATTGTAATTGGAATATTTGTATTTGATTTACTCCGTGAATATCATCAGTAAGTTCGTAGACTTCAAAATAAACTGTAACAAACTTAGTTCTAATTACCTAATTTCCATAGACAAGTGAAACACTAACAGATTCTCCCTACCACAGGTGCTCTACATTAGACAACCCTTGCGATATCCTCGGCGAACTTCTGCCTTGTAGGGGACAAGTTCTAAGGTCGGCCTCACGTTTTATCTATTGTGCAATATGAGGCGCGCGGTGCGCCGCCGCGCATGCGCCCACATTTTCCCGCCAAACTCCGCACGCGTCCAGACGCGTACGAAAACAAAATAAAAAAAAAGTAAAACTCACATCTATAATTTTATTTATGGTCTAATAAATTTTAAAAATGGAATTTTGTTGATAAGATTTTTTCATCTTATTAAAAAATGCAAGCATGAATGTTTAATTAAATTGTAATAAAATCGGGTGTAGTGGCAGTGTTGTGTGGTGGTAGTGTTACGTGATGTTACCACGATGTGGTTGGCTGTGGTCCATCTGCTGCTGGTGACCGAAGCCCTAGCGTTCAACATCAGCAACTTGATCTCACCATTCAGCGATGTGGTAAGTTCACAAATCCACTTTCATACATTTTACGGCAGAATTTAAATAAGTACCTATGTGCTATTTTATCGCTGTTTAGAAATTCATGAGTAATACTTATGAGCCATAATCTCCGTTAATTATGAATAACAGCGACATCAAATGTTTCATCTCTACACATGAGTGATATCTGACATCATTTAATTTGAATTTTGAATGAATTAAGTCGAATTTTATTTTTTGCACAATTTGGGTGCCTACGCCGTTAGATAAATAAACATGAATTAGGTTAAATTCAATTACTTATATTTTTTCTATTACTAATAGGTAGGTAGGTATATTAAAAGGTTAAAAAAGAATATTTTAACATAACAATAATTCTTTATTTCTTGTTCTATGTATTAAATAAGTGGTAAGAAAAACAATTAAAATATTGGTATTCAAGAGCTTTAATTTGGTTAAAAGTTCATCCTGCACTGCAAGGTGAATGAACTCTGAATGCCGAACTTTAGGTATAAGTTAAAACATTACGCGAAGCTAAATGTATGCCTATACATGTTTTATTTAATGTTTTATTATTTATTAAGAAATAATGTTTTATTTAAAAAACATTTTAATAGTATTAGACATTAAATAGGTTCCTCTCGCGTCCGGGCCTAGTGCGGGCCATGATGCGGAGCGAGGGGGACTGGGATGCCGTCTCCTCCTTTTGCGAAGCAGTCATGCTAGCTAAGGAGGAGGCGGGACGCGTGAGGCAGCGAAGCGCTGCCTCCTCGCAACCCAGCCATCGCGAAGGACACACCGGGCGTCGGGGATCGCGAGACGATCTCCGGCCACCGTAAGCGCGGGCCTGCGGACGGCGAGCATGGGGTGGCTCCCCGTCCGACCAGAAACAGACCCGAGCGTACGGCGCGCGTCGCGTTCCGCGCGCGCCTCAAAGAGCCATCAGACCACCACAGATGGGGCCCAATAGGGCCGATGCCGATTCGGAGTCGCGGAGAACCTAACGGGTAACCGGGGCTCCGGCTCGACGTGCAGGAGAAGGAACGGGGTGGTTTTTAGTCAGTAAGAGTCTGACACTCCCTTCCGCCTCACCCAGGCGGGAGCAGTCATTTGATGATTTTCCCCCCTTAAAAAAAAGACATTAAATAGGTTATGCTTCATATTGCAATGTATCAACCTAGGTGAAATTCATGCATGGAAAGTCTGAAATATATTTATGTAGAAATTTAGTTTATCGGGTTCCAATTCATTTTATATAGCTAGATTTATGTATAAAAACGAACATAATGTAACCATGAAAATACACTAAGGTGAAGGGCCACTACCACTTAAGAGATAACTAATTATTCCGCCATTAACTAAAGTTTATAATTTCCGTTTTCAACTTGTTCCAAAGATTAGTTTGTAAAGCGTTGATTTACGACAGTGTCATAAAATTAATTGCTTGTTAGTTTAAAGGTCTTTTGTTTATCAACACAAGTAAGTTTCAACTGATGTCTCCTCATTCACTTTAATTGCTACATGTACAAACAACTTGACAAATAAATTGTTACCTGATGTAATTATCACCTTCTGACGAACATCGTAACATTCTCTATTTTATTTACTCTGAGGTCTTTCGACAGTCTAATCTCAATGTTAGAAATATATATGTATGTCTTTTTAAATTCGTATTCAAACGTGAAAATTAGGCAATTCGCACAAACATATAATTTCAATTATGTATTGGTGAAAACCGGTTCCCGAAATTAAAAAAAAGACGTAATTTCGCAACCAATGTTTAAATAGACGTACATGCGTATTAAATTATGTATATTGATCGTTGACTAGGTATGTGGCAACTTGGCAAAAGCGTAGTTTAGCAAATAATTATACAGGTGGAGATAATAAATTTGAATTTTATGGTCACACGGTCACGCCGACAATAGGCGACGTAACTTTTACTGTCCATGTACCTAATTGATGACAGCTAGGTTCCCGCTTAAGGTCCGTTTAAGAACTTACGAAACTATCATCAATTGGTTTACAGATGGTCAGATCCATGTTGCAGTCTATAAAAATAGATAATTATTACAATAAGAGTGTTAATGCTATCGTAGGTACAAATAGGTACAATGAGTTTCCATAGCGAAAAACCCAGTCTACCTCTGACTAGGTCGATGAGTCAGATACACCCATAAAGCCAGACGATTAAATCTATTTCTTAAATCAAAAGATTTAGCAATATTTACAAACACTTATGAACATATTGGCGATGGTTAATGCTTTATTCATGGTCATTGCAATCTAGGATCCGAAGGCCATCTTCAAGCACTACTCTCACTAAATAAAACAACCACTTTTGTTTACGTAAAATACTTAATATTGCTTCCCTAGTCACCTTTTTACCTCTACCTAACCCGGTAGAGATCAGTCAGTTATATTTTATGGTTTTATGTAATAGGGAGAGAACTTAACCTTATTAGCATACATCGAATTTAGAATCAAATCATAATAATCACGATTGTAACTTTTTAAAGAGAAAGAAAATAGTAGATTTTTTAAAGAGCAAAGACGGTCGGCAGTCTAGAATGAAGGTAGATCTAGGTGTAAGTGACAGGGCCCATAGACATGAGAACGCAACATAGAAGTAATAGACTGCAGGTCCAATAGTTACCAGGCTTATTCGAGTTAGGCCGGCTATTCGACCTACATTCTGACGTCCGTATTGGATGTTTTATCTAATACAAACTGGTTAAATGGTCCCACGTTACGTTATCGAGACCGATTAAACGCTTATTAGGTTGTATAGAATGACCTGACTATCTGACCAGTGTTAAATGTAGTCAGGTACATCCGCACATCCAGAAGTTTTAAAAGCAAGTCGAGAATAAACCAAAATAAAAAATTTTATATAAATCAAACATTTGTGTGTGTAATATTTTATTAACCGTCTTCATTTTTTTCATTAATTTCTCAGTTTTTAATATCAACAACAAAGGGTACAAAGTTCTTGCATCACGTATTATTATGATAATCCATAATCAATATCCCGTAGTAGCCCTTACACCTAATTTTCTCTCGTCAGTTACTCATAAGTGGAGTTCATTACTATCTATTAAATTTTATTATCCCATTAATGACATAAGTTCGTCTTCAATATTTCTAAACAGCGAGAGACCGGTAAAACAGGAAGTCTCAAAATAGATTGATACCTATAATAGATCAACATTAATAAGACCAACGAATGAACATTTTCGTAATTTTAAGCGCGTATCAATAAAAATACCAATTGCTTGCGTAAGTACCGTGTAAAAGTTACCGAGAAAGAATGATGAATATATAGTACATGAGTTTTTTTGTCTTACTGTTTATAATTTGATCCAGCAGCCATAAATGGCCAATAACCATTGAAGAACTTTGAGATGTCTTTGACAGTTTACAGGCAGATTTACTCAGATGCAAAGACTTTCATCTTTACAACATATACTTAAGTCATAGATGCACACACAGGACACAATTCTTAGATATGTAAACTTCATAGGTAATAAGAATGCATTTCCCGAAGACTTTCTTCGTCTAAATGTTGAGAATGTATTAGTTTTCCTCTTGACACAGAATGTCGATACATAGTCAACAAAAAGCTTCACTACAAAGCTTGAGTTGACAACCACACGATGATTTCAAGTGTCACTTATTATGTAAACGGTGACATATTTATGTATGTACCTTTACTTATGTTGTTGGTAGACCTTTCCTTAAACTTCATACTTGTGTTATCTTTGAGTCATTGAAGATTTTGAATAAAATGATTGATGGTGTTATTCAACGTAGTTTAACGTGTGAACAATTTGATACAATCGCATTGTAACTATTAAAATTATCCAAACACAAAGTGAGGATAAAATCAGAGACAAAGCCGCGGCGCGGTAGATACATTATCTAACTATTACTTATCTTGAGTCGTACCTTATGTTAATTCGGTCGCGCGTCGAAAGCACATCTGTGCCTAATAAAACATCTTATTCTCGCGAGTAATGATTGTTTTCACTAGCCCCGTACCCTTTCCAAACGTTAATTTCTTGATTGACTGAATGTTCTTTGACATTTGGCATACAATTTGTATTAATGTAGAAGGTACTGGCTACTAGATATGATAAACAAATAAACATCTTCACAGATCAATGCGTTGCGTATTTTACTTTTAAATCTATCTGTTATGTAAGTTTGGTATTCAATATTGTTACTTGTCAATTTTGCGATCCGTGTGATTGGTATAATAAAAGTCTCGTATAAACAGGCTAAATAAATGACTCATTATGAAGACGATTTTCTTCTAAATTTCTCCACTTTTAAAAAATAATTGCCGTGTGAACAATGTGTCATCCCATGTTACGTGGTAAATGATTAGCATGTTACTTATCTTGTAATCTTAGTGACGTCTACAAGACGTAACACGTCTACAAGAGAATGAACATTTTCATTTAATCATTTCATTGTAATCACACATGTTATGTTGTTTTAATTACTGTGACCCTACAAGCTATATTGTAATTGTTTAGGTATAAATTAACTAAGTAAAAGGCCAGATGAAATATGTCTTATAATTTAAAATTAATGAAGTTATTACAGCAGTTTGATTTGCAAGTGTTGTAAATTCTGTTGAAGTAACAGTTATAAAGATAAATAATCTTCTTACCACATCTCTTATTATTATTTTATCAAATTCTTAGACGCAAGTACTAAATGTATGCAAATGATATCTAACTGGAGCATTAGAGTTAAAGTTCTGTTATGGTCGAGTTAAACGCGTTCTCATGAGTAATCAGTGATCCAACCTGTTTGCTAGTTAACGAGAGTTACTCTGTGAACCACATTCTGGATCAACTTGTTAATCAAAATACTATCGAGTAACGTGATGAGTTGGTCATTACTATTTTATTTATTTTTCCTAGGTATGAAGGAACTTGTCTAGGAAATTACGCTTATAAGTTTTCCGGCACATGCTCGTATACATCTGCATGATTGGTGCTTCCTAAATGTATAAAACCACTTTAATAAAAATAATTATGCGTGTAAGCTCATCCACTACCTAAGACATATCTTGTATTGCACAGAAGTTGCACTCAATAAACGATACTGTTGAGTAACATATACCTGGATTTTCCTAAGTCAGACGTCAAGTTAAGATCACTCAACTATGAGGCAAGCACATAAAACATGATCTACTTAAAATTACAGAATAAAAAAAGTCTAATACAGATAGCTATCTGTCTAAAATTACTTTATCATATAGTCAAAGTCAAAGTCAAAATCATTTATTTCAATTAGACCAGGATGGCACTTTTGAACGTCAAACAACATATATTGCAAAGTGACCTTCACACTTCAAATACGAATGTAAATTAATACTAAAAAAAGCTTAAAAGTGAAGCAATACGTTACTATTTTTACTCGAGAAGTATATAAACCACAAGGTTTATATACTTCTCGAGTAAAAATAGATTAGGAAAGAGTTCGCTGCGCTTCCTTTCTCCCGATACTTCCGAAGGTCAGCCGTTTTGACATCTCGTCACCTCTTCATTTACATGTTACGAACACATTTCTGGCGACCATGTGTCTAGCGAGTTTGATCCAACAAGTAATCAGTACTTAATCACAGACTATTATGCAATCTCTTAAAATATCCCAACTATTGAATATTTAAATACGTTAGCTGCTAATATAAATATTTAAACCAGAATTTCAGTGCGTTAGAATGTTAATTTTTGCGAATTTGTAATGTGTTACAAATTAGGTAAGATTTACAAGCCTCCACTCATTATCACGACTACGAGACTGGTAATTAATTAAAACTTGCTTCATGTGGGGTTAGTTACGAATTCGATATAGTTAGCCCATAAATAAATATTTATCGATTTGACATATATGCATACATCTTAAATCAAATGAGTGCAAACATATTTTAAGCCTAGCTTAGGATATATATGTTGGCTATTGAGCCGACATGACTGATCAACAATTATTCAACACTACGATAGTGCACAAATAAAAATAAAATATAAGCTTGGACAAAAAAATATAGAAGCGCAAACATCCGCGTTTGCCTAACAATGTTAATTAAGTTCGTAAAGCTTTGCCTACTTCATCGAGGTATTACGAGACTAGTTTCAAGCAATGCTCGAGTGTAGTGAGGTGCTGTAATACTGTAATGCGGGACTTTCTGCGGTTTCTATGATCTTACCTAAATTATAAAACATAAACCGTGGTATGTCCTAGTTGCTAGATGATATTTTTGACAATAAACCGATGGAGCACGTTTTTATTGCGGAACTATACGTGATGACATAGACTTCAATGCTTGGTCGTTTGTACCAACTAATGAGCTGATTACTCAGTTGTCTAGCCGTGATTATGTTAGCTACACATTGTCTGAATCACCTGTGGTATATATGTATATTCTCTCTAGATTTATAAAGATTGCTTTTATTCATTTAAATGCTGCTCTGATCACAAGCTTTTATGTGGCGAGTATTCAAACACTTTAAACTACAGGTTTACAGTTAACCTCTATAGGATGTTAAAATTGTTACGTAGTGCAATTTCAAATTCCGTTAGCACGTAGGATGTAGTACTTAAAATCTTAATGTTAAGATAACATGTGTTTGCACTGATTTCCAATGATGTTGAATTTTTAAATAAAAATAAGCGTGGGAAAAATATATGAAACATAAGAAAAATACGTTTCCCATAAAAATATTATTAGTTACGCAACTAAATTAATTGATTCCTGTGTGATATAAAGTTCGCTGTGTCAAGTAATAAGTAATATGACATCTTATTTGGGTCACAATTAGAAATGACCACTTTTCACACCATACTTTTTCATTTACTTATATTAGGTCAAATAGTTTATTTCTATGTATAGCTAATAAGTTATCTGAATAGGCCGGGGTTAAAGTTTTAATCTTTAACCATTAACCCTGCACCCATCGCCTGGTGATTACGACAAAAGTGGTTAGCCTACTACAGGCCACGGTAACCTCTCGCCCTCACCTCGGCTTTCACGGGTTGACAAATTACTTACAACAGTCACAACTTCATTAATGCAAATATTTAGTACATAATGATGTAGGTTTGTTGTTAATATTATTAGTAGTTAAGGTTGCTACAGATGAACAATTTTTTTAGTTTCCTTAATTATCTAGGTACTCTTACATCTACAATAATCTACATCTTTTTATACTACCTACTATTGTAAACACATAATTACTATGTAAAATTAAATAAAACGATGTCTACTAGATAAATCATTCATATGTTTGTGCAAATATTTGAGTCATTACATAAATCGTTTGCCTGTAATTCATGCCTACTAATGTCGTTTCCGTTCTTGTTTTGTTATAATAACTTTTTAATGGTACTAAATCCCACGGGGTGACTGACCTCCACTTAGGACATAAATGCTTGTGCCACTTCCTTGTGTTGATGATATTTCTACGTTTATTGACATAAAACCGTTTAAAAGAAGTTATTTGAAGTGTAAATATAAAGAATTAGAAATAAATGTTGTTAATAAATAGTTAGGCGACATTATTGATGTGCTCTTAACGTTAAGTTGGATGTTTAAGAAATGTTTTAGTTCAATTCTTCACCCAAAAATTTGTTTTTTTAACACCCTGTTCTACAGTACTGCTCACGATATTATTCTAGTAAAGTACTGTCACCGTTGATCGAGCAACTGATTCTCTGCAGTCGTGACCAGCGTGAGTTAACACTGAGCAAGTAAGCACACATCAGACTCATTGATACATACATGGTAAACCTTTCCTCTATGACGAAATACTATTAAAATCATTGGACATGCAACCATTGCACTCGTGAAATTAATAAATGTTCTACCATTTTCCCAATCGCAGTTTCACACGGACTACCTAAAGCTATCGAGTATTGCAATCGTGTGAAACTGACGCATTGGTTAACGACAACTATTGTTCACTAAACTAACAGTCGATTTTAATACACGTGAGATACTCCTGTGTGAATTGTATTATCATGTTAAGGTATTGGCGACCGAAATTATTGCGTGATCACTCAATTGTTAGGTTATTCACTAAAACTATTTGGTCCCACCGAGTTTTAGGATAGTTTTCTTGTAATAGTCCAGGCAATAATGAATACCTGATGTCAACACGTGTGAAAACTTTTAGTGCCTTGTTAGTTCCTGATTATATTCCTATATGCGTGTTGATGTCTTTTAAACGTTTCTTAGCGTTGCGGAGGTGCAGCGTAGCTATGCGTAGAGGCTGCGTAGCTATGCGTAGCCGCTGCGTAGCGTTGCGTAGACGCTGTGTAACGTTGCGTGGATGCATAGGTAGGTACCGTTAGTAGAACCTGCGCATCGGTTGATACATAATCATATTGTCTACAATATCGAATAAATACGATATTGTAAATCTACATAAATCAATCTATACAAAGATGAAACAGGTACGATCAGTATAATAAAAAGTCCGTGTGACTTTTTTAACAATACGCTTCGTGATAACTTCGCATGCACACAACGAATAAAAGTTTAATTGGAAACCTGAACTTGAGCATGCTTGATCTATTCGCGATTTCGTAATAAGAAATCGAAAATTTAAATTAATATTAAGCATTTTCGTTTAGGAGTTTAGATTCTTCATTTCAGTTGAGATAAATATCGTAGTTATATTTTCTTATGTGTTTATTAATTTATCATAGTTACATAATTTTGGCATATATCAGAAATGCACCTTTTACTTAACAAGCGTAGCTATGGCCAATACTGAATCCTAATTCGCAAAATAGTCTCAAATGTAATGAGAGCGAGAGAATTCTGCAAATTCTAGGTCTTTGCGTATTATGTCATTAAAATGTATTATGCCAACATTGTATGAAGGTTACGTTTGTTATTTTATTACGACAGGCAGTATGACTATTTCTCCATGAACTAAGTTCTTGAACTAGACAGTGCACAATGCCAAGAATCATATCAATGTGTTTATTCAGTACGTATCTGGAGAATTTATGGAATCTCATTTTTTATTTATTAATGGTAAAATATGTGGTACGGAGTGATTTTTGATATACTTTTTGGAGGATATCACAGCAGTTTATAACCATACCGCCACTTCCAGGTCAACAAAAATAGGAATATTGGTACGTAATCCTAGTGTACAATAATATTTGATTTCGTACTTGATCCCCTCTATCCATTACCTTCCAGAAGTAATCTCTTCTGCCCACTACAAAATACACGCTACTCAAAATACGTGTCAAAAATCTAAAAAGAAATGCTTTATTTCCCACAGAATCGAAGCTTTCTCTCTTACGCGATCTCATAGACATCCTCCACATTAAACGTAAAGTAGCTCGCAGATAAAGAAATAGACAAGAAGGTCATAGTACATCATACTATTTTTTTGTACAAACGACTTCACATCGAACTATACAAAACCAGTTCATCATAGTGTCGATTTGTATAATCTTTCCATAAATTTGAGGGTCAGCTTATACTGGTTATTAATATCTTGAATACGGTCGTGTGTACTATAATATAACCAAAGCTTTATGTAACCAATACGTAATTGAAATAATAATATTATCTAGCCAAGTATGTATTTAATTGCACTCGTTGAGTCACGTTGGTAGGGTTACGAATTTGGTTCCTTAATGGTTTCAGGTTTATGTAGGTCAATTATTTGGATCTATTGAGTTGGTATTTGATAAGTTTGTACAACATTTTGAGTTGGTTTCGTTTGAAAGTAATCATTTGTTCTTTTTTTGTACTGGCACATCTTCTATAACTATTTTTTTGTTAATTATGTTTAACGCACGGAACAATACTTTGTGTGATCCTCAAATTGTTATTTCGGGTCTGGGTGTCACTGTGTATGTGAACTTATATGTTTAAACACACCCACGACACAGGCGAAAACGTGAGGCAATGTTTTATTAAAAATAAATAAATAAAATTATGTCTATGATATTTATTTAACATTGTCTATTTTTCCTCATACATTGTGTTTACATGCTCAACTATGTGACATGCTAAGCTAAGTATCTGTCAGCAAAAAGATTTACCTACATATCAGGTCTATTGACCCAATACATCAGTCTACACGCGTGGCGTCTTAATCGCCGCGTTTTTCAACTACGGTTTTTGGGATAGACGTCAATTTTAATAAAGTTTTATGGTATACAGATACTTAATATCTATTGTTGTAATATGACAAGTGTCGTTGATAAAAATTAAAAAAAATATAATTTACTGTTTATAATAAGCTTATGTTATTTATTTAAATCATTTTACTGTCTTATTTATTGTAATAAGATAGAAAATTAAATAGTAAAATCTTTGCCTATGAATTATAATGCGTACCTATGTATTGCACATCTTACAGTTGCTCTATCACAACCTCTTGAATTATATAATGACAAGATGTTACAATAGAATTATAACATGGACCTAATTAATTAAACAGTGGTCACCATCCCGACGGTTCCAGCAACAATATTGTCGGTCAGCTCGCGTCCGTATTGCGTGTGCGCATCTAAAAGCGTCGCTTGATAGCCGCACGCTTTCTCATTACGCGCCAAATGAATCTCAATCAGTTTGCGCACGAGTTTCAACACACACTCCAAGTGACAATTAGTTGTGTACTATGTACTCGAGAATTAGATGGCACCTTACATGGAGCGTGGTAATTACTTTTTGAATGAATGATTATTTATATAGCCCAGACAGGTGTTGATTGAATTTAACCAGTTTTAAGTGATTTTAATGACATAACATTATATGTTTATTTGACGAGTTGTTGGTGTAATTCGATCATGTAGATCGTGAGTTCGTGACCTGTAGCACATTGCTGATGTGTAATGATTACCAAGAAGGCTCGTTGCAAAGTTCTTTAATGTTCATCCTAGCCGGTGTTAAGAACCGTTCTTTATTGACCGCAAATTCAACCACAATGTCTTTTTGTAACACACACGAAGGTTACATTTTGCAACAAGAAACACAATAGTCAATTTATTTAGTCTTCTAGCTAAAGTGACACCACTTGATCATTGAAGTCTGGATATGTGACAGACGTATCTTCCCTGAGGCAGAATAGTGCTGGATATTCGTTTTTTACACACTCACATCTTATCTTATATCAAGTAACGAGACATTACATACAAATAAAATATTTATTGATTGACGCAAGAGCAACATAATGATCACAAATCAGTGTCAACGACGTCTAGTTACCATATTTCGACCATTACAATATTTGCCAACTATTGGCCAAAGGGAGCACTATTCTTCACCTTCAAATGTGGCACACTTCCTTGTAGCATAATAAAGAGAATTGGCAAATATACATCGCGGCGGCAGTACTATCACGGAGCATGGAGCATGATGCGACGCGGCGTTAAAAGCTCAGAGTTTATGTAAACACGCATGCGTCGGATTCATCTCACGTATTAAATAATAGTTCGCAATACTATCATGTCCCAGATTTTTGTACACTTTTCTTTCATATTTATTACTTGAGGAAGCTAGTCTCTATGACAAAAACTCACTTGTATAATTTTACTTTATCTTGAACGTTATCAGACAAGTAGACAGTTAATAGATCTCTAGAATAGAGGAATGATCAAAATTATATAAATTATGGAAAATAAATCAAAAATGTAAGATCTGAATACGTTTCAAATTGGAATATTCACATATCCACATTGGAAAATTATGGGAAAACAACTTGAAGAATGGAAATGTACATCTTAATAGGCCGCCAAGAGGAGTCTTACATAAAACAGATATATGAGATATATACACGTAAATATTGTCGTCAAATCTTTGTGTAGACGACGAAGGAGTCCACAAAGCACCAAAGTAATTCTTGCTCTCATCATTTTTCTTCACATTTTACATCATTTGTCTTTAATCATATTGCGAATTTGTTTCGAGTAAGTAGGTACTTATTTCTTTGTAAATCGTATCTATAATATATATATATTTCTATTAATAACGGATAAGATATAAAACTAAGGCAGGATCCACAAGATATTACAAATACCGCGTGCCAGATACATTTGAAAATGTAATAAATTCGTTAGCAAATCCTTTAACCGAAATCACCTCAAGGATCCTCATTAATGCGCTCCATTTCACAATTCTACTTAAAATTCTAGATAGGCACTAAATGTGCGCACGAGTGTGCAACGATGTTATCGTAACGTTACAATTGAGGCCTGGAAAAGTGCGCACTTTGAGGACGTGGTAATGAAATGACCGACCTTGTACACTCCTCGCCACTGTAATATAAATCGTTGTTAATGAATTGTATGTTTTAGTCTATTTGTTATGTAGCGTAAATTCATATTATTAGGTCCGTTAACCTAGCGCCTAGTCGGCATTTAGTTACGTGAACAGAATTTATTGTTTGAATGCTAAGATGTTAATTGCTTACATAATAATCAATGGAAAACATGAGTTACGTGTTTAAAACATGTAATTACCGTCTTTGTAAATGCGAAATGTCTCTAAATGATGTATGGGAATGGCAGTATGTCAATGGTTTTTAAGAAGCTATAATATATTCCATTTTACCTAGTTGACATCAATTCACTTAATGTTAATAAGTATTGTTAAGAAGCGGCCTATTTTCGACCTTCATAACAACCTTTTAATTAACACTTTCAGGTCCAAGTTCGCTACCCATCTCGCAAATCACATGTGCGTCGTCAGCGCGCCATACCTCCGTCCGTGCCGTTCCCTTGCGAGGACGCGCTCTCCTGGGGCCGTAGTCCTCAGCGGCCTACCTCCGTGCATCGGTTAAGGCCGGGAGACATTGATGTGGTGGCCGCCATCGGAGACTCCTTGGTCGCTGGCAGTGGAGCGCTTGAAGAGTTCGCGTTGGGCGCATTTGTGGAGTATAGGGGTGTTTCCTGGTGTGCAGGTAAGACATTTTATTTTTAACGTACCTACTTTAGGAATTAATTGGAACTTTTACCCATTTAGTTCGTGACTTCACTATCATCAGTGTTTTAACTATTTATCTCTTTTATTAGATCTACATTTAATAAAATACAAAACCAAGTTCTTGAGATTTAAATCTGCACCACCTGCACGTAACATAAACCATAAAATTTACTATAACATTCAATCAGTTTACGGTCTGTGGTTATCGTTAGCCATTCCTGACCACAATCATTTCCTGAATGCGCCAATGAAAGTGCACACCATTCATGCTAATGTCATCATAGCTATTAATATTGAATCAGTTCACCTACTTATGAAACAAAATATAAATAAAAACCAACGGGACGTTTGCTTAAATAAACGATTTAACCGTTTGAGTACCGTCACTATAGACACAATTAAAGAACAATAGGTTGCGGTCACCGGTGTCCTCGCGGTGTTTGACAGTTAAAACAGCTCTTTTTATCTTGTATGGACAACTTCGTATATATATCGGTACTGTACAATTACAGTCAACGTTAAGACGAAATAGTTTAGACTTATTGCTTAATACAATCGTACGTAACAAATAAGAACTTCAAGCTACCACCACCAACAATTTATAATTTTCCACAAATCATACACGCTGTGAGCTATTAAACTGTCAAATACCAAGCGGTCACCGGTGACCGCAACCTATTGTTCTATAATTGTGTCTACAAAACCGGTATTCGACGAGTTAATACGGTAGGCTGAAGCATTATTTTGTACTAAGGCTTCATCATTAATGTATGACATTAAACCTTAAAGATTTACGAACTTTGACGTGATTGGTCCAATGCATGTTAACATGGAATTCATTACACGTGTTACAATGTATTATATAAATGTACTTTGACTTTACATATTATGTTAATGGCTTGCAGATTTCACACTTCCTACATTCTACGTTTCAATTCAATCGTGGACTGAATAGTACGTCATATTAGTTTAGTATGTATAAAAATCTAGTTAAGAACTGATTATTGTTGAGGTGTGGAAGTTTCATTAAAAAATAAAGTACTTATTAGATCTAACATATTACTAAATGCTAAAGCGTAGCTTCTGTATTAAAGTATGTAAAAACAAATTTTGAGTCTTTTTCACTGTGTCAGAATTAGTAAGTTAGCTGGCATAATAAATGTCAATTAACAACAATTCCTGGCATATTATGCCAAAACCTGGCGCTTAGAAGTCTGATTGACGACTAAGCAACTTGAAAGCTATATTTAAAATTTGCAGGCGGTGATGCGACATGGCGGGAGTATCTAACATTACCAAATATCCTGAAGGAGTTTAACCCCAACCTGAAGGGGTTCTCCACGGGTACCGGCGAGTGGCTCACCAAGAACGCCAAGTTCAATGTCGCCTTCCCCGTGGCTTCCGACGAGGACGCCTTGAAACAAGCTAAGGTTGTATTATTATTTTATTCGTGTATTTATAACTATATATTTCTAATAGATATAAAATAATACTAAGGATTGATTTTTAAAATACAACTAAATCCTACCAGGACAATTGTAATGAGATACAACGAGTAAGTACTAACCTTTACTTTTAAAGCTCGAATTCGAAATTACTACATTAATAAATAACATATTGTTAATGAAAACCAAGCAACAATACTTACGAAATAAAACTCCTGAAGTTTGTACTGACATTTTTTATTTGTACTTCATGTACAATTGTACCATTCATACATGTCAAAATTTTGCTATATGTCTCTAGCAATCGACCACAAATCTTACACTTAATTACGCATTACTACAATCATTTAACAACCAAGTGAATTAAGTTTAATTGTGCGTAACCTTTATTGAACTCAGTCTAAGTTTAAAGGAAATAAATAATAATCACAGCACGTGCTTACACACAGTCTTTACTTATTTGCCAATTTTTACGAGTTTTTTGTTAAACTTGTGGAGCGTGACCCAAACACGCCATTACCACATTTTTGTGTGTCTATAATTAATGATGTTTTGTTAGATAACTTCGTTGTAGGTAAACCAAAGCCCAATGTTCAAAGAACCAGTGTCTTCATTCAGTATTTATGTGAATTTGTTGATAGCTACAGGTGATTGCCGATATGATTTCCTAAAAAAGAAGGAAGCCGTTAGTTATCACGTACTTATTTCTTGCTACCTTTTGCTTCGTTTTGTTTCCTATTAAGAAATACTAGCGATCGTACGTCGTTTACCATCAAAACTTCGCAACCTTAGCGAACTGTTCCAAATTACTCGTTTCTTCATTAAAGCCCTTCATAAAGTAATAAGACGTTACAAAAACTAATGAAATGTCAAAATGAATGGTGACCGCTATTAGTGACCCTGATGACATGGGCCTTTGTGTGGAATCAGGCCAACACCTTCACCGCACTATTTGCTAAGCCATTAAACATTAACAAATATGTGACAATTATTGTGTCTTCTCAGTACATTATTCTCATGTACACTTGCATACTGTCTTCGTAATTTGGAACTAAACTTCTATTTGGAAATGTGCGAACACGAAGTGCTTATTTTTCACAACTTTGAATGAAGATTAAATAAATAGTCATTTTATCGTTTGATATTACTATGTGACACGAGTGTTTAATACGTGCAATATTGTATGTTGTAACTTTATGTAGCTTCTTTACTAGTTACAACTTGTTCTTTGTAATAAAAATGTAATGTTTGATTGAACCTAAGTTACTCTCCTTAATATTAAAAAAATCTGTATAAAAACTTACTGTTTCTAATAACAACAAAACGTAACGTGACTGTTTATTCCCCGAAGGGATCAGCATGTGCATTTTGTGTTAAATGTGTTCCAGACATAAGTACTTTGCCCAACCCAATAATCCAAACTGCACTTTCACAGATCCTGGTAGCTCGAATGCGATCATCACCAGAAATCGACATGGACAACGATTGGAAGATGGTGACGGTGTTCATAGGAGCCAATGATCTCTGCTCGGCGTCCTGTCTCAATCCTGTCTCCTGGTCTCCCGCCGCGCATGCCAAGAAGCTGTCTATAGCATTGGACTATCTACACAAACATCTACCTAGGACTATTGTTAACTTGGTACCAGTATTAGGTAAGTTTTATAATTATTGCCTATCTATCTAGATCTACACAAATTCTTAGAAATTCATTAACTTTTACTTTCTTTAAGTTTAATAACGTTTACTTATATTTTCTTTAAGTGTATTCATTTTCTACGACAACTATAACTTCATTTAATTATCCAATAGTATATTTTCAATTTTATTCTGAACTGTCTTCATTATCACAAAGAGATTGGAGAATAATACCTTTTTAGGTCAATGTGTTATCGAGTGTCCCTACACCATATTCAACAAAAGGGGAGCCTATAATTACACTAAAGTTACATCAATCGTTTTCAAAAATTCCCAATTTTCAACCTTTTGTTGTCATTCATGGCAATTAAACCCGAATACAATTTCTCAACAGTCAAAGTCTAAGTCAAAAGTATTTATTTCAATGGGGATTGTCTATTTTTTTTATTCGGGCTTATTGAAAAACCATTTCGGGGAATAAGGTTTATTAATAGTTTTATCTATACGATACCCTGAAATACGGTACCATTACTGATATTTTTAAAGAAATATGAATGACCTTTATTTGACATTGAATGACGTCATTTTAATCTCGGTATAGAGGACTGCCTTTGCCTGCTAATACGCAATCTATATGAAGAAGAGATTTGACATCTGCGAAGCGTCAACTGTCATGTCAAATACATAACCTTACTTTGAGATTCAATTCAAACCGAAACCAACGTGAACATTTAACATAATATTATAAACAACTTATTCATTGTCATGGCACATAGAAAATGCTTTGTTCCTACTTGTAAGAATGATTCCATAAATAGCCCTGACAAAATCTTTGTTCGTATCAGAGAAGACTTACGAAAGAAGTGGTCTATGGAAGCAAATGCGGAATATTTCAATGTACAATTATTGTATTGCTGTGAAGATCACTTTGATGTGAGTATATTTATGACATATATGATTTTAACAATTAAAATAACATAAGTAAATAACAGATAAAG
The DNA here is from genome assembly GCA_038387885.1 of Spodoptera picta. NCBI lineage: Eukaryota > Metazoa > Arthropoda > Insecta > Lepidoptera > Noctuidae > Spodoptera > Spodoptera picta. The sequence goes on from JAZHFQ010000082.1 coordinate 1,002,108, forward strand.
CATTCGCGTGATTGTGCTAAATACTTAACATTTCCTATCACTTGCAGCCAGTAGCAGATTTGAAAAACTATTTCAAGTACAAATTAATGAATCAAGAGCCTATTTTAAAGCCTACGGCTGTATTGAAGAATATTGCCGCCTTTCCACAGGAACAGGAGGTGCGTACAATCTCGTAACTATTATTTTTCAACTATATAAACATATCTTACTGTAAGTACTTTTAATTATTTTTGTTTACCATTTTTAGATTCCAATTACGTCACAAGACAGTCCTGAACTATTGAAAATGTTATCAATGGTCCAACCAGGCCCATCTTCACGGAAAATAAGAAAACTTGATAATGTCATGCCCAGTACAAGTTCTGCTATTACACTACCAATTAAGGTACCTACCTACCTATTATATTTTAAGCTTTCTATTTTTACCCAACTGCTTCATGCAAAGGAAGGTAATTTGTATATAATACACTGACTACTAATGCTAAACTCTATGAAACAAGCAAGTGAAATCGTGGGCAGAAACTAGTCCATGAATAAAATGTATTCAGTAAATTTAATTCATATTGCAGTTAAATACTATGATGAGCCCTTGAAAACAGTTTTTTATTGGTAACCAAAGGCTTAAGCAATATAAGGAGTATTTTGGTAGTATTTTCAGACATTGGGTTACATTTTCGAAATTTTCACACTGTTTCCCATTTATTTTATTTTATTAAATATAGCTTATGTTCATCATCAATAATGTAGGATTCCAACGGTAAAAGAATTTTTCAAAACGGCCTGGTAGTTACGGAGGAGATTGAATTCTAACAAACAAATAAACAAACTGAAAATCAAATGTTTCCTCTTTATACTGTAGATGTAGATTATTCAAACTACATATGCAAATATATTTTTTTAAAGAACCATGTAAGGCTGTGACCTATTGCACAACTATTAATTTATGACCTCATGCAAACAATTTTAGTAAACATTATTTTATTTAAACAGGTACATGTAGCAACGGAGTGTAAAGTGAAAATGGTGGATTCAAGCACAAACTTAAGGCCTAGAAAACGAAAGGGGCCTCAGGGGGCAACTTTATTTGAAGTACATTCTTCACAGGAATTTTCTTCAGCAACAACTCCCTCCCTGTTTGGTTATAGATCAGAAACTGAAGAAACCACATCAGAAAAGCCTAAACCTAAGATGCAAATGAGAAATAATGTTTTAGAAATTATTTTTAAAAAACCCAAGATGTATTTAGGATTACCTCTACAATATTTGTGGTTTATAGATTATCTGGTCAGTAAAAGTACCACAAAAGTAGATTCGCTTTGTATCATAGTCGCATTGTTTAAAATAAAACAAAATGATTCTATTTAAAAAATAAGTGACCTATTTGAATTATCACGAACAAAATTGTCTAGTATGATTCTCCTAGATATTGAAGTACTGGCGAATTTTTTTCAAAATCTTGTTTATAATCCACAGCGAAAACTAATAAAACAGAATTTACCTTTGGTATTTAAAATAAGATACTCTAATGTGCAAATTATTATAGACTGTTTTGAAATACAGATTGCTAAGCCATCAGACCCAATAAAGCAAGCACAAACATGGTTACAGTATAAAAACTGCAATACTGTTAAATATTTAATAGGTTGCACTCCAGATGGATTAATAAGTTTTATATCTGAAGGTTATGGGGGAAGAATATCTGATAAAGCTCTTGTTGAAAAAAGAATTTTTTAGATATTGTTCAACCAAACAGTGCAGTATTGGCTGACAGAGGTTTCAAAGAAATAGAGTCGTTGCTAGCACTGAAACATGTAACACTCCTTAGACCACCAACAGTTTATTCTGGAATGAAGCAGACTATAACAGAAACGTTACAGAGCAGTTATAGCTAGTTTGAGGATCCACATAGAAAGCGTTATAAGACGTGTAAGAGAGTTTGCTATGCTGAAACCACACTCAGTTGTTAACTACAAATATGTTCCCTATTTAGACGAAATTGTTATTATATCTTGTGGGTTAATAAATTTACAAGGAGAAATAATAAAGACTTATTAAAAATAACACATGTTTATTTATTTTGCACTTGACATTAATTTCGGAAAAATGTAATCTTTCCAAAAATTTTCCGCTATTTATTATACCCATAATAAAGTTTTTATCCAAGTCTTCCCATATTAGATGCACATTCTTTGTGGTCTCAAATTTTGGATCTGCAACACAAAATACTCCCCTGTTTTTTCCACATGCGAGCATTTGGCAATGTAATTGTGTTCTATACTTATCATTTATAATGCATCCTTTACATAGTTCCGGACCGATTTTTCTGTAAAAGGGCATTTTATTTCTATGACAAAGTCATCAGCCACACCATCAGGTGATGCTCCCAATATTCCATTAATTAATACAAATCCTGATTTTCTAAATTTAATGTTTAACTTTTGTTCTACTACTCTTAGCACTCTTTCTTGCAATTTTTTTCCCCGTTGAATGGCTTTGGTTTCAGGTATTTTGTAGCCCCCTAATATTTGCTGGACCAATGACCCATCAGTATTACAATGTGCAGCCTCATACAATTTTGAAGCTGTCAATCTTCCTTGTCTTATACTGTGCCAGTATTTACTGTCTGCTTGACCCATTGTTTTAATATTAATTTCCTCAATAGTATCTATAGTAATCTTGATTTTAAATATTGTTGGAAGTTACAGAAGCTATGGATGGTGTATGCTTCAAGAAACCCTGACATCATATCAAATATATTTTTGGAGTTAAATTCATGTAACTCACTATAATTAATAATTAAAGAATTTTTGACTTGTCTTGTTGCACACTCCTCTTTAAATTCTTGTAATACGGAGCTATCTTTAACTTCCAACTTTGGCTTCTTCGCCTTCACAAATATGTCTTTACTAGTGACGTGTTGTGTTCGAGCACTTGACAGTGATGGCTTGTTCCGGTAACAACAAGTTTCTGTGGGTGATTGTTCTGAACTTCTTTTTTCAAGCCAGAAAAGTAGTAACAATGAATGTTTGCAGCCACCTGTACAGAAAAAACAAGTGTTATGTATATAAAACTAGCCTTAGCTATTTTCCATCCATGATATACAAAAAAATTACATGACACAATCGCTACAAACAACAAAACTACTTAGTTGAGAGCAGGCCTGCCCCATATCGGCCTTATAGTCTGTTTAATATATTATAATAACTGGAAAACTGATTATGAGTGATTTAGAGATAAACTTATGGTTGAAGAAAGAAAGTAATGCAATAATTTTAATTTTACTTGTTGTATTTACAAAATATAAAGAAGGCACTTACCCGCAGACGCTGCACAGTCTTGACATACTGAGTCTACAATAACATCATTCATTTCATCTATTTGGCAAAGTACTGTGTATAGTTTATCGCTGATTCTATGTTCGGGTCCTACTAACTTGAACATATCCAACAGCAGTACTTAGATAAGACACCCGAGATGACCTGAAAATATTTTTGCAATGTAATAAACTTTACAACCTGTTGGGTCAAACTAGGTTTATAATTAATTTAATTTATAACAATGCACTAAGATAATCGATCTTTTATGCAAAGTATCTAAGGATAGGCAGCAGTTTCCACTGTTGCACATACAAGTCTGTACGGGAGACAATCCCGTAAAGTTTTTAGGTAATTTTCTACGCTACATCTGCTACTAATACAAAACGTTTAGTACCTACTCATCACTAAGATATTAGAAAAATACATAGAATGACAAAGATAGGACGTCGATATAAAAAATAACAATATAATGTACTTACATCAGCATTTTAGCACCTCTTATTTCACTAACATTGTGCTTACTATTGGTAGCCATGAACTCCAATATCATTACATTTTCAACTTTCGGCAGATTCCGAGAATCAGCCTTAATAAAGTCAGTGGAATTTAAAATAATCGTAGTCGTAGAACCAGCCATTTCAAATAAGCAAAATTACGAATAGGTTATGTACGAAACGAAATCCGGAATTGACATTGACGTTTGATTGTCATTGACGTTATACTTTTTTAAGATTCCCAATATGAATAAAGGAATTACCTACGATAAGTCCTAAGATGACGTAGAGGACAGAATGTATTAAAGTCGATTATAAATTTTACTTTACACTGTTTTGGAGAAATACTCAAATTAGTATCTTAAAATACTTCATTTTAGACGAAGATAAAATAAAAACAACTCCTCAATTTTTTTAGACAATCCCCATTAAACTATAATTTGGTAGGTACTTTTGAAACGTCAACAAACACAAAATAAATAATAGTCTGTCAGTCTGTCCATCAGTGAAGCTAGGAGCTTGTTCCAAAATGTAGATTCGAATGGAGAAGAAAGAGCTAGAAACTCCATCACCATAAATCTGTATATCTATTCCAGATGTATCAGTATCAATCCGCGTGCTCCGTCCGATGATGTGTCGCCTCATGCACTCGTTGTTCTGCACGTGCTTCCACCAGGGAGGCAACGAGTTCTACGACCTCGTGCGCATGGCCAGGCTCTACCAGAAGGCAGAGACGGCGCTGGTGAGACACCATTACTTTAGCTCGATATTGTGCATACATTTTTGGTTTATATTGTAGGGCCTAGGTACTCACATTTTGTTATGCAATACTGGCCGAGGCTATAAGACCCGAATGTGGCCCGAAACTAGTCGAGTTACGGAAATGTTCCTTTTTTTTTAAATAAAGGTGGTTGACTTAATTCTTTCGGATTGTTTTTTAAATTAAGGTCATTTTTAATGGTAAAAAGAGGGATGTTTTGTTTATTAGCGGCGGAGGATTTGCATTCAACAGTATTTTGTCGGCAGTCACAGACTTAAAGTTTAGCGTATATTGGATATGTTTATCAGTAGCATTGGGGCATCCGAACACATTGAATGGGAGCTACTGTGTTTTTGTTTACGAAACGTTGCCATTGAATAGTGCTAGTCCTAGTGCGATTTTCGTCCAATAGGAAATTAGCTACTGTCACAACATTAGACGTTACATTTTTGACACCTACAATATTTGGACAAAGAGTTTTTTTGCTAGATTGTCGTCATCTTGTGAGCGAAAAACGATAGCCCTCATTAGTTTTGATTCACCTGTTTCTTTATCGATTGACAGATAACATCGAGATACCTGCGCCTTTAGACAAACGCCTCTTTAGCGCTTGCCTATCGAGAGAGTAAAAATCAAAATGTATGGGGATGACACTGACAAGTGTCAAAATTTACGTCAATTCCGTATAATTTGGTTTTCTATTCTACAAGTAGACGAACGCTAAATGGCATTTGGCTACAGCTGCTGCAGATGGTCCCACGTGTGTCTAACCAGTGATACAAGCGCCACGATACCTGCAGGTGGGCAGCGGGCGGTACTCGTGGGACGAGCAGTTCTCGGTGGAGGTGCAGCCGTTCATGCGGCTGTTCAACGCGCCGCTGGCGCCGCCCGCGCCGCTGCCGCGAGTCATCCACCAGTCGTACATCACGCACGACTGCTTCCACTTCTCGCAGAAAGGACATGCTCTCGGTATACTTCCTCCAATATTTACATCGAAAGGGAGTCGAACGTGAACCTATTAGAGGGAGCATGGCATATTATTGAGCCCCTAGTCTAGCCTACAAAGGTAGATTTTCCAGCCACTTGAGAGTCCATGATAGACGCCAGCAGTCAAGAAACGGTCGCGGTAGCCGAAACCGGCATAGAGGAGGATGACATTACATTAGTCTAGCTTAACAGGTCCAAATTCCACACTGAGTTATTATTGAGAATCTCTTAAAAAATCTTAAAACTTTACCTCACACTACTTTTTTAGCTTTAACCAGCAATTTCGCTCACGTTACCAGGATCAAAAGTACTCGGTAGGTGTAGGATTTAGAAGATGAAATTCGAAGAATTATGTCTTCAAAAATCCTATTATAAAAGTATACAAATCTGTTTGACTAAGAAATAAATTACACAACTCTACGACTCGACATCTTAATTCTAACTATTGTTTACATTAACTTCACGAACTTAGATTAAAAAAACATACAACATCATTAACAACGTTCCTTACACATTCCAGCGGCGAACCTCCTGTGGAACAACCTTCTGGAGCCAGTGGGCAACAAGTCAGACAACGTGCCTCCGATCCTCCTCCGTTCCTTCCGCTGTCCCTCCCGGAATGCTCCATACTTCTTCACCAGCAAGAACTCCCGCTCCTACCTCCTCACTGGCAAGCAGGACGGGGCTGACGATGTCTTCTTATGATCATCGTCATGGACCACCAGACACACTAGACTATACCTGCTTCACATGGAGGTGTTTCTGAATACTGTAAAAGATTTCCTTTCGTTTCGTGTTATAGTGTTGTGACTTAAGGATAAATTGTGTTTGAAGATTATCACTTAGGGCAGGTGGAACTAGTGTTTCCTAGATGACCTAGTCAAGGATATATGTGTTTCCTGGACAATAAAAATGGACTCTTTGGGTGAAGTTACAAGAGGATTCTCAAGAAATATATTGTGGTGATTTTTGTAATTTTCTCAGTGGTAGCACGGAGTCTGGAACTAATGCCCGGTATATGACAATAGGCTCACCCCCTATTACATGGGACTCATAACATAAACAGTGACAAAAGAGAGTGATACATTACATTAGGTGCCGTAATGTGCACTTCTACCTACCCCTTCGGGGATAAAAGACGTTATGTTATGTTATGTGTTTTGTAAATATGTCTGGCTGTAAACAAAGTTCAGAAGTTACAAAGACTTCTAATGAAGATCCTGGAAGGAGTTTTTAGTACATTAAAGTTTTCTTAGACAAGGAGGAAATAGGTTGTGTAATTATACACCTTAAGCTAATGTCTTAAGGTACTCGAAAATATACTTGTCAAATGTTGTTCTAGACAGAATAATTTGTACATAGTAATTTAAATAGGTAGGTAAATAATAAATAATTATATAAATGGGCCTGGAATCGATAAGTCCTAAGAAGTCCTAGTAAATTCATAGGTCACCCACGAAAACCTTTTTAATGATTATTATTCTAATCATGGTACTGGGTGTTCTATTTTCTTCTTTTGATACTGAATTCTTCTACGTTATTCTAAAAAAATCATTACAATGTCTATTCTATCTTGGACTAGCTTAACTTCAGCGTAAAAATAAACATGTTTTTGTACTATATTTGTCTTAAGACATAATTATTTGATACACATAATTATTAAATTAACTATCGCATGCTGCTCAAGACTATGAGCCCCTGGCGTGACTCGAAACTAGTCGAGTTATCTTGACAAACACATACGTAAGAAAACGCTGTTACATTTCTATAAATCTTTAGTTAAACTTGTTTATGCACCTTTACAGTAACAAGATAATTTAAAACCTTCAATATTCCATATATTATAAATTTTACCTTAAAACTAAAGAGTACTAATTAAGTTATACTTAACAATAGGTCAATGTTGTGATGTAGTGAATTAAGTGACACTTAGCGACAGTAGTACCACTAAGTAGTGCCATCGACGTACGCTCTGAACCAAATGTTATTCTAAGACAAGTTACCTAAACTATAATTAAGTTATCGGTCCATGGCTAAGGTATTTTAAGAGGAAATAAATATATTTTTGTATTTGTTTGTTTTATTTTCTGAAGTAGAAAAATATACCCAGATGGGTGTTATCGTTGAAGATTGTTTATAGCGCCTACTAATTTTGTGGCAGCAATGTCTCATGTAGCGGAAGGGTATGATGTTTACAAGGCGGTATTTTATTAATGGTTCAATTTAGAACATCAAAATCATAAGGAATAGTTTTTTTAAACCTTGTCCCACTAGGATTTTTCTTGTGTCGACGTGGTGAGAACTATAGCTGGACCAGGATAGCAGGATTTTAATTGCGTTTGATTAAACCCTACCGTATTCAATCGAAATTGGACTTGTGTCCCAAAAACATTAACAAATAGGTCTCTTGTTTTGTGAGTCCAGATTGAAGATTTATTTTATTGTCTAACACTTTATTTATAAACGTTTTTGATACTTTAAACAATGCTGATTGTAGAAACCACAATTCACCAGTCGGCTTGATCAACGAAAATACATTAACCGAAATTAGACGATAGCTTGACAAATTAGACACACCATACAAAATGAAGGCAATAAAAACAAACAATGGTTGATGAGACTAGACATAGTTTTCCGATCACAACAAACAATAAACGACATGCGATGTCTATGTACTATACGTATATAATTTAGCAGTATATGTATATATCAGATAGATACATAGGTAAGGCCGGTGACTTCACGGCCGGGTACCGCCGAACCCGAGCTGGGCAGAGCATGAAATTACGATATTACCATTTACAGGCAGGCATAGATCGTCAACTTTTTAGTTTGTGAGATTTGTGATTAGTTGATTATTGATGAAGATGTTTTGTTTCATTTCATCACCGCGGCACCGGCTGAGACAGATTACTACTGACCTCAAGCCTCTTTTACCAAAAGATTTCATAATATTTGCGTTTAGGAAGCGGGTATGTTACCACAGGCTCATTACCTCTGACTTAGCAACAGCTGACATTCAACATAGACAAGAATACAAAACAAAAGCCTATGACACATCGAACTTAAGTTTTCAGCCAATAAGAAGATTTCCTTAGATAGTAAATGAAATTTTAAAGTAATCAAATTGAATTTGTTAAGGGCCGATTTTTCAATGCTCAATTAAATATTAACTGAGGAATAACTTTCAATATTTGACAATTAACTGATGATTGAATAATCAGCCCTTACCAAAATAACAGACCGTTAATAATAGAAGTGGTAATTTTTGGTAGCAAAGATGCTGGAATATTAACACATTACTATATCATATGCGCTTTTCAAACACTGATTAGTCACTAGATCATATGGCACATTCAATTATTGCAGCTATTTTTGGAATCGAACGAAAAAATGACTTAAATTGAATAAACCCTGAGATCCAAATATGGCTGCAGTGAGTAAACTACGTCAGTAATATGTGAAACAACCACAAAGTACTGTGGTAGTCCATTAGGCGTACAATTAGTACACAACGACCTACCGACGGAGTTTTAAACTACTAACTATACTAAAATATCACCGTATTTGTACATTGTGGTTGACGAGTTATAAGCGACTAGCGATTTATGATATTGTATATAGGTAGGTAGATTTATGATATTGTGTATAGGTTTCTTAAGGGTAGGCAAGACGCATGTAATGCCCCAAGTGTTGCAAGCGTATGTAGGCCACGGTAACCGCTTACCATCAGGTGGGCCGTGTGCCTTTTTGTCACCGTCGTAGTACAAAATATAATTGTATATTCAGTAAGCCTGCCTCGTTGGACGAGTGGTCGTAAGTGCGACTGCCGGGCAAAGGGCAGTCTCGGGTTTGATTCCGGCAGTCGCACTTGTGACCAGTCGGGAGAAATTAAACTTAACAATTTATTATAATATGGAATTACGACGAATGGTTACAATAGATTCCAGCCAGCTCATAAACCCCACCTTCAACTTCATGAACACTAGCAATATTACAAAAATTCTAATAAATCAGTCAATTCGCTATAATCTTATAACTTGCATTTATTAGTGGGTATCGCACAAACAAGCTCAATCGGTCCGCGGTCCGCACATGGCGGTTGACATCTGCACAATCAATTGCTGCTCTTTATTGATACTTACCAATCTGTATTGTTCAGACAAACTTTACAGTAAATGGAAGACAGAACAAGTCCAAATTTCAGTTCAGTTATGTACCAAATATTTAGGTAGGTACCTATATTATTATGCATTGAGATTGAGAGTAACATTAGAAAAAAAACATTATATGAACATGTATATGTACATACATTTAGTATAAATTATCTATGAAGAAAGAGAAGCAGCAGAGTACAGGAATTTGGTAATTTTTCAGAATAACATTTGTAAATGAATAGATAATCCTTGCAAACAAGACTTATTACAACAACATAAACTGAAACTTATCGACCCAAACAAAAACAAAACACGAACTTTAACAAAACATTGCATGAAAATCTCGTCCCTTCAGGCAATAAAAAATAGACAAATAGGTAAACAAACATAAAACAGCGTATATTTTATTTTTATTAACGTTGCGTGGTTTCAGTGGTACAGCCTTTTAAAGCCTTTTCCCCTTCGAACTCGTGACATTTAAAAAACGTAATGAAAAAGGTTTGCTGTGTACAATCACGTAGATATACTGTTTGTAGTGTTAAAGTTATGTCTAAAAGTAGAAACGAAGTCTATGAAATTCAGTGATTATTATTGATTTAACCCGCTGTAGGTAGGCTGAATGTTTGGTTGCTGCGTTACCTTGTGAATTATGATGCTTTCGATTTCTCGTTCGTTGATATTTCAGTAATTTATATGCACGTAGAAAGAAAAGAAACAAAGAAATAAGGGTATCGTTATATTTTCAGATCTCGCCTTTAATTTACGAGTTCAGCGATTATATTAGGGTGGACTTTATATAGTTATTAAATTATAGTTTCGCAACACAAAGTAATAGTTTTCCCAACAGTAGTGATAGCAACTCTTCAATTGGGTCAGAGATTGTAGTGGACGCCTATCTCTAGCCCAACAGGTTAACAGTAGCCTGTAGATAACGATTGCCTGCACCAATGAGTTACTGTTTGGAGCTGCGAAATAAATGGCTAAATGAAAATACTTTACAATCACACGGTATTTATTAGCTCTTGACGAAACCACTCTAGTTACCTCTGAGCCCGTTTTATTTTCTGATTTTGAATGAATACACTTAATTTTTTGTTGTTTTTGACCTACTTGGCAGTAGTTGTCATTTTTTAAATCGTACTTAAATTCATTCTAACTGTGAGAATACATTCAGAATGCTATAAGTACTTCAGTAAAGCATCTTACAAACACCTATATTAGTAAAAGTATTGACCAAATACTCACTTTAATTATTGAAATGCTTGCTTTTAATCCAGCTTTACGCGCAACATAAATTCGTAGGTATCTAGCCACCCTAGTTTAAGCTGAGGCGCGACATGTGTGTGCCTGGGGTGTGGAGCTACACCCTAAATTCAATATCGTACCACATTCGAGTTTTGGCGTGTTCACGACTAGTCTTTACATGTTTGATCTTTTGTCCAAATATAATATGAGGGTTGATGTTAAGTTTGGTATTATTCTATACCTATTTGTATAGTCCTAAGAAAGTTGAAATTAAAAAAGCAACGCATACAAAGGCTTGAATTAAGCTAATCATTATTTCAATAATCAAGGTATAGTCTAAATTAAAAAAATAAAGCAACTAAAAGAGACACAATATGCGTTAAATCCACTACCAGTACGAATACACAAGCTTCAAAAATCTATAAACATTGAGCCCTGTGCCTATGAAGATATGAAAACAACTATAACTATCGCCTACACCACAGGATTATTTAAAATACCTATCTATTTTTATTAGGTATATCTATGGCCTACACACTTCGATACAGTCATTTGATACATTAAAGACAGGACTAAATAGGTAGTAGGTAACTAAATATCAAAACGAATAGAATCTAGGAGTTCATTAAATCGGTACTGTAATGCAACTCTACATTTTGAATTAAAAATCTTTCCATAGCTATGTAACTACATATCTACCTACATAAATATTTTGGTCAATATTCAAATCGTGCAGATGCAGAATTGGGGAAGGGTCAAGGTTCCCTTCCCCTCTCATCTCAACCCTTTGATTAGAGAGTCCATGATTCGATTTCGCAATCGTAATCAGATTTGTGCAACATAAAGAATATTCTCTCGTTAGTCAGAAAATGTATTATTCACATTCTAGTAAAAATGCTGGTTAATCACGATCTAGTGCTTTTTGTTTACTCATTTTTCACTTGGCGTAGTGTAAAATGAGTAAGGAAGTGACTTCGAGACTTCACGGAAATGTCTACCAAATACCGTTTAGGTAAACAAATCAAATTTATACATATCTATAAATAAAAATAAATTTCCGTTCGTTAGTCTCGATAAAACTCGAGCACGAGTGAACTGATTTGGTTATATACCCTTTTCAAAATACTTAATTATCATTGCATCTTTTTTAACTTGTCAAATCAGTAAAAGATTCCCTAAAGATTATTTTGTTTTAACCTATATGAATCGCAGACAAAACTTCTAAATCTTTAGTTTTGGTGATCTTAAACATCATATTTGTGAATACAATTAGTCATGGAGCTTTGGGTTTAGTCACTTACTACTTCGTTCAGACGAGGTAGGGACGGATCACGGAATATTGGGAACGTATGGATACACCACACAATGTGATTCAGGCGGCCTATTCTGGCTGCTCTATGTAACGCTGATCGAAATTTAAAAATATTTAGGCATGCTTTTAGACTGATTTTAAATTTGTGTGAATAGCGTCTGAAAATGAAAATGAAATGACAATATTTGTTTACGCTTTACAGGTTCAAATCCAACGTTTCTTTTTCAATTCTGTTCTCTACTACTGATATACCTATTACACTTAATTGAGAGATAACACCAAAAGTTTAGATACATACATAGAAAATAAACATGAAAAAAAATTACATTTCTATATTCTGAAAGCCACGCCATTACAATTAGGAAAAATCAGAAAACCTGAAAAGATTTTTGCGTCGCTGTCTTGTATGTATAATATAGGTGGGTAAACGTCCACCTAATTTAAAATTCAGTTGCTAGGTAAACAAAAATGTTCGCCAAGGAGTGGTCCTGAGATTTCAGTTCCATATGATAGTTTTATGAGTCGTCCAGAATAGGCGCGCGCACGGGTGCCGTATATAAGTGGACCGCGGGCCAACACCGACACAGTCAGGCCCGGTGCGTTGCCTTACGAACCCGCCACGCCACTCGCTCTTTTCTCACGTTTCTTACAAACTACATCTAAACTTCAACAATGGTGAGTCCATTACCCATCATTATTTTTTTTGCTGAATTATTGATTTTTTATAAAATCTTGCTGAATTAACTTGGTAGTTAAGACAGAGAGATTTGGGGGGCATTTTCCAGAACTTTTCCAATTTTGAGAATGGTATTCTGAAGGGTTTAGTTGTTTCCTCAAACTTAAAACAAACAATTAAATAAAAAATATTTTTATTTTACTTTTAAACCTATGTTTTAGTATCTAAAAATTGTATTTTTTTAAGAAATTACTTACTGGTACCACACTATTTTTGATTCCTAGTTAGTTTTCTAATAGAACTTATCAAAGAAACCAGGTTCTTAAACGTATGTGTTTATATTCTGAGAAAAAAAACACGACACTGAACTTTGAAACACTGAAAAAATATGATAACGAAAAAACAGTGAAAACTTTTTTATTACACACGAACATGATTACATTTATTTGAAACTAAGCAACAGACTGAAAAGCACTTTCAGTCACGAAATAATGTGGGCGTGTCTCGTCTGAAAGATATTGGGGAAAACTCACACATAAAATGTTTTAACAAAATAATCTTCGTGGTTTCGAACATTTAATTACTTTCAAACATGAAAAAGTCATGAAATGAAAAATATATACTATTCATACAAAACAATATATAACCATGTAACCATGAATGAACATACCTAATGCCTACTTATTTATAATTACGAAATTATAAATCTTGATCAATAAAATTACACAATATGATCAATTCGATTTCACGGTTGGTGCGGTGGCTGGGCAACTGGCCGCCGCGTAATGTGTTGCGGGTTCGATTCCCGCACGGAACTCTTTCTGTGAGCCACAGATATTGTTGTTCAGGGTCTGGGTCCATGACACCCATGTATGTGAACTTGTATGTTTGTAAACGCGTCGTGGGTGCGTTTAGTTTATTGAGGGCCAACGTTTTTTTTTTATTTGTTCTGATATTTTTAATTGATAAGCGTCAAATTGTACTTGCCTTTTCAAATTATATGTTTTCAATTATATATTTTAAATATTGTATGGGATTGAATAAACCCCTATTTGTTAAGCTTAGGCGTTAAATAACTCGAGAACAATACATTAGTAACTAGGGTTTATCAATTTAATATAAACGTGGAATCCATTATTTATAATTAACTAGCGGCCCGTCCCGGCTTCGCACGGGGGGACTTAGATTTTTTACATAGTTTTACGTTTTATTTATATTTATTCTCAGTTTATTATTTTTGAAATAGTAGGTAAGTACTTACCTAATAGGTATCTTTTGGATGAATTAATAGTCTTAAGGTAACCGATTGAACAATTCAAAAGTTATCTAGAGCAAACTTTTATAAGGATTGAACCATTCATTAAAACGATTGTTATGGGTAAACTATAAAAGGTAGATATATGCTCTCGCGGACTTTTTTAAAAATAATGTTAAGATGAACATTTCATCTATAGAGCATTTTTGTATAACTTTAACTATATGCTCAGCGCACGCCACGGAAGGCCTCAGAAACGATACTTTTCCCCCGTTTTTAAAACATTTTTGGTTACTGCTCCACAACTATAGGACCTAGCGTGATATTATATAGCCTATGTTACTTCTGAATAATGCTGCTTTCTAATGGTGAAAATTATTGCAATCGGTCCAGTAGTTTTTGAGTTTATTCATTACAAACATACAAAAATACAAAAATACAAATCTTTCCTCTTTATAATATTAGTATAGATAGATAATAGTCTACAGACTACATAAACAGCATCACTTAGTAAACAGGAAAAACGAATTAAAGTACTATATTTACCTAGTATTCAAATTGTTTATTTCAGAGATATAATACAAATAAGGTAGATGATATAAATAAATCTATGGTCTATTTTATCCTGCAGGAAACCTTGGCATTGTCACAAACAATTCCAGGAAAACTACTTAATATAAACAGATGTGCATCGTATTTGCAATATAGCATATACTGTCCCGTATCAACTTTATTTTAAGAATGTCTAGTAACACTACTATTAGTAACAACGATGGATCATTGAAATAAATCGCAAAATAAACGGGTATAACAAAAAAATCTAATACTAAACATAAAAACAAAACCTATGTACTTATCAAAATAAAAATTAGGTTGAACCTGCCATTAAAATCATAAAAATCTAAGTATTAATTTTTCAATTAAACTTTTAAACTAAGTCATTGATTTCAACGAAAGTTGATCATATCTATCTTGACTTTGGTCAGCTCAATTTCCACGTGACGTTAATCGGAGCTGGTCGGTCATGGCTGACCGCCTGCTGACCGCAAACTCCTCGGTCCACGACCACCACAAGTCAGGTCAAGTAGCCTGCATTACTTTGAGCCAATCTGCCGTGACGTCCATTAGAACTCGGTGCCACCTATCTTGGCAGACATCCAAGACAAACATTGATCCTAGATATAAAACAGATACGAGCCTGATTGGATTATTTCTACTTAAATGGGAAATAACGTTGGTTTTATTCTTAGGGCTTTGTACCAGTCAACCTTATACTTATGACATAGTTTAAGAACTTTTTTATTTTTCAGGACATGTCCTTCTCACAACTTCAATTTTTATTCAAAAGCTTTAGATTTTTCGATAATTGGTGGAGATAATCCTGCAATGTAGATATTGGTATTGATATTTGACTTTAAACAACCATTGGATTAGTCGCCGATATAGTGATTGAACATCGATCGTTATTCCAATATGCACGCGTGCATTGTTATCGCACGGGAAAGCTGCGAGCTTATTAGTTATTTATTTATTCGATAGTTTAACAAATTGTCACGTTTCGTTTGAGTTTACGATCCACGACTGTGATGCGTCGTGGTCAGGGAGCGGATGCCAGGATCGACGGGTTAATTAGATCTTGTATTAAGATTACTATGAATGACGCGATGGATTGTAGATTTGAAAAATTCATTTTAAAGCATGATCACACGATTTTAGTCAATTCCAAAGTATAATAAAGCAATGAGTATTTTCTTAGAATCTGTTAACTGATTTTGAAAAAACAAAATTTTCGTGATTTTAACCAGCACGCTAATATTATTTTATCTAAGTATAGTTAATTTAAAGAAAGTCGATGTACGATAACATTTCGTACCTCTATCTATCCCACCGTTGATATTGATAAACAGCTGAAATCTCACACAATTTATCAAATCTGAAAGTAAAGCATCATCGCTGCAACTGAATGTTCAGTAAAGTGAAGCGCACTGGTTATCGATCGCAACAAATCGATATTAATAAATGCAGAGCACATGGCAATTGAAAAGGTGAAGGCTTGTACTCTGCACAATTATTATTTATTTTTTTTTTATTTATTTATTTACACTTCTTGCAATTGTATACAATGGCGGACTTAATGCCTAGTGGCATTCTCTAACAGTCAACCTTAGGGTGATGCAGAGAGACACAATAGTAGGTGTAAACGTTTAACACTGTTGTGAGTTTTAAACATCGTTGCTATGGTAGTATATACAATTATACATATCACACAATATTTACTAATTAAATATAATGAAGAAGTACTAATATATACGTAATGCAAAACGAACAGTAAGGGATAGTATACAAATAAGTATGGGACATATTATGTGGTACATTAGGTACTTATATTTACTGTATAAGTGTATAATGTAACGTATCACTAAAATATAATATATATATAACACATATTATAAAACTATAATACATATATAACTTCTAAATATGAAAAAAATAAATAGTAGGGGGTGTTACTAGATAGACACCGAACCCAAAATATTGATTAAAACAAATTTTTCCATCTAAAAAGGTAGAGGCGGTATAATATGTTAACAACACAAACAATTTTTATCACTAAATTAATACGATTAACTAAATCCTAGTCCTACCTAGGTATAATCTATCAAAACTATTTTATTCTTTTCAAAGTCAAAGTGAAATTTCACACAACACATATGAAATTATTCTTTTGGACATTCATAAAGTTAAAGTAAAACTGATATTTAATTAAATAGTAAATGTCAACGTTTCGTGAAACAAAACCACAGATAAATCATAATCTATTCTATAACTAAGCGTCTAATGTAAGTTCGATTCGATAGCGTTTTCAATATGATATTGTAATACTACCGTAACATATGTAATTGTAGATAAAGTGCTGTCCACTTACACGTTATCGATACTCCACCGGCTAGTGACGTGACACGGCCACATGACACGATGAAATTAGTTTTTTTTATCGATAAAGCGATAAAATTACACTTTTGTTATTTGTACTTTCATTTTACCTGAGATTAGGTGTTATTATGTAAATGTATAATAAGTATGTGTTGTGTGTGTTAAATAACTTCAAGTTTGGTGAGTAAACGTGTATATTGAACTGTGAATGGTAGGATGAAATTACTGACTTTATCAACATATTGAATTGAGCTTTCATTTATTTCAACTCTTAACTATGGAATACAGTTAGTTGCTGTAGAAGACAAGTACTACCTACTTTTGAAGTATTAGTGTATTTCAAAAGGTTATAATAAAGTACTTTTGTACTAATCTTATACTAATATATAAAACTGAAGGGTTTGTTTGTTTATTTGTCTGTTTGTTTGAACGCGATAATCTCAGGAACTACTAATCCTACACGAGAAGATGACCATAAATTTATGAGTTTGAATACCAAAAAGCACAAATGTTATTTCACTGATTCAAATTAAAATGACCAATCAAAGCATGAAATGAAATCTTTATAAAACTATTTTAAGTAATCTGAAATGGACTTTATTTATACTAACTAGTAAACAGTTGGAAATTCATTGTAAACGATGAAATGGGTACGAATTCAATCAATTTGTTAAAAACAAAACGTAGCGGGTTCGAAACGGTATATTTTATGATGAATCTTTCAAGTCGAAAACCTTTTATTTTCAATAGCTCAATAGATAGAGAGTTAAGATAGAGGCTACTGAAGTAACGGACTTATAATAATTGTAGTCAATTTGAAGCTCAGTAGTCGATGATAGTAGCGGTTGAAAGTAGGTTCTGCTTTAATAAGTTTCGATGATAAATTACCCTACATTATTGTGTTTGTGTTGAAAGGCTATGTTGATTAGAGTGTTTATTTCAACTATCTAGTTAACCATTACCAAGAAAGATTGCGAGCTTTTTATAAGATGCTTGAAGAGTTCTTGTATTGAAGGCTACTTTGTTGCGTTAAATTGTCTTTCTTTTTCGTAGCTTTCCAAATCGAAGTCAAAGCATTTATTTCAATTAAACCATAATTAGGTAGGTACTTTTTAAACGTCGACAAATACAAAATAAATTAAACTAATATTGATGTTGACACCAAATTTGACTAAACGATTGGTATACCCATGAGACAAAAGCTAAAGGTATTTGCGTATAAAATTAACAAAATTATCGTACAAATAAATCATTGATCAATCAAATCCAATCAAATCGCAATAGATCATTCATAACAATCACATCAAATTACCATTTTGACATGTAAGTATCTACTGGAAGTAGATACTTACAGGTTTTGTTCTAAATCCTAGAACAATGCTTTAACTTTAACAAAAACTGAATACAATGAGTATATAATACCTAATCAACAGCGTAACAATCGATGCGTAGGCGCAGACCAGACAATCCCGCTATTATCCTATTAATTGTATGATTCATATAATATGTTCTCTGTAACGGGAATGTTTATTGGTAAAATTTAACTTGTTTCTGGTCAAAGGGTTGATTTAATTAAACATTTCCGTGAAATTCTTTGTTAATGGAAATTGTATACAGAACTACTATTAGTTATTTACTTTTTCCTAACCATATCTTTTTACACAAAGGTAATGTTTAAGGTTGAGTAACATTATCCTATTGAAAACTATTTTAAAACCTGAAAATTAAAACAAAACTGTTCAAAAATCTCTTCGTCAAACAATACCACCATTTTGTATGTTTAACGAACTGTTTTTATTTAACACTAAAGATCGTATCGTGGCTTCATCTGAAACAAAAAACAAAGAATGTTTTTCCTTGTAAGTTTGTAACTTAGGTAGAGTAGACCCAAAATAACTTCATGAATCATTTTAGCTTGAATTACGTTCTTTAGTCGGGTTACTCTTTGTAGGAATTAATATTAAATTAGAATAATCTCGTAGCAAGAAGAAACTTAAAATTAGAAACGTTTGAACTAGGTGCTTCTTAAGAAGTTGTGTACATAAATAGGTACATAGTCTAATCTTTAAAAGCTCAAACCATATTTCAATACTCTCATGATTATAATGATTGGGGGAAGAATATTTATAAACCTATATAGACTATTGAAGGATACTTCATCGTTTTAACCGACTTTTAAAAAGGACGTTCTCACCGTCCGGACGTTTGACATGAGGCCTTAGTACAAGTTTGTTTTACGTTTAAAGTAATCGTTACGAGTACGCGTTCGGCGCTCTGATTGGTTGCTTTATTGGCGCCGGCCAATCAGAGTGCCGAACGCGTACTCGTTTCGAATACATTAAACGTAAGTCAAACTCGTACTAAGTATGTATGTATGAGGGCGATTATATCGCGTTAGGCTGAATCGAATTTGATGCGGTTTTTAGAAAAATGTTTGTTATACTTAGGAGAAGGGTTTAGTTTTTATATGAATAATTGAATAAACCGACCTGAAAGAAGACACAGTTAAAGTTGGTGTTTTTAAATGTGTTTTCTAACAATATAATACATAATGGCTGATTCAATTAACTAAAATCACGGGTTACTCACGCGAATATACTGAGAAAAGCTCTAGAAAAGGTCGCGACATCGCCGCGACCGCGCACGCTGCTCATTAGGAAGAACCCCTCTGTGGTTCGAAACTAGTAGAGCTTTTCTCAGTATATTCACGTGAGTGACCCGTGATTTTAGTTAATTTAGTACGTCTCACGATAGTTATTATAAAAACATGGCAGATGTTTCTCTGGCGTCCTAATGCGACGATATGTATCTATTAATAATACTTAATTATTTAATTAAACCGCACCTAAAGCGTACGCCCTTGTAACAAGTCAAAGTCTAAGTCTGAAACTAAAACATAGTAAAATATACGTCCAATGTAATTGGAAGGTGAGTGAACTGGCTGTGGCTAGCACTGGGCGCTTCTAATTAGGTACACACAGTACGCTAGCACTAATTATGTTCAGCTATTCATTTCAAACGACATACGTATTACAAATAATGTCGACATATGTCGCTTTTATTTATTAGTTAATGGTTGAAGCCAATAACATAATTACTAAGTCATAAAGTAAGTTATGCATAAACGCTCATTGCATGATATAAAGTTTACCTTTTTTAATTTACCACCACTGAAAATACATACAAAAACCTGTGACTGCCCACGCTCAGGCTCATTTAATGTTTCAGAAAATTTATCGCAGTCTACAATCAACTTCTTATAATTAAAAAAAGCTTCCCATATCGTAGCTTTCTTATTTGAAAACCATTTGCAAAAACCATAGAAGAAAGTCAATTTTATAATATACCTACAACTGTGCCATATAAGATAAAACGAAATGCTATTTTTTTTTTAATTACTATCTTATCTAAGTTTTGCTGTACGCTGAAGATATTACCTACAGCGATCCAAAACAAGGCAATCTGCTTGGGGGTCGGTAAGTTACTTCGGCACGCAATATTAGTAGCTGGGTACGCCATGACAATGTCACAAACTTTGAAGGTTACGTCAATAAACTAATTGGAATATTGCAGTGCCGTGATGTAACATAACAGACGTTATGACTTCTTTCCCAAGGAAAGAAAGGTAATACCGAACACAAAATACCTTGAGTAAAAGTCTGACAGTTTCAAGATTCAAGATTAATTTATTCATTGTAAAACATAGGTACATACATTATAAGTTCTTATGTAATATGTTGAGGGCGCTATGTTTTGCCTCTAGGGCGTACAATACATGCAATATACTTAATTAAAACAAGGATTTGACACAGATTT
Organism: Spodoptera picta; assembly: GCA_038387885.1. Lineage (NCBI taxonomy): Eukaryota > Metazoa > Arthropoda > Insecta > Lepidoptera > Noctuidae > Spodoptera > Spodoptera picta. Next base: position 1,023,061 of record JAZHFQ010000082.1, read on the forward strand.
ATAAACAACAGTAAACACATCACTACAATTACATAATCTTGACCATCTATCTCATTAAGAATTTGCTATTTCATTGAACATTGACGACTCTTTAAATGAAATGAATAAAATAATGTAAACCACAAAATGTTTCCTAACTTCACCATCGTTCCGCCTTACAATAAAAAAGAGCTATATATTTTCTTACCTCTAAAGTTTCATATAAATTGTCATGCCCAAGAATAACACTCAATAATCAAAATTATTTTTAAAAGGTATACCAAATCTAGGCTAGGCACATAAGGCCAGTAATCCATCCTTTAGATGGTATAATTTCTAGGTCATTTACGTACCTACATTTGCACGCAACTACTTATCATATTACAGTAACAAAGTAACATTATTAAATTACAAATTCATAGTATGTTACGCTAGTAAATTAATTATACATACAAACTCAACATACACATGTTTCTATGTAAAAACTTTATATGTATGCCTAAAGACAATTAGTCTTATTATAACAACTTTAAAATACGTTAACCACAGAACGTTTTAACTGTAGTTAACTAGAATGACTTGTGGTTTCGTCTCTTGAAGTTAGGTAATTATTGCTAGTAAAATGCCTTTAGCTATAATAGAGAATGTGGTAGACATTCTACCTACTAAGGAGACTTAGGTAGCACGTCAGGTCGAAAACAAAAGCCCGTCGGAGTCGCCTCTGTATCTTGAGAGACTGGCATAATGCCAAAGTAGATGGATGCTTCAATATAGGGGTAAATAGCAGGGGATAGAATGTCAATAATCTAGATTTTGTTATTAAAGCTAGACGGATCGATAAATACGATTTAAGTTCAGAATTAATTCAATTGATGGTTTGGTATAGGTAGTCGTTAGGTTGTAAAATGTTAAAAGATGAGCTAATGAGTAGGTAACACAAATTACATTTGTCTTCAATGTAAAAAAATAAAAAGGTTATAAAACTTAAACAGTAAGTTTATAGACATGTAGGACAGATGCTACTAGAACCTATTATTTACCTAGTCATTCTAGAATAACAGTAATTGAAAGGACTTCTGTAAAATGTATAACAATATGGCTCAGAAATTCTTCAAAATAATTTTGAATACATTCCGTATGATGTTTATTATTCGATTAAAGGTTAATTTATAGCTTACAATACGAACTTAGCTTACTTAACCGCTGGAATGCCTGTATATGAGACACAATAGAAAATACATTGTATCTCGCATGGATCCAGGTTTAGACACACGACGGGTTAAAGGCGTGTCAAAATCCCCTAGTCATCTTACATTTAGTTCAACATTCAAAAATACATAAATAGGTAGGCACCTAAAACGTTTTTGAGTAGATATGAAAACAAATGTTCACGGTAGATGGTCATACATTAATTACAGAATTAGATTACCTTGTTTATCACATACTGCGTTACTTATCAGCTAGTTAGAACTGACGCGTTTTAATTTAACTAAGTTTCTATCTAATTAATTTATGTTTGAAAGGGAGGCGATGTTTAGGTAGCTATACTGTTCAATATTGTATTATGTTTGACCATTGTAAATAACACATTACTTAAGATATGCAAACAGTTCTTTTAACATTCTCGTTTAAGAGATCATCACAATATGATAGTCATAGATACTATATGATAGTAATGATAGTAGAGCGACAAAAGTTAACTGCGAGTCTTAAATTCCAAGTAAAAAACAAAATGAACAGACTCACTTGACCCTAAACTGCTTCGAATAAGCGGTACACTAAATTAAAAACGGTCTCACACACATGTCAAAAAAGACTATCTGTTAGATCATTAGACTTGTACCAAATACCAATAAGTGCGTAACGTAACACCGAAGCCCAAATACAAGAGCTTTTAGCCATTGAGTCATCGGCGGGCGTGCCTATGACGTCATCAGCACCAGTCCCTCCCTCACATCCCTCGGTAATAAGAGTATTATGTAGTACTTAACTATGACGTCACATTACACGCCAATTTATTAATTAAAATTTCACATCGCGTGTTTCATACAATTTTGCAGTCATTTTTCGCTTATCAAGGATAAGCGATATAAAATTTGGAATCCGCAAATTATGTATTTTGTCTGTATTATTGTAAATGTGAATTATTCGTATTGTTTAAATGAAATAAAAGCTCGAAAACCTCGTCTTTAATAGCTTATGGCTTCATGAACTTACATGAACGTAACTCAAGGATATAAGCAACCAGGACCACATACAAACCCTATTCAGTATTGTGGGCTAATACAATGGTATGGTTAATTAAGTGTTATAATAGAATTGATATTCTCAAATATCTTCTAGCTTCTAGTAGGTAGAGTATAGATTACTTTTAATCTCGCACCGGTCTTGGCCAAACATATTGTTTTTATGACGGCCATATAACAAATCACACTTAAAAGAAAAAAAGAATTCAAACAAGATGATTTTTTTGCTTTTAAAAAAGCACCAGTAGCCACAGATGAGTCAGTGTTCCACTGCGCAATTCGTCAGCACAGAGTACTGGCCGTGACTTTGCAGACAATGCTGGCTGTATGCGCTAAACTCTTTGCTTTTTTATTTCTTTTAATTAGAGTTCCGTGGTTAATGAAAAGTCGCGTTTTGTTTCGAGCGCCACAAAAGCGCGCGAGAGGGTATTCATTTAGTTTTTAATCAGTTTCTTCGTTGAAAGACGTTATTTTGCTCTTTGTTTTGATTTAAAGGAACAGAAACTAGTCAGAAGCAGTTTGTCAACGGCAACAGAAATGAAAACCAAACTTTAGGTAATAAACAAATCCAAATTGAAGCAATCTCCAACGTAACTACAAACGACCTCAGCCATTTGAGTTGGCCAGTTCTTGTTTACAAACAAACAGTAAACAGAATCGATTGACTGACGGAACCACACAACTGACAATAAATGGTCAGTTTTTTTGTTTCCAACCAAAATGGTGGTGGAAATTAGTGTGAGTTCATTGACCCGGCGTAGCGTGTCTGCTGCAATCGTGTAGGTAATCATAGGCTTTTGATACCTAGTCTGCTTACACCACGCGATACCCAGCGTATGGGGACATGCGTTTCATATTATCGTTATTATTTTCGACGACATTTTTAGTTAAATTATCGTAGATGCATTCTGAGTTATGGATAAGTTTCGTGAAAGTTGTAAATTCATTTTCGTTTGTTGAAAATCCTAGTACACTGGATTATTTAGGTATTCTTTGAGAGTTATTTGTACTTTGTGTTTTTAAGAAAGACTGGGAAGTACTAAATTCTAATGTCAATTAACTTCCATCTAGGAACGTGACTTCAAAAAGCTAACCATTAGAGTTTGAATAAAATTGTAATCAGTGTTCTAGGTTATATAAACTGTAGTGTCAAAGCCTATGTTAATAACAGTATGGTAACCTAAGTACTAATCAAGGGTGTGGTTCCGTACTTAAAAGCTCCCTTCCGGAGGGCGGATACTGATATCCGGAAATACTGTAGGGCTGCCCGATGCACTATACCTGCAAAATTTCCGATATTTTTTACACACTAGTGTTGAACCGTGCTTAATGACTTTGTATGGGTTCTTTCTGTCTTGCTATTCTTGTTTTTTGTCTATTGCAATTCCGCGGTTTTTAATAATCGACTGTATCTGATCGTTTTGTATATTTTTTGGTGTATTCAAGGATAATGTTTAAAGCCAAATAGTCATGTTTTATTGTTATAAATCTATAAGTAACTTGTAGCATTGAAATGAATGTGACTAAAGCTAATTTCTTTGTTACGTCGCTATCTCTATTAGTCTTATTGTCGGTGAACGTTGGGGAAGGTTAAGAATAAAGTCAAAACTTTTAGTCAGAGCAAATTAGTATTTTTTCGGTAGGTTAGTTTTTTTTACCAGCCATTTTTAATATAAGCTGCTCTAACCTAACTAAATTCTGTTGGAATAAAACTATGTTTTTTTTACTGAGTTAAATGGAACATCCGTTTGCCTGCCTGGGTTAGTCATTACGAAAAAAAATTCAAGACAAGAAGACATAAATATTAAGACGCTTCATCGATCTCCGAGGATGTATGGATGATTGCGACGGATGACGTGGATGTAAGGATGGTAGCTCCTATTGTTTCTGTGTACTGAAGCGTGACAGATGAACCATTGATACAAATGATGCAGTCAGACCATTGATTACTGGTCATATTTATGTGATTATATTAGGTAGGTGATGTTTGTTAAAATTAAAATAAAATTTAAGTTTTTAGAAGATGTTTCATTTTTCTTTGTAATTCTGTTGGTCTGCAGTTGGATCTTGGCAGTTCTCATTTAACAAATATATGATTTTGGGTCTAACAATGGTTTTTACACCATGTAGGACTAATTTATTGTCATAAAAACGCAATTAAATGCAGATTTTAAAAGATAACGATAGAACAGATAACAGTTGATGATCTTTGTATGTGAGTCAACCTTAAGCTTAATGTTTAAAAGATTACACTCCCATTATGTAAGATCAAATTGTTTCCTGACCGAAATTGATCCAATTAAAGTTATTTCGGGTAAACTACCAAGAGTACCACACAATTGACAGTAGGTGCCATAAAGACTGTCCAGTTAACCTCATAAGTGGGAGTTCTCAGTAGCTTTGTAATTAACCGCCTACAATTGCTCCCTTTTATAGAATTACTGATATTTATTGTAGCAATTCGATTCCAATACGATCTCATTTAAGCAGTCGTAATATTGAATTATAATTGGATGAACAATCGAATGTATTGGTAAGTGATTTGCGTGGGTTTTTAGTTTTCTTGGTAGTTTTTTTTTATGGCATAAGCCAGTAAACGAGGATACGGATCACCTGATGGTAAGCAATTGCCGTCGCCCACGGACACCTGGAACACCAGAGGCGTTACAAGTGTGTCGCCGGCATTTTGGGGATTAGGAGTTTGAGGATTGTTGGGGATTCAGGGATTGGGGAGATTGGGGAAGGGGAAGGTAATTGGGCCTCCGGTAACCTTACTCACACGACGAAACACAACGCAAGCGTTGCTTCACGTCGATTATCTGTGAGGCCGTGGTATCACTCCGGTCGAGCCGGCCCATTCGTGCCGAAGCATGGCTTTCCCACATTTAAGAGTTGAGTTTCCTCGTACAAATTAAGTGAATGTTTCAATTTTTTTTCCGCGCATCTAACGTTATTTCATTTGTCATTCACAATCTTCGCATGTTTTTTTCTTAATTGAGGTCTTTATGCTTTTCGAAAGTTTTGTATTCTCTAAAAACTGAACTCCTTAGAGTTGAGTACAGTTAATTTTCATCCAACTAAACATAGAGGTAGAGTAGGCAAAAAGCTAATTGTAGAAATTCAGGCCTCAGATATAAGTGCATTATTTTGTACCTAATTCACCCAGTACCAGTGTCAAGTAGTGTAACGGGCTGATTACCCCGATATGATTGCCAGCTATTAGCTACGGTAATGACACTGCACTGCATAGATAGGTACACATTTTCCTGACATACACGAATTACACAGCTTAGTGTTGCCATAAATTGGTCAGACAAGACTAGCTAATTGGAGTATGATAAACTATGTTTTTATTGTTGTTGGTTAGTAGTTACGTATATTTTCAGTTAGTTTGTGATTGTTACCTCAATAATTGTAACTTTACAATTTTTAATGACCTTAATTATAATTGAAATCTAATAATAAAAAATATCAATATTGCGTAGACGATAATATGCGTAATTAAAGTTTTATAATGGTAATAATATGTGAAATGCCACTACGTTTGGGTGCCATAAAAGATAAATTTATTCTATACTTATGTAGTTACAAAATACCCCTTGCTATTAATTAGTAGAAAATATATTTTCTTTTGGGTTTCCATTCATTATTCACCCTGAAAGATATAATAGAGTATCATTAATCCTCGAATAAGTATTCTAAGCCCATCCTGTACCATATGTGCCATGTGCCACCCTTCACATATCGACACAGTTCGAAGCCTCGAAGGCTGTATGTTCTGATTGATGAATCCTCATTTATAAACCGTACCATACCGTACCTCCTCTTTTTAAAACGCTCTGTTCCACGAACTGTAAACTATTAACATTGGGAAATTATGGCGGGAAAATTTTAAATAGAGAATGCTGTTCATTTTTTCCTATTAATTTTGGAAGACATTTTGATGGTATCTGTGGTAAATAAATAGAATACGTATCAATTACTTGAAATTAGATTTAAAAAGTCACAGAGTCAAGTCAAGTCACATTTAAAAAGACAGTCTGCAATTAAATCAATTGGACTGCAACTTGATTGATTTTGTTTATTATATTTCTAGAATCTCATCTATATTACAATAGGTCCGAGTAACTCGTTGTGGTCCATTTAAAAATAAAATATGATATCAATTATAAAGTTTTGATTAACTCACCTACGTATTAATTATTAGGTCGCACCGTTTAAGGCTTTTTATCTTATTACGTGGTTTCAATTAAGATTTTCATTAAGTCTTAACAAGTATGGTCATGTAACTGTTTTAGATAACATATGAAACTTTTATAAACCAGAAACGATTTGTATGAACTTTTGAGATTCAATAGATCGATAGAATTTGATGACTCCGTTGACAAAGAGAACAGTTGTTGACAAATCCAATGATGCAGTAAATGGCACTTCAGAATTCTGCCATTTCTTAGTTTGTAACTTATTAAGTACTGGCTTAATAAGACAATCTGTTTGCTTATCGATTCTTTCTAATCGTTTGATTTGCATCTTAAATAGCACTTATATATCAACTTAAAAAGAAAAAAGCTAACCTTTATTTTCTTTACACCTCATTTCATGTTAGTATTTAAATAAATACAGTATTTTGAACAAATTTCAGTTAATATTTCGGGAACACTAAATGTTAAATTAAAATGAAGTTATATCCTCGCGTGGTCGTGAAATAAAGCCTCCGTTGGCACCTGGGTGATCCTAGTTTTATGATGGAGTGCAAGCATGGATGTGTGGGGTTTGGCTATGTATGTATAATAATATGCACTTATACATGTATGCTATAGATATATGGTACAAGTTCTACCCCATTTTAACCCCAGACTCGTAAAAGATGAGCAATGTCTCGTGCATATGATTATTTTTACAGGGTGGTTTTATTTTATGATTTCTGATTGTCTTGTCTGGAGTTGACTATACCGCGACTATATCCTGGATAACGATTATCGTGCCTTTCAATCGAGGATCGTTACTGTAAATTCTAATTTTTATTCCAATGTTTTTTGATGAAAGAACCATAATAACATACCGGCGATGTATAGACTTCGATCATTAAAAGATGTGGACCATAAAATAGAATTTGATACAAGTATATTCATAACACACCTATTTAAGTGGTTATAGACACCATTAATTTAATATTAGAGGCACGGTTTCGGTCTTTGGTTTTGGTGGTATATTTGCAACATACCGACACGGTTCGGTTTACTTACAAAAACCTTGATGACTCACGATATTTCTTATGTTGTTATTTTCGACTGAGTTTATCCTGAACTCGCTCTAATTTAAAATTCCGGGAACTGTAAACAAAAACTTAAACTTATTGTTTTTAGGATATACTTAGTATGATATAATATGATGTAGATACTACATCATATATATCGGGAGGAAAAAATTGCCTACATCGATTTGATTTTTTAGAATTTTAGCGAAACTATTGTGGTTTAACAAGTAGGTTTGTAACTATTTGGTACTTTAAAAACAATTGGAAAGCCTCATAGGGAAAACTAAGGAACGTAATGCCAATTTAATTATTTTTCTTTTAAATATTACTTAGGTATACACGCTACAAGTATGTGCTTTTCAATCTATTCTAATAACAAATTCTTACATTAAACAGTAATGCTGTTCGTTTTGTATTCCGCAATTCGAAACAGCGACCACATTAATACCTAATAGTGCGTGGTGTTTGAATTCGTGTCGAAAGCATTTAAATAGTTCGTAGCTAAATTATCCCTAGGTCTGGCACTATTGATCACAGGCAGGCGCGTGTCCCCACCTCGTGCGTGCCGAATCAACTATCATTTATCATTCTCAAACTTTCCTCCATACATTCTGCCTAGTCAGACCAAAAAAACCTTCTCCTACAAATTAATTGAACAATCTCGTAAAGAAATAGATAGTTTAGTTTTTGAATAGCAAATAATACGTAGCTTAGCTCCATTAATAACGTTTAACCATCATGATTTTCATGTTTTCAGACAGTGATTAATCTAGTTTTGTTGTTGAACAGTTTTAGTAAACCCTTATTTATTATTTATGGAATGTCTTTCACCTCTGTCTATTAAGGTCAATAAACTAACCTGAACCAATATTACCAATTATGTTCATATTATTTATACAGAATGATATTATTATGTTGACGACAGTTTCTGTTGTCGTGATCAGGCGTAACAGTAACATAAAATACACCCTTAATGATGTACGGGTGAATGACCCAGCCAGGACTGATGGCATCACCACCTCGTGCCCCAATTCCATAATATTGTTTTAAAAAATATTACGCGTGGTTTGTAGTTGGACGATATAAATGAATTAATGTTAAGGAAATGTGTTGGAGAATTTGATTTCCAATGAAATAAAATTTATAATTTTTGACCGATATTATATTGTTCTTTACCAAAACATAAATTTTAATTTTTAAACAACCTCAAAAAAAAGTAGACAACTAATTGAAAAGTGACTTTAATGTTTTTTTTTATTATTTTATCTGTATCTACTCTCTATTAATAAAAGCTCACCTTCAACAGAGGGAATGCATCTCAGTCCACATCGGCCAGGCTGGCGTTCAGATCGGCAATGCCTGCTGGGAGCTCTACTGCCTGGAGCACGGCATCCAGCCTGATGGTCAGATGCCCTCCGACAAGACCCTGGGCGGTGGAGACGACTCCTTCAACACCTTCTTCAGTGAAACTGGTGCTGGCAAGCATGTGCCCAGGGCTGTGTTCGTGGACTTGGAGCCTACTGTAGTTGGTGAGTAAAAATATTTGGAAACTAGTGCACAAAGGGCATTAATGCGGGGCTCAGATTCTTGAAACGTTTCAAGAAGTAGTTCACTTCTGAAGTGTGTGAAGATAAAAATAAAATAACAAAGTAAATGATGCATTTTGCAACGACCGATACCAAGAAGATCACATAGATATGCAAGTCTCATCTCCTTCGTTTACAATGGAAATCACATCGTTTAACTTTAAGCTATCTTTAAACAATTGCGCATCCATTAAAAACGCATTCATTTAACTTTCAACAAAGATTTTTAATCGATGTTCACAGCATCATTGTTTGCTCACTCTGCTAAGCTCTGCAAGCGAACAATTTCTCGCTAAAAATACGAACAACAAAAAAGGCATAATAAAGAAATGCTTCGTGAGGCTTTAAATTGAAGGCTTCTCGTCGGATTGTAATAGAAATTTATAATAGACGGCGCGGGTATTGAACCCCGGACCGAGCCGTTATTACTTCGACTGACGGCCTATCATTACACTATAGCTCGGTAAAATCACATCTGTCAAGGAAATTAATAATATTTCTACCATCTGGTTACATAGATATACACTTATGAGGAAATTGTAAAAACTGTTCAGATACATACTAGAGGTAGTAATGTTGGGGTAGACTGGTACTTGTACCTATCACTATATAACTACTACATATTTTATTTTATAATATTCATGTCGTTAAAGAAAACGTCATTTCCTATCGCCATATTATCCTGATTCCTCTCTTATAATATTAAACTGGTCCTTCACACAACTACGTGAGATATCCCTATTACCTGTTCATCCTGCTTTTACGCTGTGTTGGGCAACGTGAACTAATTGTTTAAATAAGTTATTTCTGAAAAAAACTCAGGGTTCTGAATCGCAGAACGAAGCATGGTGAACACTTTTATTAGGTATACTTTAGCAATGCAAGATGTTCTCCAAAACTGACATAGGTTCTGATTTGAATAAATAATAAACAAACCTGAAACGTAATAGACTTTAACCGAGTAATCATTAAATACAATTTCAAATACTTAACTTTCGTCAAACCAGTCGTTTACCTACCTATGTATGATATCTAGAAGGATAATAATATAAATTGTTCAGACGTCAGAAACTTCATACATTTGTAATGTAAGTATAATGGCACGAAAATTGACCTCTCTGGAGGAATGACCTACGTAGATATACCTCTAGAAAAAAGCGACCAGACGAATAATTTTACATGGACTAAATGAAAATACTCTAAGTCAAGGTCGACATATAAGTACTTGTTTAGGAAAATAACTCTTAGTAACCTTTTCATAAGGTTATTTGTGGAAAAGGGGGAATGTTAGTAAATAGACTAATGTGTCTTGAATTTGGAAAGGAGGAGGCCTTTGTCCTACAGTGGACCACTTTCGGTTGTTGATGAAGATGAAAATATAAAAATTGGTCGTAGGCCGTAGGTTGTCGCGGAGAACCTAACGGGTAACCGGGGCTCCGGCTCGACGTGCAGGAGAAGGAACGGGGTGGTTTTTAGTCAGTAAGAGTCTGACACTCCCTCCCGCCTCACCCAGGCGGGAGCAGTCATTCGATGATTTTCCCCCCTTAAAAAAAAAGGCCGTAGGTTATTCGCAGTAATAGTAACACACCATCGCGACATGATGCCTTGTCGAATGGTGACGGTGACGGCTAATAGTAATTAGTTTGTAATCAATCACTTACATTACTTTGGGTTTAGTCTGTAGCTAAGTACCTTCTTTATCCCCTGCTATATTTAATAGCAGCCAATATCAAAGTCGGTCACACAACACTGCCTCTGTTTTCGCTCTTAATTCCACAGCATAACGTAGTAATTTATCAACTAGACACTGGACCGTATTCAAATACCTTCGCGCCTTCCAACACTTCTTATTTCCTTTGCAAAAACTCCTGTTTTTATTTCCTTTTTTCTATCAAATACCTTGTGTTATGTATGCCCCGTAGAATGCGGTCTAGTTAATACGGAAGGGGGCCTAGATCCCGGTTTACAAGATAAAATACAGTTATTTCGTATCTAATCATTTGATAATGCCTGCTGTATTGTAATGAGATGGTTCGTTGCGATAGATAGGTACAGTTGTTCATATTCTGGATTCTATAATCGATTTCGTTGTTTAGGCATTGTGTTTAAGAATACATTTACCAAATGGGTTAGAAAATAGTCTAGCCTCTTAAAAAGAAAGATAGATAAGGAAATATTATAATCGATTTTAGCGACCACTGTGTCTAATTAGTATACCTATAAATAAATGCTCTTGAGTTCGTCCCAAATTTTGGCATTATCTACTAGAATATCTGAAATCACATCGCATTTGAAGACAGGAAACCTCAATATACTTGTAAGAGCTTGCTCTTAAGAAGCACTTTGCCTCGGTATCTTAATTGGCAGCCATACTCGGATCAACTCGGATGAAAGTAATTAGCCCTCAAGTGGTACAGCGTTCATATCAATTGACTTCGTCAGTGCTCCTGTTCTTACTTCGTCTTCATTTTATTTTATTCGTCTTTTCAGTGACTCAAACATGACTCAAATTTGTCTTGAAACCTAACATCTGTTCACTGAATCATGTCTTTCTTTTTTCGGCATATATTTTCAGAGTAATTCAGAGAATTATTCAGTTTTGTGTATTAGTAATATACGTATCATCACTAAAGTGTTAGGTATTTTGTCGGTTATAATTTTTGTCTCATCCACGATAATGCAACCATTTAAAAATTATGATTAGTTGATATGTACTCAACTCTCATATTTGTTGTTCAACTAGATATTTAACTAGATATGTAACTTCTTCAAATCTTTTAATTATGCTAGATACCTGTCAGACATTTCATTGTACCTAAAATGTCTCCATTTTCCTTCTCCAGACGAGGTGCGCACAGGCACATACCGTCAGCTGTTTCATCCGGAACAGCTTATCACTGGCAAGGAAGATGCCGCCAACAACTACGCGCGCGGACACTACACCATCGGCAAGGAGATCGTCGACGTCGTCCTCGACAGGATCAGGAAACTCGCTGACCAATGTACTGGACTCCAGGTTGGTTAAATGTTAATGAGACGGATAAGGAGACGACTAATGAAGAAATTAATACATTTTTTGGGGAATAACATAATAAAAAAGAGAATGCGGGATGTGATGATGTAACATTGGAATTGAATCTGTTCTGTTCTTTCTGTTCAGGGATTCCTGGTGTTCCACTCGTTCGGAGGTGGCACCGGCTCCGGCTTCACCTCCCTGCTGATGGAACGTCTATCTGTAGACTACGGCAAGAAGTCCAAGCTCGAGTTCTCCATCTACCCAGCACCTCAGGTAATTACAAACCATCAGACCAACACGAGACATCACAAGTTTGAACCTGAATAATTATGTCTTGTGACTTTAATGTATTCTTTGGAGTTTGAAAATCTTGTATTTGGTTTCTAGGTGTCCACCGCGGTAGTGGAGCCCTACAACTCCATCCTGACCACCCACACCACCCTGGAGCACTCGGACTGCGCCTTCATGGTCGACAACGAGGCCATCTACGACATCTGCAGGAGGAACCTCGACATTGAGAGACCAACATATACCAACCTCAACCGACTTATCGGACAGGTTCGTGGAGATCCTTAAGTCATCCGATTTTAGTTAGCTTCTTGTGTTACCTATTCAACGGTTAACTTTACTGCAGTTCTACCTAACCAAATCTAGTGGCAGTATGCAAAAAATAACTCACTAAATTGTGTACAGAATTTGAAACCGCAAACGGGCGAAGAACGGAATTTCATAAAAACAGAGCTTAGAGTCCTTGCCATTTACCATTGTTCTAACCACAGCCACAGCTATCTATTTAAATATATGACAATAATTTGTTATTATCTGTTTCCAGATCGTATCATCAATCACGGCGTCACTGAGGTTCGACGGTGCGCTGAACGTAGATCTCACGGAGTTCCAAACCAACTTGGTGCCGTACCCTCGTATCCACTTCCCGCTCGCCACGTACGCCCCCGTCATCTCCGCAGAGAAGGCCTACCATGAACAACTGACTGTCGCTGAGATCACTAACGCCTGCTTCGAGCCCGCCAACCAGGTAAAAATACATTAGAGGTAATATATCAGAAAATTAAAATTTTCTGATGAACTGGAGAAGTCATTAAACAGTCTCATTTTAACAATGATAGCACTTTTACATAATTACCTACTTATGATATTTTTGTTTCAGATGGTGAAATGCGACCCCCGTCACGGCAAATACATGGCTTGCTGCATGTTGTACAGGTAGCTAACATGTTCAACTAAGTCTCAAAGGACCAAATATTAGTCCTAGACAAGTACAGTCTTTAACTTCCTCCTGTTTGCTTGATAGAGGTGACGTCGTTCCTAAGGACGTGAACGCAGCCATTGCCACCATCAAGACCAAGAGGACCATCCAGTTTGTGGACTGGTGCCCCACAGGATTCAAGGTAATAAGGCGGATCCTTGCTTAAATTTAAAAGTTGGGGAAAGAACAGCTCTAGTCACAAACGTCACAACTTTTTAAAGGCAACTGATAGATTTTTGGATAGTAATATATTGGACACAATTTTTTTTGAATCAAAAGTATAACGTCCCTTTTATTTCACTGAACTCGAGTACATCTTTTTTATTTTATTATCCTGTCTAACTTGATCTTCCCTTTTCACATCCTGACCAGATTTGTAGGTACCTATTCTAGTTCAGCTGTATAACTTTCCATTCGTCCGTAGGTGGGCATCAACTACCAGCCCCCGACGGTGGTGCCGGGCGGCGACCTGGCCAAGGTGCAGCGCGCCGTCTGCATGTTGTCCAACACCACCGCCATCGCTGAGGCCTGGGCTCGGTATGTATCATGATTTCATAATGTAATCACGTTCCGTGTTCGTTTCCATTCCGAGACAATAATATAGTTACTGTATTATTTTAGATTGGACCACAAATTTGACTTGATGTACGCTAAGCGTGCTTTCGTCCACTGGTACGTAGGTGAGGGAATGGAGGAGGGAGAATTCTCTGAGGCTCGTGAGGACTTGGCTGCTCTTGAGAAGGACTACGAAGAGGTCGGAGTGGACTCCACTGAAGGCGAACTTGATGAGGAAAATGAGTACTAAATGACAAAGTTCTAACAGGCTGGATATACGGCGTTTTAGAAGTATCGTCTTGTCAACTTTATTTAGTCGATTTTTTACCTATTCCTCCGTTGTATGTCCAGTCATTCGATCACTTGAAATGTAGCTTCGACGGCCCTGTTTTGGTATAACTTTACTAATGTATAACAGCTACATTTCATCTGGTCTTTCCATGATCAGTTCCAACTTCGTGATTGTATCCATTCATATTTTTTCCAATGTCGTCAAAATACAGTAAGAAGTTTTTTACATTGATAATGTAGTACGTAAGAACGTGAGCTTGGACGAACGTGTGCGCAGTGCAAACTTTTGAGACAAAAATACTTTCAACGAGATGAAACATAAAGTTTGATAAACTGTGAATTGTAATAAAATAATTTGCATTTATTAATTTTAAAAAGGAATTCGTGATAATCTAACATTCTTGAGAGTTAGATGTATAGTTATATCATTTTATATCGTAAGCTAACTTATTGACAACTAATTTTACGCTTCGGAGAAGTGCATTTGTGTGTTTGAGAATAATAATTTATTTTTAATGCACAATAAAGACTTTTTACACATAAACTATTGTTTTATTACTTTAAAAAAGAAACACCTGAATATTTATGTACAGTTTTATTGATATAAAACCGATTACTTTTACATCACAACTATTTAATCACAATAATATATATTGTTATAAAATTATAAAATAACAAACAACCGTATAAGAGCTTAACATTTAAAGTTCTTATAACAATTACTTGGTATAAACTCTATGACTCGTAAATTCTTATAAAAATTCTTACGACTAAATGCATTTTCAAACGTGCACAAAGTACACAACACACCATATAGTGCTAAACTTGTAAAGTACAATCAACGAATACACTGGATGCACTCTTCATAATTGCCAATTTTCGACGATGACTCGTACAGTCACAATCAATAACCTTATTCACTGGATATCTGTTAATTTTGTCGATAGTACTTTAACTTATGATGATTTTTATTGACATTTGAATCTTTTATTGTTATCTTAACTCATAGTCGTCGATAGCTACAGAAGACACTTTAATGATTTTGCACATGCAATTCTTTATTATATTTATTATATTTTGAAGTCTGGAAAACATCATGCAATATTAATTTAGAGAAACCTGAATGGATTCAATAAAATCCTGATTTTGTGCACTCTATTGTAAAATGTAGTAAGCGCCATTTATTAGTGACTTGTCTTCTAATTAAATAGAAAAATAAATTATACAACATCTCAATACAAATAGCGAAGTACATGCTTGTACATACATGTACACTTTAGTAATGAAAGTAAATAGTAAAAACTAATAAATTCAACGTTTTGAGATCGTTGCTTATCGGCAAATAAACATTAGAGTGGCATATACTATAGGAACAAGTTTATTGTAGTCACATTATTAAAGGAGAAATAATTTTACGTATTAATCACCAACTAAAGTTCTATACAATTTCATATGCGAGTCAAATAGTGACAATTACTTTAGGCCTGCCTATATACTTGCAACTTGTATATTATGTACAGCAACCATATTACTAAACAGTACTGACTGACTTTTTACAATATAATTCATACACTACCATTCATGTTTAACATGATTCATAATAATTTATTTATAGAGGAGTCAACAAATGGAGTGGTAAGATCGATGCGAGTTCGACGACGCAGGGACTTATGAATTTAGAATTTTATAGTTGTGCGTGTCCCTTTATGAACTAGCTCTCTATAAGAAAGGACATGTATTTAACAGTGTTTAACATGACAAACAATCAAGTTTAACAGAAATTCCACAGGAAGAAAGTCCAATAGGAATATGTGGTACCTTTGTATTTTAATTTTATATATGTGTTGTCCTTTATGTTGTATGTGTGTACAATGTACATAAATAAATAAATATACCACATTTACATTTAGCATTTAACACACTCCATTTATTAACTAATCCTCGTCTAATATCTATAGATAAGTCATACCAGTCTGTCTGTCCAGACATTGTGTCCCAGCTAGTCTGGCTTGGCTTTCTGGAGGTAGTCGCAGGGCGTGACCGCGTCGCGCGGGAACCAACCGCGAGGACCGCGCCCGTTCTCACCCTCGCCCACTAACTTCTCGCCGAATAACCAGTGCCTGGAAGAAGATAATAATAAGATTTGACTATAGATAAAGATAATATCAAAAAGATATGTTAAACATAATTCTTACTTCTTTGTTTAGGTTTTTAAACTGTCAAACACCAAGCGGTCATCGGTGACCGCAACCTATTGTTCTATAATTGTGTCTATAATGACGGTACTCGACGAGTTAAATTCATTTATTGCAATTATATGGGGTAAGTACTTGGACATCTTGTTTAGTAACCATGCTTCTGATCAGTCGACAATTCTTATATAAATCGACAAATAAATAGGTAAGAAAGCACTGAGACCTCGAGCGTTGCCACGTTCCGCATGCCTCAAAGGACCATCAAACCACAGATGTGGCCCTCCAGTAGGACTGATACCCGATCGAGGTTGGGGATAAACCGCAATAATTTACCGCGGCCTCGTTGGCCTCTTTTCAAACTTATCAATGGCGATCAAAGGCTAGTTAATATAAAACTTGCCAGAATTAAGATAACAATATTCATAGTAAAAAAACATTTCAACTGACTTCCTCTGTCGCGTGGCTCTGACGACGTCCCCCGGGCGCAGCGCCAGGCGCGGCTCGTCGCTGCAGGGCGCGGCCAGCGCGGCGCGCGGGCGGCCCGCCGGCAGCCAGCGCCCCGAGTACGGCCACTGCGCCCTGTACAGCCGCGACCGGACCAACTTGTCCAGCTTCTGGGCTTGCTGCTCTCGCTGGAAATTAGTGCAAATAAAATTAATTACGATGTCTCAGACTACATAATAAATACAGTGAGTAAATCGCCATAAGGACCTTCTGATTGCAGAACAATACCCTATTTTACAATTTGATCGTTTAAATGTTGATGGTCTACCAGTCCGATAGATCGATAAGCTTAAAATCGTCTGGTATGCATCGGTAAAGATCACTCATGGTAGCTGAGTGTAGAAGGATAGATTAAATATTGTAACAGGTGAAAGTTTGATAAATTGATGAAATCGTAAATAACAACGTCAGACAATAAAGTTCAGAAACACACTAAAAGCACAATTATAATGTGTACGCACTCTCAGTATCTCAAACAACTCACCGTAAGATCATACTCCCCGCAGCCTTCCCTAAGTGGCCACTTGATGCCATCACACTTGGACCCCTGCAGTATGAGCTGGACATTGTTCTTCCACCCCAAGTTGTAAGGGAACAGAAACTCTGGCAAATCTTGCTCCTCCCTTCGACCTTGCGCCTTCTCAACTATCCAGTCTTCTATCGTCGTCTGATTACGGAATATACCTCGCAGCTGTGAGAAAAATAGAATTTTATTGCGTAGGAAGTAAAGTGCATTTTTAATGGAAGTAAAATTTTAAGAAATTTTGCATTGTACCTGTCATTTTATTTTCATCTTTGAGATAACTTAACTTAAGGTGCATTATACTTTATTGCTATATCTATGTTGACATAACTGTAAATGATTTGGATATTTTTTTATGTCCATATTATCGAGGTGCAAACCATCTCAATAACTTAGAACTTAAGAAAATACTTACTTGTAAATATAAAAGTACTCCTACAGCTAAGACGACGCCCACAGCCATGCCTATAGCGAGCAGGGTCAGCAGTAGTGTCGTCAGGGTGAGGTATATCATGGGCTCGCGACCTGTGCCGTTGTGCATGTACCACACGCGGTTTATTGCGTGGTACATGCAGATTGTTAGCACCTGCAAATATATGGATTAAGTAAAAACAAAATGATATATATAAAAATATAACATTGCCAGAGTAGTACACTCCTCACCCCCGGGCCAATGCACTTTTAACTGCTCTTGTTTGACGGTTGAGCATGGACGCCGCGTCGATTGCCTACCATCAGGTGACCGGTCTACCTATGTATTCTCATCAGGTTTTAACATAATACAACACTATAAAGTATAACCAATGTGTGTTCTGTTATAAATAACTTACAACAGAAGCATGGAAGCAGCCGAGCACAGCGGATATGAGGAACAAAGTGAAGTATCCATGGTTGTTGTGGCCGACACAGCAGTTGATCCATGGACAGTGGTGGTCCATCTTCTTCACACAGTACCCACCTGGAGATGTTCAGTAATTAAATAGAGGTGAGTTTTAGAGATATGAGACTAATAATTATGAGACCACAGAAACTAAGAAATAATATTATGTTATTATAATAAAAATCTTGATAATACATTGATATTGAATAGACTAACTAATACTACTATGGAAGGCAAAATGTATTATTTATTTCTAATCACAAACAAACAACTTGTTTCTTTTTTGTCATTAGAATTGGTTAGAATATTCCCAGCGTTTAAACGAGTTAGTGCACAAGGGAACACTTTGACACATAGGATTTTAATTACATATTGCGGTTCGAAATACCTTAAACAGATTCGAAGTTGCTTGGTAACCAGTTTGATAACAATATAGATGACTCTATAAACCAAGAACTTAATTAAATTATTACATACCACCATCCACCATCCACCATCCGTCATCCATCATTATCAATATTAGAGGTATATTAATAACGCCAAGACCTACCGTAATGACCATTTATCACAAATTGATGGTATAAATTAAAATAATTGTTGGTATAATTACATTTCCGACAGTGATGTGACCTCGGTGCTTTGAATCCATTACAAACTGTGCAGAACTGTAGATAATATGTGTCCTCTTCATTCTCCTGAAAATAAATAACAGGAAATTAAAAATATACTGTTTGTCATACATAGATTTATTTCACAAAGATAAATAGAATTATTTCCTCAATCAAAAGTTAATTGTTTTTTGTTATGTTTTAAATCTAATTCATTGCGACAATTTGAGTTTTTTTTTGTGGCATAATCAGATCACCCGACAGTAAGCAATTGGCGTCGCCCATGCCCGCACATGGAACACCAGAAGCGCTTTTTTTTTTTTTAAGGGGGGAAAGTCATCGAATGACTGCTCCCGCCTGGGTGAGGCGGAAGGGAGTGTCATACTCTTACTGACTAAAAACCACCCCGTTCCTTCTCCTGCACGTCGAGCCGGAGTCCCGGTTACCCGTTAGGTTCTCCGCGACTCCGAATCGGCATCGGCCCTATTGGGCCCCATCTGTGGTGGTCTGATGGCTCTTTGAGGCGCGCGCGGAACGCGACGCGCGCCGTACGCTCGGGTCTGTTTCTGGTCGGACGGGGAGCCACCCATGCTCGCCGTCCGCAGGCCCGCGCTTACGGTGGCTGGAGATCGTCTCGCGATCCCCGACGCCCGGTGTGTCCTTCGCGATGGCTGGGTTGCGAGGACACACCACGCGTCCCGCCTCCTCCTTAGCTAGCATGACTGCTTCGCAGAAGGAGGAGACGGCATCCCAATCCCCCTCGCACCGCATCATGGCCCGCACTAGGCCCGGACGCGAGAGGTCGCCATCGCCGATCACTTCCCTGAGGGCACGGCGGTGCTCAGCCCACGCAGGGCATTCTCCCACTGTGTGTTCCACCGTGTCCTCAGGGCGGTCCTCGCAGTGATGACACCCGGGCGTTTCCTCCCGCCCCATCAGACACAGGTACCTCCCGAAACTTCCATGTCCGGTGAGGACCTGCGTCAGGCGGTAGGTGAGGACGCCGTAGCGTCTCTCAAGCCACTCCTCAAAGAGGGGACTTACCGCTGCAATGGCAGCGAGCCCAACACCAGAAGCGCTACAAGTGCGCTACTAGCCCTTTGGGGATTAGGAGTTTGAGGATTGTGGGGGATTCGGGGATTGGAGAAATTGGGGAAGGGGGGAGGGTAGCATGGCCTTCGTAACCTCACTCACACGACAAAACACAACACAAGCATTGCTTCACGCGTGTTTTCTGTGAGGCCCTGGTATCACTCCAATCAAGACGGTCCATTCGTGCCGAACCATGGCTCTCCCACACTTGTGTATTTCAAAAATAATCATAATAATAACCCAGTGGTTCAAAATGGAGTTCAACCTAACTAAATATCAGCTGGACGCGTTAGAGCACATTGAGAGGCGTGCCAAGAGGCTCATCGACGATGATGCGCTTGTGAAGGCTCAGCTTCAAAGCCTCGAGCACAGGCGTAAGGTTCAAAGTCAAATTCAAAGTCAAAGCATTTATTTTAATTTAACCATAGTTTGGTACTTTTGAAACGTCAACAAATACAAAATAAATAATAGTCTGTCAGTCAGTCCGTCAGTGAAATTAGGTGAAGCTAGGTGCTCATTCCAAAACGTAGATTCGAATGGAGAAGAACGAGCAAGAAACTCCATTCGTTACTCTTTTAAAAAAGTATGTTCTACAATGTCTCTGATACATATTTCAATACTGTACGCATATGTAAGAACAATGCAAAGAAGACACGCTTTACGCATTATATTAATAACTTACTAAAATAAAAAAAATAAAAATCTTAAGTCTAACATGGTGCTCACATATGCATACTGACAATCCATAGAAATAGTGCTTCTACCTCTATACAAGAAAAAGGAAACTCTATAGAGGTATATTGACAGGGCACCGTTAAAATATTTATCGTTTTAAACAATTCTCTCAGCGATTCGCAACGGCGTAAGTTATATATTGCTCGGATAGCCCGCTTTTGCAGAATAAATATTGATTCTATTTCTGCAGCTCGACCCCACAACAAAATGCCGTACAACATAATGCTGTGGAAATAACTAAAATAGACAAGCCTAGCTGTATCTACGTCCGCGAGTTGTCTAATCTGTCTAACTGCAAAAGCAGCTGAGCTCAATCTCCCCGAAAGCGCCTTTATATGCGGACCCCATTGTAGCCTATTGTCTAACGTAATGCCTAAAAATACTGTCTCGTCGACAAATTCTAACTTTTGACCGTTCAAAACAATATCACAATCGTTACTACGCACATTTGGTAAACTGAATTTAATACATTTGGTTTTTTTTTCATTAAGTGCTAGATTATTAATGGTAAACCAATTATGCACTTGAAGAATGGAGCTGTTTACGTCGTCAAGATTATTTGTACGTCGATCTAATTTAAAAATTAATGATGTATCATCTGCATAAAGCACCATTCTTGGTTCATTTTTAAATATAAATGGCAAATCATTTATATAGACTAAAAAGAGAAAGGGACCCAATATTGAACCTTGAGGAACGCCCATATTCATCCCAGAGCCCTGTGAGTTAATACCGTTAACATGAACCTTTAACTGTCTTTCTTCTAAATTAGATTTCATAAGACGGACGCAGAGTTTCTTATCCCGTAATGATCTAATTTCAGCAAAAGTGTTTCGTGGTCAACGCAATCAAATGCTTTTGAGAGGTCACAAAATACACCAATAGCATCCTGTGCTTTCTCCCAAGCACCAAATATTTCCTTAATCAAAGTGACACCGGCGTCAGTTGTGCAACGACCTTTAGTGAAACCGTATTGTTGTTGGTGAAAGATGGAATGTTTATTAAAATGATGAAGCATCCGAGACAGTATCAACTTTTCAAAGACTTTGCTGAGAACCGGCAAAACAGACACTGGCCTATAGTTGTTAGGTTCTTTAGTGTCACCACTTTTAAATAGTGGGATAACCTTACTATATTTCATTAGGTCAGGGAAAACACCGTCATCTATACATTTATTGAAAATCACAGCCAGATATGGCGCTACAGTTTGGATAAGTGACTTGCAAACCATTACCGATAAGCCCCAAAGATCCTCCGTTGATTTGGTCTTGATTTCTTTAAAAACTTTTATAATTTCTAGAGGATTCGTATATCGAAAACTAAAGTCGTATTGACATGATTCTATGTTGTTCTTAAGCAAAGTTACAGAGAGGTTTGCTGATGACTTTAAATGTTCAGTTGTTTTAATAGGAATATTAGTAAAAAAATGTCAAACTCCTTACGGTATTTAAATTAAATTCTGAGTTTCTTAATCTTTTCCTACCAGTCTCATTGTGTATAACTTTCCAAATAGTTTTTATCTTATCATCAAACGATTTTATTTTATTACTAATATAAAGACGTTTCGCGACTCTGCATACTATTCTAAAGGTTTTTGAATAAGATTTTACATACTGGTGAAATTGGGGGTCATTTTTGTACGGTTTCATTCCATAAAGTTCAAAAAGTCTGTCCCTACTCTTACGAATACCTACAGTTGCTCAATCGCTAAATACAAATTTGGTATGAATATCTTTATTTTTTATTGGCAAAATATTGTTAAATTCCTTGTTTAACATTTCAAAGAAATCATTGTAGAATTTATTCAGATTACTAGTATCAAATACTTTCATACATAATTTAGTAGCTAAAGAATTGCTCAATTTCTCCAGATTTTTAAATGTGATTTGTCTATATCTTATTTGAATTTTTGGGATAGGTAAATAAGAGCTATACGCAACCATTAGTCCGCAGTGGTCGGATGGCAAGCTATTTATAATATGTTTTTCTTTGTAGTCACAATTACAGAAAACATTATCAATACAGGTGGCGGTAGAGGATGTTATCCTTGTTGGTTCTAAAAAAACATTTTTCAAATTAAATGATCCAAATAAATTTAACAATTCCATACTATTAGTACTATTTTCTAATAAATTAATATTAAAATCGCCACATATAATTACTGATTTGTGACTAGAACAAAACTTTCTTAAAACATCCTACATGACAGAATCAAATACTGTAAGATTCTGATAGTTAGGTGGCCTATACACACAGACAATAACATGTCTATCCAGCTCAACACAGGACAACTCAATGGTGTGTTCAACTGACAGTGCTACAATGTCTTTCCTTCCCTTTGATTTAATACAATTTTTTACTAATATTAAGGACCCACCATGTAACATATGCTTTCTACTGAAATTACTAACTACATTATAATTATCTAAATTTAAAGATATTAGTTGGTCCTCCTTAAACCAATGTTCTGATAGACAAATTACATCAAATTTAGTCTTTTCCAGAAACATCTCTAATTCAAAGACTTTTGAGGAGCAGCCCAGAATGTTAATATAAAATAATTGTAGATTGTGCTGCCCCTGTGTATAATTGTTGTGCTTTTTCCTTGCCAGAATATACCTTATAATTTATATGATTTATGAAGGTATGTTCTGTTGTCTTAAAATCTAGTTTAAACTTAAATTAAAATGTGCCTCTGTGCTGTTAGACACTCTAGACAACACAGATTCGTCCTTAAAACTATTTTCTGTTATACAAGTTATAACAGTGAAAGGTTGCAAGCCTTTCAGTTTTCTACTGGATACATTTCGGTGAGTGTGCGGGGGAATTGCACAACTTGATTCCCCCTAGTCCTTTCCATCATCGTACCACAAGACAATCGGCGAAGCGTCACCGATTCATGGTAGATATTCCGCCCACACCCACGAAGCGCTTCGCTTCAAGCTTCCTTGTGCGTACTGCTAAAGAGTGGAATTCTTTGCCAGAGTCTGTATTTCCTGAAGGGTACAACCTGGGAGTCTTCAAGGCCCGAGTGAATAGGTTGCTTATGGGACGACATGCTATATCGTAGACCGCATCATCACTTACCACCAGGCGAGATAGTGGTCAAACGTCGCCCCATCAAATATAAAAAAAAAAATGAGGTTCCCAAACTCAGGGCCCGCCTTCAGGGTATTAAACCGTTATTAACCAAATTACTTAATTATATTTAACAGATATCTTTCTAGTTAATTTAGAGGAATTTTGTTATTTGACACTTTTTCTGCTGCTTGTAGCTCAAATCTCAAAAACTACTGAACTAATTTTAAAGAGTTTGATTATATAGATGAACAAAAAATAGAGAATTACAGGTATAGTAATAATCAACATTGTAAACTATAATTAAACACAGGTGTACTCACTGGTTTCCAACCCAGTGGAACAAAACCTGGCCCTTCAAGTAATGACTGAAGGAAAAAGTATAAAGTGGAGCCAGCCAGTGTCAGAAACAGTGCAGCATGCAGGGCCGCTGCCAGTGATGAGTGTGGAGGCCACCACATGCCCAGTAGGTGAACCATCGCCCATGTTATTAGTTTTATTATACCTGAAATAATAATTACGAGAGTTTATCACTGGGGTCAATAAGTTTCCTTATAAGTTTGACACTTAGCAACCTTTCCCCTGAATACATACAGTACAATTAAAATACTTATAAAAGATGATTAAAAATATATAACATGCACACATTTAGTCGTTGTTTACCACAAAGTAAACGGGAGCTATAAATAACTTTTAGACATATGCTCCTGTTTTCGTCTGTTCCCGGCTTTCATCAGAAGATAAATTATTACTGATGAAAATATAAAGTAATTATGACTCCTGAAGAATAATAAACTTACCAAACACCGACAATGGTCCCCAATGAAGCAATCTACGAAAGGGCGTTGATGCCATTTCGTTGAGGTTACCGACTCCTAGATTATAAACATATGAAATTATATGAAGTTATAACTTATAACAGTTGCACATTGTAATCACTTGTATTTAATTTTGTAGTATTATTTGAAAATTATTATTTTATTTACGCTAATAGACAAATTCACTTTTCCAGTTGGCTTTGAATTCATTCATTGTCATTGTAGGATTATAAAATGACATTAATTTTCAATAATGACAACCGATTTTACGTTTTGAAATAAGTACGAAATTGATGAAATATTAGTAACATGGAATGCTTTCTAAAACATGATTGCCTAAAATTGAAAATGCAATTACCTACATTTGGACGATTTATTTCTACCTAGGCGTATTTTCATTATTTTAATTATTTTTGTAATGTGGATGCAGTGAATCGTTGACCTATAACTCCTAAACGAAATTGAATATGTTTCAATTTACGCAATAGCCTAAAGATTAATAAAGAGTCTAACAAAAGAAGTCGGTTAATAAAATTAAGGGGCCAAATTAAAATATTGACACAAACAAATAACTTCGTAACGTTGTTTAAAACAGATAGTTAAATCAATAACAATGCAGGTTTTGACCAAAAACACAGACATATTTCCATAATAATACTGCGTGGAATTGATTTCTATAATAAAATGTTGCTAGATTATAAAATAAATAAATTATTGGTAGATTTATTGAAAAATATTATTTAAACTTAACTGTTGTAAACGTCCACAAAGTCTTAAATAATCTTTTAGCTCTTGTCAGTTTTATGATATTTTCCTTGTTTACTAAGTTTAACTTAATTCTTTACGGTCGAAATTCAGTAATAAAATTAAAGCAGATTGTGATAGTTTTGCGATAACAACATCGGCTACCACGTCACGCAAGCAGTTGTCACATCGCGATATTTTTGTGACTCAAGGGTGTGTGCATTCTTTATGTGTGTTGTTCTACTTATGTGGATTATTAGGTGATATTCTTTTTATTACCGGGTAAGTAACAGTCTAAACATATTTATTATAAATACCCAAGACACCACTTTGATATTCGGCCTGAACACTTTGAATTTTTATTTAACGTTTTTCTAAGTTCAGCCGACTGCCCGGTGACTACAATTTTATTGTCATCGTTCGAGCAAGATTATTTTGTGTGAAAATGTATAGAATAGCGCTGAATAGAGCACCTAATGAACGTTGTGCGTGTGTACAAGTAGGCGTTCAGTCACAATTTCATGTGTAATGTCACGCGGCAGAGGACCCGTCAGCCGCGGTGGAAATTTACGTGAGCAAAATTATCGTATCGTTACATGTATTCTGTCTCGTTGCAGATTGTGATCACAAACCGCCAAGATGCCGAAATCGGTGAGTACTCTTGTTTACGTTCAATTGTTGATAACAAATAGTTTGTTAGTGGTTTTTTACTTGCAGAGTTTGTCTCTGTCGTGAGTTTACTGATTTCACCATTGCAATGTAATCAGACGACACATGTATGACGCTGCACAGGCTTAGGAGAGACATTTTTATACCAATTTAACTTTCTACATTGATAACAGTGTTAAAATGTTCAACAAGTAAGACCAGTGCAAACAATTGACTAAAATTAGTAATGATAGCTAACTAAATGTGTGTCTTGATTATGTTGAGGTGACAGCATAAATATTTATGATAATGTATGTGTCTTTTGGAAAGTAAAAGTACCTTTGGCGCAAGAAAGATAAGAGTATTTCGTAATATTGAGGAATTACATTATGGGTTATCTTTTTAGTTGTGATAACACAAGTACACAGTATTGTGGAAACCTAAATTTTGTCCAATAAGAAACAGGTAGATTATAATTATGTAAAGACATCTACATTGAGCAGCTGTAGCAACTAATATCATTTATTTTAGTTTTAATCAAAAAGTGACATGTAACAATAAATATATCTAATAATTTACAATATATTTATCAATTTTAATAAGCCTGTATGCAGGGACAAACAGCAACAGAATGTTGTTATATAAATTAAAAATGCACTTTATTATCAATTGATTGAATGCAATCACATTTTATGGTCTACTTGCATTTGAACAATAAAAATACCTTTCTTCAGAAGAATCAAGTATGTGAATTAGTATACACTTTAGACATTAGACTCTAGAATGAATAAACTGGATTTATTTAAATGAAATTAGTTTCTACAAGACAACTCTTAAGAAATTAAAACTAATTATCACTTAATTGTCTAATCAATTCTCATTATCATTATGACATATTAAAATAATTTGAATGAATAAGTACTGTTACTAAGTAAAAACAAGTTTCAATAGGCCTAAACTGTGTCTAAATAGTATATGACTCATTGGCTACATTAATTGCTCTTATCATCTGTGGCAATCATATAAAAATCTAACAAGAACTCTATGGCCCAACTACTTTAACATCACTTGACTTGAAGATTTTTTTTATAATATTGTCACTAAGATGCACCTTGAAATATTTAAGATAGCACAACAATTAAGTGCCACTCAAGAAGTATCTGTTTCACTGTAATATATTCATTGCAATTTGTGCTAGCAACATTACATTTTTATTAAATGGCTGCTTAATATATTTCAAAACATATAAAAAAAGTTTGATTTCATGCCTTGGTACCTGCATTGATATTGATAGATAATTATCTATAAAAGCACCTGTGATTCTTGTAACTAATACTAAAAGTTGTCAAGGCATGTTGTTGCATGATTAATAATATTTTTATACAGAAAGTAGAGGTATTTATTTCAAATTAAACACTTTTTGTTTTTAAAAGTTTACTAACAGAACAAATTGGTATTAAGTTTATTGTGTTAAACTGTCAAATACCAAGCGGTCACCGGTGACCGCAACCTATTGTTCTATAATTGTGTCTGCAAAACCGGTACTCGACGAGTTAAACATAATGAATGAATAACAGTTATTTTAATAATAGTCAGTTAGGTATTTTATATTAAATGAATTTTCCTTTTTGAAAAAACATGAATTAATATTGTTATCAATTACTGTAGGCAGTGTATTATTGTGTATAATGGGTTAAAATGAACTGTGACTCAAGTATAGTAGTTGTTTGAAAGTGAGTTAAAAATTGGATGACAAACATTCATGATTCACTCTGAATATTTTAGTGAGTCCTCCATATTGACATTGACTGTTTATCACATCCTGAAATGTTTGATACTGAGCATTATCTCTTCCTCTCCAGCCTTGTGGATGCAATTTTGTATACTTAAAATAAAAATACAAAATATTTAGAGTTTTTTAAATTAAATAACGGCCTAACTATATATCCAAGGATGTTGAAAAATGGCGGACATACTGTCACATAGAAATGATTGAAATACCAAAATGTCAATGGGTTATTTAAGTGTGCGTGTGTAATGGGTTACTAGACTTAAGAAAATGACAGATGTCCTTCATGACAAGGTGTGTATCTGTATGTTCTGTGTGTAAGTCTATAGTACCTAAGTGCCACAGCCGTTATTTCAAGAGACTGTGTCCACTTCTTTTTCAAAGTCCTTGTATTGTATATACCTATTTTTTACCTCCTTTTATATTATTTTGTGTAGATGTTGAGCTTATCACTATCAGTTTTGTAACAAGAATTATTCATGAGCATATTGTTAATCACCTAACAAATATTAAACCTGTTTCTTTATACATTTGTCTTTCCAGATACTCGGTTATATTAGCAACGCGCTTGATTTAGGCGCAAATGATAATGCCTTGGTTAGTCCAAATGTTTGCGTTTGGTTTTCCCTTATTTAATTTTTTAACCTGAAGCTAAGTTTTGTATTTATTTGTTGATTTGTATTTTTGTTTTTTGAGTTAAGCTGATTTTGTTTTAGTGCATTGGTTTGCTTGTTTGTTTTTTATTTGAAATAAAAGCTTGCATGCTCCGTAAATTGGTCTCCGTTGACAGAATAGACGCAAGTTCAAAGTGATGTATGTTGGAAGGTCATCAGTCCATTCATTGTCGCAACTTACTATAGAATACAAAGTATGGCGTGTAGCTCTATAAAATGTATTGTAGCTATGTGAACGTAATTGGTAAATGCCATTAGCATGATTGCATACTCTAGTTTGCTCCCTTGGTTTTTGTTTATGCTGTGTGAGAGTTAAGCACTTCTAAGATTTTGCTATTTTTATTCAAGTATTTTTACACAATTCACGTTATCGACCTTACTTTGAATATTTTATGCACAGCATATAAATATAAACCTGTTTTTATGTCTAGTTCATTCAGTTTTACTCTACCATAATTCGAAGGAAATTGGCAAGACATTCTTTATCAAAAACGGGTTTATTGACTGTTTAGGGGGGAAATGGTGAACAATTTTGTGCATGATTGGAAAGGTAAGGGAAATAACATGAGTTTTTATTATTATTATTATAAGAGGTGTAAGTAATGTAAGTGGGTTGTAAATCTAATAAGTAATAACAAATGATATAATGTAAGTTGCGGAGAAGCCTAGCTCAAGTGTGTCATAGGAAGGAAGCGGGAAAGTGGGGCGCGCGTTATCTGGTTAGTGGACAGCGGCCGGCCCGCGGCTCGCGACATACCGGCACACGTACGACCGTCGCACCTTGTTTATATACCTGTTAGCTGTTAGCTAAATACTACGAACACCCGACCGCATCGCATTCCTCTTCTCTTCTACGCTTTTCACAACTGGTTCGGAATCGGCGCTTAGTAAAGCCTGGTAAAGTACTCCATCAATGACTAGGGTTACTACGCTCCTGGCCTTTATTTCATATCTCTATTAAGAAATCAGGATATAAAATACTTCAAGGGCGCCCTACAACAATACAAATGCCGTATCTCCTTATGTTGACTTAAACTCTCCTTAGACCAAAATCACTACGCCACTATATCATCTTTTCCAAAAGGTTGTACTCTTGCCATTCCAAAGCAAGAAACGAATCTATAGAAATATAGACCCTGTAGAGCTTTTTTGCCAATTTAAGACGTGGTACCTAACAGGGCCTGGCCACTCTGTTGCACTTATCAACACTAGACGCGTTGAACAACTCTAGATAAGCTTACTCACTCGTTATCCATTTCCGTCGATTATGAAATGTGTTGTGTACACGATGCACTCGTCAAAAATAGCTATCATGTAAAGTTTAATATTTATGTAGTACCTATTTATCGCATTCAAATAAACATAGTCATTATCAAATTCCCATAAAATTATAATGAAGGCAAAGTAACTTTCATAAGCTAAAGATATTTTTCTTTAACCTTTAGTCTGCAACTAATATGCAACAATAAGAAAAATGTCTTGCTTCTATCTGCGTTCCGGCAGATCAGAGGACGCCAAGGGTTAATGGGCTCATAGCTGAAGTCGAGTTAACTCTGAGCTAAGGTCAATTTCTCGAGTTCGTTAGACAGAAAATCGTTTAATTAGAGACCGTGTTATCATTTCGCTGTAAGAGGTCGATGAACCCAGTATATCTCATTATTAATTTTGTTTATATTGCTGTGACATTCAATTATTTGATATTAAAATGTCAAGATAAACGGAAATAGGCGGCCTTTACTTGAGCGAAGTATTTAATTACAAATAAGAAAAATCAGTTAAAGATTACCCTTCGCAGCAAACACTTCAATAACGATTAAATAAAAGTACGAACCTATACCTGTCGCGGAGAACCTAACGGGTAACCGGGGCTCCGGCTCGACGTGCAGGAGAAGGAACGGGGTGGTTTTTAGTCAGTAAGAGTCTGACACTCCCTCCCGCCTCACCCAGGCGGGAGCAGTCATTCGATGATTTTCCCCCCTTAAAAAACCTATTTACCTGAATTACTGATTT
Source organism: Spodoptera picta (assembly GCA_038387885.1). NCBI lineage: Eukaryota > Metazoa > Arthropoda > Insecta > Lepidoptera > Noctuidae > Spodoptera > Spodoptera picta. The sequence goes on from JAZHFQ010000082.1 coordinate 1,053,556, forward strand.
ATAGACATGCATACTGAAACTAGTTAAGCCATGATTCACCATTTCTGGTTAAGTTTCGTTTAGCCTAACTGGCGGATTCAACGAATCTTCCTTGTAACATGTGTCTGTGAACAGAAAAGTCACTCGACCTTACGCTAACTGGTCCCAGTAACTAGACCAACTGATTGTTTACACATTTAATGTAGAAAATTAACTTGGTATCGCTTTACGAACACTTATCTAACAAGGAAATAATTTGTGGGTTTTTGAAGTTGACGGTACCCAATTTTCAACTTCAGGAAAAATATGTTAGTGTTCTGAAGTCGTGGCTAAGAATACTATACTATATTGTTCCCAGCTCGCGTGATTTTATCAAAAAGGACTTGTAATAGCATATGTACATAATGTGTAAATGCTTCGTTTAAACCATACCACCCTAAAAGTTGAGTTTGAAGGAACACCGATAAAGTTTTTCATTTAACTGGTTTCCGGCAGAAATAGATATGGAATTCGTACCCTATGTAAGTTTGTTTATCGTTTTTGTATCGGTTAATTTTCTTTAAATTCAGTGCCACCTTCACTAAACAAAAACTCAAAGACCGGGCTAATTACCGGGCCCCGGACCCTACATACACTTCACACACAACTCATCTTACTGTAATTTGGTTATTAAACACTCTGTTTACAGTAGGCTCTATTACCTTCATTAAGATGATTACTGTAAATTGACAAAAACTGTGACGATGCCAGCCAATTGAGCCTTGCCGCGTCGATAAACTTAGGCTGAGTTAGGCAATTAGATCGTAACAAAATGTATGTATACAAGTGTATACAATTAGCAAAGATAATCATATCACTAGTCGTATAAAATTTATCATTCTCCAACAGTTTGCACACATGCAACAGCTACTCGGAGTAATAAGTGATTTGCTGTATGTAATTACTGTCTAATTAGGTTTACCATAGTTCTTACTCGAGCCGTGTAATAATTGTGGTAATGTCGTCTTCAGACTCATCGATTGGATCACTATTCAATTTAGATGCTTACAAAAAAAGTAGCGAAACTGTAGGCGGTATGAACAAGGTGTGTGAGGTGAGCGCGCGTGCGCCGGCCTTGAGCTCGGGGCGCGCGCGCATCCCCGCGGCGACCGCGACCGTTCAGTTCAAACTCTACCGCCGCGTCCGGCAGACGCGGCTCACGTGCGTAACCACAGGATAATATAAACAACCTTGTGTTTGTGCCTGTGACTTTACCCAGTGCGTGTGACCCAAAAATCAGCCAAAATGGTTGCCGGAGGCAAACAGGTCAGTAACATAACCAAAGGACTTTACCTCCTCATCGGAAGGAGCCTGAAGGACATTTTGCAAAAATCGCAGTGTCTTGTAGTTCTTAAATTGTTACGTAATATAATGCTTTCCTAATCCTTAGAGTTCCTTTGTGATTAGTTGTAAAACTTCTTTAAGAGTCCTTTCTGCTGTAAAATGCTGCTGCTGAGGTGTTATCCGCCTATTTTACATAATTAAACAGATACCGCAAATAAAAAGTCTGTATGCGTCATAGCTTATCACGACCACAAAAAGTGTGAAGTCAGCATAGCAACAGGTGTCGGGGCCATCTCAGCCGAATGTTTCGTCAAAAGAATAAATTACATTAGTGTACAGATCGCCGAGAATCATGTTGACTGAAATCATAAGTTACGGTGATGTCATCGCAACGTAAACCCGCAAACTCCAAGATGGAGTCGGTCATGGCTTTATTATTTATTTTGCATCATGCAAACGGTCGTAACCGTCTTTTTGTTCCCCATCCCTGTCCAACCTGTGTATCAAAGCGAGACAGAATCACTTTCCTGTTTCGCCAAGGGTCTGGTGCTCTCGCTTTCGTTGGGATCTTTTGTCTTGAATCTAAGTTGGCAAAGTAAAAAATTCAAACATTTTGCTCGAATGTTTTAATCGAAGCAACTCTTTTATGACTGGGTAAACTTATAAAGAATTTCAATGTGTTTATCACCGATACGAATGTAGTACAATATAAACGTGTGAATTCTCGATTACTTTTATCGAAATTAACACAATGAGTAGTAATGAATTTTATCTTATCGCTAGTAATGGTATACGTTTTGGTTACCTACTAGCCGACGTATTATTAAAATTAGTGAAAAAACTAACATAAATACTAGGAAATTAAGCTAAGTATGTGCTGCACGCGATAGATGCTGGCTTATCATTAATGTCTCTAGTGTAAGGGCGGGCAGCACTAGTTGATTATAAACTTGCCCCATCAGCGCACTTAAACACGTACTGTACTACTAATTTACAAAGATGTTCAAGGTTTTCCTCGTCTTGCCAGATCTTAGGGTTTACAAAAAACATTTAATTACTTGTTTTATTATTGTAGACTTATTAAAACAGTTTTTGGTAGTTTACCTCATCTGCGGAATTAAATAAATATAAAATTTTCAAATCACAATTATAATTAATTTCAGTTTGATGATGTTTAATTTCAAATAACGTGTGATGATGGACTCGTAGACTACGACCACAGTGTTCACTTCGCTAAGCCCTAACTCGTTTTAATTGTAATGTATTTATTTACCGTGTTACATGAAGCCTTGAACATTAAATAACATATTATCGTCAATTTTCGGTCCAACTCGCTGTGAAATTTAGTCACGCGTCCATAAAAACTTATTAAAACTTTATTTAAAAAATGTGGAATTATAATTAAGACGAGGAATGTTAATTAACTGCATATCCTGGTGTAAAAGGGAAGCAAGTAAAGCTACACAAAGCCAAGAAAGATATTTTGAACGGAATTAATAAAAATATCAAAGTTAGCATCGCATTGACTTTCAATACCACAGCAACCATTAGTGACGACAATAAAAAAAAAGATGAACAATAATGTCTTGAACAGGTCAGCAGCTGATGTTTTTACTAACGACTGTACAATAGATAGAGACGAAAACATGCAACGTAAATGCAATATAATTGATAGGTACCTGCATACAAGTATCTGCAACATCACGTTATCGCAGCGGATGCACGTGACTTGACGACTTCACTCATTCTTCATAATGACTATTTATGGCTAGGTTATTTGGTCTAGTTTTATCATTAATCAGTCGCATCGCTGTCAGCATTCTCCTTAGTATCACCTCTTCTCAGGATATGATATAATATGATAATTACAATTAGACATTTCATTGTTGCTTTTCCCAGATATCGTGTCCTCTGTTTCCAATTAACAACGAGTCAATAATTTGAAAAATGTTACTTCAGGTCAGATCAAGAGCGACGATATCTTCTCAGTAGTCACAAACCCATAAGCCCATAAATGAGGGTCTCGCTAACAGCCTATATTTGAATTTAATTTGACCGTCGATATGCTCCATGACCATGTAGAGCCGTTTCACTTCGTTTCACTTACTCACACACTAGTGCGATTTCTAAAGCACAGTGGAATTTCTTTTTCTATCACCTCGGATTTTTGAGTCTCGCTTTTGACGAAACTTCGTGAGATTCGCGGAGCTGTAGCATTTTAATTGAGTCAAGTGGTGTGATTATAGAAAGATTTCACTTGTCGTCACTGTAATTTGGATCCGACTTCTGATCAACAGATGGGTCAAAATATTACAATGTCTTCTATTATATTCGCTATAGATATATTGACAATTTTTAAGGAACAATATAAGTTATAACTAAGGCAAGGTGTCTCCTCGTTATCTGCATTGAGCCACGTGTTACTTGCATCTGTCAGTACACCTGTTACTCCACCCTCTATCCCGGTTGGCCCCTTCCTGTCTGCTCGGAAGGGATGGGTTTCTTTGTATGTAATATGTCGATACTAATAGGTATGCACCCAATATATATATGTCTTTTTTCATATTCTTATATAAAATCACTTCATTTCAGTCTGTAGTTTTTATTCATCAATAATAATTATTATTATTTTGGTTGGTTGAAATATATATCTGCAATTTGAAGGTTGGCGTACAGTTTACCTTCATTAGATTTACCATGGAAATCAAAATTAATTTGTACATTCTATGTCGTTTCTTATTTATAATTATCTGCTATTAATACCAGTTGTTACATCTTTTTACCGTAAGCAGTGACCTCCCGCCCCTAGTTCAAAGTTAATAATTATGTCAAATGTACTTGCAACAAGTATATTTAATGTATCTTCGTAATTATCATCAGTTCACCTTGGTCTCCTCGTGCCACTTCCTACTCAACTAAGATCTAGCAAGGACGACACTTTACTATATTTTAGTTTCATAAATATTTTTTCCAAGAAACAATAGAATGGGCCTTTGTAAAAATGTTATTGTTACTGTGAGTTTAAAATAAATATAATAAATAGATTTTCACGGTAGCAACGACAAATAAATGTGTTTTTTGTCTAACGTGGGAGACGTAAACACCAAAATATGTTGAAGGTAGCAGCTGGTTTTTAATAACTTAATATAGTATTAAACCAACTTGTGTGGTCGTCGTTTAATCGAAATTTTCTCTTCTTAACTTTTAAGACGTTTGTGGATAGTGTAAAAGGTATAATCCTGTTAAGTTTTATTCATTGGAACGGTACAAGTTCTTTGGATAGGTAATAATAATGCACCACGAAAATCTTGAATCTGACGACTAATGGACAAATAATAAAATAAGAAATGATAATGTCTAGACAGGACAATACGACCTTTGGAGCTTGCAACGTAGGTATAAAATTATAAGAATCTTCTAAGCCACGCAATATTATATCCTTCGCATGGATTGCTATTTATAGAAACCGCGGCACATACGGTTGCCATACGCGTTTCACATTGATCATACGACTATCTATACTACGTTAGTTGTGTATTTAGATGAGGTCACGTCTCTCCCTAGCATATCGTCAATATGTGGTCAAGACCACGATGTAGTAGGGCAGCAGAATTGTAGTCATTTATGTATCTGATTTTGTAATATAAACAACCACATGTCTTATCCTGTCTAAAGTGAAGCTTTAGACAAGACAAGAGTTATGTTAAGTTTCTTTAAATTCTGAAACACACTTTATTTCAAAAAATCCATTTTGTCATCTAAATTGAAAATTACCTACTTTTAAGAATCGTGTCACCACGATAGCAGCACTTCCGTCAGTATTATGAGTATGTTCTGACATAATTATTTTTAACGCAAATGTCTGTTGAGGATAATCGTCAGTGATAATCATACCGCGGAATTTTAAGAACTGAAATAGCTTTCATGAATGTAGTAGATAAGCTAATTTTATTAATCGATTGTTTTGCAATAAACAAAATTACCGAAATTCTTGGATAATGCTTAGCTCTACTCCTTATCTCTCATTATTGTAATTCCTGTAATCATAAATCCAAACATATTTTTCATAGAATATCATCATGTGCCGGAACAAGGGTGAGATTTCCTTGACATGCGACTGGATTTACAGTTAATACGTGATTACTACACAACATGGCCTTTAAAGTATCGATTCACTCAACTAGTATTACTGCCACGAAAGGAACATGGAAACATATTATACAGACACCTATACGTTTTAAAGTTTAGTTAACGTAAAATCACTGCTTGTAAAAGGACCTCCATTAAAATGTTTTCCTGTATTGTATGTCGTATTGACCTCACAATAGAAATGACACACGCTCTAAATATAAATATGGTGCATCCATGAGTAATAAATAAAATCACTTGTATATCCTCAAACAATTCCTACAAACGGTTGTCTGTCGATGTCGGCGAGTTTCCTCCTAACAAGTCATATTTTCATGCCACAAATTAGTAATACATACAAATAGGTAGAGCTATATGTCTGGCATTATTCACAATTTTCTAATCAGGTAATGGTCGCATTAAGCTAACTAATGGCTCATCTTATAGTTACTATGGCTAGCAATAACCATCACGCGAGAGTTAGACCGATAGACAGGTTTCTGCTTAGCGGACTTTGGCCTTGTCGGCGAAACTTCTTCATCCAAGTTCTCGCTGAAGTTTAAAATAAGATAACACCGTTTACCGGATTATAATTAAAGATGTAACATATTACATGCTCACTTTCTTGAAGGCAACATTTGCGTGCAAAGCGGGCAAATTGGTCGTAGCTTATACAAACATCCGTCGTTTACACAAGCGATAACACTAGTCGCTACACCGCCCTCTTATCTCGCATTAGTTTCTCAATCTCGCCTAGATGACTCAGCTGCTATATTAGCTACTTCATTATCGTGCCGTCCTTGGACTCTGAATGCCCATAATTATTACTTTCCAAAAAAGGCAGTCTGAAATCCGTTACTTAGAAAGTGTGCCATAATCTAACTAAAATCTACTTGTTTTAAATCTTCGATGTTGTCTGAAAAATCAAGTATAACTTAATGTATGTTAGCTGATACATCCGCTGAATGCAAATCATTTAGTAGTTTTGTTTTACTATTCGGAAGCAATTCGAGCCGTCGAGTCTGGTCTGTACAGTTTCCGTTGCTATGTGGACGAATAACAATTTCGTCATAGTCATTTCATGTAATACCTAAAATTTGGTAGCGGCCACAGCATTTGACATTGATGGCCGTGTCGTACATTCATTGGCTTTTAGTTACGCATCTTCGAACGTATAACTTTACTCGTGTTTGTGTCCCCATTATATTTGTAATAATGAATATAACAGGTTTACTAACTCGTTGTGAGGCAGAGGAAATATTTCAAATTGACAGATGACCTTCTGACTTTTTTTCTCTTTACGTAAAACTGTGAACATCATAATATTATACAAAAGTAATACAAATTTTGATCAGTTCCCAGGTTAATAGTTGTAGTTGTTTGAAACGAATTTATTTAATTTTGTTGCTGACGGAAATACGTGTTGAGTTTATGTCTACCTCATTGCACACGCTTCGTATATTTTGTGCTTTAGCCAGGATTTACAGAACAGACACGAACAGAGATTAAAACAAGTGTTGACATAATGATGACGAATTGTCTAGAAATCTCCTCCAACCGTGTAAAATATACATCATTTGTAGAGCAAAGTCGCCACTTTGCACCGATCACATTTACATACATTTCACAGTAGAAACTAGTTCAGTTTAAATTAACGACATTGAGAACAGGCACGTTATTTTTGTAAACGCTATCATTGTCCTTTCCTTAACCTTATTATTGGAGGTTAGGAGAAGCTGGTACAATTTGGAATAATAAACCATGCGGGCGGTTGATAAGCTATGAGTTATAGGGGAAGAGTCATCGAGGTTGAATAATAATAGCTATGGAAATAAGGATGCGACTAGCGAATCATCATTATCGATGTTTCTAACTTTAGTCTCTATCATAAACCATAAGTCCTTATTACCAGTAAACATTATTATGTAGAATAGCGCTACAAACTAACGAAAATGAATATAGCACTGTCTGTGTAAAGTTAGTGTTAATAAGATTTCCCCACTCATGTGAACGTAAACATGAGAGATCCTGGTTGACTGCTTTTTATTTGCTGTTTATGTTCTGTGTTGGCACGACTCCAAGGCGCGCTTTCCGATTATATTCCGGTCTTTAGCTCTTTGAACTTTGACCTTCACTGAATTTATTTATATTATCTTGTACTTAAAAGTCGATAATACGTTGATATCATAAAATTATTCTTTATCAAATCAAAATATTATCTGGGTTAAGTCATCGTTCGTGAAGTAGAGTACTTATAATGAAATGGCTTTAAAACAGCACATAATCTGTTACATTTATTTTTGGGTAAGAATAAAAAAAAAACCGATATTAGGTCCTATTTAATTTTAATCCTTTCTTTAGATGCGCGACACGAAACTAATTATATAATATGATCGATATAACAAAATTATCGATAGAGTTATCTTGTTTGTTCCCATTACTATCACACGTAGAGCAGAATATGAATGAACAGTGTACATGTATTGTTACCACTTTGCAGATAGTATCTTCGTCTGCAGCCAGCATTGTTAGTGTAATCATGTTTTTATTACTAGGATCCGATGTAGATACATTGGCTACTGCAAACTGCTTTAGCTGTATGATTATTTTTATTTCTGCATACTTTAGTAGATATTTGTTTGTCTGCTGGAATATAAGAAATTGAGCGTACGAACAACGAACGTATAACGAACGGATTGGAACGCCAATTGAACAATGAGTATTCGTCATTATCTACAGCTATCCATACTTCCCGATACGCTTCATCATAACCAGTTCAAACACACAATTGTTCCGCCTGTTCTTTCCTGGCGGTCTCAAAATAATACAGAATTTCTAGAAAACAAGACCTTGCCCGCATCGTCATAAAATAATCATAGTTTCCTGATAAATTGCGAAATAAGTAGAAACTATTTGTTTAGCATTTTTTTTGCAGTCGTTTTCTATGTTTTTCATTTCATTAAGGATTATTATAATGTATTGATCGTCTAGACTTTAGTTGTAAATAAGCTTCTTGGAAAGCCTTTATTAAATGATACACAAATCAAAACTGTTCACATCCGTATTCTTGCGCCCGTTTGGCTTTCGTATTTCTATCAGCTTAGTCTACTTAATACACAATCCACATTAATAGCCTCGCTCACAATTAACTTACTTGGCTTGACTCTGCTATCATATGTTTCTGTAAAACCAACCAGACTAAGAAATTACTTCGTTGAAACAGAAAACGAGCTCAGTCATCTCCCATTAGGTCCAAACCATTAGTGTAGTTTAAGAAAAGCTTTTAAACAACGTCTTTTTGATCATTCCTATAAAATTAAGTATCGAGACACTAAAAGATCGTAAAAGGACGTAGATAGTGGTGCTGAGGTTACGCCATGACATAATCGTCCCGGAAGATGGCATCCGCTTGGCGCACCACCAACTATAATGTATTTTTAGATGAATTCGTTTACATTTCTTCTATTCCTGTTATTAAATCTCTATTTATAACCATTACAGTTTTTATGAATGAATCTTTATTTTTCATGTAGTGTAGTCGTATTTTTCTTTGATTTGTTTATTTCCAATAATTTTTTTATCTTTTTTGGCGAAAATTCATTAACAACGGGTGTTCTTGTTATATGTTGCACTAATGTAGTGAAGGTCGATATTTTTAGTATATTTTAGTTAAAGTCGTTTCATTATTATTAATAACTGAAGATAAACGACATCACAAAAATGTGTCATAATTTTATCTAAGGGGTCAATCAACTTGTACGGCGACCATTTGATCAATATTGTATTGCCTGTGCACGATAAAATATTCATAAAGATTTCTTTATTGTACGCACGCCTTATGTACGCCTTATGTACGCCCGCGTATGTACGCCTTGCAATTTGAACTAAAGAAATCTTTATGAATATTTTAAGTTCAAATTGCAAGGCGTACAAAGTCAAAATGGTATATCGTTGCTTTGTGCTCTTCTATTGTACCTCTATATTCGTATTATATATAGGAATAAATTTACTATATGGCTATTTGTTCCATTATACGCTATATTAGATACAACAGAGTCGTTTGGCACACATCTGTGGTGTACATAACCATACCATCTGAGTCCATTATGCTGTTTTCTTTGCCATATTCGAACCGACACTTAAGGTCTTTTACGTCGGAGCAAGGGCGCACGTATTCATCGAGAATGTTGGACACAATAACACAGTCCAATAAAGTTTAATAACACACTTGTAAGCATCCTAGAAATCTTCTACAATTCGATTTTCGTCCGAGCACGGTTTATTCGTCTTTGTTGTATAAATATGCCAAATACGTGGGATTCGTGCGTATATTAAATATTAATGCACATTCAAGATAGCAATTATTGGATGTAAATCATCATTGTATATCGTTTCATTCGTAATGTCTGTCACTTTAATTACATTATTAATCACATTGACTACATCATTTCTGTACTTATTCACGGGTAAGACAGATTTAATGAGTAGATTGAGTAGCCAGTAATCATTTCCAGTAAATTGTCTGCATAAATGTAAAATTTGTTCAAAATATCGAAATTAACACAATTTCCATCAATGACTTATTTTAAACATATTGTTATTTTTCTAGATGAACGTCCGTGTGACGACGATGGACGCGGAGCTGGAGTTCGCGATCCAGCAGACGACGACTGGTAAACAACTGTTTGACCAGGTCGTCAAGACCATCGGCCTGAGAGAGGTGTGGTTCTTCGGTCTCCAGTACACCGATTCTAAAGGCGACCTCACCTGGATCAAACTCTACAAAAAGGTTAGTGATGAATCTATGTTTATTAATTGCAATAATATTGTGTGGGTACTGCGAAATGTAAGAAGATTGCATTATACATAATAAACACTAAAGATAAATTAGATATTATCTACAATGCGTAGGATCAGTACCAATATTCCAAATATACAAAATCATTTATAGTCGGTCAATATTCATTTACAAATGTCAAAGTGGTGAAAGAAATCGAGTTGTACCATCGTTCGTTTGAATCTGCCGACCGCGGCCGCTCCGTTTACATACATTACCCAGAGATAAATCTGCATCTGTTTGCGTTGCAAAACCATCAGTAATGTTCGTGGATAGTGCATTAGCGTATAAAATGTGTGTTTACTGCAAGTGGTGAGGGGGCGGCTATTGGCCGACGCGAACCAAATGCTATGTAATGATTATTTTTAGAACAACCAGTGCGCCTAACAAGTTCAATTTTATTTTTTATTTATTTTTAATGATTGCGAGTATATGCTTGAGAAAATTGTGTTTCTCTTTCTTATTAATTACTTCTTTGATTAATAAATGATGGATACTGTGATCATCGCTATAATTGCACCAAGCAAATAATTATAGTTCTCCAAATAGTTTTGTTGGACGTGCATTCAAACGGCCGTTTCCTTTCGCTCGCCACCTTGGCTCTCAATTCTCATTCATTCGAAACACGTTTCCGTCATGTTGTTGTTCCACAAACAAACGATTCTCTGAAATCGTTTTCCTTTGCCCTTATCCTCTGAGCGACACTGACCCCGTATTGCAATGTCAGCGTGTGCACAACATTACAACATTACCGAATATATCATTACGGAGCCTACGTAGTTTATCAATAAGGTCGACTGGTTTACATTAATATAAATCATGAATATTCACAAAGGTCATCTTGCTTTCTTTCAGTTGAATAAGCAATTTAGTAATGGCATCGATCAAATATTTTGTCTTTTAACAACTTTTTGTTACTTTTCGATCTAAACACTGTTTGTCAGTAGCTTTTTTTATAAATAACTCAGGTTTTTATTGTGTGGTTTGAAGTTCAACCAACTTGATTCGTCAATGTATTGTATTGTCACTGTGCAGTCACAAAATTAGTTTTTCTATGTCCGTAGATTATTATTACTTTATTATTACTTCTGGATATAATTGGAAGCGACATTTATCAATGTGCTATTAACCTTACACGTCACAGATAAGATAGTACAAACTAATAGGAAGCGAAACAGGTTATTGTTTTTCAAATTTCCATCAAATTAGTACTTCATCATGCAGATCTGCAAATCTTTCTTTACATTCTGTGATCCATCAACTAGGACCACTAGACATATAAATCAGCAGGTAGTTTATCTCGCCGCCTAATAGGTCCGCGTGATGGCACTCCTACGTCCAAAATCTTCAAACGTCCTGTCTGCGGTCATTATCCGCCAACCCACGTGCCTGTAATGTAAACAAGCCCATTGATCTACAATATTTGACAAACCAGTGTTGTCGCCGCCCCACCAGTTGGCGTTGCTTTAATAAATAATTCGTGTATACACGCCATGAGCAGATATCATATATACCAAAGAAAATGGGCAGGCTAGAGGTCGTCAGAAAGTTACTTTTTAATAGTAGATCGAGTTGGTATGATGCTAGTTCCAAGTTTGAACAGTATTTGGTACGCAACGTATCGCTGTTAACTAAAACCTTCTCTTTATGCAGCGCAAGAACCAGTATCTGGTATGTAGGCAAAATTCTCGACCTCCTTCTATAATTTATGTGCCGAACTCTCATGTCCTTCATTACAAGGGCGGCGCAAATCTGCATTGCTAGTCGCATTTTTATAGCATGTCTCCATGCCGTTAAAAGCTTGGCACCATAAACTTTGGCACAAATCTGGTACTGTTTGACAGCTTATAGAGAAAATAATGAAATCATACACATAGTTTCCACTTCGTAAGTTAACCCTACCAAAATTGTGACATTTCCTTTCATTCCTTATTCGTGATGATAAAATGAAAACTCTTCTTTCGTGTTGACGATACAATTAAATAGACGACCAGCTGTAGTCTTGCCTCAAACACATTTACAAACCTTTCGCTTGAACGGCTGCGTGTCGCTAATTTCTCCTATGCACACGGTCAGCAATGTAAACAGATGTACATGTGTCTATCCCTCTCCAACACACAGTTATCTTTACACGTGTGACGGGGAGCAGTCGTTTAGTGAACATTAGCTGTTTTCACTGTTAGCAGAAAGAAAACCTGACTAAAACTATGCAATTGCAGCAAACACTTGTTATGGCAATAGAAAATAGAAATCAATGACAATAGTGGTATCTATTTCATAAAATGTTGACTATACCACATGCTAGCCAATATTGCTCAATACCCAATATTCTTGGACAGTTTACAGCTGAATATAAGTTTTCTAGAATGGAAATACATAAAACTCAGAAAAATGTGCACACAGATGATTGCAAACGACTACATCGAATATTCCATAATCGACACAGGTGTGAGTCAGTGGAACGTGAGCAGACGGCTTTCCATTGAATCGATCAGGTGTAATGATTGCTCCGTGTAAAAACCTACAACTTAGTCTCTACTTCCGATCAGTTCTTGTTGACATGACGATATTGTAACTGATACTTATCCTAAAATCCACTGTCGGAGATAATTGAGATAATGCAGATAAGGCAATTGTTTATAAACTAAACAGCTAAACACTGTATATTATGGAATAACAACTGCATACAGAGCATAAATTGCTTAAATTAGTTTGAAAAGTTCTGGAACATAGATTTACACATCTGGCTTACACAGACTACGACAATTATCTGTTAAAAGCGTCATAAAGTATGATGTAATTTATAAAGCATTGTTAACAAAACGGTTGGATATTCCCACAAGATCTGAGCAAGTGGGTAGGCGAGCGAGGCATGACTCACGATCGGAAGCTCGCATTCGGTTATCGAATCCTAAATGTGAATGATATATGGATGGTGGCAAACTGTAGGTGACGTCAGTACCTACATAACATAAAATATCATCGCCAAGTACCACAAACAATTTATTTACAATCTCATCATCATTGAATGCTTTATCAAGTAATGTTACTTTGCGTGTTGCCTTCTGATTGGTTAGCATCAAGAATTTAATAACTACTTGATTCCGTAATACCACTTTGCATACCGAATTTCTCATATAAAACCTTACTGCCAATGTTTTTTTTTATATGGAGACTTTAGTTTTAGAACTGGCTTTGAAATTAATTTGCATTTCTCTAGCGCTAGTGGCATAATAAAATGCCAAAAACTCGGTTTTACTATAGTAATACATAATATTGCTGTTTAACTATTTATTTTGTTAATTGAAATTTACAATAATATTATACTATTCTAATAAATAAAAATGTGCTCATCATTGAAACCTTTATTAAGATTGAAATAATTAAAATAATATAGTTTGTACAAAATGAACGATTCCAGTTATTCCAGTTATTCAAATACTTTTTTAATGATATCATCATAATTACCGGGCCATGGTAAAGTCCTTGGCCTCGGTATGTTTCGTTTTGGGCACGTAGTGAAATATAGAAAGCAAAAATTGTATATTTAATATCTAATATTAACGTTTCAAAAAGAAAACTGATGATAGCAATGGATTACAACTTGCAATTGATTTAAAATTGTATCTTCTGCAGTACAGTTAAATCAAATAGTTACCTAATTCTTCAATGATTACAAAACCATCAACCACCATAGCAACGCGATCAAAGTGCTGCAATAGTATACAAGAAGTGACAACTTAATATCAGTTGCCGACACTATACGCGGGAAAGTTCAAAGTTTTGCTCTTTTACGAGTCGCCTTATAACGCATGTACATTTTTTACAGCACTAGCAAATATTTCATTAGGTATTGTAACGACAAAACTACATATTTATATATATAGCAGCAGGGTAAAGCTGTTATTAAAAATATTATTATATTAGATTCTACAAACCGAAAATGATTCTTTTAAACAGCCTAAACAACAGGTCGGAGAACTCTTTTCTAAGTTATCTATTGTCTATTCTAAGTTGTCCAAACGCTCCAACCTAGATCCATCTGGTCATGTCACACTGTTTAAGGGTTTCCGCTGTTACGCAGTAGGCTCGCATACTACATATATTATAAATACATGTCGTGTATCGCACTTACGTAACCGCTACCTGCGGCCTCGAACGACATGTGATAATCATTGTGTGGCAATTGCTTTTCTACTCGACATATTAACGTCCCCACCCTTTATATATATTTTCTTTAATTTAATCATTCTTGCCAAGTTTTTTACTTTCTCTTCTAGCATTGCTAATTATTGAATCATCATAATAATTAGTTGGCATCTTGATTTTTATTCTTTTAAAGATTCAAGTGTGAAGGATGCTAAATATTCTTTGAAATTTGCCTCGTGAATGTTTATGCGATGTGTAATCTTATCTTCAGCGTCTAGTTAATTTTCATAAACGCACTTAAACAGTATAGCAAACTAAACTAGACTTAACAAATGAATCAAGATGTTTATGATGATGACGGCCTCAGTGATGTCACCCCCATAAATTCCTTGTACCGAGAGTATTAAAGTATGAAATTAACTTTATAATAATAACGTAGGTCGCAGGCACTCGCTGCATATTTCCTCAAGTTTTCCAACTAATCACGCATTGTGTGTTAAGAAACTTGTGCCTTTCGTTTTCTTTTATTCTGTCAACCTGTTTAACTGTTGATAGAGTAAAGTTGATGTTGCCATCATTTAGTTACGTCATATATTTACTGTCTTTAGATGCCTCGTTGCGGTTAGGTAATTTTCCTTTTAGATTATGGTTAGAACTTTTTGAAGGACTCGTATTTTTGTAGCTTTTAACTCATCAGGATCAAAGGTTTGTGTGTAGCCTACCTGTAACAATTCTAAAATAATTATTTCGTGTAGCATTTGCCTGGTCTCGTTGATTCATCTATTGACTTCCTGCACGCGTTAGCGTGACTAAGCAACGACCGGTGGTTGATAACTTTGATACTCAGAACCGCATTAATTAAACAAATTCCGAAATCATTACTCACGATAGTTCTTAATTGTTTGTAAGTGATTGCAATGAAAATGCTGTTAGTTAAGTTGAAGTTATGAAGTATTTAGAGAAGCTGGTCCACCAACAAATCAGCAGGTTCCTATCCCAGCATAGCCTCCTAAGTCCCTTCCAATCTGGGTTTCGGCCAGGGCACAGTACTACAACGGCTCTTGTTAATATCACAGACGATATCCGGTCAGGCATGGAGTCAGGAAACTTAACGGTTCTTGTACTCCTAGATTTCAGTAACGCCTTTAACACCGTTGACTTTGACTTACTGCTTGGCGTGCTCAGCTCCTATGGCATGTCCCCGTCGGTAATTGACTGGTTTCACAGTTACCTGTTCGGCCGCCGTCAGCGTATTCACCTTGAGGAATCTAGTTCTTCATGGTGTTCCACTGCTGCCGGCGTACCTCAGGGTGGCGTTTTATCTCCTCTTCTCTTCACATTATTCATTAATTCTATTTCTCAAGGTCTATCTTCTTCCTACCACCTTTACGCAGATGATCTTCAGATCTACACTCAGGCCTCTCTTGAAGATTTACCAGGCGCCATTAGATTAATTAACGACGATATGGCACGAATAGGTGACTGGAGTTCCAAATTTGGGTTACTAGTAAATCCATCAAAAACGCAGGTGACTATCATCGGTAGTGCGCGTACCGTCTCCAAAATGAATTGGGCAAGTCTTCCCCAAGTTTCTTTTCTAAATACAAAAATTCCTTTCTCCCGCGATGTTAAGAACTTGGGGATTTACATTGACAGTAACCTCTCCTGGAATAAGCAATTGCAGGTGGTCAGTCGGAAATTGTTTGCTTCAGCGGGCTCCTTAAGGCGTCTTCGTAATTTCTTACCCACAAAAACCAAAATTGCACTTGCACAGTCTCTTCTTCTACCAATACTCGACTATGCTGATGTCAGCTATCTAGATCTCAACCAAGAACAATTGGACAAGCTTGAGCGCCTTCAAAACCTTTCTATCAGATTTATATTTGGGTTGCGCAAGTATGATCATGTTTCTGAATTTCGTAGTAAGCTCAGATGGCTGCCTATCCGCCTTCGCCGGAACGCTCATATCCTTTCGTTACTATTTAATGTACTTTTTAATCCTGCTGCCCCTTTCTATTTAAAGGAACGTTTCCAGTTCCTGGGTGTCACACATTCGAAGTTCCTGAGATCATCGGAAAATCTTAAGCTCAGCATTTGTAAGCACTCCACTTGCTTTTATGACAAGTCTTTCACAGTACAAGCGGCTCGGTTGTGGAATGCGCTGCCGGTGGAAGTGCGACGTGCTCAAACTCTGGGTCAGTTTAAGGGACGTGTGAAGGAACACTACCTGTCACTGTAGATATGCTTTTGTCCTTTCATTTTGGATAAACACATCACATCACACACACACACACCCTCACACACACACCACACACACACACACACATACTCATACACACACACACACACATACTCATACACGTAACTATATATAGTTGTCATTTTACATTTAAGTATATATTTATTACATAGTATTGCCATTTTTATCTTTTATGTATTATATGTAGTCTGTAAGTTTCATTGATTGTTTAATTTGTTTTTTATTGTTTTCTTCTATTTTGGTTTTCTTTTATTGTGCATCTACCACCCATTCCCAGATTCTTTTCAAAAATTCCATCGAAAGGTTGTCTGGAAGAAATCGCCGCGTGTGATAAGACCGCCCATTGTACTCAAATTACTATTGAAATGCTTACAATTTTTTTCTATGTGTGCAATAAAGTATAAAATAAATAAATAAATAAATATTTTTACGATTCACCTTCACAATAATATAATACCGACAATTATGTTGTATCTTTTTATAAAATTCCAAGATTACATGCATAATTGCGAGTTTATCTACTTATGCATCGGATCTAAATACTAAAACCATGTAGATTGCAAAATTTAATTATACATTTATCGACAATACGTCTATCTGCCATCAATTCAGATTACTATCCAGTGTTTCTCATGAAATCTATCGTGTTATCAAACTTTAATAGTAGCAGTTTTACACATGAGGTGTCAGACTTGCCGACCTTGCATTATATAAATTTATATATCGTTATCTTTCTTTGATCCCCTTACACCTACGTAAAATGGTGAGTTCATTTTCATCCGGATAGAGATCAGACATTCCAAACCAGACTATATGTAAATATAAAAAATAAATAAATAATAATGTATAGTAATCGTTGCAACGTGTCTTCACATTATATCACATATTGGTCTCGTGTTTGCCAGTCATTCATGTGTCAGATTCCGGTTCTCATAGGTAAAATGCCACGGTCGAACGCTTGCCAGCCGCAGGTACTCCTCCTGTCATGCTTTCGTATTAGGTACACCTACTTATGAGCACGAGTCTGTTGTTAAGAAATATTTGAATTCATTCATGCACCTACATTCCTTCCTGCTTATAATGTCCGCTCAAATATATTGGTTTTATCACAGCTCTCGTTATCGTGTTGTATTACAATATGTGGTTTAACTTGCAATTTTCTTCAGCATTTCTATGAGTAACAAACAACGGCAATGATTCCGTGCAGTCTAAATGAAGTACTTTACGTCACATATTGAATCATTCTGTTGCTTGCATATTTATTTTAAGTCATCCAATGTGACTTTGTTCCAAAATCAGTTGTGTCTACCAAGTCCACATGTCGGTGAGATCATTCTTACCTACATGAAAACAAGTATACTTACACATTTGTTACAAATTCGACATGTATGCAAATAAGGTTCACATTCTTCTCGATCTAAAAATTCAACAGCCAAAACCAAACATAAATTCACCATTCGCTTTCTAAGATTAATGAAAATCTAAAATATATTTAAATGAAACCTTCGTGCTTATATCACTTGATTATATTAAACAGTCATTGTGGGAGCAACGAAGCTTGCTACGAGACTACAGTATTTTTTGTTTGATATTACGAATCATTAAAATAAACTGTTCATTGTTGGTTTTTACTATTATCTCCATCTACCGTTTAAACATTGTCTATTTATCTAGTCACTTACATGAAAATTATTTTGCAATCGGCGTAAGGGATATTTTATATTTGCCTCTCTTCGCTATATTCACTTGAGACTTTTCAACACTGTCTTTGAGTCAGGGTTATTTTTGATATTGATTTCATTTTGCATTGGTTTCCGATAGGTGCTGAGCTGCACCTAATGATTAAAATATGAGTTAATAGTAAAGAGTTTATCTTGCATAGGAGCGTGACTTACCTCGTCTACGACACGCGATCTCGTTCTCAACGTGCGCGGAATGCTGCTTTTTGTCGCACCCGATCATTATGATTATCGTCGCGTATGAGACACAGCCCCGATATCTTTAGGACTGCATTTCTTTAACACTATGACCACAGGTTTTATTTCGGTTTTATTTTTTCCGTTAAACTCTCATCGACGTTAACGCGAAACTTGGAATCATCTAGGATCTGAATTAAAAGTGCTTTTGGAACATTTTTGTTCCGTATCATCTCAAATATTATAAACTAGCTGTTACCCGCGACTTCGTCCGCGTGGAATAGTATCTTTGGGTGTATTTTTTAATCATTAGTAGGTATATTTAAAAAATAAAAATTTATTGTTCTCTTATAAATGTCCAAGAGACGCTTACTGGGGCCAGCGTCACGTTGTGTACAAAAATATTTTTAAAAAACCTAATTTAAAACATTTTTATACACAACGTTTGCTGTTTTATTGTTGTTAGATAAAATGTGGAGATTTTTGGGATTTGATACACGTGAGCAGGCCACGTAGAGTTGCCCATGCGAAAAACAGTTCTTTTCTAAATTTACACCCGCCAATTTCAGTGTTTGGCCTTGCGCTTTGTTAATGGTCATTGCGAAGGCTGGTTTGAGGGGACACTGGATTCTTTTGAACTGAAAAGGTAAATCTGTAGGGATCATGGGTATGCGAGGAATCAAAACTTCTTCATCTTTAGCTATTCCTGTCATTATAATTGCTCTAATAATATTGCGTCCTAGCTGCGTAATTTGCAATCGAGTTCCGTTGCATAGTCTCGGTGCTTCGAGGTTTCTCATTAACAAAACTGGAACCCCAACTTTCAGTCTCAGCTTATGAGACGGCACTCCTGATAGCTCTAAAGAGTTAAGAAACTCTGTAGGATAAGATGTCACCTGCTCACTGTCCATGATAAATATTCGACAACATTGCCTTGCACATGTGACATCATTCGTTCATTTATCTGTCCCACGATTTCATTGGTCGGTGCTAATATAGCCCTTTCACACAACCACTCTCTATTCCTCATGTTATATTCCAAACCGGGATATACGTTATTTTTAAGATCTTCCAAGTTGTGGACAGCATTACAAAATTCTTGATTTAACGTGATCATGCCGTTAGCGTCCGTAGTCATTCGACCTTCACCAATTTTCAATAGAGCAGCTGCATATTGCCCCGATTGCATATCATTATGTAGTTGTACTCGCATGTTTTTAGTTAGACAAAACTTTTTTACATGCACCCATAATATAGACGCTTTCAAACATGCATTTACCTCATCTGCTGGAGTGCCTCTGGTAATGACAGGTAGTGTCTGTCGAAAATCCCCAACAAGCAGCACTACCATCCCACCCATTAAACTCTGGTTGTTTCTGATATCTTTCAGAGTTCGATTGAGCGCCTCGATCGCTTTTTTATGCGACATTGTACATTCATCCCACACTAACAGCTTGCATTGCTGTAGCATCCGGCCACGATCGCTGTTTTTTGAGATGTTACACACTGGAATTTCCTCATGAGATAAATTTAATGGGAGTTTAAGAACTGAAAGTGCCGTACGGCCTCCCTCGAGCAGCGTCGCCGCAATTCCAGAGGAAGCTACGGCAACAGCTATTCCTTTGTCTTTGCGGATTTGAGCTAAAAGTAAATTTAGAAGAATAGTTTTTTCAGTGCCTCCTGGCGCATCTAAGAAAAACAATCCGCCCTCACCATTATTAATTCTTTGCACAACAAAATCAAAGACTAATTTTGTTCCGTGTTCAATCGAGGAACAGGCTCTGATATTTGTTGCTGTAAAGAATCGACATTGTAGTCCAGTTCTCTTAATAAATCACTGCTAATTTCTCCGATTCTTTGTGGTCGGTTCATTCCAAAATCTGATAATGTTTTCCTAGATGATATATCTGGGAAAACATTATCAGATTTCATTATCATCACTTGGTCTTCAATCTTAGTAAGCGCCTCGTTATATACTAAATCATTATACGTAGCATTGGGATTATTTTGTTGTAGTCTGTGTAAAACATCGTCAGACATATCATTTTGGTACTTTTCCCATAATATCTGAGGATTTGAAAGACCACACGTCGCTATGACAATGGCAAAAAGATCTCTCACCTTAGCTGCTGATCTACATTGTGCAGCCTCTTCTAATGTCGAGTCCCAATGATTATCATTCTCTAACAATCCTCTACTTTCACAGGTTTCCCGGAACGTAACAAAAGTTTGACCATTGTTAGTTTTGAGATCATTGAACGAAGTTGGCCCACGCACGTGGTTTAGCAGTAGTCTCAAACAAAAGCATTCAATGTTGCTAACGTGGACTGTATAGACCCGTCTTAATGCATCTCCAGATTTAACGCCAGGCCAATTCGGAACAGCAGTTCCTTGAATTCGGCGTTTCCAACACTTTCTACTGGCATCCCAAATATAATATCGAGGTACCTGAACATACAAAAGTGTTTTTGCAAATTCATCTGATCTGCAAATGTCGAAAAATGCGGTCAAAGTGGTTTTTTGTGGCGTTGTCACTCGTTGGTGAAAATCATTTTCATTAAAATAAATTCGTTCACCATTCTATAGATACACACTGAGGTGCGTAACAGTAGGATGCCTCTCATGCAAAGGAAACCCTAACAGGCGCCATACAGCTTCGTTACTGCTGACATAACGACCAGACTGAAACGTTTGTACTTCGTCTACTGGGTTGGAGGACTCTGAGCTTCTGAAATTAAAAATAGCTTGATCACTGCCTTTATTAATATACCTCTATTTGCAGATGTACTTGATTGCACGCACGGAACCGCAGGCTTCTACATTTATATGGGCGTTGAAAGTTTTTAATAGGAAAAGCGAATGTGGTACTACCCAAAACGCTAGAACAAATGTTTCATTATTTTTTATCAAGTGCTTAAATATAAAGTTTCATGGTTTTATCTTTAAAAATTATGAAATCCCATACAACCCCTTTTTAACCCCTTACAACCCCTTTTTCGCGATAAAAAGTAGCCTATGTTTTATCTCGGGGTCTAGAATATCTGTATACCAAATTTCATTCAAATCCGTTCAGTAGTTTTGGCGTGAAAGAGTAGCAGACAGACAGAGTTACTTTCGCATTTATAATATTAGTTAGGATGATGCCTGCTCTCTTGTGACATCCCTATAGCAGTGCTGTGACGCCCTGGTTACGTCACTACATAACTCGACGCTGCTGGAATGTTATCATAGATATTGAATAGTGCCTAGAATTCAACGATTACTTAATCATTTACCTCCCTATCGCAATAACCTTGAAGCATATCGTTGCAAATTCTGAAGACCTTTGGTAATTTGGTTTTGTGTGATGTTCATTCTGTTTGTGTCAGTCATTGCGGCATCGCTGCTGTTCAAGTAGTTAAAACACTTCTTAAGTGTTCTTCGAAAAGGAATGCTGTCCAGTTACAAAACGCACAAGTAATCGTCGACATATTTAAAAAAATGAATTATTAATCTACTTGTAATTTTGTCTGAATTTAATATGCGCACACTTGCATCATTTATTTATTTTAGTTCAATAACAACAATGTAGTATGGAACTCAGCACTTGTCTTCTTTTATCGTCAAAAGTGACACGTTTGCTAGGTCATTTGGTTGCTAACAAGTTGTCTGCTCTTTGACAGCAGTTGCCCACTTTCTTTACACTCACCGACGGAATTCCGCATATTTTAGTTGTACTACGATGGCGTTCCACGGTAAATAGTGTGTTTGTTATTGTATGTTGGGGTCTACAGTCGACAGGTTCAAACGTACATGAAGCGCGGTCAGCGAAGCGCAACAGTGCGCCCACGTGACCTCGTTCCCACGCCGAATGCCAAGCACCAGGTGCGATCATCACGACTATCCACCATACAATACCATGCCCTTGACTACGTTGAAACAGGTGCTCATTATGCAAAAATAAATTTGACTATGTAGACGTTTGCGAACGAACTGATGGATGACGCTCATGACACGTTACTAACATCAAATAATTACCTCCTTGAGTCGGACATTTTGTGACTATTTGTAGGTTAATGAGTTCTTTAAGTTGTACGATAGACAGGTGAAAGTGCCATGACGGTGACTACAGACGACCTTGCTATTTCCTTAACGCATAACAATGCGTCTCGGGTATCATACGTGGTGAATAGAGAACCCGATTTGCGGTCGACGTGTACTTAGGGCGAGCTGTGAACTTCACATGATATCGAGTTCAGCCATGTTTGCAATACTGATATGTCAATAAATCTTCAGATCCAAATCGAGCCGAAAAATATCTTATGTATTCAACTCAAACAGATTAAAAGCCCTGCAATTGTATAAGAGAATGTAGTGAATAGTAAAATTCTAGTAAAAACCACAAGCATTTTCCTTCTAATAAACACAATTGTGCCAATGCAACAGTTGAGAGAAGGGTCGAGCAAGGTGGCGGGCCATGGCGTCGTCCGCGAACTAGGTTATGATAGACAGAGACAACCAAGTGGACATCGCCGTCTAACATTACGCCCATTGGATGACACAGATGCGTGCGCGAATGCATTCATGATTAGAATATATGAGGTTTATTGATGAAAACCTCAACATTTTTCCATGTACTTTAATTTTCCTTATTCTCCAACCACAGTGCAGGAGTTCTTGTGAAACGGTTGTTATAAGAAATATCACGATTAATATACCGATTCGATTATAATATTATAGGCAAAACTTATTTACTTTATCGACTAGACGGTCATTTTCCCTCATGGGTATAATTACTACTACATACATATCCGTAAGTATATTACATACATAGCCTGTCTCCATCATAGACAAGGAAAAAAATTTGCCTTCCTAAGTATGTTTTTTGTGATGATACGACTAAGTGCCAACAATTTGATTTGTATCATAAGCCACATTCATTGCTATTGGCAGTGAATATCGTTAATGCAATCACGTACGCGTTGCGGGGAATTCGCGATGTATCAGTTTCTTTTAAATCTTACATAAATGCCGTGTCTAAGAAATTATAAATGACTAGTTTCTGCCCGCGACTTCGTACGCGCAGTCCCGTTTTCTCCCGTTCCCGTAGGATTTCCAGAATTTTTTCTGTCCTAAGAACCTTCTCCTGACAATAACAAACACAACAAAAAAATAGATCAGCCAAATCGGTCTTGTCGTTCTCAAGTTATGGCGTGACAACGGGAAACGGGTTTCATTTTTATATATAAATGATACACACAATATACTTCTATAAATGATATACACAAAAGGTAAAAAAACTGTCAATGATTCGATTTATTGATTTTACTTTTTAATAATCGTACTTTATGGATCTAGTGTCGCGTATATGATAATATTCAAACATACAATTAAAATTGATTGACACCAATGCAATCTTTATCATCGGTATTCGCGCATAAGAACAGCTGATTGTGCGCCGATCATTGACGGGGTCGACGACCGTACTTTCGCCGCTCCCACGACGCTCGTTGCTCAACGCGCGAGCGTTTAAGACAACGCCGAGTTGCTGATCACAGAACATAATATAAATATACATACTTGTACATAGCAACTTTAGCAGCCTGTCATCGTCCGCTTGTATCATGGCGGACGTTCGATGAGGATATTTGTAAAATAAGACGACCTGATGACACTGGGGAGTATTTTTGCTACATTTGTATATTTGACGTCTTTCCAAATAGTTGCTTGATTAAAGAGTTTTAAATTTATCAAGACGTGTAAAAATACTATTGCAAAGTTAATAAAGAGGCACACTTGATTATTAGAATTGAATTAACCAGCTGGGTAAAATTTATATGGTTACAAGCCTGAGTCGATTGTGGAGAAAACGGGTAAAGTGCTCACGTCTGCTGTAAAGAAACTAATGACTCCCGAGGACGAAGATGAAGAAGCTGCCTACGACAGAGCCGACGATCTGGTAAGACTGGATCGGGAAGCTACAGGGATTGTAGAAGGCTAAGCTAGTGATACAAGTAGATTGTGTAGTGTTGCTAGTGTGGAATAAAGTACCGGCCATGTCTCTTGACGTTCAAGGAGTTGTTTGGGTATATATGAAGTGTAAGATAGGCATGAATTATCACAAGTGTCCGTGACGTCAAACGTTACGTCAATATTGTATGAAGCAGATTTATCTACGGTTATCATAATATAATCTTTTTATGAATTTCAAAGTAAATATTCACACTGCTCTAAATTTTCTATCAGATCATATTTTAGGAGCAGTTTACGTGATTCTGTTTAGAGATCTATTAGTAGCTATATAGTATCTATTTGTATAATAGTAGCAAGTCCGCCATTCCACGGCACTGTGTATTAAGTTACTTGTAATCCAACAAGTATCATTCTCGTTAGATCATAATTTAATATTACCGATCATAACCAAGTTGTTTCGCTACGTTTAGTTACCTGATTCTGTACGGTCAATTCGCAAATCTATGGAATGGAATGCATCTAAAAAAGGAGAGTTTTAAGATACTTTCATTTGTTGTTTGTAAAACGAAAGTTGTAAAACGATGTTTGAAAACAAGCAATGAATCATTGGATCAAATTAAAATCTGCAAACATAGGAACTAATTAGAATTTGAACCCGGTAGCTTTTAATGTAATTAATTACGTTTCAAAATTTCAAGGTCATTTTTGCAGTAAATATGCACCAATAAATCTGGCTCTTGTCTCCATGCAGTTTTTATGCACTATTATTATTATATGACATACTGCACTATTTCTGAAAATATTAGTACTTGTTTGTAATAACGTGCACGTCTCCAGCAGTCTGTCACTATGTGATTAACACATAAATAATAATAAATAAAAATAAAATAGCCCTTTATTCAGATCCAACTAATAACTGTTACATAATTTAATATTGCCTAGGATTTGCATTACTTAGGTCTAGTATCCATAAAATACCTATTACTTATTTTTTGGGGATCTGTTTGCCGGTCGGCAAAGGCAAATCTTAATGGTTTACTAATAAAAATTTTATCATCATCATGACTTGGAAGTAACGTAGATTAGGTTATTTATTCATGATGATTTCATTAATTGTTGATTAAATTCAAAAAGTTATGATGACTACAATCAACGGTTTATTTGCAATTTTAAATTGCCTTAAGTACATGGTCGGCGTGTACTTCATATAAATGATAAATCCATCTACTACAAACAATACTCACTACCAAGGGTGACACTACACTTCAAAAGGCAGTTTTATCAAGATTTACGAGTTATTTACGCGAACGTGCAAATACAGTAAATATTCATGAACAATGTTTAAAACACTAAATTTTTATTTTGTAAACTTCAATGATTTTGTTATTTTTAAGGCCACGTCTGTCACATAATTACAGTGTAAACCTATGCTTGAGAAAACACAACTACACATGTATTATTTACTAATCCTTGACGTAATAAAATAATCTAAAATCTATAGGTTCGTAAATGACTAACAAGATACCAAATTATCAAACATTTTACCTTAATTTATATTAGTCTGGGAATGTTGATATACCTGAGGCCTTAGTACGAGTTTGATTTACGTTTAAAGTATTCGAAACGAGTATGCGTTCGGCACTCTGATTGGCCGGCGCCAATGAAGCAACCAATCACAGCGCCGAACGCGCACTCGTTACGATTACTTTAAACGTAAAACAAACCCGTACTAAGGCCTCTGTATCTATAGGCAATGATAACGAAATTTAATAACGATTTTCTATGTATAATTAACGAGTACACGGAAATATAATTAGACGTTCGTGTCTCGCCTTGTACTTGGTTCGTAAATAATGAAGTACAACGGTAGGTACTTGTAATAATACGACTGTCATAGCCTTAATGAATTTACAGCTGTCCCAACGCGGTCACTAACCTTTCATTAACAGAAATCTTAAACGATCATATTCTATTAACCCACTTACTTGTGTACCTTCAAACTGACATACCCACAACTGGGTTTAAAATGAGTCTCCATTTTACAATTCGTTCTACATTATTTAAACGGTTTACAGGCAATTATAGTTGTCCATATGGGCATACTAACGTTTAACGGGATGATTTACTAACATGATATTTATCATTATATTGGTCTCTGCAACGTTTAAATCAAGTCATATGCTGAATTTATTGTCCCCTACGCCTTCGCAGAATCTTGCCATAATTTGTAGATACGATTTCCAAAATTGGTTCGTAATTGTGACTTTGTAAATATAACTATTATAGCTATACCTAACTGTTCTTTTGCTATCGCTATTTCCATTGTTGGACAGATTGTTAGAATTAAATTACTTTTCTGTCAACATTATATTAGTCCTAAATGGAACTTTATCACCTGTACAAATATTTATCGTAAATCACCAACATATTTTATGTGGTCCATTCAATTAGCTAAAAGCAGGTACATTATGTTTGTAAGTATTAAAAATCATCGGCATTCTTAATGAATAAGGTATTTGCTAGAACTGTAAAACAAATTACAGCATTATTTTATCATCGTGAGAAGCGCTACCGTTTTAGCTACGTAGTCGTTCCTTGTAGCTAAGCAATGTTTATTGCCAATTAATTGATAATGAGAAAAATATTATTATCACTACATGACGTATTTTGTACCTCGCTAATTATTACTGTAATAAATAAACATAAGTTCCTTATCGTTATGTAATTGTGTTCTTTTTGGTGTGTGCATTTAAAATAATCGTTAAGTCAGATAATGGCGATGAATTGTAATTAATTGTTGCCTTTTTAACGCTTCCCCTGGATTACGTGGCACACAACGAAGTCAGGGTCGCTACCGTTCTCGAGATGGGTAAGATTAAAGATACATCACGATATATTGTTCACTGATTTTCTGTGTGTTATAATTTATGTACAATGTGGGTAGACTGCATACTTCACTCTTACAACAATTTATAGATTATAAAAAGTAAAAACGTATTTAAAACTCCAAATGTAAAGCTATGATGTTGACATAGATCGAGTAATAATCATCTTGTTAAAAAGCCCTGTCTAAATTTTCTACTGGCTATGTATGATCACCAGATCCTAAAGTTCGATGTACATTACAGGTGATGCAACAAGACGTAAAGAAAGAAAACCCACTGCAGTTCAAGTTCCGCGCCAAATTCTACCCCGAAGACGTCGCGGACGAACTTATTCAGGAGATCACACTCAAACTGTTCTACCTCCAGGTAAGTCATTATTTGATTAGCGACACTAATACACGAGCAATAGAGCTCATTATTATAATGACAAGACATTCAGAACAATTTGTTGAGATCAATTTGTTTCCCGAATTATGAAAATTGTATGTACGGACTTACGCAGTCACCATGCATAAAAACATTTTACATACATATATTTATCAAGCAGTTAATAGAATAAATCTATGTGGTAACCCACTTATGTGTTTAGACATCACAAATAAATTACAGATAATTCTGCTTGAGGGGTCAGGGCTCGCAACCTGCCATTACTTCGATTGTTGTATTTAGCCCTACTTCCCATTGTTGACTGAGGCTTCCATCTGGGTATTTGTATATTTTCCATAATTGGCCACTCTTTGCAATTTCCGTGCTCGTCCAGCCGACCCTTGAGTGTTGTGGTATTCTAATAGGGTCAATCACAGAGGTCAGCTTACATGTACCTCGTTACATCAGCCCCTTTCACAGTATCGCTCTTTAGCTACCTACTTCTTTGAATCTATTAGCAAGACTTAAAAAAGGAAATTCCAATTCGTCCATATTCATTTGTAATCGATGCGGGCGTTTTTTATTTTGATTTGGCATGGAACCATGGCATTATTTCGTACAGGCTAAAAAGCATCAGCAATAACAAGATTTGTAGCTATTTACAATTAAGGTAATAATAAAAGTGAATTTGCATTTTACTATAAAATATTGGTATTTCGTTTAGGTAAAGAACGCGATCCTATCGGACGAAATATACTGCCCGCCTGAGACGTCAGTACTGCTGGCGTCGTACGCAGTGCAGGCGCGGCACGGGGACCACAACCCCGCCGTGCACGGCCCCGGCTTCCTCGCCAACGACCGCCTGCTGCCGCAGCGAGTCACCGACCAGCATAAGGTACGTACTCCCGGAACACCTCAACACTAATATATTACCCAACCCGACCATGATATATGTTATCAAGGTTCAGCTACTAACAATAACTTTCTACGATACAGATGTCCCGCGAGGAGTGGGAGCAGAGCATCACGAACTGGTGGCAGGAGCACCGCGGCATGTTGCGCGAGGACGCCATGATGGAATACCTGAAAATTGCACAGGACCTGGAGATGTATGGAGTCAACTACTTCGAGATCCGCAACAAGAAGAACACGGAGCTGTGGCTCGGTGTTGACGCGCTCGGACTCAACATTTACGAAAAGGATGACAAGTCAGTACTCCCTAATATCTGACAATGTCTCTCGGAGAAACTATACCACACATTTTTCTAAACTTTAACTTTCTTGTTCCAGACTTACGCCCAAAATCGGTTTCCCTTGGTCAGAAATCCGTAACATATCATTCAACGATCGCAAGTTCATAATCAAGCCGATCGACAAGAAGGCGCCAGACTTCGTGTTCTTTGCTCCGCGCGTGCGCGTCAACAAGCGCATCTTGGCGCTGTGCATGGGCAACCACGAGCTCTACATGCGCCGGCGCAAGCCCGACACCATCGACGTCCAGCAGATGAAGGCGCAGGCCAGGGAGGAGAAGCTGGCCAAGCAGGCGCAGAGGTAAGATAATTCATTGTAACCGTTTTTCTCTTCTATAAAGGTAAAATTCGAGAAATATATTTTTTCTGAAGATTGTGCTTTTAGCTAATAAAATGGATTTTGAAATTACAGAGAAAAGCTTCAGTTGGAGATCGCAGCCCGTGAGCGCGCAGAGAAGAAACAACAAGAGTACGAAGACAGACTGCGGCAAATGCAGGAGGAGATGGAACGCTCGCAGGCCAACTTGTTGGAGGCGCAGGACATGATCCGACGCCTCGAGGAACAACTCCGCCAACTGCAGGCCGCCAAGGAAGAGCTCGAGCAGCGCCAGAACGAGCTGCAAGCCATGATGCAACGTTTGGAGGAAACTAAGGTATGGTAGATGTATAAATATTATTTATACGCGTTATTATGTCGGTTTATTAGAGCGACTCCTCTAAGTCACTTTCCGAGTTATTGTAAAGCATTGTAATTTTTTGTATTATTCGTTATTGATAAACTGTATCTATATTATTCGCACAGAACATGGAAGCGGCGGAGCGTCAGAAGTTGGAGGACGAGATCCGCGCCAAGCAGGAGGAGGTGTCTCGCATCCAGCAGGAGGTGGAGCTGAAGGACAGCGAGACGCGGCGCCTGCAGGACGAGGTGGAGGACGCGCGCCGCAAGCAGGACGAGGCCGCCGCCGCGCTGCTGGCCGCCACCACGCCGCAGCACCACCACCTCGACGAGCGCGCCGACACCGACAACGCCTCCGACGCCGGCTCCGACAGCGGCGGCGGCGACCTGGCGCGCGGGCCCGACGACCTCGTCGACCCCGTCGCCGACCGCCGCACGCTGGCCGAGCGGAACGAGCGTCTGCACAACCAGCTCAAGGTAGCCCGCGTCCTATGTGCCCGCCACTCTCGACCACGTCGACGATAATAATCATCATACTGACCTCTCTCTCACTCTGCAGGCGCTGAAGCAAGACTTGGCGCAGTCCCGCGACGAAACCAAGGAGACCGCGATGGACAAGATCCACCGCGAGAACGTCCGCCAGGGACGTGACAAATACAAGACTCTGCGCGAGATCCGCAAGGGCAATACCAAGAGACGCGTCGACCAGTTCGAGAACATGTAGAGCGCCGCCAGTCCGCGACGCCGGGGCTGATCCACCACCTACTACTCCATCATATCTTCTACTGCCCACTACGAGTCCTTTCCACATAGTTGTATAATAAGATTGTAACTATTCGTTTTGTGCTCTACGCATTCATAGATCAGCTCTCGAGTCGCCACAGGTCGTGGACGACCGTATAAGAGATGTAAGCAGATAAGTTTAGCAATTATAGGTTTTACTCTATTCGCGTAAAGCTTATAATTGAGTCGCACCCTGCACGCGGCCCGACCTATTCATTATCTGAAGTGCCAAAAATGTATTTTTCAAACACTCCGTTGAACTTGACACTAATCGAGTGGTCATTGTATAAAATGGAGATTGTAAGTGGTGCGGGACGGGGTCGGGCCGCGTGCTGGGACGATCGTGATAGTACGTTGATGATCGAACGATATTTTTATATAATTTTTATACACCGTCCAGGCAATATATGTATCTTTTGCCGTCGTCAAGAGATTGTCAACTATAAAGGGTCATTTGATTCAGCGGTGCTTACATAAAGTGTGTACGAACACTCGCTTGTCGGGCGTCGTAGTCGAAACTAACTGTAAATATTGATTATTATTACTTATTAGTAATTTTATTTTAGACCGTTGTGCTATAACCTAATGATGTGAACATTCTAGGGATCACTTGCTACAGAGATGTATGTTTACGATAGCCAGATAAATCATTAAATCAAAGCACACAGAATTGTTTTTATTAATAATAATCATTTTGAAAATAATTTGGATTTTATTCATATAAAGTTAAGTATCGTACGGGTGGATCTAGTACGAGTCATATAGTCGCTGTGTGCTGCGGCTTATATTTTATTGTGGTAGTTGATTCGGTTATTATAATTTGTCTGTTGATTATTTTAGTGTTTGTCGGATGTGTGAGTGAAGGTGTGGACAGACGGGAGCCTGGCTCGCCGCTCTCCGGCCGTACTGTACCATATTGTACCGTACCGTACTACATCGTACCGTACCGTGCCGTGTCGTACCATACTGTATCGTATCGTACCGTACGCACGGGCACTGCGACACCTGTTACGTTGTTCATACGTTAACATTAACGTCACGAGTTTTGCTCAAAAAATACAAACAATGTCCGAAGTGTCTTGTCCGATCGAGTAGCGGTGAAAGGGAGGGGGCGACGCCCCTTATTTATTTTTATAATCATTTATAATCTAGATGTGGGAGTTAGAGCTGCAAGTGTAATTACTATTTCCAGTTCAGTTTCAGCGGTTATCCGTCATAGTCGGTCTGTTATCCTTATATTATGTAATAGAGAGCAGCGATCGCGCGACCAATACGTTATGTACTATAATTATTATAGTCTCCCGAGACAATATATCGGCCTAGAAACTGATCCCACTTGTTCTTGAACAAAATTAATTTCAAATAGATACTAAAATGTATGCTTGTAGGGAGTATATAATTTTAAGTGAATAGAAGGCATTCCATAAGTTACAATGCGGTGGCGTCGACTTGGTTTTTATGAAAATTAAAATGTTATGAAAATATAATTGTTCGTGTTTTGTTTAATATAAGTGCCATCCGTCACATGTCCATTGTCTGAGGCCCGAGGTCCGCTGGACGAGCGGCGCCGCGGCCTTGCACCAGTATTCCGATATTTTCTTGTCATTATTTTCTTAAAATTTTACAATACCACGTTGCCTTGGATTTAATATAATTTTTTTCCAATAAAATATTTAAGTAAATAAATTATAGCGTTTTATTTATTAAAATAATTCCTTCTAATTGTCATAAAATACATTTGTGGTCCTATAATTATGTGAGAAGACCATATTTTTAAATATACTTATTGCATATAACTATATTACAAATGTTAACTGATTTACAAATCATTTGATAATGGCCACGAAATATATTATTGTATATCATTATGATTTAGATCACTTCATTAAAATAAATTTAAGCTAACATTAGAAACTTGTGCCTCAGTTTTACGACACAATCATCAGATGACGAGATCTTGTCTAGTATAATTATTTCATAAGGCAGAATTGTACTAATTTAACATCTGCCACTATATGATTTCATTCACATACCGATAACCGATATGTATTAAGTTGTGATTTAGTGAGCTGAATGATTTGGCACATCATGTAATTAATACACGGATAATTCGTAACAACCGAAATCTGAACTCACCTTAAGAACTATTTTTATTTTTTATTTTTTTATTTTACAATTTTAGGAAAACTTACAGCTAGGTATAACATAAGGATAGATTAAATTATAGATAAACGGCCAATAACAAGTTTCCGCTTATAGGTAATTAAATTACTTGCTTAAAAAGACAGCATATGACGAGACAAAAAAAAAAAAAACTGTTTAGAAAAACAAAAAGAAATACGATATTATGTTTGAAAGAAACCTGAAGACATTAATTTCTTTAATCTACGTACGCTAGTGTGAAACAAATCTAAATCAATCCTCCCGCACTCTGAATTGTATGTCCGACACGCTCTTATCATGTATGAATTTTGTCTATAAACAGTGTTGGTAGACGGGACGTTGAGAAGAACAGGTTTGCGCAGAAAAGCAGAAGGCACACGCAACCCTATTCTGTCCACCAACTCCGGTGTATCTAATGAGCCATTTACTATATTGAACAGGAATGATAAATCCGCAATTTTCCGGCGCTCACACAATGGAAGGGTGTGAAACTGCCTGCAACGATCTATATAGTTATTGATGTAAGTTTTAGAGCGAAACTGGATGTACCTAAGAAATCTCCTCTGAATACTCTCGACACGATCTACATATATGGCGTAGTTAGGATTCCAAACCTGGGAGGCGTATTCCAGGTGACTGCGGACGAACGCACAGTATAAAATTTTTAATGTTTTTATATTACTAAATTCAGAAGAGACTCTGAAGATGAAACCCAAAGCCTTAGATGCCTCATTCACTATTTTATCTATATGGGTATCAAAAATTAGCTTTGAGTCAAAAATCACACCAAGGTCCCCAATGTTGTTAACTCTGGATATTGTGCACCCTGAGAGTTTGTAGTCATAAAGGACAGGACTCGGTTTGCGTGTGAAAGTGCATACGAAACATTTGGAAACATTTAGGTCCAGTTTGTTGACGACACAGTACTCCTGAAAGTTATCAAGATCCTTCTGCAGAGATATTGCATCCAATTCTGTCATTATCGGTCTCAGTATCTTCATATCATCTGCATAAAGTAGAATTTTAGAATCCTGAAAACATGCATCAATGTCATTCACAAAAATATTGAACAATAGGGGTCCCAGAAGAGACCCTTGAGGCACTCCGGAAGGGACACGGACAGATCTTGATGAGTATCCGTTAAGAACCACTATCTGACATCTACCCTCCACATAGGATGCAAACCATCTGTACAAGTCACCTCTGATACCTATACAAGCCAGCTTATACAATAGCTGAAGATGATCTATTCGATCGAAGCATTTGCTGTAGTCGGTGTATATAACGTCCACCTGGGACCTCATTGACATATGTTCAGACAAATAATCACTACAGACAACAAGATTAGATGTAGTGGAACGGCCCTTAATGAATCCATGTTGTTGCTCCAAGAAGGAATGTTTAAGAGTAGAAGATAGCTGTGTACGTACTAGTTTTTCTAAAATTTTGGCAAATATACACAATTTGGATATTGGTCTGTAGTTTTCTATAACGTTTTTAGGTCCTTTTTTATGAACAGGTGTTATATACGCCGACTTCCATACAGTTGGCATTACTCCAGCAGCCATAGACTTTCGATATAGTAATGTCAGCGGGACAGTCAAACTTTTAGCACATTTAGTTATAAAGATTGGCGCAATGTTATCTGGCCCCGCCGACTTGTTTACATCCACGTGCTTAAGTAATCGAAATACCTGCTCTTCGACTATCTCAACGGAGCAGATATCTGCTGTTGAGGACTTATGGTGTGTAGAGGGTACACGGTCTGAGCCAGATGAGAGAGGTGATTCCTGAAAGTTAGAATAAAAAAAGTTGCTGAACATATTACAAATGTCCTCTCCATTGTTGGATTTAATTTCGCCATACTTAAATGTGGAGGGATAAGAATTAGTTTGCCGTTTGCTCTTAACATAAGTCCAAAATGACTTTGGATTCTTCAAAATTGCTGATTCAATATTTGTGATGTAATCAACATACATTTCCCTTTCCAAGTCTTTGGCCCTTTTACGCAACATAGTAAAGGACTGAAAATCGCTTAGATTACCATATTTTTTATATTTGGAATGATATTTTGATTTTTCTTTTAAGATCTTTACAAGGGGACTTTTGAACCAGGGGGGATACTTACTACGCGGCGTTATTATTTTAGTAGGGACATAATCTACATGTAGTTGTTTAATAGTATCATAGAAGAAGTCAACAGCGCTCTCAAGGGATCTGCGGTTCAACTCCATATTCCAATTAACTTTGTTCATCTCCAGATTTATGGCTATATAATCAGCTTGATGATATAAATTACTTACTCTAGGACGGCTGGGTAGCTGAGGTAGGTGAACAAAATCCGCAGAGACACACAAAGCCCTGTGGTGTGGATCCTCTGACACCAATGGATCCGTACAGCAAGCAATACTAATATCGTGATTTGATAAAATTAAGTCCAGTATCCTATCATTACTGTTACTATATGGATTGTACTGCGACAAGTTGCAAGCATTTAAAATATCACAGAAGTTTGTCTGGATATGACCTTGTACGTTACCCGGAGACAGATAACTACAGCCCTTCCCAGGAATCCACTGAATGCAGGGCTGGTTAAAATCACCTAAAACTAAGAATTTGTCAGCCGCATGTTTCATATTGATGTCGAGTAAATTGCTAGAAAAGTTATTTAACTGAACCATAAGTGAATCTCCAAGAGGTTGGTTGCAAATGTAAACAACGCATAGATGTAATTTGAAGGAGGTAGGAGGTTTTTTATTATTAAGAGTTAAAGTTACCCACAAATCTTCCGCGGACGAGCGCCACTTACTTCGATCGTCAGCCGCAATTTCGCGTCGCACGGCAATTAGAACACCCCCTCCCATTGATTGATTTGTATGTACATAATTCCGATCCCTTCGCCACACAATATACCTATCATCAAATAATTCACAATCCTGTATACCCCCATTGAGCCACGTTTCTGTCAAGCAAATTATATCAAAGCAACTCACAGCCACTGATCGATAAAAACTAACCGTTTTCGTTCGCAGTCCCCGAACATTCTGATAATAAATGCTAAGAGGCACCATCGATGAGTATTAAAAGAATGTGAGTACATCTATGCAAAATAGTACGTACATCCAGTCCGCAGATAAAAAGAACTGATTGCATAAAAAAAAATACTTTATGTTTCACATTACATTCATTATATTCACGGAAGAAAAAGTAGGTATAAGTAAATAAAATAGTAATGTTTCTGTTACTAATTGATAAAATTAAATTCTCATGCAAACGATTAACATCCCTCCCATCACTGTTGCAATGTTTATAATTGTAGAATAATAGGATATTACATTTTAAAAGAAGCGATAAGCGAACTGATGACTCAGAGCGGTACGCATAGAAAAAACATTTACCTGAGGCTACGGTTCTCAAACCCGTTCGGACGATACAAAACAGAGCGCAAGTTGCACTATTATAACGACACAGATTATTCAAAAAAACTTCTCGAGATCATCTTCGTTTCTAATATGGTGTTTCACAGATGTCGGGGATTTACGAATAAATATTTTACAACCTCGAACCCAGACGTATTGGAAACCCCTTTCTTTAGCCAGTGATTTGGTTTTATTCAATAATGCTTTATTCTCCAGTGTAAGATGGTCGTTGATATAAATTCTATTATCACCTTGAAATCCCAGGTCATTAGCAGTTAACTTTTTGAAGTTTCTAGCAGCGGATATAAAGTCGTTTTTGAGATAGTTATTATGTACTGAGCAAATTATCATCTTTCCACCACTATCACTGCGCATAGAAACTCTTGCGATATAATTAATTTGTTCTTTAGGAACGTGACACTTAATTTTATCACCGATTTTCGCCATGATGTTAAATAGATTTTCAGAGCTAGCAACAGGGACACCTTTAATTTCAATGTTGTTCATTCTCGATCTCTGCTCATTTTCCCGATTCAGTCGCTCCTGTGTTCGCCAATGATCACGCAGCATTACTAAAGTCTCTTCGTTTTTCTTTAGTTTGCCTATTTCACCCTCCAAACCCGCCACCCTGTTCGTGAGATCAACAAAAGAACTGTGCACAAATTCCACCGATGCTTTGAGGTCAACTATGGATATTTTTACATCAGCAAACTCGTTTTTTATAGATTTTAACGCTGAGAGTTCTGCCTTTATGGCCTTCAAATCTTCCATTAATCCCGGCAATGCCTCCATTTGACTAGATAATTTCTTCAACTCCGATAAAACGGTGCCTGAATCCGACGATGACGTGGATTTGACGGTACAGGCTCGGGGGCTGGCAACACAGCCTCCGCACTTCCATGTGGTTCTTTTACGGTCGGCGAGCTTTCTCCACGCCGCCTCGGTAATGCCAGCACAGGAAAAATCAAAATGCCCCTCGCAAACAGTGCACCTAACCCCATCACTAACATGAACTTCACAACTCTTGCACGTAAACATTGCGATAGAAAAGTTTGAGAAACTCAGAGAACACGCACACGACGCAAAGCAAGGAGTGCGAGCGCGCAATCGGTATCGCAGGACTATGGACTATGAATCAAGTCAACGCATTTCGATGGCTAGGCTACCGAGAGATTGCCAACTGTCACAGTCTACGGCTTGGAAAGTTGCTGACGATTAGAATGCACTGAGACGCGTCCCTCGCAGCACGTGGGCGGCGCGTGGCTGGCGCCGCGCAGGTCGGCGCATCAAGTGGGCGGCGCGTGGCTGGCGCCGCGCAGGTCGGCGCATCAAGTGGGCGGCGCGTGGCTGGCGCCGCGCAGGTCGGCGCATCAAGTGGGCGGGGCGTGGCTGGCGCCGCGCAGGTCGGCGCATCAAGTTGGCGGCGCGTGGCTGGCGCCGCGCAGGTCGGCGCATCAAGTGGGCGGCGCGTGGCTGGCGCCGCGCAGGTGGCGCATCAAGTGGGCGGCGCGTGGCTGGCGCCGCGCAGGTCGGCGCATCAAGTGGGCGGCGCGTGGCTGGCGCCGCGCAGGTCGGCGCATCAAGTGGGCGGCGCGTGGCTGGCGCCGCGCAGGTCGGCGCATCAAGTGGGCGGCGCGTGGCTGGCGCCGCGCAGGTCGGCGCATCAAGTGGGCGGCGCGTGGCTGGCGCCGCGCAGGTCGGCGCATCAAGTGGGCGGCGCGTGGCTGGCGCCGCGCAGGTCGGCGCATCAAGTGGGCGGCGCGTGGCTGGCGCCGCGCAGGTCGGCGCATCAAGTGGGCGGCGCGTGGCTGGCGCCGCGCAGGTCGGCGCATCAAGTGGGCGGCGCGTGGCTGGCGCCGCGCAGGCCGGCGCATCAAGTGGGCGGCGCGTGGCTGGCGCCGCGCAGGTGGCGCAGCAGAGAGCTCTTGTCGCGGAACTGGCGCGCGCACGCCCCGCACTCGTACACGCGCCCCTTGTGCATCATCATGTGGCGGCTCAGGCCTGCGGGCGCGACGGCCAGTACGTTACGTAACGGCAAGTGAAGTGCTATTAAACTTGATCATACAAGGGTCAAATTACATAAGCACTTTTATTAAGACTTAAAACGACATAGGCTACTCGAAACAATACAAAGAGTAATGTGCTCCATATTAGTACTTGAAGCCGAATTATCAATAGCCATACAAAATTATGTATCGTCCTTTCGTACGAAATATGTACATACCGGAGGAGTGTAGGAAGACCTTGGGGCACCTGTCGCAGCGATGCAGCGCCAGCGGGCGGGCGGAGGGCGGGGCGTGCGCGCGCGCGTGCGCGTCCAGGGCGCCGCGCTGCGTGAAGCTCTTGTCGCATGAGGGACACGCGTATGGGCGCCGCTCTAATGGAGGCAGGAATATTGCACGTCATTAGTAAGCATGGCAGGCATTCAAGCCTAAATTAAAATTACTTTGACTGCGTTTAAGGGAACATACACCAGTACCGAGTCACTAGACTCGGTCACTGACAGGAAAAACAAAGACCACCGGAGACAGTCAAGTCAGAGGTTGTACTAGAAAGCTGATCATTGTCATGATTATGATATGATTACGTATACATAATAATATAGGTAACACCTGAGTGTCAACTAAAGTATACATACCTTCATGCACCAGTAGATGTCGTAGCATGACCTCTCTCTGCGCGAAGCGTCGGCCACACATATCACAAGTGAAGGGTTTCTCCCCTGAATGGATACGCATGTGACGAGTGAGCGCACTTTTAGAGGCGAGGCGCTTGCCACATTCCTCGCACCACGACCCAGTGTTAATCAGTTTACTGGAATAATAGGTAACATTTGATATTACATGGCGATCTTCTCACTGGTAGGGTAATAAAAATATCCATTCTAGAGGTTCTAGAAGAATAGGTATATGCCTCATTTAAGATATTATAGACAAAGGTCAGGTATAGGTGGAGCACTCTGAAGTTAAAAGCTCTGAATAGTCTTTTCTATAAGCTAAACTACTAATGACCAAATGACCAATAAATAACTCATTGAAATAATAACTAATAGTACTTACTTCTTCTTGTCACCTTTTGCATCTTTCTTGGTAACTGTATTAGTTACAATATACTTTGTTATAATATCTTCTTGTTTGATAACATTTTCTTCTTTTAATGTGCTTGGCACCTCATTTTTGTCTATCGGTTTTTGTGGCTGCAAATTAGAACCAAAATAGTTATTAAGGGTGAACTTTAAACTTAAGCATCAAATTGAAAATTGTGATATCTTTCCGATGTGAATAAAAGAATAGTGAATTCCAATTGGATTTTACATGTACACAATTATGGCTATAATTGTAATAGGCATTGAATAAAAGGAAGAAATGTTTGTAGTATTGTTGTAAAACCTACAAATATACTGTAGTTACAAGATAGGGTATGAAAAAATATTACTAACTTCTTTTCTACCAAATAATAGTCATCTAATTATCTAATACTATTTTATAATGCTGAACATTTAGACGCGCTGATTTCCAGAACTACTGGTTGGATTTGAATAATTCTTTTTGTGTTGGATAGTGCATTTATCGAGGAAGGCTATGGCTATAAAACATCACGCTGCGATCAATAGGCGCTGACCAGAGTGAGTGAAGCCGCGCGGAAGTAGCTAGTAGTATTAAGTCACAAAATCCGACCTGTTCCTGTTCCTCAAGATCATCTTCCTCCATCAATTCCAGTGTAATCTGACTCCCGTCTCCAGTCTCCAGCTCCAAAGACTTGATATTCTGATTGGTCAACTCCAGAACATTATCTTGTTGCATCAGTATACCCAGTTCTAATAACATTGTTGACAAGAATGTATTTATGTCAGGCTTTGATGATTCTAAGTCTTCTGGTTGCTGGAACATATAATCTTTGTTATAGCTTGTTGAACATAAATTAGCCATATGTTTTAAATAGGCACTTTGAAACAATACAATTGAATTGTCCATTAATTTGTGTCAGTAAAGCTAAGACTTGAGTAGAATAAATGATTGAATGTCATAATGAAATAGAAATTATTCTATACTAGCTTCTGCCAGTGGCTTCACCTGCATTCCTGTGGGATGAAAAGTAGCCTATGTGTTATACCAGACCTTAATCTATCCCTGTGTCAAATTTCAACCCAATCCCTTCAGTTGTTTTTATGTGAAAGAGTAACAAATACACCATCACATACTTTCCCATTTTTAATAATAGTATGATTAATAATTAATAGAATCTTATAATCTTAAAGCCATAAAACAATAAAGAAAGAAATATGTAAAACCATTTCATAATAAATAACAGAAGAAAACTTCTGTTATTTGTATTTATCAATATCATAATATCAAATAGCAACACAATAGTTATATAATATAATACAGGCCCAACCTGTTTTTTATGAAATGATATACAAAATATTTCACACACATTGTATTACACATTGTACTCACTTGTTCTTCATTAATTGGATCAAGTGTTTCTTTTCCTTTATTATCTTCTTCTGTACTATCAACCTTATCTAATTCAGGTAATTTCTAAAATGCAAAATCAACACAATAGTTAATGAGAAAAATATAGTCTTATATTTTAAAATATTGAAATTACATACATCTACAAAGTTATTAACTTGCGCCACACCGTTTAAGTTTAATACTTCATGGGCTTCATCATATTGTTCCTTGTCAAATGTTACTACAAACTTCAGTTGTTCTTTATTTTCTGCTTCTAACTTCTTCTTCTTTTCAACATCCATTAAAATCTTCTGCTTGTACTGTTTCTCTTTCACTGCTAGAACATGAGACTTAAGTTTTTGATATGTGGCTTCACACTTCTTCCTAAATGTGTAATATTTGTTTAATTCATTATAGCAGTCTATACACACTATGTTTGGTAAACATTCTTCTCTTGTTACCTGAAATAAGAGAATATAAAAGTTGTTCATTTAAGTTCATGTTGCACAAACCATGGGATATTTATCTACTTTTAGCAATGGTTCCGGTCCTTCTATGAGGGCCCATACAATATAGACTTTCAGATTATACATATTCCAAGACTATAATCAAACAAAAAATCGATATCTTACCTCCAAACCCACACAAATCATGATTCTGATTGCTAATGTTGCACAGACAGTGTCTGAATCATTTGTGAAGATAGGCATGGCCTCCATGGCTTTGTTCAGACACAGGCGGCATAGTTCATGTACATCTTCAATTAGCTGGTTGCTAGGACGCTTCCTTGCATACGTCCTCATTATTCTACACAAAATCACAGCTCTTTACAACACTGAACGGTTCACAGTTACTTATTTAATTTTCCACCATGGAAGTTTCACTTGCTCTTTTGATAATTTTCCTTAGTAACAGACACTTTAACGGCTGAGATACTTTTTAGAACTTCTAAGAAAAATATCAGTGCGTAGTCCGGTTTTGTTTAAAACAATAATATAACCTCAAATTGTTAGTGGAGATTCAAGGATGTTTTCATCACAAGTACTTTAACGGTAAGTATTACAAATTTGAATTTTTACTACAATAAAGACTAATAAGTTAATTATAATTTCATTAAATTAAATCCATTTCAGACACCCTGTTACATTTTCTTGCTGCTGTTTGATTTGACATTGACAAGATATTGAAGACGATGACAATGTTAATGACATTGATGTTTAAAAATTGTAGGTAAGTAATCATAACCAATCAGCAATATTTTTTTATTTTTGAATTCCATCTCACCTTATAAGCGTATTATCCTGTAAAAAATTTAACCATTGAAAGATTCTTAACATCTGATATAGTAGAAGATTTACCAATAGTTTAGAAATAAATTGATTTGAATATTATAAAACAGCATAACGCCTTTTTAATCCCCACAGGGACTGGCTGGGGCAGAGGCAGGGGCGTAGCTTTCGCCGTATCTGCCGTATTAATTATACGGGGCCGCGGGCCCCCGGACTACAGGGGCCCCCAACGTGCTTAAGCAAATGTTAATAAAAACTTCCCAATTTTCATCCTATTTCAGTAATCACATTAGTCAAAATAAAAGATTTTGCCGCGTAACATGCGTTCAAAGGTTGGCAGAAGGTTAAGAAAAATACTAATTAGGGCAGAGGGAGTTGCCTGAAAATATTTTCGGTTTTCACACAGATTATACTTAAGTATTTTATGTAAAAACGAACTCTTGTGAGAAATGTTTACCCTTCATTCAAGGGCCCCTAACCAAACTTTATACGAGACACGCTACGCCACTGGGCAGAGGTCTCTTACAAAACCATCAATGTAAATATTTTTCAGTTTACGAATTAATATACCTACACCAAGTGACTAACGTTGTTGCTTCAGCTGTATAAAGCTAACTATGACTTTCGATTTAGTCATGCTCGAAAGCTTGCATTAATACCTACTCGAAACTTTTCAAACAAATTCGAAAGTTTTCCAATTAACCAATATGATGTAATTTAATAAATAATGTACTTTAATTTGGTTTGGTTTGGGTATATCAGTAGCTAGGAGATATTCGATGTATTATTATAATAAAAATGTGGCATATCCGCGTCGAGTCGTGGTGGTCCGGAGGTCGCTTCTCATGTATGAGGGTGCGGGCTCGAAACGTACCTACTAATGGCAAGTACCAATTTGACTTTTTCCGAGTTATATGTATCTAGACACCTCTGACAAACGGTGAAGGAAAACATCATGAGGAAACCTGGGCTTATAATTTCTAATTATTAGTTTGAAATCGCCAACCCGCATTGAACAAGCGTGGTGATTAATGCTCAAACCTTCTATGTGTGAGAAGATATATTGCTTAGCAGTGGACATTTATAGGCTGTTGAGTGTTGATGATATCCGCGTCGCAAACTCTAACACGTAATCCTGGGATTTACTCGATGACAAGATTCTCAACTGCACCGACATAGGAGTGAAATCAATAGTAATGTATAGGTAGAACCATAATTTATTGAACAAAATTGTAATGTTACATAGCAGCTACTGAAAATAATTAAAATGTAGGTATTTGTTTCCCGTCCCACTACTCGAACGGAGCGAATTGCGTGGAGTTTCAATAGAATACC
Source organism: Spodoptera picta (assembly GCA_038387885.1). Taxonomy (NCBI): domain Eukaryota; kingdom Metazoa; phylum Arthropoda; class Insecta; order Lepidoptera; family Noctuidae; genus Spodoptera; species Spodoptera picta. Next base: position 1,096,723 of record JAZHFQ010000082.1, read on the forward strand.
GACACCGCAGAGTATGGCATTTTAACAAGCTGAAACATATAAACATAATAGATAAAAAATGAGATTTGTAAATCACGAAAACGAAATTAAAAAGGAAATAATTAGAAATCTATGGACATCATCGTCATCATCATCATCATCAACTTACCCTAACGTACGACTCGTAGGAGAACTCTACAATCCCCAATGTCTTATAAACCACTGGATTCTGTAAAAATAAATTCTGTAAGAATATACTTAGAAATTCTATTAAATTAAGTAAGTTTTTTTTTAATCTGTATTTAATAAGAAGGGTTTTTTTCCGTAGAGGAAAATGTCAGCCAAATTAAGTAAGTTATTACGCAGTACCTACCTAAGTATAACGACGATCAGACGAATATAATGAGACGCAAAATAGGGTAGATTCCTAATTTTTACTTTATATTGTCCGTCTGGTAGATTACTTTAAATCATTAGACATGTATGTTTTATTTTCTTACAGAAACGAATACTGTCGATGATATATTGATTTAAAATATAGCATGACGTCACTTCTATGGACATTTTATACATAGAAATGACGTTTTAGCCCCCACTCCTAAACTTGGATTCGTTTTATCTAAGTTTTGTTTTATTATACGACAAAGTAAAAAAATACATGTCTAATATTTTTTCATTATTACCTAACTTACGGACTAATTATATTTTTAATTTTCATACCCTGTCATCTTCCCAATTTAATCGCTTAATATAATTATCATGCAGATTCGAAACTATTTCAATATCGATTCCATAAAGACTTGGAGCTAAACAAGCTTCGAAGCACTTTAGTACTCACCTGAGCCTGTCTCAAGGCGTTGGCCACTAGCTTTCTGATGCGAACAGATGATTGTCCGTAACAGTTCTGCCAGCCCGAACAGTACATCGCCTCCGATAGCTTAGATGCCTGAAAATAAAATCTCTTTGTACACTACTACTACTCTTTATATATAGTATGTAAACTACACTATGTTTTCGTGGTCTTGATTTCGTTAATATTTTATAGAATATGTCTATCAATCACATTCATATTGTAAAAAGAAACCTACATGAGAATGTAGTAGGTAATGTATTGTAATATAACAGACTTAGATACCTCTAATGTGATGTCGCCTCCATTCCACATGAAGAATCCCAATGCAAGACATGTCGTTACCGACGTAATGAACATCGTGCACAATTGAGTCATATTCCGATCACCAGCCTGAACGGAAATTAATTAAAGAATTTATTGTATGCACAATAGTCAACTATCTTTGAATTAGTAAGACACGGAATTCCGCACTTAAGAGCTATGTAGTGAAACAATATGAGTGACTGTAGCTAGACTATAGACTAGTAGTACTGTAGCTCAGCTACGACGTAGCCCCCTGTCTGCTACGCCATAGCAGAAATTTTACTTCTTATAGTAACTTGGCAGTTATACTTGTAGGCAAAAACGTATAAAAATAAATATAAAAAAATACAATACCCACCAGCAAAGCGGTAAGCTGGGACAGCAACATTCCGAAGAATAGAAATATTTCAGTAGCGAATAGTTCTTTACTGACGTGCTGGTGCTGATTCTTGCACCTGGTAAAAAATATTTTTAAATTACAACAAAATACATATACGAAAAAAGGTACAAAATGGCGTCTACCTACCACAATGTAAGCGAATGCATCTTTATTCCAAGTTTAAACGCATTTTCATATTTCTTCTCCTTCTGTTCTTGGCTCTGTGTACCGTCAGAAAATATTTCATCGAGGCTATAGAAGTAACTCTGTAGATTTTTAAATTGATAACATATGGACACTAGCATGGTAACTAGAATTAAGAAAGTGACCATGATCCGTGCTGCGAAAGGGTACCACCAGAAGTAGACAAAAACTCTGACTAAACCAGCTGCCTTAGACCTGTCATGAATATCTGGCCACGCTGATGTGATTGTTACAAAAGTTTCACCTGGAAGAGGGATAGTAAATAATTTGACCTGTGAGAATACGGCGCGTATTTAGACTTAGTTTATTTCATCATCCAAAATATGTTTTGGATATAAGTTTTATTATAGTAACTAAGTATTTCCATATTTGAATCAGTTCGTAATATCAAGTTTAAGTACAAGTACATAATCATATCAGAGTGATTTACCTGCAGTAACCACTCGGTAGAATGCACTTAAACCATAAGACACCACCACCATTCCCACAAGACCACAGAGACTAATAGAAAACACTTTAATCTTCTTGATCATTTCCCGTTCCAAGTCCTCATCGTTGTAGTGCTCTTTCAGCACCACAGCCAGATGATACAGAAGGTTCCTGATCTCATGTCTGCGGTACAACAAGATGTAATGGAACATTATGTTCCCAGGTAAGGTAATACTGAACATCATCTGATCCGTCTTCTGCTTCTCCGACAAATTCTTCTGAGTAAGTAATGACCCTAAGATCGTTGTGGCAAAAATTATGTAGAAAATCTCTGCGAAGAGCAAGAGTCTGTTACAAGAACGGGCGCTAATGAATCGGTTTGTCAACTTTACGTCTTCTACCCATATGTTTCTCAGACCGCATATAAAACACATTACATTTAGTTTGCCTAATAGCTTTGTCATTTCATTTGGTTTATACATTTGTATTTGATTTCTCATTTGGTAAATTTTTGATGTGTAAACATTTATTCTTTTTTGTTTTTCCTTCTTTGCCCCATTCGATAGTCACCAGTCTGCTTTACACAAAACATCCAATGAACGGTACAGCTGTGGTTTTATTTGTTCTTTTTCATACAAACATCAAAGGGTTTAATGGCTACAAATTACGGCATAGACTCTACAACGATGGCTATTAATTTAGTATACAAAGAGAGGCTTCTAATTAACTTAGATAATGTTTGCCAGAACACTGTAGGTTCACTACGTAAAGAGTGATAACAAAATGTAAAAAAAATCTAATGCCTATCGCGATTTGAAAAAAAAACACCCATGAGCAGTGCAAAATTTTATTGAAAAACAAAAAAAATGTAATTAGGTGCACAAAAAGTTATCATTCATCAATTTATCTGCCGTTTAAGACATCGATTTTTTTTTTATGGGGGGAAATTCATCGAATGACTGCTCCCGCCTGGGTGAGGCGGAAGGGAGTATCAGACTCTTACTGACTAAAAACCACCCCGTTCCTTTTCCTGCACGTCGAGCCGGAGTCCCGGTTACCCGTTAGGTTCTCCGCGACTCCGAGTCGGCATCGGCCCTATTGGGCCCCGTCTGTGGTGGTCTGATGGCTCTTTGAGGCGCGCGCGGAACGCGACGCGCCGTACGCTCGGGTCTGTTTCTGGTCGGACGGGGAGCCACCCATGCTCGCCGTCCGCAGGCCCGCACTTACGGTGGCCGGAGATCGTCTCGCGATCCCCGACGCCCGGTGTGTCCTTCGCGATGGCTGGGTTGCGAGGAGGCAGCGCTTCGCTGCCTCACGCGTCCCGCCTCCTCCTTAGCTAGCATGACTGCTTCGCAAAAGGAGGAGACGGCATCCCAATCTCCCTCGCTCCGCATCATGGTCCGCACTAGGCCCGGACGCGAGAGGTCGCCATCGCCGATCACTTCCCTGAGGGCACGGCGGTGCTCAGCCCACGCAGGGCATTCTCCCACTGTGTGTTCCACCGTGTCCTCAGGGCGGTCCTCGCAGTGATGACACCTTAAGACATCGATACGGTCACAATTAGTACAACACAGAAAAGAGAGAATAGGACATCTTGACAATCTGAAAAAAAAGAACAAAGTTAATAAAAGGCAGCCAGTAGAAGAAAGATAGTAAATACAACGTCTATAATGTGTAGGGTACTTACCGCTACGTAGGTTTCATACGAGAATGTCAAGTGTGCAAAGGCCTTTAGTTCAATCGACCGCTGAAATACGAAATTCAAAGCATTCAATAATCCAAAATATCATGATACACTATTAAATAAGTCAATGACAGAAATCATCCTTTAGTGTTAATAAAGTATTGAAAGTGGTTGTAACCTGTGCCTGCATCATCGCCAAGACCACCAGCTTCCTGATTCGAGGAGACCTGTCGTGGCAGCACTGCCAGCCTGACCCGTACATAGCATGAGGCACGTTTGAAGCCTAAAATAAATACTTCAAATTACATAAAATATCTGTTGGTAAAACGGGCGTCAAATTAATATGAGATGAGATCTAGATGAGACAGTCTCTTTTAGGATAAAAAATATTTAAACAATAGCGCAAGTCCTAGTATAAATTTTTTGACACTCTGGCACCTCGACAGTGATGTCTCCTGCTGGCCACATGAAGTACCCGAGGCCCACGAGTGCGGCACAAACCCTCAGCGCATTCGAAACCAGCGTCGTAGGTGAGTGTGTGTCGTTATTCTGAAAATAATTTGTGTTTTACAAGAATTCCAACGAACATCTTATTCATTTGTAGCACTACAAATTATTAAATTAATTTACTTTTTATGACTAACAACTATTATGATCTTCAGTTTCTTTAATAGTTCAATAAGTGTCTATCTACCTCCGAGTACGAGTCAAAATAATATTTTATAAAAATCTTTCAGTCAGACTTGATTGTAACTTTGAAACTACAACCCTTCCTCCTTTACCGTTGTCGGGTAATAAATTACACGAATGTCTTCAACATTATATATATTTAATCACAGCCAATCAGTCAATCAAGTTATTTGTTCCAAGTATAACATTAATCAGTGTCTATAATGACCTTGATCGTATGGTAGGTACAGTTATGGACACAATGTTTGGACTCGGTGCTGAATCAACTACGTACCAAAGCAAGAGTAGCATTTCTAAGCCCAAAGACTTGTCGCAACCCTTTTTTATTGAGTAAGGCGGTAAATGACGGACCATACGGACCTACGAGCATCGCATATGGTTAATCCACCACTACTTAGACTCACCAACACATCAGGAAGGATGGAGATGAGCAGGCCACACCAGAGCAGTACGTGGGAACTGAATGTTATTTGAAAGATGCGTTGGGTCTCATCCACACACCTGCGGACATAAATAGGTATATTTATATGGCATAAAGAAAATTTGGCAAATGAAAAAGCTGCAAGATATTGATCAACAAAATCATCTCACCACAATGTAAGCGCATGTTGCTCAATTCCCTTTTTAAACCTCACTTCAAATTTCAATTCCTGTTCCTCTTGACTTAGTTCTTTTTCAAGGAATATTTTGTTCAGATCTTTGAAGTAGCTTTGCAGGTTCTTGTACTGTTGGCTGAGTAATAGCAACGCTGTGTGTATGATGAGGAAGACACCCATATTGCGAGTCACGTGGGAGAACCAGAGAAAATATACCACCACCCTCGTCAAACCCGCTAGAGTAGACCGGTCTTCTATATCCGGCCACGCCGATATGCATGTTATAAATGTCTCATCTGGTATTTAGAAACAGAAAAAAGTAATACTTATGTTCATGTCGAAAGTATAAGGGATACTTTGCCCTTTGAAGTACACAAAATTAACTATGTACTACGAAAAGCGAAGCGGGATCAACCGTGCTACGCAAGCGTATCCTGCTACGAGAGCTACGGAAACGTAGCACTTTTGCTACGAATGCGTAGTTAGCTTAGCAGAAGGTAAAATCTGCGCAACACGGATAAAATTGGATAAAATAATTTACTTTATACATTTATAAACATAATTACACACCTGTGGTAACAGCTCTATAAAAGTTATACAGTCCAACGAGCACCATATTGCAGACACAAGACGAGAAAAATATTCCATTATACAACTTAGATTGTTTTATCATTTCATCTTCAGCTTTCTTATCATTATGATCGACTTTGAGAACTACAGCGAGTTTGTAGAGGACCTGTTTAACATCCTCTGTATAATATAGGATGACGAAATGGTATAGGACAGTAATAATGGGAGTAGATGCTGCGTACGCCAGTCTGTCGGATTTCTGGCTTTGAGAGAGATCATGTTGGCTCCAGAGCGAGAGGAAACATGAGGAACAGAATATCACCATGACTAAATGGTTGAACAGCATCAAAGGCCGGTAGACCCTGGTGAAGGAGTCGGGATAATCCACCTTCTTGACCCAGAAATCTGGACAGCAGCATAGGAACCAGAACTTGTTGTACTTCTCTATCATCCTCGTTGTGTCTGTTTCCTTATATAGCTCCGTCGGTACTTCTGGGTTTCTGAAGAAATTCATTTTTGTTAAATTGGCTGAAGGTTTCTTTCCAGTGAACAATGTTGTCTAATTATGTCTTAAAAGCAAAGAAAACTCGGTTGGAAGAAAGAAGCTCGATAGTTTTATACTATGAATTATTGATTACTTAATTATTTGCTTGCAAGACTGTTTGTACAATTATCATTTAATATTATTATCGTTGGACAGTTTTGCTTTATATTTTTTGCTACTGATATTTTTCTGCTGGGATTAATTAGAATCCAAATGACAGAAACGATATTAGAGGTACATTTGGTGTTCAATATGTATTTGTCTGTTTAGCCTTTATTTAATAATTTAAGGAACTTTAAACAAGTATGTTATGTGTGATTGTTAGAAATCAAACGAAGATCACAAAGCTACATTTCATCACCATCAACAGCCTATAAGTGTCCACTGCTGAGCAAAGCCTCTTCTCACACGGAGAAGGTTTGAGCATTAATCACCACTCTTGCTTAATGCGGGTTGGTGATTACAAAATTACAATTAGAAATTATAAACCCAGGTTTCCTCACGATGTATCCTTTCACCGATTTTCATTCGTGTCTAGATAATCTTAGAAAGTACATACATATAACTCGGAAAATATCACATTGGTACTTGCCGTTAGTAGGTTTGGAACCCGCACCATCAAGTTACATTTAACGTCATATTATATTGTTACATTTACACAAAGTGAACCAAATAGATAAAAATAGATAAATAAAAAGAAACACGTTTTACATAGCATTCAATATGCCTTAATAACTTCCTAGGACTTTAGTCTTTATAACTGCTTATTAACATAAATGCAGAAACAGTTAAGTTAATGTTTACAAGTTTATTTACTATTCTATTTTCCATGGGAATCGCCATCAGGCACTCAATTATATGACGTTATACAACAATAGTAATAACTGTTCACTGAGCTAATTAACTGTTTGTTTTATTTTTCTAGAAACTTATAAACAATGTACCTTTAAGAGATATGGTAAATAGTCCAAATGGCGTCAAGCGTATATGTTGAGAACTGAGCCTTTGTTTGAAGGTAGGCAGAGGTTAGTAAAATTTCGAGTTCATCCATTTTCCAGTTGTATTGTTATTAGTCTATATTTCAATAATTAGGTGAGCTGTGTTCTGTCGCTTAAGATACTGAAAAATTCCGAATCGATATTTAATTTATCTAAACTATCAATGCTTTCTGAAACTCAGCGATCTCAAGTGTTTTAAATAATATCATAAGAGTATATTTATCTACATTTATAGTGTTAATCAGATAAATAAATAAAATTACTAAAAAAGATATTTCTACGTTTGTGTAGCTAACTGTATTTGGTAGGTAGCTGGGTGTAGCTAACTGTATAGCGAATTTTGTAGACGACAGGTAACTACTAACTAGCCTCTATAAAATGTACGGAAATTGCTCTATTACGCAGTTTTCTAATAACGGCTTAATATTAAGAAAATCTACCAGTTACTGGTCTAACTGTAATTGTTTCTATAGGGCTGTTACTTGCAGATGGTAGAAACGAAGAATTTAATATTGACAATCCTTTAAGTGTTTCAAATATGTAAACTTCTGACGTAAACCATCATAAGTACATAGGGTTGTAGGTAATATTTTATCTAAGTTTAAGCATGCATGATGTGGCTTAGTCTTATAAATACTATTTTTCTTAATTATTAAAGCTAAGAAAATTTAATTCATGTATGTTTTCAATGTTCCTACATACAGTATTCTGATAGATTGCGACAACCCTTTCAGAAAGGGTTTCGCTGTGATTGGTAGTCGTTAGAAAATTGCCCTAATTGTTGAAATTAAGTAATTGACTATTTGATCTGAGAATTTACTAGCTAGTCTGTACATAATTCTTGAAAGATGGAGACCACCACGACTTCGTATACTCGAAGTAAAACTACAAATTTCTTCTATAAAATCAACTTCATAGTCTACATATTTGGCCTGCCAAACTTTTGGATAGAAGATCTAAAGTTATCTAAAAGATTCATGAAATTCTACGACAAGTTTTCTATGTTTAATAACACCTTAATTTTTTTGCTGATTATTTTTGAGTTATGTTCGTATTTCACGCAGACTCAGTTGACGGAGACGCATCAGTCAAACCGGCTTATTTACGCCATATCTCATCCAATGCTATTCATGTTCCGGGTGATGATGACCAGTATCAAGGACAGAGTAAAACTGGTGATGTACAGCCTCAACGTAGGCCTAAAGGGAGTGCACAATGACCCTGAAGTAGAGAAGCAGATGATCGCGTGCACCATCATGTATTTGTCCGCTTTATTGCTAAGCTGTTTGATGTCGATGCTCATGTATGCTGCTGAAGGTTTCGGGGAAGTTGTAAGACATGGTAATTAATCTCTAATAATATAATAAGTTAACATTAATTATAGAAGTTAGTGAAAATAATAATAATCATTAGTGAAATTAAGAATCATCCAAATTAAGTATAATTTACTGGTTTACTTTTTTATATTTGTTGGGCCGATGTTTATTATTATTGTAGGTAAGACCTTTACGACTATAATCACTGCATATCCTAGAGTCGAGGACGCCTCTGACATGGCTAACGTGGTGAGGGCCATCTGCTTTATCATCTGGTGGATCTTCCTGACCAGAATTTTCGCAGTGTACATCCTGGTCATCTCCCTGACCACCTGCCTCAGTTACCAGTACAAAAACCTGCAGAGTTATTTCATTAGTCTCAGTGATATATTCGAGAGAAATGATCTCAGTCAGTTAGAGAAGGAAGAACAGTACGAGGCTGGCTTTAAAGTTGGGATAAAACTTCATGCGGATACGTTAAGGTAAACTTTTGTTATATCTCTAACTCCCAGCTCCCTAGATATTCTTATATCTAATAGGTGTACGAGTTACATAAAATGATTAGATGTGCATACTATATACGTGTGAACAGAAATTCCGGCTGAAATGTGACTTGAAATGATATTTTTAAGTAAATGGAGGCCCTATTCAATCTCCTCAATCTCTGAATCCAGAAAAATCCTCAAATTTAACATGGTAACACACCTGCAAAGCCTCCAGTGTTCCCGGTGTCCATTGGCGGGCGTTTGCTTACCATCAAGTGATCCGTCTGCTCGTTTACCGGCTTATCATAACGGGGTAACCTAAGTAATACCGTAATACCACATTCAAAAGCCTTAAACGTTTAAGTCTCTAGATTCACAATGCTTGTTATGGTGTAACTAATTATAATAAAACATGAAGTTCGTTGAACTCAGAATGTATTTCCAGATGTACACAGCTAACTCAGTCTGTCTGCCGCGGAGTATTCAGCGGACAAATTGTCTTCAATATCTTACTCCTAGTTGTGCTTATGGCGCAAATGGCGGTATGTATGTAGAAAATGTTATTTGTGTTGGTAAAGTTTTCAGTAAGTAACTGATGCCATAGAAATATAAATCATTTGAAGATCACCCTTTTGTTTATCAATGATCTTCGCAACGTGAAACTATCGGTATCGCTCATGCTCATCATCATCATTTCAGAGTTGAATCAGCAATCATGAAGCTGTCATCAATTTCCTATCAGGGTTGAAGGAAATATAAGTTTATTTAGGAACAGAACACGTCCATTATATTCGTAGGCGAAGTTGGCCACTTGATTTTGTTTGATCATAGCCTAACTTACCTTAATGTGTTAATAATTTAACATTATTTTTTTGTAAAGAATTCGGAACGCACTCTTGTGAACTTAGGCTCAGCGGGGATCACTGCGTGTGCTGTGCTCATTAGCACTGGTTTCTACATGTGGAACGCTGGAGATGTCACTGTAGAGGTAAGTCTTAGGGCAAGGCCGTAATTTGTTGAGCGGTGAACATCTAACATTAATGATGCTGATAATGTGATATTGCAGGCTTCACATTTAGGAACAGCTATATATTTCTCCGGCTGGTATCATTGTCAAGGACTGTCTTCAGTGCGTATCCGAAAGCTTGTGGTGATCACCATGTCAGAAGCACAGGTATTACAGACTAAATGCTTGATCAATATTAATTATCCTTTACTTTTCATTGTTTGTTATATTTTGTAAGGTACTTAACTGGTGTTTCTTTAGGTACTGGTACTGTTATAGAGTACGTCCTCTACTGGCGAGCTGTGTAGTGTGAGCGTGTGCAGCTCGCGACCAGTTTGCGAGCACGCAAATGGCTAGCAATCTGCACATCCGCGGAACATTCGCTGGACGCACCATAAATATGCTCTGAAATAGCTAAAAGGCGTTCTAATAGAGTATGCTCAAAAAAGTTTAAAAATCGAACGCCTGCAATGAGCATGTTATCTTTGAGAAACATTCCGACATACATGCTGCCAAGTGACAACTGTTCAATTGAAGCAAGCTTTTGTGCTTGAAATTAGCATAATTATGAAACAGTACCTTTACGCTACAGACTACCTACTCTCTACTTTTAGTGATAAGACATTAAGCCTCAACAGAGTAGATCAGTAATGAGTAATTCATTTTGTTCATAGCGTCCTGTAGTCCTCAAAGGCCTGGGATACATAGATCTTTCGTACCAATCATATATTAGAGTGAGTACCTTGGTAAAACTTTAGTTCGTTTTTTTTCTTAAAACATTGCAACAACCCAAACATTTTCTTGATTTCAGATTGTGAAATCATCATACTCCGTGTTTTCAGTGTTATTTTAATTCTTTCAGTCTTGGTCGTCACTGTAACTAACCACCTTTTCTTAGAAATTCAATTTTTGAAGTATGCTTCAAATTACTTTGCATTGGTTTTTAAGCATTTCAGTATAATTGAATAAAATATATAAGACTAAATCGTATTATTTAGAATGAAATAAAACTAATGTGTTGCTTTGTAAAAATTAAGAAACGACATTTAATGTTTTATTCTTCTATAAATTCTTTAACACAAAAGTCACATATTGACGTTTTTAAAAAAAAACAAAGACTATTTGACAAAGTAGTCAATTAAAAAATTAAGAAAACCTTTTTCTTTACATCTACCCTCCCGAGGAAGAAAATTCACCCGTGAATTTTCTCTCAGGGCCTAAGCTTACTTCTTCTTCCATCTCTTCTTCACTTGTTTCTTCCTTATCTTCATCCTTTTCTATACGTACTGGAATTAGTTTTGATATATGAAATAGATTTGACTCTGTCTTCCTGTGTCCTTATAAATTGTATTTGATTTTTTTTCTATTATTTTATATGGTCCAATTCTTAGTTCATCCAGTTTTTTCCGATTTATTTTATTTCCATTTTCTACATACACCATATCTCCAACTATAAATTCTCTCTTTTTTCTTTTTCTATCATAACGCATTTTGTTATAGTAGTGTGATTTCAAAGCATTATTAAACGCTATTTCTTTATCTCTGATCCAGTCACTATGTATGCGTTCTTGGCGTAGCTCATTTGGTAAGACTGTAGCATCAGTTCCATATAACAAATAGCATGGTGCATAGCCAGTTATCGAATGATTAGTCTGATTATATTTCTCTACACATTCGTGCGCTATTGTAGTCCAAGCTTTTTTTTGTTCACCTCCATTTATCCGACATCTTATCTTATTTACTAGAGTTTGATTTAACCTTTCATTGAGTCCGTTTGAAAAAGGTGCATTCACTTCTGTAAATATCATTGTTATTTGCTTATCACTGAGAAATTTCTTGAATTCTTTTGAATTTATTCCTGGATACTGGTCGGTGAGAAGCATTTCAATCTCTCCTATTTCGGTGACTTTATTTATTAGCTTTATAAAATCATGTGCACTCTGGGTCTGTGATGTTATAATGAATGCGTATCTAGTGAAGTGGTCTACAAGAAGATGTAGGTATTTCTTGGTTGATCTCGAACCACCAAAACCACCAATTGTGTCTATTGATACTATTTCAAGAGGTCTTTTCGCCGGTCCTAAAAAATAAAACGTAATTCGTAACCAGTTAAAATTGTGACTGAAAGAGTTAAATCAATTAAAAACTGTAGGTTCTTTAATATTTATTAGTTTTAAAATGTATTTATATCATTTTTGTCCTTCACTACTTGCATATTGCTTTTACATACATGTTACCTAGGTATTATACACTATAAGGCATTGTAATCCCATTAATTAAAGATGCAATAAAGTTCTGCACACTAATATAAGGTCATTAATTCACCAGTAATTTCCTTCATTTGTTTCCTTGATTCAATTGCAAAACTTATAGCGTATTTTGTTCGTTAGTGAGCACTGTACACGTTACGATTTAACTGTGCAGTTAAGTAAATCGTCGATACAGCCTACAAATCTTCAAGTGAAACTGTAGGTACAGTTCAATTGTTTGCATTGTACTATACCTACAGTTCGTCCTACATATACCCTAGTAGTAGTAATACCTATATTACTAATATTAGCTCGAGACGAACTAGATTTAAAAATTAAATTGGTACCTAACATCAGCATACGCTTGTATTTTAAATCCATGTTTCCTTATGCAATAAATTAAAAGCAATCAACTCATTAAGAATAATTGTTAGCAGAATGGCGTTTCACATTATTTTCTGTTATTGCAACCCCTTTTCGTATGTAAAATGTATAACAAAATGAGCCAGGTAATACTGCTATTACGGTGGTCTAATTAATGCCGACCATGATCTGACCAATTAATAGAATTAATTGATTTCCAATGAGTTTCATTACGAATTGCAGAGACGTATTCACCAAACTTTATAGGGCATTAATTTAAAAATTCTACTTATATATTTCCATTGGGCAAAAGCGTGTTTAAGTAAAGTCGTGGTGGCCTAGAGGTTTAAGACGCCCCCTTCTAATGCATGAGGGTTCGAAATCTCTAAGTTATTATAAGTTTGAAATTACCAACCCGCATTGAGCAAGCGTGGTGATTAATGCTCAAACCTTCCTCATGCAAGAAGAAGCTTTGCAAAGCAGTAGACATTTATAGGCTGTTGGTGATGATGATTATGAAAAGCGTGTTTACAGACTTACCACGAGAAAATACTTAAAAAAAATATTCATGGCATTAAATATTATTCATAGCATAACGAAGGTATAGAGTCACACATAGATATACCTGTAGCCACACCAGCTGCTGATCAAATGTTGACGATATACAATAGAGACTAACTTAAAACCGTGGGTCCGTTTCTAATCAGGAATACAGTAGGAGGGTAAGGCTGTTCAAAACTGCCTACAACTACATACCTATCAAAAAAGTTTTTAATAATTCTGTGGGTACTGTTATTATCGTGGTTATTATTAATTTTCTATATAATAGATTACATACCTAGGTATATAATAGATATGTACACGCCTATGTATACATACTTTGTTACTAGTAGGTAGGCTCATTATTTTTAGAATAGCTTCTATTGCTTTCAATGAATATATATTGGTATCAAATGAATACATTGTTTTCATGATACGTCTCTGTAGTGGTATAGTTAGTTTATACTGATGTATCTATATAATAGGAGTATTTATTAATTCGCAAACGCACAGACGAGACTTTCCATCTGACCTACGTCAAAAAGACGTTTTCCGACAATGGAGAACTTTTCTGGGTCGTATAAGCAAACAAAAACGACGGAATTCCTAATTAACCTCAATAAGTTCATTTTCATATTTGGCTTACCAAACTGCTGGGTAGAAAACTTGGACTTTCCTGACATTTTTATGAAGATTTTAAACGTACTGAGTATTTACGGAAACTGGTCAGTTATCATTATGATTATATCCGAGTACGGGGCCATTTATACACAGAACAACTTGTCTGAGCGCCAGAAGTCTGATCTTATGCTGTTCCTCATTTCTCACACTATTATCAATGGATTCCGAATTCGTATAAGTCACCAAAGAGACCAGATAAGAAACGTTATGTACAAGTTAGGCATTGCGTTGAAGGCCGTGCACAATGACTGTGAAGCTGAACAGAAGATGATCACAAGGTCCAAGTTCTTCTCTTGGGCACTGATATTCAATTGCGTGATGTCTGTCATCATGTACACGATCGAGGGAGTTCTAAGAGTTATACGAACAGGTTAGTGGATTTTTGGGATTAGCATTAAGAAGACCCAGGTGGAATTTGGAATATGTAGGTAACTTTAAAGGATAGATAAGTGCATAATGTCCTTTGCAGGGGATACATTTAACACCGTCATAACAGCGTGGCCTGATGTCCACGACAGGTCAGTGCTTAGCAACATCGGGAGGACAGTAATCTACATCACTTGGTGGATCTACCTGACACGTATTTTCTCAGTCTACTCCCTAGTCATCTGCTTGACCATAGCCGTCAGCCATCAGTTCAAGAACCTCAAGAGCTATTTCTATAGCCTCAGTAAGATTTTCGAAAATGAACATTTTTCGCAAACGGAGAAGGAGCAGGAATATGAAAAAGCTTTCAAAGTTGCCATCAGCATGCATTCGGAGACGTTAAAGTAAGTGATAATTCCAATATGTTCATAAGTAGCTCACATAGTGTAGCAGATAAATAGGTGCAGTAGTCTTAAGCTTGTAGTGTAAGTGAGACCTACATGAAATGTCTATTAAGTATCAGTAGTAGTATTACTTACGTTTATTTTTATACCTCAGGTGCACGGAAGAAATTCAAACAATATGCAGAGAAGTGTTTAGCGGTCAAATTATATTCAATCTAACACTACTTATCGTGCTAATGTATCAAATGATGGTAAGCAGGTTCTCGCTATCAGACAGATCTCATATATTTTAAGTAAATACATAAATTTAATGTAGGTACCTATTTTTCAAACTAAGTATGTACTACCTACACGACCTCATACATGCAGCTTTTGATGCGTTGCAAAGTGAACATAGGATTCGCTATACGTGGGCTGAACAAAATGTTATGATCTCGTCATTGTTATTCTTAGTAGATACAGTTATAACTTAAGGCTGTCAGTAAATTTACATAGGTACTCACATATTATAAGTTACAACACGAACTAATAATGGTTTAGCTACTTCATTGTAGTACCTATGTACTGAATTTTGTATCCTATAATGAGGCTAGCCGTAGTACATATACACACGTACAGTACAGCCATACTTATAAAATAACGATAAAAAACAACACGAAAGAACCATTAAATAACTCACTGCCAGTGTTGCTAACCACTCCACCATGACATGACTGTTCCAGAATTCGCCCCGTACCTTTTCCAATGTATTGACGTTGGGACTAACGGCGCTGACAATCCTGTTCAGCACTGGCTTCTTCATGTGGAACGCTGGTGACATCACTGTCGAGGTAAGAGATGTCTCTGGGATGTCTGTCTGTCTCTCTACAGTACTGTCATAGAATACAAACGGTAAAGTCTTTTCCGTTAAAATTCATGTTTTGTGGCTTTATTGACACACCTCTCACCACCTCATTATTGACCAGGCTGAAGGAGTCCCGGTGGCCATGTTCAGCTCTGGCTGGGAGAACTGCTACCACGAGTCTTCAGTGCGTGTGAGGAAGCTGATCGTCATCTCCATGTCACAGGCACAGGTGCACAAACATAACATAACATCACGCCTTTTATCCCCGAAGGGGTTGGCAGAGGTGCACACAGAAGTAACACCCACTTTTCACTATTTATGTTATGAGTCCCATGTAATAGGGGGTGAGCCTATTGCCATATACCTACCGGGTGCACATGTGCACAAACAATGTAACACTTAATATTACCTACTCTTGGGGATGGCGTTAAAAGTAATTCATTGTAAAACTACCAAACATCCTTACTAATATTATAAATGGGAAAGTGAGTTTGTTTGTTCCGCTTTCACGCCGTAACTACTAAACCGATTGCTTTGAATTTTTGCAGACGTAAAGTTAGAAGTCTGGGTTAAATAATAGGGTACTTTTTATCCTGGAAAAATCTGATATTCCTGAGAGAAAATAAAAGTATTGGTATAGATGGCACTGTGTTTTGGTATATGTCACACAGGCTACTTTTTATCCTTTTGTGTCGCGAGTGAAGCCGCGGGTGAAAGCTAGTGTTTAATAAACACAATTTTTAACGTTTAACAAACCAAATCTCAACTACAACGACTTATTGATTACGAGTCGATATTTTGAACTGCGAAAGAGTTATACCTGACTTAAGGTCAGAATTTTAAACAAATGTGCCTGTGTTCTGTACTAGTAGAGGTAATAATGTTCGCAATTTTCCAGAAAGCAGTTGCTCTAACTGGGCTGGGTATCATAGCGCTGTCCTACCAGTCCTACGTGTCTGTAAGTTTGGTTTAAAGACAATAATATTCCTTACTTTATGTAATCAGGTGGATAATTAGTACTTTTTTTGCAGATCGTGAAGTCGTCGTATTCGGTATTTTCCGTGTTGTATTAAACAGACAATCCTTTAGGCACTATAGTAAATTAATCACATATTTGAAGTTATATGCAGTAACTTGTTTTTAATCAAATAAATGACTGTGTTTTCACTTATGGAACTATATTTAACTCGGTATTTTGGAATATGTACGAGACGCTGAAGTTAACTTCGCAGAAGCCGGTTATACAACATTACCAAGAAATTGAACAAATAAATAATAAAATACACCTGTTAAAATAAAATGTCAAATATGTATATGAATAAAAGAAAATTCTACAAAGTACATAATTTGCTCTTTATTTGATTAACTTTAACAGACAACAAACACATTTAATATACATTTTTATACAAAATATACATCCAAATAAAGTGGGTTACCTACATAGGTTAAACTTTTTTATAAAATTTGTAAATAAATCGAAATAAATGCATACATAGTCTTAGAATTAGGTCCATTTCTTTTACAAAAACTCAAGACAAAGTTTATGAGAACATAGAACTAATATAAATCACACTATAATGCCAACATTGAAACAACTACATTAAATGTATATAAAACAAGGCACATTTTCGCATAACATCATATTTTACGAGTTAAATAAATATCCAGTTGCCTTATCCATGTTTTTAATTGCACTAGATGACTTACTAAAAGAAATGTATATAGAATATAGATATTGATATATTTTAACAAGATTTATAAACCAATCGAACCTACATAATATATAAAGTACTGGGCACTTGTGTTAAAAATATTTTTAATTGCACTTGATCACCAAAATTGGCTTTACAATAATTGTTGATTATTGTGGTTTGAGCTCATTATACGAAATATCTCTCCACTGAGAGATCGATAAATGAGTATCGTAAACAGGTTCGAGCCCTCAGCTAGCTAAAAATGTAAACAAAAACTGTATAGAAAAGCTACAGTAAAGTATTATAGCCGTTTTCAGCAACAACCTCTAAACCATTCACTAAGAGTTACTTAGCTTGTTACACTTGCACTGTTAGGTGTCACTTATCACTTATAGGGTAGTGAAAACTAAAATGTGATAAGGTGTCTCCTATCTTAGCTTAGTTACAATTTCAGATATATTGCTGAAAACGGGCATTACTCGAAGGAACTCTTAAGTGAAGCACTTACAAATAAACCAGGTATCTAACACTACATGGCTATGAACTGCGTTACAACTTGCACCATATTACTTATCAGTCAAATATGGCTTACTGACATGTGTATGAATAAAAATGTTCAAAAAACATCACTTACAAATACATACTAAATACAAATTGTTAGATTACTATTAGTACTTGATTTAGTAGTGAATTTATTCATTCCGTGTCGATACTATTTACGTACTCAAGGTCAAAACGAATGAAGTTTTTTAATAAGTATTTTGGATGCAAGATTCTTTATATGAGAAGAATAGTTATGCTTTACCTGCATAACAATGGCCATCATACAGATTGTCACAGGACGTGTTTCCCTTATTATAGGGAAACACGTCCTGTGATTGTATCTGTATGATTATGTTCAATACTTGATCTAAATATAAAAAAAAATAATGATCAACTGATCACATATCAGTAGCCACTAAAAATATTATAAATTCGCTTACACCCTGAAGCAATCGCGGCAACACTTATTTCGAATCTGTACCTTACTGCTTACGTAAAAAGGATGATCTTACAGCTTGGAGTCGAAGAACTGCAGCTCTCTGTCTTGAGGCAGCTTCTTGAAGTAGCTCTCGACGTAGTCGTCGGTCACTTCAGCGAGGGTCTTGGGCTTCCATTGAGGGTTGTTGTCCTTGTCTATGAGTAGGGCGCGGACTCCTGCAATCAGGGACGATGATGAGAAACATGGATACCCATTTATTAGACTTAGAGTATTTAGTAAACTGAGAATTTTGAATGAGTTCAAGTTCTGACAACGAAGCATAATATGTATTTATAGGAGTTTAAGAATCATCTAACAAAACATGAATCTCCATGCATGTTAGATCACCAAAGTACTGGAAAATTAGTGTTTTTTATTTCGAAATTGTACAACTTACAGAGTTCAGAATAGATCAACTTTATGTACGCCGCAATGAGAGTAGTGAATACTTGACATGTTAGTACAAACTAAATTAAGACTCGGTTCCTAGCAACAGAAACCATTGATTTTAAGGAGTCTTACCTTCAGGGAAGTCGTGGTTCTCAGTGGCGCGGCATGCGACGCGGTACTCCATCTTGAGACACTGGCCGAGCTCCAGCTGAGCGCCGCGCTGTAGTGCACGCAGCGTGATCTTTAGGGAACCAGGGCACATCTGGCTGAGGGTCTGAAACATCAAATAATATTAGGTATAGAAACAAATTAACTTATATTGATAGGTATTTTATTAAGATGTATTTTAAGAGATAATAGCTTGATTAGGAATGGATGCGTTTTTAATAAATTAGACTCAAAATAATAATACAGACGGGCGCGGCCACTGAACCCTAACGCACATGCCTTCGAGAATTAATCCGCGACAAATGAATAATCAAAATTGCTTTGTTTCTGTCATCATTATGAAAACTAAGATTTGAAACTTATCAAGTCATACTATCAGACATATTTAATTTAAATACAATTTAATAAAGTAATAATTATAATGTTATAGTTTTTATCTGACTAATTATATCTTAAAACTGTCATACATACTTTGAATGATAACAATAAATTGAAATAAACATTGTAACCAGGCAAATCGGAATTACATGCCCAGTTGTAGAAAGCACATATGCAATAAAATAAACACACAGAAAACAGTGCTTAAACTGAAATATAGAATCAATTTAAATTTTCATGAATACTAAAGTTTACTTTCTAGTCTCTTACAACTGCAATGACAAGTAGCCCCTTTTACAATACCTTTAAGGTTTATATTACATTAAACTCACCTTCAAAGTCTTCTCAGACCAATCATTCTGGACTTTCTGGAGCCTTTCAATGATCTCTTCAATAGTTGAAGCAGCAAAGCAGTAGTTGATATGTTTGATATTATCAGATAACGAGAACTGTTCCGATGGCTCATGGAATTTGTTCAGCAGGTTGTCAACTTCCACTTCATCGGTACACCGGGAGAGTAACACTTCTAGTTCATACAGTCTCTTACTTGGGACATAGTGTGTGGCTATACCTGATTTAACTACATCCCAACCCTTTAGTCTATCACCTGTAAGATGAAGATTTTGTTTGAAGTTGTTAAAACCATTAAATATATATAAGGTTCAGTAATATTATGAATGTATTATGTATGTAAAATATGTGTGAAATAACGTAATCAACATGCGTAACAATAGCACATAGATAAAATAAATAATAGAAATTATAACAACACAACACAAATGTGTTTTTAACTGATGCTGTTGCAAATAATTGCTTCAATTAAAACTAATTTGTCGTATATTACTGCTATAGTTATGTCTAGTGACAATCTTTTTGTCTTTTTGTGTATTCTATAATATTTATAAAATATGATATCTCTTACCAGTAAGTCCCAAATATAAACCCAAGTTGACCTGCAGCCTGGGCAGGAAGTACGACCCTCCGACATCAGGGAACAATCCAATCTTGGTCTCAGGCATAGCAATAACTGTCTTCTCAGTAGCTATCCTGTACCTTCCATGGATAGACAGACCAAGACCACCTCCCATAGTGATACCATTAATGATAGCTATGTATGGGATCTTGTATTTACCAATGAGATAGTTGCAATTGTACTCTGTGTAGAAGAACCTTGGACCTTCTACTTTGTCAATGGCTGCTTTGACATCTCCACCAGCGCAGAATGCTTTATCACCAGCTCCTTTTACAATCACCAGTGTCTTCTTACTTTCCCATTCTTGCAGCAGTGGTAGTAACTTTGTTACCATGGATGTGTTGAGGGAATTCAAAGCTTTTGGCCTGTTCAAAGTGATGATTCCTGCATTGTTTAGGGTTTCAAACAGCACATCTTGTTCCTGACTAGACATTGTGCGCTTTATGTAGTGTGACGCTGAGCGGGTGAGGTTGACACTGAGCTTGAACATCTGTGGATAAGGGATACATTACAAATACCTAAAATATCGGATTTAATAAAACTATTTATTATTTCTTTTCACAAAATGGCCGTTTACCAGTGAATTCCATCACCACATGAACCAATATTTATATTACTTTATGTATAAATAAAATAATGTTAATGTATCCTTTATATTTGGAAGAAAATTTTGTTTTTCTATTTCAAAATGAGAAACAAAGTCCAATGAACAGTGCTACAAGTGATACACAAATACCAAACAAGAATTTCCAATAGCAATCTTACAAGTTTGTACAACAAGAAGGGTTATTTCAGTTAGAACCGAATTTATTGTATGAAACAATTATCACGTTTTGATGCTATGATAAATGTAATTTAACCTTCCACCACAACTCGGGACTTTAGAATATCAAAATTCAACAGTTTGACGAGCATTGAATAAACATCATACACAAGTAATTATTATAATTTACCTTTAATTATACAAATATAAACGGCACATGGAACATAATCACGTCACAGATAACATAAATTGCATAATTACTTACTTTGAACCTACGAAAACAGCGTTATCTATAAGTTTAACTTGCCAAAATCACGTCTCTTATCTAGTGATAATAATAACTCATTTATTAGTTCACCATTACTCGGGTGAAGTAGTTATAGAGTGATCAATATGCTGATTTGTAAGAAATGATAATGAACAATGAAGATAGAATATTTAAGTAAATAAATCTACCCAAAAACCGGTCGTAGTTGATCGTCCGGTATGACGACAAAAAATACGTCTAATGTCAGCTTTATGCTGTCAATGTCATCGATGATTAAATAAAAATAAATAAATAAAAATACTTTGTTACACCGAGTGTTAAGAAAGTATTTAATATTTATCCCTATTAAAAATCAGATTATCGAGACATTTGATAGTGTTAAGTACCCTCTTAGTATGATAATAATTAGATTTTTTTCACTAAAGTATTTTTCTTGCATACGATCGTGTCGTATTCCTAGTTGTTCTTTTTTATGTGACATGTGTATAAATAAAATGAACGCATCGAATGTGGGAAAACGAGTAGCAGTTTTGACAGTGACAGAACTGCACCCAGCTGATTATAGATTGGGATTTGAATTATAACCTATAATATCAATTTCCAAACTTACCAAAAATATAAATAAATACGGCAAGAAGACTGAATCAGATGGGTGTAACAAGAAAAGTTCTTAACTGGTACGCTAGATTAGCTCCAGCACATGGCAAAACAATTCCTCCTTACGAACATGTAGTGCAAATCGGCGACCCAACATTACGTAAAATTTCTGAGCCTGTTCCTATTGATAAAATAAAAACAACCGAAATACAAATTATAATAAAGAAATTAGAGTATGTAATTAATAAGTACGGCAGTCTTGGTATGTCGGCGCCTCAAATTGGGGTAAATCTAAGAATATTTGCTATGCGACATACTGTGAAGCAAATTGCTAGTGTTCCGGGAGAACTAGCTAGGCTTAGGGGTATGGAGGAGGTACCATTCACTGTAAGTGAGTAATCTTTAAACTTAGTACAAGTTTCTCCCTTTATAAATGCAGCTCCATATACTAAAATAGTGATTAAAACATGTTGGAGGATCAACCTTTATATTAGACATCTGGTATACCTATAGACCATTAGGATTTTATATCCACAAAAATGTTCCAGGTTTACATCAACCCTAAACTGAAGGTGGTTGATTATACAAAGATTATACACAGTGAAGGATGTGAAAGTGTACAAGGGTATTTAGCTGATGTGCCTCGATACAAGGCAGTACAAGTTACAGGTAAAGTAATACAACAATAAGTATAATGATACTAGCCCATATATTCCCAAGCAGTCACCGGTGACCACTCTCCACAAACTACATTATTGACCTTATTTCCAATGTTTAGAGACTACTTTTATATGAACAAATTTAGGGGATGATTTTTAACAGGCTAGATTGTACCAGCAACTTTACCTGAACTTCTGTGGGATAACAAGTATAACAAGATAGTCTATGCATTATTCTAGTCTTGATCAGAATTCAGCAGTCTCTTTTATTCCCATCCCTTTAGCTGTTTTATGTGATTGAGTGATGTTTGTAACATACACATTGTGTGTATGTTTGCATTTATAATATTAGGCTGATGCATACTTTATTACCAGTAGTTACATGAAAATTTTTAACAAATGGAGGATTACAGATTTAGATATTGTATAAGTAATCAAATTATATGTTTAACTGCAGGTTTGAATGCAGAAGGAATAGAAAAGTCACAAATGTACAAAGACTGGTCAGCACGAATAGCCCAGCATGAGATGGATCACCTGGATGGCAAGATATACACCGACATCATGGACAGGAAGACCCTCACATGTTCCTGTTGGGAAGAAGTCAACTTGTCTAAAGGAAAACTTGTTATACCATTTAGTCCAAAGTAAAATAATATTTATTGAACTGACTGAATGTTTTATTATTTTTGTTTGCAATTTCATTTGTATAACATTCACTGAAGTTTTAAAAGTGGATTGAAAAGAATCTAGCTGCTCTAGTAACAAGCAAATTAGTACATTATCAAAATACATTATATTAAATTTCACAAAGGTGATAAATAAGTAAGTCAATTATAATTTTCAATAAGCAATATTTTATTTGATTTAACTTTTACAATAAAGCAATATCTGTTTAGTTTGAGTAATACTATGAAAAGGTACCTGTACTTAATAAATATTAGCGATATGAATATAATTATGTAGACAACTAAGTTTTGCATAACACAAAACAACTAACTTAGCATTTAACTGTTACATTAACATTGTCTTTAGCATACAACTGGGGATTTATTCCTACAAATGTATAGTTACTATGTCACAAAATAAAACGGTTCTTGTCTGTTTTAGTAGATAATAATTATTATTAGAATAGTAAGTACTTAACATTTTTGTTCAGTAACTTACTTGACTAAAATGGAATTTAAAATATTCACTAATTTCACGTTTATTTTGTGTCATTGTAACAATAGGTACTAATAAGTATATTATCAGCTGCTTATCATCTCTAATATACATATCATTCAACATTAAAATTATATTTAAGTGTCCTTTCTATCTATAGAGAGATGTAGTTGAGATAATTATAGTTATGTTTAGTTACAACATTCAATATTTTAATGTTTTTAATATTTTCGCTCTTCTAGCAAAGCAACTTGCGTTGTGCAATGACTTTGCTTACTATTTTCAAAACAGCGATATTTGCGTGTTACTGCCAGTTAGCACGTTATTGGAAAAATATTCTTTGTCTCCATAATATATTTATCTTACATTAATAATTTAAGCAAAGTTCTAAGTATCAACAATGTCTAACATTTATATAACATTGCAATAAGTGCATAATATATTAGACATAAAATATAATATATTTGTATATTGCAACTAAACATTTATCTTGCATATGCATCTCCTGCAACTTGACATCTCAGTTCTGAACAAACTTTGAATATGTTAATGTAATATTGATTCTATCCATCCTGTTAAATCAGTTTAACTCCTTACACAGTTATTGTATAAGCCATACAAAATTCAGCCATATTCCTACACCATTAAGATACAAGTTTCCAGTTACTACCAATTTGAAGACAATGTTCTTAGACTGGTAGTAATGGATTCATCACTCTTCTTTGCGTAGTTTATGTAGACATCTATAATATATTATATTATACACACACGCACCTCACTTCTTTTCAACAGTCTTTCTCTTCAACATCACACTAGCATATCCAAAGTATAGACTCACAAGGGCAACTGTGGCCTTCGTTGGTTGGTCAGTAGTTACCTCAGTGGGTTGCTGGCCATGCTGGTGAGGCTGGTCAGCGACGACGGGCCACTGGCTGCCAGACTCAGTCGGTCTGTCTCCTCGTCCGCTTGGTTATTACGTAACTCTTGTAGGGTGTATACGAACTTCGTCCATTCATCATGACGAGGTTGGGCGACGTGCTATGGGAGTTTGAAATAGAATAAGTTTCAGATTTGAAATCGCATATCGATTTTGAAAAGGGAAGAAGAGCTATGCTTCGACACGAATGTGCCTGATCAACCGGAGTAATACCACGGCCTCACAGAAAACCGGCGTCAAATAAGGTTCATTTTCCTTACGAAAGTATAAACAGACTATGATAAAATTTTATGTTTACCTCAGCGACTTCATAGACCCATATCTTGCCGGCGTCGTCTCCCGCGGTGATGTGAGTACCTGACGGAGTCCATGACACGCGGTTGAATGCTACTCCGCCTTCGGCCTGGATCGATGCTACTGGCACCTAAAGAAACATTTTAGTCAGTTCTCGAGTCACAAAACACAAAAGGCAATACAATTTTATACTTGCGGTAATGGTATTTTCGGCGCTAAAATAACGTTTTTCGAGGCTAAAAGGAGTAATCATAGAGTATGAGATGTACCTCTGTATCCCTATTTAGGTTCCAGAGGTCGATGCGTCCGGAAGCATCAGCAGCCGCGAATAGCGCGGGGTGAGTGGGCGACCAGCGCACGTCCACCACGTAGTCACCGCTGTCCTCGAACGAGTACAGCGCCTTGTTCTCCTGTGTAACGTAAAGATGAACAGATTAGACATTATCTAGACAAAAGAGCTAATATATAGGTCGTTCAAAAAAGAAATAATGACTTATAGTAAAGATTAAATAAAATGTTGTAATAACATCTATTTTTTGTATAAAGAATGATGATTATCACAATTGCGTAATCGGCTGATGATATAGGCTCCACTGTAGCTTGAAACTAATCCAGGACTCTAGTTATTATTTAAAGTTGAATGTAAGTACCTTCTGGGTCCATAGTTTGACGCTCCAGTCCATAGAGCACGTGAGGTATAGATGTGAGAGGTCGACGGAGCCGGCCGCGGCGTGACACGACACGCCCGTGATGGGGCCGGCGTGACCCTCTACCATCTCTGTCACTCCCGCACGCTGACCGTATAGGCATCCTGCTTACATAACATGGATTAATTTCGGAATCTTTTATAATCTATGCCAGAGGACCCTTTTCTACAGAAAAGGGTGCCTCTGGGGGTACACCCTTCTACCTAGGATTTCGTTATAACAAATGTTTAGCTAGTAATGTATGTTAAACTAATAACATTTTCAACAGGATTATTTCAACATTATCAACCTTGCAGGATCATATAACTAACATCACAAGCAGTAACTTTGTCTAGTTTTTTCCATAAAATGTGATGAATTAAAAAAAAACTTGAAAAAATAGTCTATGATTTACTGACCAGTATAAATGTTTCCATCCTCGCTACCCAGCACGAAGTTGTTCACATCACCATGTGGGAATCCCATGGAAGTGACTGCGACGGCCTTGCTCTGTCGGTGTTGCAGGTCGAGCGTCTCCTGGGGCTGGGACAACATGTCCAGGGACCACGAGCACATGCGGCCATCCGTCGACACTGAGATCAGGTTGTGGGCGTTCTGACTGCCTACTACTGATAGACAGTATACTGGGTGCTGGAAATATAAAATAAAATTCGCGTTGTTATTTTAATATTAAGGTTAAGAGGAGCTTATAGGAGGAGAAGAATGCCCAGAGTCTGTCATTATACAGGGCCATGTTTTGTTGAAGCAGGTATAATTCAGTATTTATAAAATGAAGTGTACGTACAGTGTGTGCGAGTGAAGACAGTGGCGTGCGTTGTATGGGTGTACGCTTCTGTACACGGTTGTCCCACAAAACTATCTGGCCAGAGTACGTGCCGCCCAGGATCAAGTTCGGGTGGAACCTAGAATTATAAATTATTGGAGTGTTAATTAACAAAATACACAAGAGATTGAACATCGTGTTAAGGAATAAAATATGTTCTAGAATACAAAGGAGCCAATGTCTTTTATACCTCTAGGTATGGTTTTAATGACGTAAAAATCCAATCATTTGAATACTGCCTCCCATAAAAAAAAGTGTGAAGCTCATATTTACCTAGCAAATGTAGCGCTCATGACTGGCGACTGGCAGTGGAAGATATCTTCAGGGGTAGACTTCTTGAACTTGGTGTTCCAGACGAGGCAGACCCCGTCAGGGTCGTGCGGAGCGTCGTCGGAGTTGTGGTAGGAGGCCAGCAGGAGCTCGGGGTGCGCGGCCGACCAGTCGGCGCACGTCACGCAGCGCCCGCGCGACCAGCGCTCGTCCCAGAACGTGCGCACTAGCGACAGCCGCGCCACGGACTTGTCGTCGCTGGGTACGAGACATACTTTGTTATGGCATCTGCATAATGATCAAAGTATAACAGGCCAAACATAATATGGTAATCGGTTTTCAATCTTATATGAATAAATGTACGGCTGAAAATTGAATAACGATAAAAACTTTAGAGAAGTTACACGAAATTCACGTTAGTAGGTTTTGTATTCATAAAAATTCAAGTTAATAGTCAGAATAATCAGATTTCGAGGGTTTTAGAATAGCAGTGTTTACTGCGCTAAGCCAATTAAAGCTCATTACTTGTTATAGTCTCTCTCAGTTCACAGAGTTATAAACAGTAATAAATATAGTATTAATAAAGAACACTCATTAAGCATAGGAGGACAAAGGACATTTTGAGTTTAGCCAATCAAAATGTATTATGTTTGTATGGTTTGTATTTGCAAAACTACGTTACCAATACTACGTTAGCATACCCATCGTCATACCTATAAAAATAATTACAATTTAGGTAGCTATCATGGAAAAATGCTTTCGCTACACTGGCAATTTGTTCATACTGCTAGTGTAGATAATACATTAGATATTTATGAATAAAGATATGATAGAAATTAAAGAAGTAATATAGTAATATGCGGCCTATGCTACGAATTTGAATGTGAAAGCTTGTGTCGGTCTCAAGAATCTTCTTTTATGACAATTGATTTTCGACCTTATAGCGTCTACTTACAGAGCATTCTCGCTATCACCGCCGCCGGTGTAGTCGGTGTAGATGTCGACGGACTCCGCCAGGGCGCGCTCGATGACTCGGCCGGCCTTCGACATGAACCGCTGGAACTCCGCCGACAGCATGATCGTCTGCTTCTCATCTGCGCTCAGCTCCCGAACTAGAAAAATAGCTTTTATAAGTATTTTAAACTTAAAACTAACTGTTTGCCCTGCCATGACATGGCTATAATTATCATACTCGAAAATATTTCTTTGATTTCCAAAATAGTCAACAGCAGATTTCAACGACTAAAATAACTCCTACAGCAACAATAAAAGTAAGAATATAGAGGACAAACCTTTCTTCTCTTTCTCCTCATCCTTCTTCTCCTGTGGCTCGACAGTGACGGCGGGCTGGACTTCCTTGACGGTGGGCAGGCCGTGCGGCAGTATGCCGGGCGGGAGCTTGCCATGGAACGCCGCTTCCTCCTCATCGCCTTGCCGAGCGCCGTCGCCGTCGAATGTAAGCACTGGACGGTGAATAAGAATGGCCCTTGCCGGGGGGGTGTGTGTACGTGCCGGTACCACTGACTTATTTTGTGTCTTATAACTTAATGTTGAAGAACTTGAATCATACTATCACAGGCTTTATTATCAATTATCCTGGTGAGGGTATTGTTTTATAAATCAGTAGTACGTTTGTATTATTAGGTATTGATTTCATGAAGTTATTTCAGCATGTGTACTATAATATTATTATTTACCAATCACTTAAGAGCCAGTTTTGTTTGAAACAATTACAGATTTCTTTTATTATAACTCCATGAAACAAGTAGTTAATGAGTAATGAAGAAAGATAACTACTGCTCTACTGGTGTAACTATCCCTAACTACTGAGTGTGGATGAATGTCTTACTTCATTCAATACCAAAAATGAAGGCAGCCATTTTGTAGACGGAGCATCATAGAACCTTTCCAAAGTTCGTTTGCTTACGTTGCTTGTGAGTAGCACTCATTAATTGAATTGTATTAATTAAAAGCAGTCAGTAAGGTTAAGAAAAATTGAAATTAAATTAAAAGCTGCTTTCATTTGTGGCACTGTAAGAACAAAGTATGAATAGAAATCTCATTCTTTTTCTTATTGAACAGAATAAAGATGTATATTTGAGAACAATTATTAATTTATTTTATTTTCTATTCATACTTAAAGCACTTATTATTACTTAGACGAACAATCTTGTAAGTCAATGATATATTTTAATCTGTCTATGAATATTAGCTAGTGAAGCATCATTACTACATGTTAAAATGATCATTAGACCAGTTTGTTAAAACTTTCTGTATGCTCACATACTAGCCATTCGATTTTGAACCTTAAAGCAATGGTATGAGACTACAGTTACAGCAACATTCTATAATATTGGTGTTTAAAATAGAAAGTAATAAATTTTAAGACAAGCTATGAAAATTGGGCGAGTTAAAGGAATGATCTGAATCTGGACGTCACATGGATAAGAGTAAAAAGTCTATTTAATTTGACAAAATATTCCAAACATATCTATGGTGCGTGCTGCTAAACAAAATAATGGTGCTCATTTTCAAAAACTAGATAATACTAAGTTCAGTTGTCCTATAAAGGAATCAGCACCATTTTATCTTGTACATGTTCGAAATTTAGTTTAAAGATATGTCTACATTATACCTATGACATGCACACACATAAGGGGCACGTGTCTCATACCACGTTTGAAAAATACCTTCTATTTGCAGCGTAGAACAGAAAAAAGCATCACTGTAACTATATTCTCCAAAAGGCTTTCAGTTTCTTCAAAATAAAGTAATTTCAAAATATTTTCAGTCATTTCGCCTAGGAGATTCGTGAAATAGTGTATGTGGGAATCGAACCCGTCACATCATATCTAATAAAAAGCAAACAGCATTATCACTTAATTATCACTACTAAAGCAATGCAGGATAAAATAAAACTATGAATAGAAATGTAAGCAAACATTCCATAATAATAACGAAGTCATTTTGAAAAGAAACTGAAAGTGTATGCTACACAATGAAACACACCATACCTACTACATAATGATAGTATACCAAAATGTTTCAATGAACGACATAGTCTACTTATTTCCTCTAAAACTGTGCAACTAAAACACACAAATCTCTAAAAGCGTTAACATTTGGTGACAGAAAGCTTTGGAATATTAAATAAAATGCAAAATAACTTCCCGAGCTCTCCACAAGAGAGGTACATGTTCCATCATAATAAAAATATAAATAAAATAATACTATTGTCTATTGCAAAACATATGGATGACGTCATCAGTCATGCATACTTATACACAACATGTATTTCTGTCACATGCATCATGGATTCAATGTATATTTATATAATGAACAATTTTGAATGTATGTCATGTAATACAGGGATACTGTGGGTTATATACAGCTGACTGTCAGCAAGTACGGTTGTATAGTATTTTTGCTGTGATCTTGTATATTACGTATTGCAAGTACATATGTAAGAAAAAGCTGCTCACAAGTTACCGACTGACTGTCAACTAGATTAGATATGAATGATCCTGTATTAAATCACACATACAGACACATATAAAATATAATGCTAAGTTATGTTTTGTTAGCTTTATCATAAATAGCGTTACATAATAGATTGACAACAAACCATGCTAGGTGATAGGCACAGGCTCTACGAAGGGCAATATTTAGTTAAATGATTGTTTGTATGATTCGGAATTGAAACCTACCTGTGAATTCGTCCTCCCACTCTAAACCCGGGTTTAGATTGTACTCATCTTGAAAAGGGAGGAAAAAACAAAAAAACAATGTCAGTATCTTTCGACCATAATATATATATAAAAAATTCAAACTATACATAGAAATAGCTGGTGCTTATATATTTTACAGCATGACCGTATCGTGGTGCGTCGCCACACTGCCGAGCGACCGAGCACTGGGCGGTCCGTGCGGCGGCGCACCACGCGTCCGTGTGTTAGGACCTGTGCAGTGTATGTTAGTCGACTCGAAGGGGAAAACAGCGTGAGATGATACGGCGACCCCATAATACCACCATAATTCATATACACATATTATATTTTGTATAAACTTATGTTGCGGCCCTTAATATAGATCTCCTGTGAAGAGATCTAGTGGAGAACTCTGGAAGGCCACAATTCCGTGTAAACTCTTAAACGTGCATCAAATGATGATGTTTTAGTTGAGTAGTGTCACTCAGACCCCCCCGCTAACTCTAGACGTTACAGATTTCTTGATAAAATGAAATGGATTCAATGGTCTAGATGTGTTCTGTATCGTTCTATATTTATCAAGTAATCTGAGTACCGCACCTATTTGTTAGTAGGAAATAACTAGAAGCGTGATAGTAAGGTAACCTAGACTAAATATATACAACTCTAGACCGAGATGAGGACTAATATACAACCGACACCGTGTTAACCGACATGATCAGAGAGAAGTAGTGTTAGGGGTAGACAGAAAGCGTCCTGGCGGAATAATGACTTACCGTAGTAGTCGGTTGCGTGTGCTAGAAAAGGACAAAAAATAAAAATATTCTGTCAGTTACAAGTTCAGTGAATAATATATATCTATACAATATTGGCTATAGATTTATGAACATTGAATATTTTTGTTTTGTAATTATATTATTCATATTTACATAAAATGTAAATGATTGGACAAATGATATGGATGGTATTCACAATGAATTGATATTAGTCCATTATGTTTGTAATGGGCACATGCAAGTCTTATATGGCCGTGGGCTGGATGAATAATGACTGGACGGTGCGCAATGCGTATCTAGTTAGGAAACGTTATAACATCCAATATGTTTGATTTGATCGAGCCCACGGCCATTGCACTCTGATCGTGTGGACCAGCGACACTAGCGTCAGTAACATCATCGGTCAGTGTTTAGTAATGTGCACACACTGTGACGTTAGCTCGACGGCACCAAACAACACTACATGCTCGCATAAACTTACACAAAACCCTTTTAATGGGTATTGATATTTCATTATCAACTCTATGTTTAGTCCATAAGAGATTTACTCGTCTGGCTACGCTTTCAATAAGTTTACATTAGTTACAATTCAAAATAGAACAAAACTTATCATTTAAGTTTATTACCATTCAATCCATTTCAAATTTATACTTTTTTTCACTGTCAAGTGTCAGTAGATTCTAGGGCACCACACTGTTTTCCCTTAACAAAATATTTATAAAATTGTATGCGTTTAAATGAATGTTTTGTTCCATTTCATGTAAACGAATATTTGTGCATGCATTATGTTTAAGTCACAAGATTACTGTCCACGAATATGACATTAAAAAACAAGTGAGCTACATCTATTTTATGTGAGCTACAATTTTGATAAAACTGATACTTAGTGCCATTCACTTATGATTGAATTTACCATGCACATGTTTCGCTTTCAATTTCGTTCGCCAATTACTTGATGTTAGCTATGAACAAAAACTACTCAAGACAATTACAGTACATATTCGTGGACAAACAAATATATACTATGAGTAACGTTAATAAGGTATAAGTTACCTTTGCGCGGCCGCCACCAGTCCTCCATGTATCCTGCAAGCGGTGATGCATTGGAAGAGCAGCCTTTTTTTATGGTAGCACAAACACAAACATGGCACCACAATTCTCATACAGTATTTACTTTTATATCATTATTAATTAATATAGAATCGGTTACACTAATGGTAGACGACACATTAAGCTGAGAAAATAAACAAAAATTTCGCAAATTAATGCTGCCTCAATTTATTTGATTGAGAACTAAATATGACCTACAATGTTTGGTAAAAGCAAGACCAACCCAAATGATTTTTTTTTAATGATGGAATTAGCAAAGCATGTTTCATATATTATGAATTAAAATTGTCTGTCATAGCATAGACAAAAGCCTTTATTACTGAGAGAAATATATTTTCTCATGATTCAGGCTAATATGAAGTAGTGTGAGAGAGCCATGCTTCGGCATGAATGGGCCGGCTCGACCCGAATAATACCACGGACTCACAGAAGACCGACGTGAAACAACGTTGCGTTGTTTCGTCGTGTGAGTGAGGTTACCGGATACCCAATTACCCCCCCCCCCCCTTCCTTATTATTAAATTAATCTCCTCCCTTATTATAGGTACTTATTAAAAAAAAAAGCACATCAAATCAATAGAAAATGTTAATTTTTAAATAGATTATCGACTTTATCGTTCAATGATAATGTAGAAAATCGATTAATCAAAGAATTGTAGTTGTTTGATATTGTCTACTTCTCAGTGACAACCTACACAGTCACAACATAAAATATTAATGGAAAGAGCTCCCCAAAAGTATTAAACTAAAACGAATAAAATAAATTCAGACAGCATATCAAAGGCCAAATTAAAAAGAGAGATGAGTGAAAAGTAAATACTGTTGTAAACACTACAAAGATGTCATTGGTTACAGGGGCTCTTGGCATTTGCAAATACATTACAAACGTTTTTCTAAAATCTTTCTGTCTTAGTTGCACAGTTGTTTTATTTATGTACAAGACAGAGATAGATATACAACTATGAGTTATGTATCAAATCAAGTTTTCTAGTGACCATGGAGGTTTAAATACAAATGATAGATCTATAAAATATTAAATTAGAAATAAAAAAATACTCTGTGTTCTAAGTTTCTAATAGTTAAAAGATATCTATTACTTGCAAATGTCAAAATTAAGTTAAACCAACACCCAGACATCACAGTTAAATACCTTAATGTATTATTTCTTTATATGTATGCAAACTTTCAAATTGTTATAGGTAACACATAGATATTAATGTCAGTACACACAGAAATGATCCATAACCCAGTATTTTATCTTGAAAATTAATATAAGGGAATTTCTTCAAAGAAACTGACTTGTAAATATTTAAAAAGAGTTGTAGCACATTATATCAAACTGCAATCATTAATCTGAATAGAGGGTTACTTTATATTCATAAAAATATAATAAGTTCCATACGAATAAAAGAGAAATGAACTCTTTTAAGTAGTTTCGTAAATAAACATACACATACTTGTATTAAATCTTATTTCAGTGCTAACAAAACGAAAGGGAAATCAATGGAAGTCAACTCAAAAAGTATAAAAACAAAAGTACTAGCAATAATGTTAGCTACAAAGTTGGCACAAAGCTTACCATCGCGCAGTTCACTGACACCTGATGCAGTGGTCTGCGTCTGCTTGGCATATGTCACATTCTCCTTTGGTGGAATGTCTGTGGACTGGACCGACACCACTTGCAAGGTAGGAGCTTTCTTCGGCCCACTAGTTATTAAAGTCAATTATTTATGAATGGTTGGTACATTCCCTATTAAAATGCATTAATGGAAATTCACTAATTTTGGCTTTAGCTTTAGAAAGCAATTTCACTTAGTTGGAAGATCAACAGAAAGTGTGACTGGACAATCTAAATAGTTTCGTCATCTTCTTATAAGAATGCTGTTAAATGTACAAGTATTGGGAATTAATCCTCTTACCCATGAGCAGGCAAACTGGACTTATCAGTATGTGGCAGACTAGCATCTGGTGATGCAGTCTGTGGCGGTGTCAGTGATGTCATGGAAGACAAGGATGAGAGCACATCCTTTACAGGAGCTACTCCAAGGGAAGACAGCATCTCATCCAGATCGCGCCGACTGTCCAGGCTGGATGTGGTGGAGGCACGCTGCTGGGATTTAAATACTAAATAATGAGGGAATGAAGACTTTTAATGATCAGAGAAGGAATTTTTCTCTGATTTTGTAAATAGATGATAGAAAGTAACACATTTTTTATTTATCTTTAATGAAAACTAATTTTATTATGCCATTGACAGTACTCAGAATCTAAATGTAACAGATTATTTTACTATTGACAGTTATTGGGATGAATTATTTGACGTACATATGTATACCCTTGTAGTTTCAAAGGTAACAAAGACTGATAATATGATTATGCATTAAAATACCAAAGCTTCTTCAGCATCTTTCTGTTCCTTCTCCCTGCGGCGGCGATCCTTTTCTTCACGGAGAGCCTGGAGCTTAGCCTTTTTGCGCTCCAGCTCCGCCTTGCGATCTGACATGCTCGACATTGTGGTTTCTGGAACAATAAACAAGTGAGGATTACATACATTTTTGCATACATCTCCTCATGCAATGTTAGTTTAAACATCACAGCTCAATTAAAGTAAAAGGCCTAATTGCTATAGTCTAAAATAGCAGTATATTTGCTTGAGCTAATATTCATATAATCTTCATCATTCAATCAACTTTATCAAAAAAAAAAACAATGAGTAGGAAGTCATTTATACCTATATTGAATTATCTTATACCTTAACTATTCATTTAGGTACAAGCACCTTTGGATTTATCCTTATCAGTAAGACTATTTTCAAGCTAACGTTATCGACATATAAATAAGCTTTTTTTTTTCAATAGACGAAAGCCTATCCCAATGTCCAATAAGAACATGTCGTCTGATGTCATTGATGCAGATGATTCATTGTTTTAATATTCATGAACAATATAATATAATAGTTGAATATTTACCTGATATAAACTGGGGTTATTAAACAAAAAGAAACATTTTCACACTAAAACTAAAAAACTATTTCCACAAAACGTGGCAGAAACAAAATATGTGTAACGGGATTTCACCAACTATCACCAACTAATATAGCAAAAGGAAATTTACTTCCGACTTATAGCCATGTAATTATTATCAAACCAAATTAATTATGTAGTGTTCGTACAATTTCTTTACAAAAAATGCTTAAAAATATCGCTAGAATACCGAAAACCTATCGATCAACACAAGATTCCCTATTTTCGGCAGAAAATTTAGTGTTACCACAATTATAAAGTTATTTTACTCACTTATTACTTATTGAAACATTACAACAAAGTTACTTAAAAACTGTATCAAAACTATGTCGTTACAAATTTTACCATTTATTCTATTATAAAGTGTGTACAATGAAATAGTTCAACAGCCACAAAGAGAGTACTTATATGCTCCAAAGCTCACCTGTCGAG
The DNA here is from genome assembly GCA_038387885.1 of Spodoptera picta. Classification (NCBI taxonomy): domain Eukaryota; kingdom Metazoa; phylum Arthropoda; class Insecta; order Lepidoptera; family Noctuidae; genus Spodoptera; species Spodoptera picta. The sequence continues at coordinate 1,132,360 of JAZHFQ010000082.1, forward strand.
ATAGTATTTTTATGGGAAATAATTTTTGATCTGACAATATTTTTATACAGGTGAGGTGCGTTCGAAAGCTGAGTACTTTACTGGTTAACCAAATCAAATTATGAACTATGTTAACTTTTTCAAAACATTCTTATCGAAACAATAGCCTTCCTGCAGTCGGGTAATAATGCCTAGTAAGTATAATGAAACTATGATTATTTCCTTTCATTCATAACAGGTACTTCGGAACGCAATTTTCAATGTTGTTTGATGGGAAGGGGCCAGTAGTTATAAGGTTACAACTGTCAATTTTACATTACGCGATTGGTCAGAACTATTTTACCTCTAGTTTTAAACCAATGAAAATCGGTCTATTTTATATAATCTGACGTATATGTTTTACTAAACATACTTGACTTGGGTGTTGTCCGGCTTGATGATTGTAACAACGCTAGCGTAATGATCAAACAGTTTTTTATTAAATGATTTTCTGACTGTTACATTACGTTCTTATTAGAAGCATAAATTAAATAGCTATGAAATTATGATGAGTGGTGTCGTGTATTATTTCTTTGTGTTGCTTTGCTATAGCATTACGAAATCTGATGCAGGTTAGTATAACGATTATTTTTAACAAGTCTTTGCTGTTTTTCCTTTCTTATTCAAACATGTAACGTCTTCTTGTAATGAAATTAACGAGATTTATTTTCATTTCAAATAGTTATTGGTAAAATATTATTTAATGTACTTATTCTTCGAAAAATAAAAAATTCACGGTTCTATCAGTCTTGTTTACTTCGTGAATAATTTAGTTTAGTCAACCCTGAAAACGCTGTCCCAGTTACTATTTTCGTGATTTCATGACACGACACATGTGTTTTAATTTAATGGTTTTGTTTTCAGACTCGATAAGATACTATTACGATTACGAATGTAACCAGCCTCTTGTTGCGAACTCTAAGTTGACTGCTACATCGAGCCTAAGAGACAGGGGACCTGAGAATGCTAAGTTGTATGGTGAGTATGCAATGTGTGATGCACTTTTGACCTCTATGTTGGATGAATTCTAAGTCAATTCTTACACATTCTTACAGAGTATGTACTTATAATTTATAGAATAAAATAAAATACTGCTATTCAAGTATTCCATTGACACTGAGGATAGGCTTGCAGTAGATATTGTAAACATTATGATATGCTAACAATAGGCTGATAAATGAAATTGTGTATAAACTAATTATCTCAGGTTATCAGCTTATTATTATTTGTTACTATAACAACCATAATAAAGTTTGTACATAAAAAATATGTGAATGTAATATTTTGGCTTCATTATCAGGTAATGTTAGCATACATCATTAAGTTAAATTATGGATAGAAAATATATAATATTATCACAAGTATCATTTTTGCCTTTGCTGCACTGGTAGTGTTTCATAACATTTGATGACTGAAGTTGCCATTAAATCTATGTATGTTGTCGGAAATGTTATGAACAATTCACCAAGGTATGCTAGTGAATGCCGTAGGACATGAGCCAGCTAAATTGGCAACATTTACATCTTTTTTATTTTCATTTGGGGATGAAATCATGTCATTATTTTTGCATGTTGTGTGTTGTGTTTGTGATTCAGTTGCCAAAGTTATAGTTTATGCTTCTTAACCTGTGAAATGTTATAAAAAAAATCAGAAATATCTAAAAAGGATACCGAAAGTAACAGGGTTCATTAATTCATCTGCAGGTCCGTTATCAGTATAAAAGTCTATATAGTTGGACCTCAGTAACAATACTAAATAGAGACTTTACAACCAAAATGGCCAATGCTAATGTCAGATGGGCATTCAATGCCACAGAGTGGACACCTACCCAGGAGGAGATAACAGCTGCATCAAGTTATATACAGCAAGAGGAGAAGCAAAGAATTGCTAGATTTGTGTTCCAAAATGATGCAAAATCATCACTGGTTGGTCGCTTGATGCTGAGAAAATTTGTTTATGACACAACTAATATTCCATATGATCAAATACGCTTCAGTAGGGATGACAAAGGCAAACCCTATCTTGTGGAGTCTGGGGATGTACCGATTACATTCAATGTGTCTCACCAAGGAGACTTTGTGGTTCTGGCTGGCAATAATGATAGAAATATTGGTATTGATGTCATGAAAATAGAACCTCCTGCTAACAAGAACATTCCAGAATTCTTTCGTATTATGACGCGTCAGTTTTCGTCACACGAATGGTCTACGATACGCAGTTTTCCAACGGAAATGGAACAGATCGCGTGTTTCTATCGCATTTGGTGCCTCAAAGAAAGTTATGTGAAGAATATAGGGTTTGGTATAACTGTACCCTTGGATGAAATAAGTTTTTCTATAAAAACACGCAAGTTGGAAGTGGGGAAGCTAGTAACTGATACGGTCTTGCATGTGAAGAATGTTGTGAAACAGGGGTGGCTGTTTGAAGAAACCTTACTGGATGATAGACATGCTGTAGCTGTGTCTTTAAAGGTTGAAGATGGGAACTATGCACAGACACCTTATACGTATCTCACTTTTGATGAAATTGTGGAGGGAGCAAAACCCCTGCATGAACCAGACATGCAGTTTAGTTCTGACTTTGTTGAGAAGCAAATGAAAAATTTTTAGATTAAAAAAATATGAGAAATCTCGAATTTATAGTAAAAATATCCTATATATTTTCTTATAGTTGTAATGTTAACAATTGGCTATGTGTTATATTTTAAAAATTTGGGTTGCTTTGGTTTATATAGATGTTTTATCGGTTTAGGATTATATTACTTAGTGTTAGACATTCAATAAATGGCAAAGGCAAATAAACAATTATTTAAATAACATTAAAGTATCATTTCTCCAACTAACAGTATCTACTAATGGCACAAGCTACCTTGTGATATAAATTAGCAAATTTTCCCACACTGAAAAGGTTTGAATGCTTGGACGGCGTCGGAGAATGACTTCGACCAGCAGCTGGTCATTGACCTGGGTAGCGTAAAGAACATCACGCGGGTGGCTACGCAGGGCCGCGCTCACTCCCAGGAGTTTGTCCAGGAGTACCATATCAGCTATGGCTCCAATGGCCTCGATTACGTTCAGTATAAGGCGGCTGGAGGCGAAGTCAAGGTAAAGCAATAAATGAAATACTTGAAATATGACTAACAGGTTGAGAGGTTGCTTGCATGAGGCTTTTTATTTGTTTTGGTTTTCTTGCAGTGTTTTGTAGCGCCATTTCTTTATTATTTGGTAGAAGGTAGATTTTAGTTGCTATTTTGTTCTTTCTGGATACTTTTTATGAGTTTTGAGGAATTTGGGCTTTATTTTAATGGCAGTTCGAAGTAGGTTTAGTTAAAAGAGGAGCTCATTGAGATAGATAGACGTTAGATGGCGTTAAATTACATTATATTGGAAAGAGCTTAATTTCTTTTAACTGCAAACAATGTAAATAAAGCACAGTGAAATTTCCAATGGTGTGTGAAGATGGCGTTAAATTACATTATATTGGAGAGAGCTTAATTTCTTTTAACTGCAAACAATGTAAATAAAGCACAGTGAAATTTCCCATGGTGTGTGAATTGCTGAATGATATATCGTGAAGGACCACATAAATAAAGATCAAAGTAAAAAAAAGTCAGTGAACCAGATTCGAGTCTGGTCTTATGAAACAGCAGGGTGTCCAATTGTCCATACTTTATTGATATTTACGGTGTTAAGTGGACATTTATATAGTCGCTTACAAAAGTTCTCATTCATTAAATCACGCACCATGAAGTTGAACCTATTGTTTCTGTTCATTCACTGCTGTACAATAGGCTGCTTACCCTAAATATTTACCCTTCATAAAATAGTTGACTTGGGTAGAATAACTATTAGGTTTAAATACAATTGTATATAAAACACTGAAAATAATATCGATTCCTCTAATTTTCTTTACATTCATAACAATTTTAACAATCTTTTCACGTCTAATTACAAGCCTGATTGTGGTAATGCTACCCATCTCCATTGGATTCAAGGACCATTGTGAATATGCTCTCATTGAATGCGACCATTATGTGGCTGAACAAAGCCATTGCATTTATGTGAAACCTCAATGTTCGGTACCTAACGCTTTATGTCGTCCTCTATAATTTATTCTCTGAATAAAAAAATATTCTGCTTTTGCGTTAATTCAAAACTTTGTTGAAGTTACAGTTCACTGTAAATAAAACAAAAGTTTTAAGTCTTTTATCCTCTTGTGATTTACTTATGATTTATTTTTTTATGTTCTTATTTCTTTTGTCAATTGATAACTTTCTTTTGACGCCAAACCTCAACGTTAAAAGTATTAAATAAATAAATAAAGATTAAATTACCATCCACAATCACGTTTGTGAAGTATCAATAGCACTAACTAACATAACGGTGAAGGGACGTCGGCATGGACGGCTCGGGAGAGCTCCTACTACCAGCACCTGACCATACAGCTGGACAAGAGGAGAGAAATGCGTGGCATTGCCACCCGCGGCCGCTTTGCCACCGACGAGTACGTTACCGAGTATATGCTCCAGTACTCCGACGATGGCGAGAGCTGGCGACCTATCACCACCGACGATGGGTTCACGAAGGTAGGTCATGGTGGAAAGTTACTAACAGTTTGCATCATCTAATATGGGAGCACGGTTTTCAATAACATTATGATGGACGTTTTGAAAATAGCGTATCATTTTCACATCACTGTCTGTGATGAGTGATGATAATGTGTGTAGCGTGTGGGACGTTTACACGTTCTTCGAGCTCATAACGTAAACTATGGAAAAACAAAGGACCTTTAAAGGACACGCAAACATCAGTTTACATTTGCCTGTTAATTGGTAGTCTGGTGAAGAATCATGTTTTATTTATTGTAACATTAATAGAAAGAAAGAAAGATGTAGGCCACTTCACCAGTTATCTTATATTTATATTTTTCTGAGAGTTTGTTTGTTTGAACACGTTAATCTCCGGAACTACTGGTCCGATTTAAATATTTATTTTTGTGTTGGGTCGTGCGTTTATCGAGGAAAGCTATAAAATATCACGGTATGACCAATAGGAGCAGAGCGGGTGAAATCGCGCCGGAGTAGCTAGTTATCTTACAAGCCCATAAAATGCAAGCAACGAGACTGTTCTGTCTTATACCCGGAAACTTTTCCAAGCTCCTTGCTATGTATGCTTCTACTGAGAGTTTCAAAGTCGAAAATACAGTACTGCATAGACCCGAAGTCAGATTCAATAATGTGATATTTAAGAAAAAGAAATTTCAAAGTAACAAATGACATTAATGGGAATTGGTAACTCCCTACTTATAGCTTACAGCTCAATACTTGGAAACTGTTAAGTAACTAAACAAACAAATGTGATATCCATTTACCTTATACATACAGGAAATTAGTGTCAAACAGCTCGTCAATAAGGTTCATATTCCCACAGATGTTCGAAGGTAACCATGACGGGAATACAGTGGAGAAAAATGAATTCGAAGTGCCTATTATAGCGCAGTTCATTCGGATCAACCCGATGAGATGGCGTGACAAGATCTCCATGAGAGTCGAAGTCTATGGATGCGATTATGGTACGTATGAGTGTATACAGAAATGTCATAATATTTTGATAGATGTTTACATTCATTAATGCATAAACTTAACGTTTTTGTCCCACGAAGGTGTGCAGATAATACAGATAACATAGATAACTCAAACATTCTTGCATGCAGCCATACAACTTGCAAGCATGGTTTATGTGGCAAACCTCATCGTTCGCTTGATAAAATTGACGTGTAAAAGTGCTGCCTTGTAGCCTATTTGCAGAAATAAATTCACTTGTTTCACTTAAAGAAATAGCTAATATATTATAAGTATTCAGCCTACAAAGAAAATACTTATGACATGAATTGGATACGTATATAGTTAAAAATAATTTAACAGCAAACTTTATGTATCTTATACGATTTTGAAAATAATGTTAAGTGCTTGCCTTGGAGTGCAAGTGCTATGAATATGAAAATATCAACGTCACATCCTGCACTACTGGGTGAAGACTGATGGTACTAAAGTTTATGACTTTCTTAAAACAATAAACTAGAATACCATAAATATTAGTAATTGAGAACTGTAGTAAAATAGTGTTAGTGGTACAACATGACCAACTTTACAGGACTGTGTTACTAACATAAACATCAGCTTGTGTTCCACATAGCATTACTTTTAATAATTAATTGGATTTTAGGTCATCATATTTTCACACTTAACCTGAGGCTTTAGTACGAGTTTGTTTTACGTTTAAAGTAATCATATCGAGTACGCGCTCGGTGCTCTGATTGGTTGCTTCATTGGCGCCGGCCAATCAGTGTGCCGAACGCGTACTCGTTTCGAATACTTAAAATGTAAATCAAACTCGTACTAAGGCCTCTAAATATTATAGAGGTACAGTTCAACAGAAACTTCCTTGCAGTATACAAAACTGGTGGTTTGCATATTAGTGTTGCGTGCTAACTAGTACTTCTAAATCAGGACGCCCTAATTTATGATTGACGTAAGCTCTAATAACGATATGTCGATTTTCTTCGAAATGTTATGTATCTTTCATAAATATCTAATAACTAGAACATCTATGTATTCATAATATTATTAACATGGTATTGTATAGTTTTAAACGGCCAAAAGTTAGAATTTGTCGACGAGACGGTATTTTTAGGCATTACATTAGACAATAGACTACAATGGGGCCCGCTTTCGGGGAGATTGAGCTCAGCTGCTTTTGCAGTTAGACAGATTAGACAGCTCACGGACGTAGATACAGCTAGGCTTGTCTATTTTAGTTACTTTCACAGCATTATGTCGTACGGCATTTTGTTGTGGGGTCGAGCTGCAGAAATAGAATCAATTTTTATTCTTCAAAAGCGGGCTATCCGAGCAATATATAACTTACGCCGTTGCGAATCGCTAAGAGAATTGTTTAAAACGATAAATATCTTAACGGTGCCCTGTCAATACATATATGAAAATATAATGTATGTAAGAAAGAATAGGCAATTGTTCGAAAAAAGAAGCGATAGACACAATCTTAATACTAGAGGCAAGAATAAGTTAGCTGTACTGCAATTCAGACTGTCCAAGGTACAGAAATCCTTTATGGGGTTAGGTATTAAATGCTACAATAAAATACCAAATAGCATACTAGATCTCAATGAAAGTAAATTTAAAACATATATTAAGCGCGAATTATGTAAACAAGCTTACTACAGGGTGATTGATTATCTTGAGGATAGGAATGCTTGGCAGCGTGTTGGTTCGGCTCCTCTGGACAATACTCAAATGTTGTCAGTACCTAGTTCAGATTACGATAATAGGTAATTTAATACTTTGATTCCGATGAAGGCAATCTATTTTTCTTGTGGCATCGAGCATTTCTTTCTTTATTTAAACAAGAGTTTATTTTTTTTCTTGTATAGAAGCACTAGAGGTATTTTATATGGATCCTCACATATGTATACTGACAGTATACATATGTATACTGACAGTATACATATGTGAGGACCATGTCAGACTTAAGATATTTGTTTTCTCTTGGTTTTGTTTTTTTTTTCTATTTTAGTATGTTCTGTTATTTGTATGTTGCGTCAGGTATGTCTTTACATTATTCTCACATGTGTGTAAAACAGACTTTTTTTAAAAGAGTAACGAATGGAGTTTCTTGCTCGTTCTTCTCCACTCGAATCGACATTTTGGAACGAGCGCCTAGCTTCACTGACGGACAGACTGACAGACTATTATATATTTCATATTAGTTGACGTTTCAAAAGTACCAAATTATGGTTTAATTGAAATAAATGCTTTTGAGTTTGAGTTATACCATTTTATCCTCGTGGATTTTAATCTTGTATGGTAAACTTAAAAAAAATAAGCTCTTACGGTAAATAGACCTTTAAAGTCTACCGTGTAGTTTCACCTCCTTCATCCATTTATAACAATTTGTAATCAAACATTTAAAAATATCTAATAATGAATGTTCCCCTAACAGTTGCGGATACCCTATACTTCAATGGGTCCTCTATGGTGAAAATGGATTTACTACGCGACCCAATATCGGCGTCCCGCGAGGTGATCCGCTTCAGGTTCAAGACCAGTACAGCATCAGGCGCGCTCATGTACTCCAGAGGAACGCAAGGAGATTACCTGGCACTCCAGCTCAGAGATAACAGACTTGTGCTTAACATTGATTTAGGTGAGTTTAACAGAATCTTAAGTTCTTTTGGATATTTAAATGAGATTTAGTTTTAATTTGAAACCGTATTAACGTAACGTAGTTGTTTCTTATTTATATTATAATTAATGTTTACACTCACTTGTCGTAATTTTAGACAATAACACTTAATTAACATCTATAAATTATCTTTCATGGTCTCAGGATCTGGTACAGCAACATCGCTATCAGTGGGCAGTTTACTAGACGACAATATCTGGCACGACGTGGTGGTCTCCCGCAACCGACGCTCCGTCATCTTCTCTGTGGACCGAGTCATCGTACAGGACCGAATCAAGGGAGAGTTCTCGCGACTCAACCTTAACAGAGCTGTCAGTACATACTTTATCAATCCACAATACAGTACAAGAACTCTTTTTTGGTCCTTTAGAATTTAGTTTTAATAACTTTGTTGTTACAGTTCTACATAGGAGGTGTGCCAAACTTCCAAGAGGGTTTGGTTGTGAACCAAAACTTCACTGGTTGTATAGAGAACATGTACCTGAACGCCACCAATGTGATCCAAGACTTGAAGCTAGGCTACGAGTCCGGCGAGCCATTCAAGTTCCAGAAATTCAACACGCTTTACGCTTGTCCAGTAAGTATACTTTTTTACATCTTTGCGTTGTTTATCCGCGTAAGGTCACCGGAGACCCAATCAATCCCAAAAGGCCGTCATCGCACTTCTAACTCCTCTAGTGTTGCGGATGTCATTTCCCGGCAAATTTCATAAAAAGTAAATATTGTTTTAATCTTATCATTTCATATCTCTTAATCCTCTTTGTTTACTACAGGAGCCACCAGTAGTCCCTATAACGTTCCTGAAGGAGGGTTCGTACGCCAAGCTGCGTGGTTACTCGGGCGGTAACACTCTCAACATTTCTATGGAGTTCCGAACGTATGAACAGCATGGACTATTGATCTATCACAAGTTTAACACTGAGGGACACGTTAAAGTAAGTATACAGTTTATTCGTGAAAGTAGACTAATTCTATAATATTTCGAGATTTGCTTTGAATAATTAAAGAAGTTAAACTAGCATCACTGTTGCAGCATTTTTTATTATTCAAGTGGATCCGAATATCTTTATAATCAGTCAATTTCATTAGAGAGTCACCTTTAATATAAAATGTAGTATCAATGGCACACTTGTTGACATATTCCCATTTTGTTCCTGAAGTGACTCAAAACAGCTATATTTTACAAGGAAACAGTTGAGTCTAATAAAGACTTATTTTTCCAGGTGTACATAGAAGAAGGAAGAGTAAAAGTAGAATTAGAAACTCCTGGCTCTCCTCGAGTGAAGCTGGATAACTATGCAGAAGAGTTCAATGATGGACGATGGCATTCACTGCTCTTGACAATGGCTACTGATAGCCTTGTACTGGCTGTAGACTACAGACCTGTCAAGACATTGAAGAAACTTAGATTTATGACGGGCAGCACTTATTATATCGCAGGTAATGTCTATAGGCTTTTGTTTGAGTTTTCTATATTGGATTTTATTGCGAATTCTTATAGTGAGTTCACATCTGGTCAATTCGCCGCATGTGTATACAATAAAATTATAAATGGACAGTGAAATGACTTTAGAGGGATTCGATCTCAACTTTGTGACGTCAACCAATATCAACTAGAAACACTATTAACTTTTTCGTAGCTTATTATTGTAGCTTATATAGGGGTTGTTAAGGACGCTAATTTTTTTTTTGTTTTTGCTGTTGCTAAGGAAGTAAGCAGGTTGCCAGGAGGAAATACAAATAGTTTTCGTTTACATTGTGCAGGTGGAAAAGCTCCCCCGCGCGGTTTCATCGGGTGTATGCGCAAGATAGCAGTGGATGGCAACTACCGCCTGCCGACCGACTGGAAGAAGGAGGAGTACTGCTGTCCTAACGAAGTGGTGTTCGATGCTTGTCAGATGATTGACAGGTACAATCTATCATATTTTCTGTTTTAGTACACTTTATACACACTATGATCACGCCAGTCTGCCTGCCATGTTTCTAATTGTCTGCATGCATACTGATCGATAGAGAGTCATTTTCAAAGAACTAAAATTGTCTTTTGACTTAGTGCATAAAGATGCCAGCATAACAAACTACTTAAAATTATCTTAAATAGATTTTCAACTTTATAATTTTGCAATAGGGTTGAAGATCGTTTGTATAAGTGTCTTGTCCATTCCAGATGCAACCCCAACCCCTGCGAGCACGGCGGGCTGTGTACTCAGACCGCGGACGAGTTCTCCTGTAACTGTCAGGGGACCGGGTACGCCGGGGCCGTCTGCCATACTTGTACGTATATTCATATGGTTCATTTAGTTAAATACGTGGTTATAATTATAAGTAATGCGGCTGTTTCTGGTTGTAGAAATGATATTTTTGTCTGACATTGTATCATTTACATAACATGTTAATATGCCTAAAGTCTTTAGTTATTAGTCACATTTACAGCTTACGTTTAAGAGTTCCGGTTGCGCTCGAAACTTATCGAGCTTCCTCAAAATGGAATGATTCGAGTGAACCTCATAAACACAATAAATATATTTTACAATAGTTTTTAAATAATAACCAGCAGTATATATATGAACACGGTACTACCCGCAGCCATCCACCCCCTGTCGTGCCGGGCGTACAAGAACGTGCAGGCCGTGTCTCGCTCGGCCGACATCCACATCGACGTGGATGGCTCCGGACCTCTGCCGGCCTTCCCCGTCACTTGCGAGTTTTACTGTAAGTTTCTTATTTTTTCAACTGTGCAAAGGTACTTTCCCTAAAGATTGGGACTGGAAATGATCCTAATCTATTGGTAGTCTAACGCTCGAATTCTGAAAGGCTACTCAATTTTAAGTTCTTAATTAATACTTAGCGCGACTTAATATTGACTGACTTTTGAGTATTCCAGCGTAAGTCCCACTTACAAGTTTTCTGTTCGTTAAATGCACCATGAGCATCAAATTAATCTCGAATCACAATTAAAATGTTTCCTACTTACCTTTACGTTTTCTTTTCACCTGTTCTGAATATTTTCAAGTATCAAGTAATTAGGATTAGTCTAATTATTACTATACAGAATTCGACTCGAAGAAACCTACTTATCTGTATATAATGTGCTCTATAATTATCGGCCACGGCTTTAATGGGAGGTAGTGTTATGTTTACAGATTACAATTGTGAAGAAATTTCGTACCCCGGCCCAGTTAATTACATAAAGCAATTAAGTAAACATTGACTACATTCTGCATAATGTGGTTCACAAATTACGCGCGATGCGTCGCTTAGTCAATGAAAACAATTGCTATCTCTTTCCACGTGTACTGAGAATGAAAACGGAAATCAACTGACTAGTTCGTCACTATCTAATCTACTAGATACTCAATAGGCAGGCTAACAAGGGTTTTAAAAGTGCAATTACTTACCAGATACGGCATTCTTCCGAAAAGCTGATGTAGGTAAATACGATTATAAACTTCCCATCACACTTAAAATAGTTTTTTACACACTTTTACAGTTATTTACACACTCTCTACCTACTTATCTGCAAAACTGTTGCACAAGCCCACCTTCACATTAAGGCACGCGCCTTCATTTGTGTGCAACGTATGACGGGGCGTTCAAGTACGAGACAGCACACCCCAGCAGAACACGTCGCACGCGCCGCCCGGCCGCCAGTAGCCCCGTCAACCCCCGCCTGCCCGGACGTTCGTTAGTTTCAATGTCGGAGATACGCGCGCGCTACGTAAAAATGCCTACCAGGCGACGAAATATAAATCAGAACTCGAAGAGGAAGTGTTAGAGTTCTTTCGGTGTCATCCTCTTGCGAGCACAAGGGATACTGCCGGAGTTTACGATGATAGAGACAATAACTTGTGGCGTCTTTTAAAACAAACGCGAAACAAAGTAAAATTGAGACGGACACATTAAATAATGTGATATGACATGTTTGGAAGCGTGCCTTCATTTGTGTGCAACGTGAAGGTGGGCTTGTGCAACAGTTTTGCAGATAAGTAGGTAGAGAGTGTGTAAATAACTGTAAAAGTGTGTAAAAAACTATTTTAAGTGTGATGGGAAGTTTATAATCGTATTTACCTACATCAGCTTTTCGGAAGAATGCCGTATCTGGTAAGTAATTGCACTTTTAAAACCCTTGTTAGCCTGCCTATTGAGTATCTAGTAGATTAGATAGTGACGAACTAGTCAGCTGATTTCCGTTTTCATTCTCAGTACACGTGGAAAGAGATAGCAATTGTTTTCATTGACTAAGCGACGCATCGCACGTAATTTGTGAACCACATTATTTTATTATGCAGAATGTAGTCAATGTTTACTTAATTGCTTTATGTAATTAACTGGGCCGGGGTACGAAATTTCTTCACAATTGTAATCTGTAAACATAACACTACCTCCCACTAAAGCCGTGGCTAATAATTATAGAGCACCTTATATAATGCGTGATTTTTGTATCCGTTAATTTAATTCTAAATTCCTTCCCAGCGGACGGTCGTATAATAACAGCAGTGCAGCACTCGTCGTCCCAGAACACAGTAGTGGACGGGTACCAGGAGCCTGGCAGCTTCAGGCAGGACATCATATACGACGCCTCGATACGACAACTCGAGGCTCTGCTCAATAGATCCGAGAACTGCATGCAACATCTCGAGTATATGTGCAAACATTCACGGCTGCTCAATTCGCCAAGTGAGTTGTATTTTGGTTTGTTATTGACTGTGGAATGACGCAATTTGGATTAGATTTGTATATGTTGACCAGTTTAACCTTACCGTCACAGTTCGCTATAAACGACAGACAAAAATTTTGGTAATCCCCTATACCCGCCAATAGACGATAAGAAAGCGTAATTTTTTAACACATAAAGAAATCAGTTTCTGATATGTGATGAGAATGGTAGACTTAACACTTAATCCCAGGTAACCTCGATGAAGAACTAAACTAACGCAGATTTAAGCTTTGTAATCGCGATGTGCTTTAGTCCGTCATTTTATTGTCATTTTCGAGTACAAATATTAGATTAAAGTGTTCAGCAATATAACAGTCGTATGCGTGATAAAGAAATTAAAAGTAGAGAGAAGTTAGGATCCGACAACTTAACAAATGAAGTAATTAAAGCAGCACACACAATTTCAGCCAAACCACTAACTAAACTATTTAATCTTATTCTACAAAATATTAAAACACCAGAACAATGGTCAAAATCAGACAATACTTATCTATAAAAAAAAGGAGACCCGAAAGATATCAAGAGCTATAGATAAATAAGTTTATTACCTAGTCTGTACAAACTCTTTTCCTCTATTCTCAACCAGAGAATAAGCTCAATCTTGGAACAAAGGCAACCTATAGAACAAGCGGGATTTAGGAATGGGTTTTCTACGATGGATCACATTCACACACTTGAGTTAGCAATAGAAAAATACAGAGAATACCAAAAACCATTATACATTGCTTTTGTTGATTATCAAAAAGCTTTTGACACCGTATCGCATTCCAGTATATGGGAAAGTCTCAAGAAACAAGGAGTGCATGACAGACATATAGAGGTAGATGCCATCAAGAGTATATATAGTAACAATACAAGTAGAGTCAAGCTAGAAACCATAGGCCCATACTTTCCTATATAAAGAAGAGTGTGACAAGGTGATCCTTTATCACCTAAAATACACTTCTGGACACATCTATTGGGCCACTTTGTATTTTCAGTTTCGTTTGGTCCTAGCTAAAATGTTATATTAGGTTGAGCAAAAACATTCACAATTTCATTCAAGTCTTTTTTTTTTTTAAATTTCGAACACAGAATTTAAATAAAACAAAAGACAATTTGGAGCCTGTTTGTTGATATCAAACAATTGAATACTAAGAAAACTTGATTTTATTGGTTTACTTGGATTAAATTCTTGAAAAAGTGATTGATATCTTTGGTTTTGCAACAAATATTACTTATTTTTAACATCAAGGTGAGGTTCTATCAATAATCTATGGATACTTCACCTGAAGTCGCCGCCCAAGCTGTGGCACTTATTCAGGCCGCAGACAGCCAAAGAAACGTGAGTGCTCAACTTTAAGTCGATCTGGAGTCCGAAATGTTTATCGGAGGTACCTAGAGACTTGCGGCTTTGTTCGTCGCCAAGGAAGGCCACGATCTCGGGTCACAACTGAAAGGCAGGATCGATTCATCGTGACGACCAGCTTGAGAAATTGTCACTTTACCGCGACAGCTTTAGAAATTGAGATACAAAACCAACTTCACGACTTCCACGGAGTATCTGTGAGCGCTCGAACTTTTCGGAGAAGGTTAAAAGAACGCGGTATGGTATCACACAAGCCAGCTAACGGGCCCAAACTAACGCGAACCCACCGAACAGCGCGCCTTCATTTCGCACGCAGTCATTTAAATTGGACACAGCAAGATTGGAGCCGTGTACTCTTTTCCGATGAGTCTAAAAAGGTCTATCGACGTAACGGAGAACGTTTGGCACAATGCTGCTTTGAAGAGAGAGTTGCTTATGGCGGTGGCTTATGGACTGTTTGGGGCGGTATATCCGCGAGCGGCAAAACTCAACTTGAGGTTGTTATAGGACCACGGCTGCCAACATTAAATGCTGAAAGGTACATTCGCGAGTGCTTAGAACCTCACGTGATACCATACGTGGACTATGTGGGCCCAAATTTCCTTTTTATGCTTGATAATGCAAGAGCCCATGCGGCCGGCATCGTCAGGGAATATCTTCGGGATGTGAACATCACAGTTTTTTTTTTATATTTATTACATTTCTTATTCTCCACGGACTCTTGTCCGTGCCCTTGTCATTCCATTACATTTTCTTTTAATGTACAGTCTAAATTAATTGTTACAGAAATCTTACGTGCTACATTAACCACATTTTTTTTTTCCTCAAAGAAGTTGTGTCTAATATCTACCTATATATACACAATACATGTTTTACTACATTTACATTAACCTTACTGGATCGGCTCACACGCGCGATGAGCGAGCCGACCTGCTCCAGCAGAAGGCGCCCGTTCACGAGCATGACGTGAGGGCCAGCAATCGGTCCGATCAACCATTTCGTAGGGAACGGAGCGACCCAGCCCACAGCGCCACCGACTGTAGAACATTTAAGAATGCATGACGTCTGCTCACGCAGCAGTAAGCCGATTCCAGTAGTGCCAATGGATTTTGTCAGTCTTATTGATAAAATTTACATTACGTTACATTATATTTACTACATTTTAACATTATTAAACACACACAATACATATATCAATATATATATATATATCAATGTCACGCCTGCATCACAATTCAAGCCTACAGCGAGCCCTCCCCACCCAAAAGAGCACCCACTACCGCCATGTCCCTATTCCTGATAGCCATTTTCAAGTTATAGTCCAGGATCCCCCGCTCACTCTCACCCACCGCCCGTCTGATTAATTTGCTGATCGCGTCGTCACTGGTATTCGTGTAGTAAACACAGCTGTTAGTGTGACGGGATATAGCTACCACGGCGTGCGGTACACTGTCGTGTATCCGCTGTTTCCTCTCCGCTGTATTTACAAGAACCACTGCCGCGTACGAAAGCCCCTGAGCCTCGTGTATTGTGAGTACGCGGGATCCCACACCCGATCCGTATCCCTGGTTTTTAAGGGATTCCTTTTCTACCTGAGTGTGTACCAGGTATAACGTGTTTGGAGGAGATTTGGGTATCCGCGAACCTGAGAAGCTTTTTAACTCAAGGGATCTCACACCCGACGCAGACGAATATATGCCACTGTACACAGTACTAAGAGCATATGCTACATCCATAGGGTTCCTGTGAGTGCAGAGAAGTTCTTGGCTAATAGCCACGACGTGTGTAGGGCGGTTGTAAATGAGGGGGAAGAGGTTGTCTCGGTCAATGAAGGGAAGTTGATTTATGTCACCAATCAGCAGAACTTCTTTGGCCTGAGTTATTCGGGCCGCCATCACAATGGCCCCAAAGTGATTCATGAGAGCCTCATCTACCATGATTCGGTGGCAGCTCTCTTGCTCTTTTAATCCGTTCACTAAAATGGATGCCATTGTTCGGACTTTGGATTTGACTAATCCTCCGATTCGGCAGGATAGTTTGCCTCTGAGGTCATTTGCTGCTTCAGTTGTTGTGGTGACGATTAAATCCCTTTCCGCTTCGAATTCGTTCATTATCCATGTAGTTTTGCCGCATCCCGGCACTCCATTTGTCCAGTGAAATGTCGGGGCATCCCAGCCCCCAAAGTCCACGCCGACCGGCCCAGGCTCCGAAATGGATCCCACCATTTCCAAGATCCCATCCTCCAACATAATCCTCGTGCACCTGGCAACAACCACTAAGGAGTCTTCAGGAGGAGTTTTAAATTTCACAACTCCCCGTTTATCCGATTCCTTCTCATCCAGAGACACAAACCCTGCGGTGGCGTTGTAAGCTGCCATACTACGACTTATAGAATCTCCTCTCAATACTCTCGATTTACTGTTGTCGTATATGACCGCCTCCGCAGCCTCGAGTCTATCATTCAGTAACAGCTCGTTACCCTGCAGATATGTCTGCAGGATCGTTTTGCAAGTTCGCAAGTTGACTTGTTTTGTTGCCTCTATTACTGCGACAAACTCGAGGAAGGCGTTTATGAGGTGGTCTCTGGGAGTGGTAGCATGGCGAAACTTCGGCGGAGAGACGTGACCCATGGCGGCTCTGGTTGGCGGTGACCTGGACTGGGCAGGATGCACCCGAGCGCTGTCGCCTCCCCCGCTAGTGGAGCCGGATTCACTCCTTCTGAAAGTCGACGAAATGAGACCCGCAGCTGTACATATGGCTGATGTTATTGCCCACATGTTGGTCCGTGAAGTTTGTTTTTTTATTTGTCTTTCGGTGTTTCGTTGCTGTTGCTGTAGAGCACTTTGTTCTGAATACCTGTGCTGCAGACGCTCCGAACCACTCGAAGAGCCAGCGATTGGTGAACCCTGGACCGTTCTTCTGAGGAAACTAAGGTCTTCACCCCTGTCCTCATAAACGATGACTTCATGCTGTTCTGAAGCGTGAATACAGCCCATCAGATCAGCTGTCTCTCCTCGCCGGAAAGCCACCACACCAGCATCCACGCTGATAACTCTAGAATATATGCCCTCTACTTTACCCCACTTACCTATACTGGTCAGCACCTTGCATGCTTGTTCAAAACAGGTTGTCGTATTGTTGCCAGAAAACATTGCGATTGTTTTATTGCGCGTCCGCAACAATCGACAGCTTTGACCGACCAGTTTTGTTTCTGGCAGTGCTTCATAAAGTTTGCGCCTCATGCTTGTTTTGAAGGTGCTGCCATTTAACAGGGAGGCAAGGCCTGGCGAGATTGTTAGCCATTTCTGGTGAGCGCTAGTGCAGAAGGCGATCCCCAGTCTTTCGCTGCTGGTGCTCATGAACAAAGCAACTCCCCGAATACGTATTCCTTTGGTACCGTGCTCTCCGTAAAGGAGAATTTCCCGCTCCTTAATTGTAATCCGCGGATCAGCCGTCGTTTCAAGGGGAACCCCGCTCACTGCTATAGCAGAATTAGATGGGTTGTCCAAGCTGACCACTGCTTGGTTCCTGTTATTGAGGGTACTGTTTCTTTCAGCCGCCCTGCGAAAAATTTTATCTATATAATCTAGGAAGTGCGGTCTTTTTGCTTTGTCAGCCAAAATAGAACTCAGTTTAGCAGGATCCAGGCTTGCATCGATCTGATGTTCTAGGTTGGTTCTGGCGGCCAGGAAACGAGGACAGTCGAGAATGATATGCCATACAGACTCACTGATAGTTGGATCGCATTCGCAACCAGCACTTTCTGTTAGTTTAAATCGGTGCAGGTACTCAGCGATTCCTCCATGTCCAGTCAACGCTTGTACTTGGGCAGGTGTCAACTTTGTCGATCTCACTAATCGATATGCCTCTATTATATCCGGGAGAAACGATTTAGTTACCTGCCCAGTAGTGGAGGTTGTATATCTATCCTGCCACTTTCGGATGGTTTCATCTCTGATTTTCTTTTTGACATAAGACATGGGTACTCTACAGTAGCCTGCCGTGGTGTTGTGTTTTGTTTTGGCAGCGGCTTTAGCCAATTCATCTGCTCTCTCGTTTCCAACCGTTCCAACATGGGCTCTCAACCAGTAAAATCGAACCTCTCTTCCCTGCTCTCTGATGTTTTCAATACACTGTTTTATTTCTTTGGCTAACTGGTGGCTCACCTTGGGGTTTTTTAAGACATCGAGGGAGGATCTAGAGTCACTCATGATATTTACTCTACTCTCTTTACTGTCTTTCGCCATTTTGGTGGCTCTATTCAGTGCATACAGTTCGGATTGAAAAACCGTGCAGGAAGAGTCCAGACTAAAAGTGGAAAACGCCGTCTCGCGACCCCCTCCCACCAACTTAAGGCAGAACCGACTCCTCCATCGATTCTGCTGCCATCAGTATATATATGAGGACCGGCAACTACGCTGGCGAGAGGAGATTCCGAGCCGTCATTCCCCAGGAGCTCATAATTTACTGAAATTAGCTTTGAGGGATGTGGCTGATCCAGGTAAGGCACATCTCTTTCGAGCTCCCTTCCCGGTGGCAGATAGTCTAAAGAGAATCCCCTTTTGGTTCGATACAAACTGGCACTCTCCTGAATTCTTAGGTCAAGTGGGATTGTACCTGACAAAACTGTTGCTGACGTGAGTGACACTGTGCGATAAGCTCTACAGATCTTTTGTGCAAATCCCCTTTGGAGAGCATTCAGTTGTTTTTTAATCAACTGCAGCTCCGTCACTGGGGCCCATACATTCGCAGCGTAAAGCACAATTGGCTCAATGACCGCGACGTAGATCGTTCTCGTTATCTCGCCGTTTAGACCCCATGTCACCTTTGCCGCTCGTGCTAGCTGTTTATAGATGTCTGCAGCTTTCTTGCACGTTGCGGATATATGGGACTTAAAAGTTAATTTTCTGTCTATGGTAAGGCCCAAGAGCTTTATCTCTTCTACGAGGCTTATCTTGGTGCCCGACATATACAGGTCTGGAGGGCTAAAGGCAAGCTTTCTTGTTAGTAGCATCGCATTGGTTTTGCTTGCACCGAACTTAAGCTTGTTACTAGCCCCCCAGGTCATTACCAGTTCCAAGGCACCATTTACAGACTGCTCCAAGACGCTCACACTATGGCTCGAGAACAGGAGAACCACGTCGTCCGCGAACGCCTGGCAATAAACCCCCTCACTTGTAAGTCTGTGAAGCAACGAATCAAGGATAAGGTTCCAGAAAGTTGGTCCCACTACGGACCCTTGGACGCAACCTTTGTTTGTCGCCTTTTCGCTACTAGCTCCGGCATAATTAACCTTGATTTTCCGCTCACTGAGGTACGAGTCTACCAGGGCGTACAGGTTTCTAGGACACTTCCTTGCGATTAATTGTTGTTTTAGAGAAGGCCACCAGGCGATATCAAAGGCACCCTCTATGTCTAGCGAAACCAATATAACGATCTTTTTGGCGTCGATTTCTGCTTTTACTTGTTCCACCAGATCATAGAGAGCATCTTCTGTTCCTCGTTGAGGTAGGAATCCATACTGGTTTTTATGCAGAGTTGGAAGGATGTGCCATTGGACTCTTCCTATCATCAATTTTTCAATTATTTTGCCAAATACGGATAGTAGTCCAATTGGTCGATATGACTTTGGATGGGTGTAGTCTTCTTTGCCCTGTTTCCGGAGAACTTTGATGTGAGCAGATTTCCACTGTGTTGGGAAGTAGGCTTGTTCTAAGCATGTATTCGCTATGGCTAAGAACACCTCCCTTTCACACTGGATAGCCACTGCGCAGATGTCAGCCGTCAGGCCGTCAGCGCCGGGGGATTTTTGGGATTCAGTGCATTAAGCACTAAATCTACCTCAGCCTGAGAGAAGAGAGGGTCGTTCTCCGAAAGTTCTATTATTTCGTTAAGGCTCCTCCCATCCGTTAGTTTTCGAAGGTCAGTGTGGCCGAAGTCATCTGTGTCTTCAGAATCATCAGGGTAGAAAGTCGTCGCCAACAGCTTTGCTGACTCAGATGGACTCAGAGTTAAACCCTCTGCGTTCCTTAAGAGAGCATCCTCTTGGTATTTTGTTGTTTTCCTGATGACTCTGTATATTCCGTCCCACATACTTTCCCTCTTTTGGGTTGAGCAAAACTCCTTCCAACTCTTTGTTTGTTCCTCATCTGCTTTTGACGCGTACGCTTCCTTTGCCTGAATGTATTCGTCAATGACGAACTGTTTGCGAGAGGGAGCTGCGTTCCTTATTCTCCTTTTTTTTCGAAGCACATCAGTCTTTAGATTCTCTAGGGATTCCGTCCACCATGGAGATTTAGATTTTCCTTTTTTCGCCTTTATTTTGGGAATAGCATTTTCGCATGCTTCTGTAATGGCGATAGTGTAAGCTGTGACCATAGCTTCTAGTTCCCCAGGTGACTGAACACACGTGATTTTTTGTGGAGTTATTTGTTTCTCCGACAGAGAGGTTCTGAAGTGAGATTTGAACTTATTCCAGTTAGCCTTTTTGGTGTAGTAGATTCGTGTCGTTGTGGGCTTTATAATTTCTAATGCCTTTTCCAACTGCAAGTCAAATGTAATGGCATTATGGTCGGAGGTTGTAAGGTCTCTGTCGACTGTCCAGTCTTGAACTCTTGCCAGCAAAGATGTACTACAGGCTGTAACATCCACTATGCTTGTATAAAATCGGTCCCGTCTGAGTGCTTCAAATGTTGGTGTATCTCCTGTATTGAGTATGTGGAGGTCCATTTCGTTAAGGAACGAATTATAGTCTGCTCCCCTTTGGTTTTCAGAACTGCTGCCCCACCAAGGGCTCCAGGCATTCACGTCTCCAGCTACGATGAGGTTTTTTGTTTTTAGTTTTGGTATGAATTCCTTTAAGCGTACCAGATTGTGATGTATATCCTGATCTCCCTCAAGGTAAACAGATATCACTCCAAGCTGCAGACTACCCGAGGTTATCAGTACGGCTGCTTCGGTTTCCGTTACTAGCTGAGGATCGTGTATAATCCTCAGGCAATCCGAAAAGACTACTACAGCCGCTTTTACGGGCTTTTGGCGATTGACAGTACACTGAATTACTCGTGTGCCCGGGTATTGTTTTAATTCACCGGAATTACCTACATAAGGTTCTTGCACCAAAGCTATTGAAATACCCTTCCTCTCCGCCACTTGCATTAATTCTATGGTTGCTAGCTTAGAGCGATGCAAATTTGCTTGGATGACGTGCATTCTGCTACCGCTCAATCCCGAGGTAGTCCCACCTCGTTGCACCTGGTCAACTTTAGCAATACGCTATGCGAGATCGCGCTATAGCGTCCCATTTTTGTCTTTCTCGACAGGCGTCACTAAAGGCATTGTGTGCAGTGTCGGCGCTGACACCCTTCACCCTCAGGCAATTCCTGCACGCTGGCGGTTTATTTGAAAGTCGACTTGGACATTTCTCCCAGGTATGCGGTTCTCCGCAGTGACTGCAGAGGTGATCTTTAGCCTGGTACACTATTTTAGTGTGGCCGTACTCCAGGCATTTGTTGCATTGGACCAGAGGAGACTGGTCAAACACAGGTCTCCTCTGTAACCCTACGTAAATTTTCCCCGCCTCCAGGAATCGCCTGTGAATACTTGGTGACAGCTCCAGCACTGGATGACACTCGTGTTGGTTTCGTGCCTTTTTCCTGTACTTCACCCTTATGGTGCTGTCCTGCATATTGACGTCACCGAGAAGATGTTTGTTTTGAGCTAGTACGTGTTCCACCAGTTCTGTGTTTGTATGGTAGGACAATACATCTGCTATTCGGAGCAGTGGGTTGCTAGCTTTGGCTATTTCAACTCTGAGGTCATCCTTTTTCTGGACTTGGCATTGCACCAGCTTCATATCTTCTCTGGTGCCGCAGCTTATGACAATCTTCTGGTTCTTTGCCTTTCTCACCTTTTCCACCTTTGCTCCTGTCTTTTTGCAGTCCAGAGCCACCCTTATCTTTTCAATAACATTGTCCCCAGTGTTTTTGGGATCCGTTGAACTTATGATAAGGGTGTGGTTTGGTCTGGGAACGGATGGTTTGGATGCCACCTGCGCGTATGTGGGCTGTCGGATTTGTCTGACAATGTCAGCCAATGCGATTTCTGTACGCACACTTGGCGCAGGTGGGGGAGGCGTTCGTTCTTTAAGCTGTCTCATTGTTCGCAGTTCTGATGATACTGCATCCAGTCGCTCGGTGATAGGCTGAAGGTCATTTTTAAGTTGGGGAAGATGGTGTTGCGATGGAGGATCTTTAATATGATCTGCTATTAAGTTGAGAGTTTTTTTACTCCAACTAGATCCTCCTCAATTTTTTGCTGAGTCTGGGTGGTTATTTCTGTCGGGACACTATGCTCACGGGAACTCAGCCCAACCTGTATCTCCTGACTCATTGTTTGGAGAGTGGTCGTGTTTTCTAGTGTTTTTTGTTGACCTCTGCGCAGTTCATCCAGTTGCTGAGACAATGTCTGTATTGTTTGAAGCAACCTAGTCTGCTGTTCTTTCAGAGGCTGGAGTTCTGCTTCTGTCAGAGTTTTAGTAGGCAAGTCTCGAGAGAGGTTCCACTTAGCAACGGTCGCTTTTATTTCTGAAGTGGATTTGAGTATGTCTTCTATCCTCTTGTACGGTTCCAACGTCTCGTAGCCTAGCCAAGAACGAATGGCCTTTGTCTGCTCGAGGTTCGCCGTTAAATCGTTTCGTGCCGATGCTACTTCTGAGGTTAGTTCTTTGGTTACCTCAGCAATTTTTTTTGCTATGGGCCCTTTCGATGGCAACAATTTCCCTAGCATGACGTGACCTCTCCCTCTCCAGGCTCAACATATGCCGTGACCGGGAGTCTGAAAGGGCGAGACAGGTCTCGTACAGGGACTGAAGACATTGTATAGCTGTTAATTTGAATTCCCGCTTCATGTTCCCGGCAGATTCCAAAGCCGTTTTTCCCCGCTGAAGCAGTTCATTGGCATATTTGTTTGCCATATCCATTGCGATGCCCGAGCGCCGTCCATCTCCGGGCAACATGCTGTTCCTTCCCTGCGTTTCTGACTTATCCTGAGATCTGAAGTCCCAGGCCTCGTCATCCGAGAGGATTTCAGCTTGCTCCCATGTTTCCACCCTTTGAATGGCCTCAGCAGCTTGAAATTTAGAGGAAGGTGAGCAGGTGGTGGATCCTTCGCTCATAGACGTGGCCGTCAGACGGTCACATTTCTGCGGAGTCAGTGACGATGCTACCCCGGACTGTGGAAGGCTCGCTTCCGTTTTTCTGACGGGTGACGGTGATGTTACCACAACAACTGCTGAGCGTTTGCCACGTGAGCTGCTGGTGGTAGACATTGCTGTTATTGTTAAGTTTTGTGTGTGTTTCTATATTCTTACAGAATGTTTTGTTAAAACCTATATATTTTTGTTTACAAGTTACGTGTTAGTATGTAATTATTCTTACTGTTTACAATTTTATGTTTAGTCAATGCTATTCTATGTTAGTACTGTGTTGTTCTTATTTTTCGACGTTCCGCTGATGTCCTGCAGTGGTCGGTATGTGGTAGCGTAGCACGCACGTCGTGTGTAGAACCTGAGGTGTGATTGGTCCTGATGTTCAATTCGTTGAGTGTGAAGTCCGCTCCTCCTCGCTTGGGGCTAAACGGTGTTGTCTTTCCCACTTGTTGACGACCAGTTTTTACGGTCTATGTCAATGGGTCAGATATTTATGTAGCCCTTAGCACCGCACACGAACATCACAGTTATGGACTGGCCAGCCAGAAGCGCAGACGTGAACCCCATTGAGCACATGTGGGACGAGCTAAAAAAAAACGTGTTAGGGCTCGTCAGCCAGTTGCCCAGACGATGCAGGAGTTGAAAACTGCCATAGAAGAGGAATGGGAGATGATCCCTTAAAATTTCATAGAGCGGTTGATAAACTCTATGCCACATTGTATACCCGAGCGTACGGCGCGTCGCGTTCCGCGCGCGCCTCAAAGAGCCATCAGACCACCACAGATGGGGCCCAATAGGGCCGATGCCGATTCGGAGTCGCGGAGAACCTAACGGGTAACCGGGGCTCCGGCTCGACGTGCAGGAGAAGGAACGGGGTGGTTTTTAGTCAGTAAGAGTCTGACACTCCCTCCCGCCTCACCCAGGCGGGGGCAGTCATTCGATGATTTTCCCCCCTTGTCACATTGTATGAGAGCTGTGGTAGACGCCCATGGAGGCAACACGTGTTATTAAATTAAACCTTTAGTTGATAAACATGATTTTTATTCAAAAATCAATTATTGCGTTTAACAAGGTGCATATCTGATTTGTTAGGCGTAGCTCCATGTCGTATGGTATTCTGAATTCAAATTTAAAACAATACGATCGAAAAAGATGGTAAAATGTATCAGGTTTAAAACTGCATCAACAGTTTTTGTTCAATCTAGCAATCATATTTCGGTAGGGGCCATCGAAACCTAAACTCTAAGGCGGGCCAATAGATATGTCCAGAAGTGTATTTATTGCTATACTAGAGCACGTCATTAACAAGTTAGACAGGAAATATAAAGGGCTGCATACAAGGGGCTTTCTTGAGCCACCTGGGATTTGCAGATGATTTAGTACTGCTGTCCGAATCAAGTTCCCAACTACAATTAATGATAGAATCTCTGCACTTGGCGAGCATTGAAGTAGGTTTAGAAATTAACCTATAAAAAACTATGGCAATGACAAACTCCACCAAAAGAATAATATCTAAAAATAAAAACAATCCACTAGAATATACAGACAGTTACATCTATCTAGGAAAAAGGATCAACTTCGATAAAAGAAATAATGAATTAGAAATAGAAAGAAGGGTACAAAATACATGGAACAAATACTGGATTCTAAAAGAGTTTATTCAAAAACAATCTACCTACAAATTTAAAAACAAAAGTCATGAACTCCAGTCTACCCTACCCTGCTTAACATATGGTTGCCAGACCTGGAAATTCACAACAGAAGTACAACAACAGATTAATACCTGTCAAGGAGGACTGGAGCGCAGCATGTTGAATGTAAAGAAGAAAGACAAAATAAAAAACAGGAGTATAAAGAAAATAACAAAAGAAACAAACGCTTTAACTTATGCTCAAAAATTTAAGTGGAAATGGGCAGGACATGTAGTGCGACTAACAGACCTGAGATGGACCATAAAAATAACAACCTGGAACGGCCCACTAGGCAAGCGAAATATACGAAGACATACAATTCGTTGGGAAGACGATATTAAGAAAATAGTGGGCCCTTAGTGGACTTCAGTAGCACAGGATAGAGAAAAGTGGAATGGTCTGGAGGACGCATTTACCCAATAGGGGTTCTTACAGGATGCAAACTACCCAATACTAACAATGAAATAACTTTAAGACTTTAATTTACACTCACAATACTAACAGCAAGAATAAAATGTAAAATTACCTGTAAGAAATAAATGGCTTTTTTTATTTTTATTTATTATTTTATATGCGTGTCCAGGCGAGGAGTCGTCCTTCCACCCGTTCGCGTGGTGGGTGTCCCGCGCGGGGCAGCGCATGGACCAGTGGGCGGGCGCGCCGCGCGGCTCGCGCATGTGTCAGTGCGGCCTGCTGGGCTCCTGCAGCGACCCCACCAAGTGGTGCAACTGTGACGCCGAGCATGGGAAGCCCGATGGTAACTATACATACTTCTTCCACAGTCTGTTTACAATTAGGTTGTCTAGAAGATGTAATATTCAGTGATTAAGATTATCAAATGCGTAATACGAGTTTTTTCAACGATTTCATTGCGTTAATGTTAGCTACAATTTGTACGGGATCGGTACTGGCGCCATATTAATCATAGTTAACTCAAATATTCGCCAAATGAAAACTACATAAAATTTAGACATTATTTTTTGAGTTTATCGCCATATAAAACAGAAAGAAAGCTTCTAACATCCTAAACTCATTATTTAAACAGAATTCCAAGTGGACGGCGGAGAAATTACAGAGAAAGAGTTCCTACCAGTAAAACAGGTTCGCTTCGGTGACACCGGATCGCATCTAGACGAGAAGGAAGGACGGTATACACTCGGACCTCTACTGTGCGAGGGAGACGGTATGTCCTTTGTTAAAATATTACCATCTTAAATAAATATAAGCAATGTAATGGTTCTTGTTTTAATTCAATAAATATATAAAATTTTCAATGTCATATAGTAATACAATTCGTAATTAAATAGAGTTTAGATGTTTTATGGATATATTTTACTGTGCCCAGCTTATACTGAGTTGGTAAGCCCTTTTGGCCATGTTGCCATGTTGTTTCTTTTTTATTTTATCGTTTTTTATTGTTTATTTGTTTTACTACTCTTTCTGTTTGTGTATTTGGTGCATCATGCAGGATAAATTACTTTTCTTTCTTCTTATTTCTAAAAAAGCTTGGTTTTGCTTCAGATTTGTTTAGTAACGCAGTAACATTCCGTATATCTGACGCCATCATCACGTTGCCGATGTTTGACCTCGGCCACAGTGGCGACATCTACTTCGAGTTCAAGACCACCAGGGAGAATGCAGTGCTTCTACATTCAAAGGTAAGGCGAAAAATGATAGGGATTTGTATATAGTATTATTAGTCGAGATGAAACATGGGTTACTTACTTAATTACCTATGTTTTAAAACGTCCAAAAAGTCCTTCGTTTAATCCGTCGATTTCGCCGATGTAAACTTATTACTTAGATTTGGAGCCTGAATCTGAACTTATAATGGTATGCAGGGTCCGCAAGACTATATAAAGCTGTCCATTATCGGCGGAGACCAGCTACAGTTCCAGTTCCAAGTGGGCGACACTCCACTGGGCGTGTCAGTGGAGACTAGTAACCGATTGGCTGATAACAACTGGCACTCTGTCAGTATTGAACGGAACAGGTATGTTGAAGATGGCATAGTGTATATGCTATTTATTGGTGACAATCTGTTTTTTCTTACCCAAGTTACTTTGGGATTTGTGTCATAAATTCATAATATGTTTTCGTTGGTCTACCTTGTCTAAGATCTCGTCAGAAACTGCGTTCTTTTTATGAATCGTCATACGGTACAATATTCGTACAATATTATTCATTTTTAATCGTCGTCTGTTTTCGAGAACGCTAGTTTCTGGGGGTGGAATTGAGCCTGTGGTATCTCATTCAGAACTGTTGATTTTTGTTGGTTAATTCTATAGCATCATTCTAGTCGAGAGGGTTTATAGTGTCGAAGTACGAGTCTCCTACGTGGTGATCTGTTAGGAAGGGAATGTGATGCAGGAAAGAGGCCCGCGTGGTGGTGGACGGCGCGCTGAAGAACGAGATCCGCACGGCGCGCGAGCCGGCGCGCGCGCTGCAGCTCAGCACGGGGCTGGCGCTGGGCGCCGCGCTCGACCGCTCCGGCGGCTTCGTCGGCTGCATGCGCGCCCTGCTGCTCAACGGCCGCGCCGTCGACCTGCGCCACCACGCCCGGAGGGGTGAGCACTCACTACCTAACTCATGGTTCATACTGTCTCCCTACGGGACAAACTTTACATCTCACATACAAAAATATTGAGCATTCATCAAAACGCTTGCTCAAGACCCACCAACCAGTTTTGTAATTGGTTGCAAATAAAAGTTTATCTCTGTCATTTTTGAACATAAAACAACGTTAATACTAATTTTTCTTTCTCCAGTTACCTAATTTCATCATATTAATGCTATAATAATTCATTCATATGATAATTTCATTCTATGTATTAGGTCTATACGGAGTATCAGAAGGCTGTATGGGCAAATGTGCTTCGTCTCCGTGTCTGAACAACGGAACGTGTCTGGAAGGATATGACTCCTACTCCTGCGACTGTCGCTGGACTGCCTTCAAGGGACCTATCTGTGCTGATGGTAATTTTAATTCTAATATACTACTATAATCTTTATAGGACAATATCGTCGTCGTATATATAGTATAAATTGTTTTAAAGGAAAAGAAACAGATGCTATGTAAACAGTATCTAGTATAACATACCGATATTATAGATGCCAGCTCATGAAATAAGTCCAAATTACTGTAAGATGTTTACTTTTTTCCTCACCAAGTAAATTTGGCGTCTGTACATAGCAGCAGCTTAGTTTCGTATAATAATAAACTTACCTGTAATGTTCCATGAAGAAATTGAATTATAAAGTGTAATTTTATTTAGAAATCGGCGTGAACCTCCGGCCAAACTCAATAATAAAGTACGACTTCCTGGGCTCATGGCGGTCTACTATTGCGGAGAAGATCCGCGTTGGCTTCACGACGACTAACCCTAAGGGATTCCTACTCGGATTCTATTCCAATATCTCAGGAGAATATCTTACTCTACAAGTTTCTAACTCAGGTAAGGAGTAAATATATACTATGACAATTTTTATAAACACAGATGTGTGTTTCGTGCAAAATCTTGTGTTATCATGTATCATTATGTATCGCCCATGAAAAAATAAAGTGTCTACACGTCGTATGTCCTTTTAGCGCTCTCATGAGATGCTCAATTTAGGTCTCAAAGTATTTACAAATACATTTTGTGATACGCAGGTCATCTCCGCGTGGTATTTGACTTCGGATTCGAGCGACAAGAGATAATATTCCAAGGGAAACACTTCGCACTGGGACAGTATCACGATGTACGACTGTCCAGGAAGAATAGTGGAGCTACTATGGTGTTACAGGTATGTACTAGATCTTGATGGTGAACAAACATTAATATTGATGTTTATCATTTATAATTTACGTCAGTTCTTAAAAATATCATTTATATACATCATTGTATGATTTAGTTTTTTGGAATCATATTTTATTGGCTTGGAAACGAACTTTAAGACTGTTGGAATGAATTAGTAATAGTAGTCTTACAGTCCGGGTAAAATACCATAATTCTTATTTGTTGCTGTCTTGACCGACATTTTCCTTGTAATAGTTTGATATTACAATATTTTTTTTACTTTTAGGTGGACAACTACGAGACACAAGAATACAACTTTAACATCAAGGAGTCAGCAGACGCCCAGTTCAACAACATCCAGTACATGTACATAGGACGGAACGAGTCCATGAACGAAGGGTTCGTGGGCTGCGTCAGTCGAGTGGAGTTCGACGATATATACCCACTCAAGTTACTGTTCCAACAGGACCCACCGCCTAATGTACGCAGTTTGGGAGGTAAGGGGATATTTTGGTTTTCTCTTCTTATTTTTATTATAGGAGAGATATATTGAATTTAAGAGTCCATGGCCGCGTTGATCGCTTACCACCAAGTGATTCGTCTGCTCGTTTGGGCCCTAACCCATAAAAACAATTGCTGATTTTTATGTATTGGCATAATACCGTGATCACTTTATCTGACCCTTCTTGACACTCAATCATTACAATATGAGTATGAAGAGACGTGTTTTGACTATTGCTATAATTCCAGGAGGAGTACTGAGTGAGGACTTCTGTGGCGTAGAGCCAGTGACACATCCACCCGAGGCAGTGGAGACAAGACCTCCGCCTGACCTGGACCTGCAACATGAACTGGACCTGCATAATACTGACGAAGCTATCCTCGGCAGTATGTACCCTATTTCGTCATACAGCTTGACCAAATTACCATTTTAGACTGTTGACAAATCACTCAAATCTCTCATTCTAATGCTTTCATAACCTTTTTGTGCTTGATTAAAGTCTTAGAATTACACTTTTATGATAAGATTCAACAGCAAAAACAGCAGAGACAGCTGAACAGAAAATAACTTGAAAAACATTGGTATACCTAACAATCCTTATATCAATCTACAAATATTATAATAGTTGAAAAATGTGATGATTTTTGTAAATTCTAAGTAATGTTTATATTTGCAGCGGTACTGGCGTTCATATTCCTGCTACTGATCATAGTCGCCATCGTACTAGTGCGGGCACTCTCCAGACATAAGGGCGAATATCTAACACAGGTATATTGAACTCCTTTCAGACAGTATAGATACATCAACCAACTTTGTTATCCGTAGCTGTGGGTAAGCAATAACTACAGAGAGCTTACTACGATTCTTGTATAGTTCTTAATGAATCTAATAGTCAGGCACGCTGAACTATTAATGCAATACGTGACTAAATGAAAATGATATATTTTCGAGTGTATGTGGAATATATTTAATTGGTATCGTAGGAGGAGCGTGGCGCGGAAGGAGCGTCGGACCCGGACGCGGCCGCGCTGGCCGCCGCCACCGGCCCGCGCGTCACCAAGCGCAGGGAGTTCTTCATATAGGACATACTGACAGTCTTACTAGCTCAGCTCTACAGAGTATACTACCTTGCAGAGACCTTACACGCGGTAATTCAGGCCATGAAAGTGGATACGGTTTTAGCATTCAAGTGTAAAATAATGTTTACACTTTACACTTAGAATTTGACAAGACACGAGTTGACTTGTATAAACATCTTATAAAATATCCTAAATTTCCAAAGTATTTCAGTTTCATGACCTAAATCATTGTAAGGTTTACTCTGTTTGGCTTGGATACATACTGACATAACAGACGGCAATCCATTAAAATATAAATACATTGCTTCCATCAAATTCTAAAGCATATGAAACATAATTATATCTTTGAAAATGCCTTTACATAAATTTATTTTGCTACGTATATGACATAAATGAGTATATCCAAATATATATCCTGTTTCGCAAATCAAAATGCACGTTTAAACTGAAAACTAGTACAAGATAATGTTGTAAGGACAATATTCGAGTATTACATTGTCATTATATGACTAAAAATTAGAATAAAATTATTCCATAACTTTTGATTAACTAAAATGTACCTTTTACGCAATAAGGCGTCTTTTTATCAGTTGTACGTAAACGCAACCACAAACGTTACGTTAGGTATCACAAAATGCAATCTACATGATTATATTCCCCCTGTTTATTTATATGGTAAGTCGCAGCGTTAGCATCTATTCCACTTAAAGTAATCATATGTTAAATTCTAAAGTATTTCTCCCAATAAGTGCCATCTGGCTACTTGCTTACTGTTTATTCTGCAAGCTACTTATATCAATGAATCTCTTACTCTCTCTCAATTTAGTTCAAAGACTGGATCATTTTCTATTTGTATACTTGCCTTTTCTTGATATTAAACATGAATCTCTATGCTAGAATAGTCCCTTAAAAGATTATTTAGTAAAATGCATTGCCTTTTATTAAACGCATTTGCCGAATTATTATAAGTCTTTCTCTTTCTCTTGTTTCTGTATCAAATTCATGGTCCATATTGTAATGAAATATAAAACCAAAATATACTCGTATATATTTCACACGACATTAGGATAAAATTGAGTCTATTATAGTTCACGCAATAAGGTCGTAATTGCTTTAACACGAGAAATATACGATAATACAAATTAGTGTAAGACTTAAGGTTCTTTATAGTTTTTATAATGAACATTTGATTATATCGACATAGAAGTTTATTTCCTTTAGACTGCTTACTCATAAGCGAATAGAATTATTGTTAGTTTAAGACCTAAATACATTGGAACCATTTTTTTATTTTGTTCCGTCCAAAATGTTTATTTGCTACTTAATGTTGATTTGATCAATTTTCTATTTGGTGTGATTTATTTTTGTTTTGATTAGAACGAATGATAGGTAAGAAAATGATTAAATTGTACGGTATTGAGATTATTGCATAATTGGCATAAAGTAAAAAATATTTTCAAATCATTCGTTTTAATCCAAATACAATCAAAATCTTAATGAATTATGTTAACTTGTAAAAGTTACGGTGTGTATAATTATTATCAATTATGTACTTTATTTTGTATACAATATGATATTTATTTGAATATTTTATATGATTTGTGTATTTAGTATAAGTTTGATATCTCCAATAGTAAGCTCGTTTACAAAGTTCCGAATAGTAATATAAAATATGAATTAGTGTCATTGCTTTATCATCGTTAAACAAGTTTTGGAAATTATGGGACGAGCCTTCGACGTCTGAGTCTATGACCAAATTCTTCTATTGCTTCTATAACGTGTCAAGCCAAAGCCCCTAAGGGCCGGCAACGTACTTATAACTCGAGTGTTGCGGGTGTCCATCGGCGGCACAGATTGCCTACCGTTTGCTGCCTTATCCCATAAAAAACAAGTGCTAAAATCCCATATTTCATTTGATATCCTTAAAAAGCCAATATCCTTAACGTCAAGAATCTAAAATGATGTTAAACTAATAACATCTCCTTTTGCGTATGTATTATTTTTCAAGATTCCATGTTATTGAGGTTCAGAAGGGATAGTGTCGGACTTCAGATGTCGAGGACTACGTCTACTTAGATAGCGTGTGCTTTGAAAATGTAATGAAAGAAACTGAGACTAAGTATTAATCTTGTTACTTATACATATGCTTTAAACTTTAACAGCTTTCTAAACAATACAATGTTCTAAAAGTTCATACAAGAGCTCTCCATGTATGCTTGACACGATTACTTCTTTAGTCTTATGACAAATATCACTTGATTGGACTTGACAGTTAAAGAAAGAATTTGAACTTTATCACGGTGCCATAAGTGTCAATTGTTATATCAAAGTAGCACAGATTTAAAGCAACTGAATTTGAACTCTGTGTAGATGTTTTAAAGTTTATAATTGTGCAGGGTTCTGTCAAGTGGTATTGTCGCGGTATCGTAAGGTGTTTGTGCCTTAACTATTCCGAAGCGGGCACATAGGGACATACATAGTGACTCACTGATGTTGTAGCGTGTTGATAGTAGAGTTTTTATTTTACTACTTCGAATATCACGAATAAATTTTCCACAAATACATTATTTCAGTGTTTTCATTTTATATTAACGTTTATTATTATTACCTCCCAGTGGTCCCAAGTGTAACCAAACCTCTAAAATGAAATCTCAATATCACTCACCGTGTTAAGCAAAACATTGTGGGGTTGTTCAATGTTTCCGTGCAATTTCGGGAACAAGAATGATTGATGAACAATGATCACAAATGACTATAACAGCTGAAGATGTCGACATTTTACGTCTAAAGCTGCCTAACATTGTTTTCCTTATTGACATTTGCCACTTAAGCATGTAGTTTACCTGACATTTTTCTCCCTATTGTTGTTCCAAGGGTCGAACTTGGTATAAAAGGCACAGTGACCCCAATGAAGCGTCTCTTACGTGGCTCGGCCCATTATCGGCTTGTCCCACATTCGAGCCCCGCGTCACACTCAGCCAAGCACCTGTGATACTCAACCCGTTTGCAAAATGCTGACTGCCGCCCTCGCGCCCCTCTACCACTTAGACACTGATCGGTAGAGAGGTACTACTATATCGATATGTTACTATCGAATCGATGTTAAAATTGGCTTAACTCTTTGACGAGAAACTCGACTAGTTTCAAGCCATTCTAGAGGCTAACATTTGAAACTGAAATACTTTGGAACACGCAACACGCGACGCGGCGACTGGAGCGCAGCTACTCATGCCTGGCCTGAATATGAGCCTCTGGCATGGCTTGAAACTAGTCGAGTTTCTCGTCAAACAGTTACGTGAGTAAGCCGAAAACATAATAATTCAAATTTATTGTTGAAGGGGAAAATTATAGTTTCAAGCAATAATAAATCATAACTTAGTACATATTTCTATGAATCTATGAATAATATGAATTGTTCGAAGAAAAATAAATTCTTGATGGTACGTAGGTACTACTACTTTATATTGATACGCATTACCTATGATTTACAAGTAGGTAATAGTACCCGCATATTGCCAGCAAATTGTGTCACTATACCTATAAAGTACTAAAGAATCTAAGTATGTGTATAACTCTTAAATCTCAAGTTCTCTACTAATCTAACCTAACAGGTAATTAGGTACCGTCTTTACTATCGATATAATCGCCTCTCTACACAGCCCCAGCGCTTGGCTCTCAGTGGTCGTTTGACCTGAAACGTCGATACATCGACTGTCGAGCACGCGCCGGCACTCCACACCTTTTAGCGAGCATCTAGTTCTAGTGCACATTACTAGGTCACTGGGCCAGGTCGTAGGACGCGCTTTAGATGATAGGTTTCATTTAGAAAGGTCTCTGAAGTTAATCACTACATTTATTATGATAGAAAATATGCATCTTGTTTTTGTAATTATGTATCTTTTTATTTCGCTTTCTATTAGTCTATATCTTCTTAGTTCAGCAGCTGTAACCAAATGCCACTTAGCGCTTGTCTACATGTAGAATAGAAAACCAAATTATATGGAATTGACGTAAATTTTGACACTTGTCAGTGTCATCCCCATACATTTTGATTTCTACTCTCTTTGTAGACAAGCGCTAAAGTGGCGTTTGGCTAGAGGCCCAGGTTTGAGCTCGTTGACTAGCACTGGCAATGATGACGATTTAAATAACTAATTAAGAAAGTATGTTTTTAAATTCCATAAAGTTAAGTTTTGATTAAAAACGACATTTTGTACAGAGAGCGTGATGAGGCTGCCTGTTACAATGGCCATCTGTAGATCATACAAATTGTTTCCGCATGATTGGTGCTCTGGGTGGGTAATCAGCGAAAAGTCTTTGAATATAGCATAACTTAACGTAACATCACATAACATCACGCCTTTTATTCCCGAAGGGGTAGGCCGAGGTGCACATTATTCCACTGTAGGTACAATGAAACACGCACTATTTATGTTATGCATTGCCATATACCGGGCACAATTCCAGACTCCGTGCTTCTACTGAGAATTTTTTTAAAACATGGGTTTTAAAAAAAGTATATAAATATATAAATTTTTAAAGTATTACTGGTAACACTTTGCCCGCCCCGGGAATCGAACCCGAGACCCCTTGCCCGGTAGTCGCATTTGCGACCACTCGGCCAACGAGTTATTAGCTAGGTACCAGGTACTGATCAAAGTCTTAGTTTAATCTTAGTGAAAACATTATCTGCTATAGTTTACCTCTGTGGTCATCTCTATAGGTTCCTATGACGGTCAATCAACAGTTACAATAGACGATTGCGTACGAATCTGATTAAATCTGATAATAACAACACATTACTCTGTCATTACATCCATCACTCATCTAATCCCAAATTAAATAACAATTCAAACAATACGCAGGTATAATAAATCTTCACAATTGCCCCTGGATGTAACCCACTCAATATTTTAAACTACCAGCTTAACCTGACCTCTTCACAAGCTAATATAGGCTGTATTTCAAAGGTGGTAGGGTTGTGTGATTAAAGGTGTTAAAGTAATGGGGCACACAATGGCCGGTGGGTTTAGCCTGCAGACGGGAACACGGTTTGATATTAATCCGTCAGATTGTGATTAGATTCAGTGGCACGGAGTAATATATTCGAAGGTGTCAGCTTTAGTGATGGTCTGTGTCGATGGTTACGAGCATTTACGTTATAGTCATTACAATGGTAGACAATAAAAATTAAATGCTTGTGTTCAATATGAAATTGTGATAATTGGTTAATTAGTGCAAACTATTAGCTGACAGTAATAATAAATTTGTAAACAAACAATAGTACCTATCATTTCTGATTCAGACAAACATGCTCCAAAAGTAAGTACCTAATACTAAATCACCCCTTCTACTGTTAGCAAACTGCAACTTTCAAAACTAAACAAAAATCCAAACAAAACAACATCAAAACTTATTTTACGGCCACTCAATATTCATCGTGGAACTATAACTGTAAAACAGAGATCAATAATTGTCGATATTTCACCTCCCTACACATTGGGCGGTGTCGATAAGCGCGCGTGCCGCGGCAAGCGCCCGCCGTCTTAACGTGGAGCACCTTCCCACGTCGATAACTTACACAACACTAAAGTAAACTGAGACGTTTCCTTCGCAGTTAGCCGAGCTTTGATTTCGTTGATTCTATCGAGAATGTTGGCAACTTTTGATAGAGTAAACAAAATGTAGGTAACATTTCATACAGTACAACTAAAATTAGCTAAACAAAAATGATGTGTGAATTTATAAGTAAGAAAATATTGAGAAACGAGTTAATTGAGGTATTTGACACCTTAATTCAATGCGGTTACGCGTAGCATACTGCTACGTGCTACTGGGCTACGTTGTGCTACGAACTATGAACACGTCCAGAATTACTTACAAACTACCTTTAATCAAATAGAGACATTATTTATAGAAAGACTAAGTAATAGTCTAATAACTTATCTCAGAAGCAAGACTATAAAGTCCTCTAAACTACACAAACCACTTAATCTGTAGTGAATCAGTTCGTTAAACACCTTTCTATAAACTACGCTCCCTAAGTCCCAAATCCCAATCAGTGTATTGTAAAGTAACTCAATCATAGCCCATTAACCATCGCTTCGACGTCGCAACGTAATTACCAATAGTCGGCAACTCCAAACAGATTTAGCAGTCGCCAGGCCGCGGCCCTAACTTCCCGCTGTCGCTTCATTTTAAACTTTGCAATCCGCTTTGCGACGAGAACCGAAATTAGTTGGAAATTAAAATAGCATCGACGTAGTACACCTGTCTGAGCCGATTATATGAATCGATCAGAGTTTCCGAGGCTTCGCAGTTTTTGGCGTAAATTAACGAAATTTTGTGTTACGTAAGCTTGTGAATTTTAATTGCGGTTTTGTCGAGGTAGGCTTTGTAATTACTGTAATAAACAGACAATAAGCGGAGATTTATGATGCAAGGGAATATTGTTGTTTTTGAAACCATGAACGAGTCAAATAGGGTTTAATTTTTATTTACAGAGAACCTTTTACAAAAGTGTTATACAAACAGCATATAACATCGCCCTGAGGACACGGAGGAACACACTGTAGCGGAATGCCCTGCGTGGGCTGAGCACCGCCGTGTCCTCAGGGAAGTGATCGGCGATGGCGACCTCTCGCGTCCGGGCCTAGTGCAGGCCATGATGCGGAGCGAGGGGGATTGGGATGCCGTCTCCTCCTTTTGCGAAGCAGTCATGCTAGCTAAGGAGGAGGCGGGACGCGTGAGGCAGCGAAGCGCTGCCTCCTCGCAACCCAGCCATCGCGAAGGACACACCGGGCGTCGGGGATCGCGGGACGATCTCCCGCCACCGTAAGCGCGGGCCTGCGGACGGCGAGCATGGGTGGCTCCCCGTCCGACCAGAAACAGACCCGAGCGTATGCGCGCGTCGCGTTCCGCGCGCGCCTCAAAGAACCATCAGACCACCACAGATGGGGCCCAATAGGGCCGATGCCGATTCGGAGTCGCGGAGAACCTAACGGGTAACCGGGGCTCCGGCTCGACGTGCAGGAGAAGGAACGGGGTGGTTTTTAGTCAGTAAGAGTCTGACACTCCCTTCCGCCTCACCCAGGCGGGAGCAGTCATTCGATGATTTTCCCCCCTTAAAAAAAAAAAATATAAAAAGAAAAAAGGATATAACATATATATATATATAAAACCATTCACATTACCTCTTCACTGAATCACAGTGTATCTAAATCAGCACTTAGCTTCACATTCACCATAATTATGTATTATGCGGTATCTAATAATTAGACACAAGGGGCCGCCCACGTGGCAGCTTATAATCAGCTGAGATTACAGGGCGCCTGTGATTACAGGGGCCGCATTGATTCACTATTGTGTGCCACACACACCTTGTCATTTGCTAGAGTATTTGTGTATACTGAGTATTCATTACTCACTTATTGTAAGGGTTATCTTATCTATGTGACATTGAATGTACACCTACGCTTGATACATTAATTATTGCAATGTTAACAAATTATCATTATTTACTGTGCAATTTCGTATATTTGCAATAGATACGTTTTCTTTTAGGTATAGCATTTAAGTATCCCGGTTTGACGACTGATCTATTTTCAGATCAAAGTAAGAAATATAAGATAGATGTATCTAAGTTCTATCCTCACAGATATAGTTACTAACACGACGTTACTATACACTTACCTATCCTCCCCGTATCTCTGACTAAAACTATTACAGTAAACAGACGTAACAAGTCAACCCCCAAATGGCACTCGTAACTGTTCAGTTTATTCTTCCTAACTTGGATCGCTCCCTAGCCTAAAATACCTGTCTTAAAAAGGGTCGCTTCCCCTATAAATGTCCCGTAGAGACCTGTGTTCAGGTGTCACGGCCGTCACGTCAGGTGCCGTAAACACGCTGCAATCAGTTTTTATCGCCATCACGCCCCCGAGACTAGAAGGGTTACTTCTCAAGAGTTTTGGGAACATTCCAACAACTGAGGTAAATGTTTATGTTTGTGGATGAACCTCAGAGATTTGTTTATACGCTTGCAAATGTTTATATAGTTCTTAGGACAAGAATCACCTAGAGCACTAGGTGATATGAGAAGGCACTCAATTAATTGAACCTGCTTGCAGCTTAAACACATGTTTAAACGAATTGAAATTGGTTTCTTTAAACTCTTTGTAATATACAAATATTACCCTTTTTGTAATCCTCCCTCCCAAATAATATCAACAACCGATTCGAGCGCAATCTCGCATGCGCATCTCAGCTTAATCCG
This sequence comes from Spodoptera picta, assembly GCA_038387885.1. Lineage (NCBI taxonomy): Eukaryota > Metazoa > Arthropoda > Insecta > Lepidoptera > Noctuidae > Spodoptera > Spodoptera picta. The sequence continues at coordinate 1,171,238 of JAZHFQ010000082.1, forward strand.
AAGTTACACAGTCGCCGAGCCCCTCAACATCTAATAAAGTTACTTAAAAAATCCTCCCTGTCACGCTATTATCTGCACAAACTCTTAAAAACAGATTAGCACACTAGAAGGGGCGCGATGATCTTGTCGTAAATTCCTATCTGTCTCAGTTCCATATAAAAAGATTCTCTCAACAAGAGGTGCCACTTTTTATCCGAAAAGAGCACCTGCTTCGCTCGAAACTTGCTCAAAGTTTTCCAAAAGTTCGGTGGAACTTCGCACCGGATGTTGTTATCGGCCGGAAGCGCTTTAGGCGACTTCCTGTTTTGACGGACGTAAAAATGTGGAGGTTTTCTTCTTAGTTTTATTTAAAAAACTGTTGTTAAGTGATTTTCTTATTAAAGGTAGATATTTAATTTAAATAATTAAGCGAATTTACAGAGGTGTCGCAAACAAAGTAATTTGGAACACCTTCTGTTATGGGTCCCATGTTAGGAAGATGAAAAATTTTTCGATTACCTTATTTGAATTTCGAAAGGTTAATACCACAGAACATTCAAGTAATACAATAGCTATGATTTTCATCCCTATCTATACACAGGTAAAACACAAAAGTAAAAAAAAACAATTAAATAAAAATTAGTTACATTGGAACTTATCGTTCAGGTCAGGCGCCTGTTTAGTATCTATACAATACAGCACAAAACAAAACCTACAAAATAGCAGAAGATCTGTCACTTCACAATTCAAGAGTGAAAATATACTTGTCCTTACTTTTAATACAGTGAGACATGGAAAAACTCGTAAAACACAAGTTTTTACCGCTCGAGGCAAGCACACCTCAGTTGGGCGAGAGTTTTGAAAAATGGCTGCCACATCACCCGGACTGACGGCTCAGATAAAAGTTTCTTAAGCAATTTCCTATTCCCTTCCACCGAGATGAATAGGCGATGTAATTGCGTACGAAAACTTAGTGTAATGCTGAAAAAATTACTGCGGATTTTTTTAGTGGGGTCCCCTTTTTGCATCGTCGTGGGCAGCGGTTTTGTGTTGTGGAAACTCAGTGCAGTGTAAATGGAGTATTTGCATACATCTCCTTTCAATATTCTACTATGTTCGAACAAAAAGTAATAATTCTGTCAAGTTTTAAACCTCAAATAAGAATCATTAATTAACAGAATTATTAGGTCATTACAAAAATCTGTTAACAGATATGATTGATTGATAAGACACTTGAGCTATTTTACCTTAGAAAATTGCAATTCTTCCAAGGAAAACTGCCAACTTACTGTGACTAAAAAAATCTAAACAAGGGGAGTAAACGCGAATTCAGCGCGAACATAACAATTTTCATGAACAGGCCGTGGCCTGCGCGTGGTTGTAAAAAGTCGACAATATCATGAGTTGGTGAGGTGGTGTAATTAATGGGCCCTCTGTCTGCCCTCCCTGGGCCGACAAGGTGCCGACCGGGGAAAACACTTTTAAAACTTTTCCACCCACAAATTATTAATAGGTTTTTAGAAGACATGGGTAGGGAAGGTAGATGAATTTTTGTATCGATATTTTTGTCGTATATTTAATTTGCAGCTGTATGGTCATAATTAGCTACAATGTTAAAAATAATGAAGACACAAGTTATAGGAGTAGACGTGTTGTGTGAAGCTTAAAAATCTTTTCGAAGTAGCGAGCGATGAAATTACTTTCTGGATTAGTTAAATACTGAAGTTATAAAATCTACTGCAAAGTACAGCTACGATGTAGAAGTATAAGCCCATGGTTATACTTCTACATCGTACCTCGATTAATAAGAATATTTCCTCACTAAGCTATGATTCTATTACATGTAAGCTATAAATAAACAGATTCATAATTAAAATCTTCAAATTATTTTCATCGACGTATCGACATTTGGTCATCCCACGGCCCCCCATCCCTACAAAAGTAACACCTTGCAACGATGTAAAAATTAAGAAAGAGATTTTTAAAAAGTGCGCTGGCGTCGGCCGAGTTAGTGACGCCACATTAATTCGGGTGTCGATTACTTGCGACTCGAGTCGACTCGATAAAAAATTGTACTTACCTGAAACTTAGGGCGGTGACTGACGGGACTTTGGTATTACTTTGACGGTTTAGTTGAGAGGGTTAGCTAACGAAAATCACAGATGTTAGGCTTTGCTTTTTTAGATTTCCCACTAGATTTAATTGATCGAGACAGTATTTTATTAACATAAACTTTATAATACTAAATCTGTGATGGCCCATCTGCCAAGCGCTTTGGGTATATAACATTGTGGTTTATGCGACTAAACTGCTACGAGTTGTAGATGTTTTCATTATTAAAAAAAATTTAAAGAGCTGTAATTTCTTGTCACAAATTCTATTGTCTTGATAATACAATATCAACAAAGACTAGTAATTCATAGAAGCTATACCTCTACGAAGTCTTAGCTAAAATGTGAGTGGAAGGGAACGGTCGACAAATCACTGTCGTTTACCGTTGAGCGCGTTTTCAATTTGTACCGTCTCACCGTAAGTGCTGGCTGAATGTGTGCACACTGTGTCACACGACACAGATGTGAGAAATATAAATATAGGCTATTTTTATGGAGGCGGACTGACCAGAAGAGACTTGAGAAGATAATTAACATGTCGAGGGACTAGAGTGTTGCCTGCGCGACTTTTGCTTGTTCGTCGGCCATGCTAGTTGTAGTTTGTAACTAGTTGAGAAATGTCCTCGAACAGTCACGTGAGTAAGCTGAATTACCAAATTAATGGAATAATTACACTTTAACCTTTCGCGTGCCCGTATACATAATAGAAACACACAATAGATAATGCTCTGTGTCGCGTGGGTCCGCGTTTAGAAGAAGGGTTAATCAAACTTTACATTCAATTCAGAACAAAGTAAACAATTAATTGAAAAATATGACTTACACGTGAAACTCTTTCAGGTTTTCAGTTAATTTAGTATGTCTTACAATAGTTTGTACACAAGAACAGGTCCTTATAGTCCCAATAAGTATTGTATTGTCCATCTATACCAAACATACCTCCTCCAAAGTTCTATAACGCGTGGCAAGTGCATCTGCCGTGAGCTACATACACTAATGATAATTTATTTGTTCGCGTTGTCTACTGCGCTCAGCTCAGGAATCCGCTGCACATTGGATACGAAAACTTTCAACTACATACATGTACCTCTGTCACTATTTATTTGGAACAATGTTTGCCGGAATGTTGATTGGGAACGAAAGAAAAATGTAGCGTACGACTGCATTCTACATTTCTATCGCCGCCTCGCGTGGACTTAGGACTTTGTAAAATTCGAATGGAAACATAAGCAGTTGGTGCAAATACATATTCTTTCGTCAAATACCGGTCAGTTGATTGAATCTATGTTTATCAAGTACCTATCTAGTGCAGGTGCACTGCTGGAGATGTTATCGCAGACGAGGCAGATTGTTGGTCAGTTTTTTGAGAAATAAATCACGAAATGATTTCTTTTCAGACTGTAGGAAAGTCAGCTGATTCATATTTGTGTTTAAAATGCAATAACTCGAGATTATCCCCAGAAAAGTTCAGTTTAATATCGATATAATTTCTTATCGGCGAGGCAATAAAGTGTGAGTAAAAAAGCGCACGCGCTCGGAATCTGTGATCGTCACCAATAACTTAATATAAGAGTATAAAGGTGAATAGCAGTTTGATAACGTCGTAAAAGGTCCGCAGTCATCTTGAGATCGCGTAAACCTCTCACGAGAGGGCGCTCAAATAATCCCGACAATAAAGAAAAATTCCAGCCCTCTTTATGAAGAGGTAAGTCCTTGGCAAATTGTGCAATGTGGGGGATGTGGAGTTGAATCAGTACTAAAGGTTTTGTGTTAAGTTTTCATACAAAAGCCATAAAGAACTTACTTATTACCTATTGTATGTATGTAGCAGTTGCATTGAAACTGTAACACTGCAAACACTGAAGCAAAAAAATAAAATCAAATTACCTGAGATGTGTCTTTTGTACCTTTTACTATGTTCTGTAACAGAACATAGGTAATGGACAATAGATATGATGCTATCTAAATACGGCGTATACAGCGGTATACATACAACTTTAAAGAAGTTACAAGTGCGTTGGCTATCCATAAACGAGGGCGAAACTCTAATTTTATTTTTCTTCTCAGAGTAGACAGTTATTAAACGTCGACCTCATCGTTCGCTTGATAAAATTGACGTGTAAAAGTGCTGCCGTGTAGTCTTTTTGTAGAAATAAATTCAAACTTGTTTCACAGCTAAGGAATGGAACTCCTTACCGGAATCTTTGTTTCCCGTCAATTATAACTTGGGTGTCTTCAAGTCCCGAGTGAACAGGTTGCTCATAGGTAGGCGCGCTACATCATCGGCCACATCCTGGCGGCCAAACGTCGAAGTATAAAAAAAACTATTAATAAAACAACACACTACTCTACTCCGTACCATGTACTGTTCACCAGTAAGTAGCAGAATATAAGAGACGAGCGTCGTGCAGGTAAGAGATGGTATAAGTGGATTGCTCTTCTGCTTTACATACAAATATTTTGTGCAAATGTCCGACCGATGGTGACGTCACTGTACTACGTTATGTCTGGTACAAGCTTTGCTTTATTTGTGTTTTATTTCTTGAGGACATTATATTTTTGTATGTTTAATGTGGTACAATGATTTCAAGTTCATTAATTAGGAGTGTGTATTAATGTGTATGGAGGATTGGTTTCTATATGGTTTTATAGAGGTGAACTTGAATTTTGTGAAGATTTATTTAGTATTTTGTGTACCTATTTGGGTTCTGATTCAATTTTTTTATACGTTGCCCCACACTAGGATTTTCTCCTGTGTCATGGGTGCGTTTACAAATATACAAGTTCACATACACATGACACCCAGACCCGGAATAATTATCTGTGAATCACACAAAGGGTATAGGATAATTAGTAGGTACAATTTATTTACTGTATTTAGAAATACTAAAATAATCAGGGCACTTAGGTACATATATACAAAATGATACAACTTCAGTGTCAATGTTTTATTTATCCATGTAAAGTACGTCTTTGTAATTACAAAACCATCAAAAAGGTAACAGCGGCAATTGTATATGACACTGCTTTAACGATCTCAGTGGCTGATGTGAAGGTGTACAAATAGGTGAGTGGCACATAATCCTGACAGATGACGTGTCTGCTGGAGATACTTCCACGGAACCACCTCGTAAGATACATCGGTGCTTGATTACCCTCAACTTGATTGATTGTTGGATTTCAATATCAAAAAAAGTATGGTCTTGAGGTACTCCGTATAGAGATGGAGATTGCTTCAGAGTTTCTATTTTATTTACGTCACAGGTTGCAATTAGAAACAACTATTTAGCTAGTTACAATAAAAATAGAATTAATTTTTTATTACTAGAACCACTTTGCCCTAATTAATGGCTCTGGGTAGAAGCTCCAGCTTGTAAGCTTTATTGTCGACGATAGTCGTATGAAAATTAGATAATGTTTTTTTATTCTAGTTTAAGGAAGTATAGCATATGCCAAGAATTAGAAGACCACCTCACGACCTCCAACAGTTATACAATCTTTACCTGGCATTACCCTCACATTTACCCCTACGTTGCCTAACGTTGGCCCCGCATTATCCTGGCACTGCCACAATGATCCCATAAACGCTTTCAACTATAATAAGATTAGTTTAAACCTTTCGTCTGGCCGATCTTTGGTCACGTCTTGGTACAACGTAAAAGATCAAAGCGGAATTTAAGAAAATGTTTAAGAAGTTACGAATTTCCGATTTATTCTTTCACATAATAGTTTTTAACAATGAAACTTTATATTTAAATCAAGCCAGAACTCACTAGCATGACATTTTAAACTCAATATAAGACTGGTACAATTTGTTTAGTATGGTTTGTAGGACTATAACATTGAACACTAATCATCTTACCTTAATTACACGGTCATAAAATTAATTTAAGTTGTCCGGTCTATCTCTTACCAAGTCTATTTTGCCACTAATTACTTTAACAAATGGCTTAGTTCTCGGTCCACTGACTACGCTGGGAGGTGTGCTCACGAATTCGCTCTGGCCTATGGTTTTTCACAACTGGTACATTCTCCAACAAGAATACCGGATATTGAGAACCATACAAGTTCCATATTGGACCTTCTGCTGACCCAACGTCCGGATGGATATTCCATATCAGTGGATGCACCACTCGGATCTTCTGACCACTGTCTTATCCGGACTCTAGCACCATGCGCACGACAGAATCCACCTCGACCAACTAACTTGCGGCGCATGTGGCAGTATAAGTCAGCAGACTGGGATGGATTGCGGGAGTATTACGCATCGTACCCGTGGAGACAGCTTTGTTTCGCATCAGAGGATTCCGACACCTGCGCAGCTGCTGTCTCTGAGGCTATACTGGCGGGTATGGAAAACTTTATTCCAAACTCGCTGGTCGCTGCAGGGACGAAGAAGCGACCGTGGTTTAATAGGTCCTGTAAAATTGCTAGACAACTCAAGCAAGTCGCGTACAGGGCTTGGACCACGGCTCGTAACAATCGCGATCCCGATCTTTCTGATGTGAAACGCGAACTTAATGCTGCCTCGAGGTCCACGAAAAGGAAAATTGCCAGAGCAAAATTCGATTTCATCGGCAGAATTGGCGAGAAGCTAATGGCTATCCCTCTGGGAGTCGTGCTTTCTGGTCACTTGCCAAAGCTGCCGAGGGTAACTTCTGTCAGTCGTCCTTACCGCCACTGCAAAATACCGATGGCAACCTGGCCCACAGTGCAAAGGAGAAAGCCGATCTGTTAGGCACTCTTTTTGCCTCTAACTCGACTTTGAACGTCGACGAAAGCACCATACCACCTACCATCCCGCATTGCGGCCACTTTATGGCGGAGGTTCGCTTCTCACAAAGAGACATTCGGCGGGAGTTGCTAAGTCTTGATGTTCATAAGTCGAGCGGGCCCGACGGCATACCGGCAGTGGTTCTAAAGCAGTGTGCTCCTGAATTGTGCCCTGTTCTAACGCGTCTTTTCGCTTTTTCTTACCACACTAGGCAAGTACCGTCTTCGTGGAAGACCGCCTACGTGCATCCGGTGCCCAAAAAGGGCGATAGAACAGACCCGACGAATTACAGGCCTATCGCTATTACCTCCCTTCTTTCCAAGGTGATGGAGCGAGTAATCAATACCAAGCTCCTTCGATACCTAGAGGAGCACGACCTGCTCAGCGACCGTCAATACGGTTTTCGCCACGGTCGCTCGACTGGTGATCTTCTAGTGTATCTCACACATCGCTGGGCCTCGGCCATTGAAAGTCAAGGTGAGGCATTGGCAGTTAGCCTAGATATAGCGAAGGCGTTCGATAGGGTCTGGCACCGGAGTCTTCTGACGAAGTTGCCATCATACGGACTGCCCGAGGAATTGTGCAAATGGATTGGTAGCTTTTTGTCCGGCCGACGCATAAGAGCCGTCGTAGACGGTAGTTACTCTGAAAGCATGGACATAAACGCTGGCGTCCCACAAGGCTCCGTACTTTCTCCGACGCTGTTTCTTCTGCATATCAATGATTTGCTGTCTGTTGAGGGTATTCATTGTTATGCTGATGATAGCACCGGGGACGCATTTTACACGGGCCGTGCAAACATCCCTCGTTCCGTTGTGGAAGAAAACCGCGTAAAACTTGTGTCTCAAATCGAGAGGACCTTATGTCGAGTCTCCGATTGGGGTCGGGACCATATGGTCCGGTTCAACCCCTCCAAGACACAAGTTTGTGCGTTTACAGCTAAAAAAACCCCATTCGTTGTGGCCCCTAAATTCCAAGACACTACCCTTAACATCTCCAAAAGTATAGGTATCCTTGGTGTCGACATATCTAGTGACGTCCAGTTCCGTAGTCACTTAGAAGATAAGGCCAAGCTGGCATCTAAAAAACTCGGTGTACTAAACAGAGCGAAGCGGTACTTCACGCCGGGACAAAGACTGCTTTTATATAAATCGCAAGTTCGCCCCCATATGGAGTACTGCTCTCATCTCTGGGCAGGAGCGCCAGCATACCAGCTTGGACCTTTTGACGCGGTCCAAAGGAGAGCTGTCAGACTTGTTGATGATCCTATACTTACGAGCGGTATCGAGCACTTAAGTCTAAGGAGAGATTTTGCCTCCTTGTGCGTGTTCTACCGCTTGTATAATGGGTTATGTTCTGCGGAATTATTTGATACGATGCCCACGGCCACTTTTTATCATCGCACCGCTCGCCATCGACAGGGGGTTCACGCTCACTCATTGGAGCCAAAATGGTCCCGTACAGTTCGGTTTCAGAGGAATTTTCTCCCACGGACCCTCCGATTGTGGAATGAGCTCCCTGCCGTGGTTTTCCCAGTGGGCTACAACATGAGGTTCTTCAAGAGGGCGGTGAATAGGTTTTTTAAGGGTCGGCAAGACGCATGTAATGCCCCAAGTGTTGCAGGCGTACATAGGCCACGATAACCGCTTACCATCAGGTGGGCCGTGTGCTTTTTTGCCACCGTCGTGGTATAAAAAAAAAAAAAAACAAGGTGAATCATTTTCATCACCTCTACCTCATGTGCCTTGTACCACGCTGTGAAGGTGCGCGCACACTTGCGGCGGTGAGATTAGCCGCAGTTACTATGAGACGACTTTATTAGCCCCGCCACTTACACCCGATCTGGGGTGAACGGGGCGCTTTACCATTTGCTCCGACTTTACGATTGTTTTCATTGAATCAACTTTTCTTGTCGTCCACTTCAGTATATCAATCGGAACTATTATTAACCTACAATTTTTGGCAACTCGATATATTTGACAAGACCTGTAATATGTTCCATTTGTGACCAAAATTAATGAAAGTAGAAAATCTTAGTGCGATGTCACTTTATCTGCGAAAAATAAACAAAAAGAAAGTCATCAAAGGTTTTATAATCAATATAACAATTTCCAGCATAATTTTCAAGAAGACCGTATCGTCCGTGTGCTGGGCTCGCTGCCATCGCAGCGGTAAGTCCCCTCTTTGAGGAGTGGCTTGAGAGACGCTACGGCGTCCTCACCTACCGCCTGACGCAGGTCCTCACCGGACATGGAAGTTTCGGGAGGTACCTGTGTCTGATGGGGCGGGAGGAAACGCCCGGGTGTCATCACTGCGAGGACCGCCCTGAGGACACGGTGGAACACACGGTGGGAGAATGCCCTTCGTGGGCTGAGCACCGCCGTGTCCTCAGGGAAGTGATCGGCGATGGCGACCTCTCGCGTCCGGGCCTAGTGCAGGCCATGATGCAGTGGCGTGCACAGGTTTTCGAGACAGGGTAGGCAACTAAATATCGTATGATTAAACCCCTCCCCCCCCGCCGGTCATACAATCATACTCACACAAGACAGGTACATGTACATACATACATAATACATTTTGAAAAATGCGTTCAAGAATATTGTGGTGTATTCTTTCGCCAAATTACATACACTGACATCTCGCGTATTTTTTGTGAAGTACTTCATCAGCTATTGATTAAGTCAACAAAACTTACAAATAATGAAGGATCTATTATTTATTTTAATAATGAAGCATAAATTTGATGAACCAAATTTCATTATGGTATTGTTAAGTTTAATCAATCTGTTCAAAATCATAATATATTACGAATTTAAGAGCGTAGGTACCTACATTATGTCAACAAACAAAACAATAACAAGCGCGGCCGGCTGTGGCCGACCTGAGTCTATGCGGTACATTTGTTATTATTACATTACATAATTATTAATAAGAATTAATATGTGAATCAGTACAACCCGAAGTCTAAGTTGATATTTTTAAGAATTATCAAACAATAAACAAGAAATCAAATAACAGATCCATTAGAGTAAGTACATATTTACATTACCTACCTTTTACTTGGGTCAATTCTCGTAACTCGAGTACACCTCTGCCTATGGTCATTACCTGAATCTAGTCCTATAAAGGACATTTTCTTGCGAAATCTTACTGTTTTTACTTTCAACAAACACATAAAATTACCTATTATTCACACAAACTTCACAATCGAATAATATAGGTACTTGTACTAGAAACTGATAAACAAATACACTATTTGAAAAACCTACACATATATTTAACTACTACTACACATTTATACAACTTTATGTGTTTAAAACTATTTCCTAAACATCACATGAAAACAATATGGCCGAAAACATTGGAAATGAATTGAAGTCATTACCAATAGTCAATTTAGTGTTTATTATAATAAAAATGTAGCTTCAAAATTAAGGTAATGCAGCGTTTAATTTCAAAAAAACAAAGGTTAATTTAGTAAGTCAAATGAAATTGCATCATCGTCTTTAACCAATATTTCATACTAAAAAACATTCATTCATATAATTTGAAACGTTGTAAATGGCGCCATCTTGAAGTTTCAATAACTTCCTTTTAACTTTTATAATAATAAAGACAACTCCTCGTTTAAAATTTCTATAAACCGACAAAGCGCAAAAAATTTAAGCTTTAATTAAAACACTTAAAACATATTTGTTAAATACGCAATTATAAAAATACATTTGCATTATATCGAACGAGTTCAGAAGTTTCAACAAAAAATTCAATAGATGGCGCTGGTGTACTCCATTCATCAGTACTTTGCGATATACAGATTTTATCAATATAAATCCTTTTATGATTTAATTGTATTTAAAAATACAATAACTTGTTGCTGTTTTATTGTTTTAGAATTCTTAATAAAATACGATCGTTTTCCAAGTGATGAACAAACGGTCCTCTAATTTTTTCTACTGGCTCGACGTGCAGGAGAAGGAACGGGGTGGTTTTTAGTCAGTAAGAGTCTGACACTCCCTCCCGCCTCACCCAGGCGGGAGAAGTCATTCGATGATTTTCCCCCTTAAAAAAAAAAAAATCGTCCGTGTGCAATGGAAAACACACGATCACGTGCACATTGGTAAGATTAAGACGCCATTACGAACATAATAGACGTCGGACAATTAAATTCACCTCAGAGGTGACGGGACTTAGCTGCACTAAGCTAGAGATTCAGATAACTTGCAGGAACTTTATACTCTATAAGTGAATTGAACAGAGGAGAGACTTTTCAATGCTAAAGATCTGAATTGAAATTGGTATCTGATCAGTTGGTTCTGTTTTTTGATGGAAAGAAAATTATTCTGTCGTCGTGTTAAAATTGCAATGTCTTTGCGTACTTTTAAATTTAATTTTCTTATGAGACAAAGATACGAATTATGCCTTGTTAAAGTATTTATATGCACAATTTTTGATTTTACATAATAAGCAGTCTATAAAACTATACAAATGCATTTTTAATAAAACTTATACAGCCAACTTTATACCCACTAAATAAAGCAAAACATATTCAGACAAATACCAAACATACAACAATTCTTCATAAAAGGTTGTCTTCTAATATTTATTAGAAAGTTCAACAACCTTCCTCCTTAGGAACCCATTACCTAATATCTTGGGCGTCCACCTGCTCGCGTCCAATAACTTAAATGCCACGTAAGATCCCATAAAAGAGCCGTGCCATTGTTGTTGAAGAAAAATGCCGTGTTTTTTCCACGACGACGGCCGACCGAGCGCATTGTGCGCAGGTATTCAGAAAATTAACTTGGTCTAGACGATAGGACCACACTCCGAATTTGAGGCAGAAAACTCACAAATAAAGATACGTAGCTAGATTTAAGTTAACACTAAACAAAGCCATACATCTTAAGCCAAGGATACATTAGGAGACAAAATCCTGCGACACGTGATGTCCCCAGTGTATCCTTGGATTTAAGATAACGGAATAATTAAGACAAGTCTGATTGACAACTTTTCTGTCTCTCACGGCACCAACATAGACTAATATAAAGAACTAATTTTCTCGTTCACTCGATAAAACTATTATTTGAGTTTTACCTTCTGAATAATACCTTTGCATTGACATTGTGGTATGGAAGATGGGTTCATGAGATCGGACCAGTTCATATGATTTGTTACTTCGTGATCAGTTAATGTTTTTGTATCAATGGATACGAGGTATTTTGGTAGAGAGGAAGCTGAATATGTTCCGCCCAATTAAGTGATGGATGAGGACAGTAGATAGTATGTAGGTAAAGCACAAGTTACTAAACGTTTCGTTGAATCTAGATTACTTTTAAAGTAATAGACACCGAGTTAATGAAAAGATGAAAAGGGGGTATTAGGTTTACTCAATTTTTTTCCAATTGCTGGATACATTAAAAAAATGCGCAAACCTATATTGCTTTTTTTATTAATACAAAGTTTCCCTTCAATATTATCTCGTATCCTTTTACGTCAGTTTTACAGTCAACAGTTCAATTAAGCAAATTATACTGGAAACGAATCTGAACTCCTCACATATCAACAGTCAACACAGCCAACGTAAAATCTGCTGAATTTTCTATGATATTTCAATTATGAGCGAAAAAGGTATAAAAAAGGTGTTGATGTATGAAATTCAGCGACACCGGTGACCGCCGCAATATGCATAGCGTTGATTTGTTGGGCTTTGTGTCACAGACTAAACAAACGAGACAGAGGAGATAATGAGACATATGCTTTTTATTATAAAACGATCATAATTACTAAATATAACAAGCCAATTAAGTAAATAGTATTGTAATGCATAGGGTACAGGGTTTGAAATCTTCTGACTAGTTTATAGACACAGGTATGAGTTTACTCAGTTTATCTGAAGTTCGACTTGTTCATGAAATCTGAATTTTTTGATCCATAGCTTATTTTGTACTAACGTTCCTTGTAGAAGAAATGGAACAAAACCTTAAACATTACTAATGGACTTTGATGTTAAATTAAATTAAAAAAACAAACAAAAGATTAACCCGTTGATATCCATCCCCTAAATTTGGTCATACAAAAGTATTCTCTAAACATTAGAAATAAGGTCTATAATGTAATGTAATATTAGTGGAAAGCGGTCACCGGTGACCGCTTGGTGATTTATGGGTTGCACTTCCTAATTGCAAATATTATAACATGTTCAAGATGATCCAATACAAACATTCACCACATGTGAGCACTAATGATTATTAAAAGACCAATCATTAATAACTTAAACTTAAGTAAGTACATCGTGACCTAGCTAACATAATACCTATCATTACTGTGTATGAAAGAGATAACACTATACACATACTATATCACCATCTCTTTCTAATCGAAGTTAAATTGATTTCTTGCACTTGACCCTGTCTTGTCTACCTGACTAACTAGCAGGTATAAAGTTCAAAATCTAGATAGGTCTAGGTCATTGGAACTAATTGACGTGTTCTATCTGGATTAATGTTAAAGTCGTGAATAAGGTATAGATGTACAGTAATTGTATGTCATGGTTGTTGTGACTGATAGGAAATTGTTTAGACAAATTAGTTTAAGAGTGATTAGTTTTCAGATTTATTTATATTAACCCTAGCTTCAGGTATGTAAGCAGATAGCTTATTTCATTGATACAGGTGGTAATTGTGTATATTTTTCCAAGAACGGTTAGTAATACATCAACAGTCAATAAGTTCCCATTACTGAGTAAAGGTCTCTTTTTATACGGAGACGGTTTGAGCATTAATCATTACGCTTGCTCAATGCGGGTTGGCGATTTCACACTTATAATTAGTAATTATAATTTCAGGTTTCCTCACGATGTCTTCACCGTTGGTCAGTGGTGTTTAAATAATCTTAGAAAGTACATATAACTCGGAAAAAGGTAAATTGGTATTGATAGGTTTTGAACCCCACCTTTGTGGGTACCCACATGCGTGAGAAGCAGGTGTCTTAACCTCCGGGCACCCCGACGAATACTATGCCTCCTCCACTTATGAGAGATTACCCTAATGTCAACGCTTGGCTACAAGTTTATTTGAGGGCGCCTCTGCCAAATTTCTGTCATTGAGTGGACTTTTAATAGGCTCTGCACCAGCTGGAAGAGTACGGGGACAGGTCGGCTATAGGCACAGGATCTTTAGCCTGTTAGTATTGCTTGTGTGTAGGCAAGTCTAGCATCCCATCTGCAGTATTACTCTATGGTGTTAAAGGACAGCGCTATAAATCAGAAGCGGCGCGTGTGTTGGCTGTCAGTCGCACCTACAATATGAGTTAGTGCCGATAGTGAGTGTGAGGTGTGCCACTCACTACCCTCATTTATGCTTACTGATCAACTACTTATAACATTATACTAGGGTTACTCAGGTATTATATAAAACAATTGGTTTAATGATTACAAGGTTTTGGGCCAAGTTCCTGAATAAAGTGTTATGTTTTTATATTAATTTTCAAAAGCAAATAAGAAGAAATGAATGTTTGAGTTCACCCCTTCTGAGACACAAGCTACAAAACACCACGCAATTACTGCGATCATTATATAAATATAGATGTTAAATACTTCTATTACATTTGTTTCTTGTTCAGACTAAAAGTCTCTTAAACAAAAGTACAAATAAAATCAATTGCTTGAAACGTTTCTTTATTAAAATGTAGGAAAAGGCAGTGAAATTAAGAGTAGTAACAGGTAAGGAGACAGCGCGACGTCTGGCCGGCTTCCAAGTTGCTTGGCGTGAACATACTTGTTTATTTTCTGTACTCGTAGTTACGTGGCCTGTGTTTTGAAGCACTACTCTAAGTTGACGGGTTTGCCTGTTGAAATTGAAGTATTATACATGAAAATATAAGGAAAATTGTGTTAATTAAAATGATAGAAATGTACGCTAGCGAGCTTCATTTGTTCTCTTGTTAGTTTATGAGAAAAGTATTCATGTGCATGTTGACGTTAAAATCAATAACGAAGTAGTTGATTGATCCCATATAAATATCGTAGACTATTGTTTCTAAAACTTCAAAAAAGCCATTTTTAAGGCAGTATAAATTTAGGTAGGTGACAGATATAATATAATATTTCTGTGAGGTAGGTTCTATCCTCCTGTTCTAGGTTTTTCTATTTGAGTTTAAACCAAACAGACTGACATTAACATTTTGTAAATAGTGTATAGATTCGTATCTCATTTCTATTTGTGGCGCGAGTTTTGAGTTACTTTCCTTTGTCTACGGCACAACTTTGTTTTTAATGTTTTAAATCGCTGCACTCTTGTGTTCTATGTTTATTGTTTTATTTTACTACCTATTCCGTTTGTGTTGTATACGCATTTTATAAGTTTACAATGTACCTATGATCTATATTTTATTGAGAAAACAAAATTAAATTCACAAGTGACCTAGTACACTTTAATTAGGATGTACACAAAATAGGTGAAGATAAATAGAATATTGTTCAATAGAAGTCCTAAGTTTCACAGTAATACATGTACATACGTACGACTAGAACTATAAAAGTAAGTCCTTAAATCACTGAAAGTGTTCCAAAACTTACCTCCCAGGAAATGAAAGCGCGAACTTATTTTGTTCTCAAACTTAAATCCTTTCAGTTCCATTCTAGCGGTCAAGGATCTCACGCGAAGTCGGCGAGGCGACAGGTGGAGACCGGAAATGGCGCACGTTTCCGGTCCGAGCACCGTCCGCTGCGCACGAGTGGAGTGCTCGACGATTATATTGAGGTGTCGAAGTATTGACTGCCGACTGCTTCAAAGGGCGATTGGAGTTGCATTTTGTTGAAAGAGGTTTTATCACGGACTATAACAATGCTTGAAACTTTAAAGAGAAAGAGAAAGGTATTGAAAGTGTTATCACTTATCGGTTGATGGATTGTTGCTTACTGAAGAATGTGAAAAAGTCTAGAATCTAAAATGTTTATAATTAAGTTTCCAGCTCCTAAATCAAATTCTTAATAATTAAATTAAAAACTCAACGTCAAATTTTTAAATGAAATTATTATTGTATTCACTCGTGCGTGGGTAGCACTAGTTAAACTTAGATTCTATAGAACAGTTCCAATATGATGTGTTTCTGATAAGTCCATAATACATTAGAACCTCTTTATGGAAACGAAAGTATACTATACTAATTTAGCCTTTCTTTTCGTTTACAATACTGGTAAACACAAACTAGTATTTGTTTTTAAAGCACCACCGGAATCGTAGAGTCATTTGGCATTCGCAAACGTTTTGTTTGCTTCAGTGCATTGAATCGGTATCGCTCGGTCAGGTGTGAAACTGTTAGACTTGCGATTGTGAGGAAATGGCTGGGACTTTAAATGTAGCTTCATAGGGTGAATTTATATTTCTATTCGTAGCAAAATGGTTCTTACTTAAATCTAATTGAATTTAAGGGCTCATTAGTTATAAAAAATAAGTATTTTTTACAAAAGGGTAGTTGCATGTTCAAGTCATAATTGGTCGCATAATTGTCCAGTAGCAAAAAACCTTTTTTATTCATGCCATGTTACACACAGTGTCTCAGTTTTTACTGTTTTTCCTGTCGAAGGACTATAGGAATAGATTCCTACGGGAATATGTAGTACCTATGTACCTCTAATTTATTTATATTCTTCTGTGTACTGTCTGTGTGTTGTGCTTAAATAAATAAATGATCTACTGGGGACCTTCTTGCATATGCCACCCACATCTGGAGCGAGGCCATCGAGAAACACGGGGAAGCGTTAGCCGTATCCCTCGATGTCTCGAAGGCCTTCGACAGGGTCTGGCACGATAGTCTTGTTGGCAAGCTTCTCGCATATGGACTCCCCACTGGTTTGTGCAGATGGATAACAGACTTCCTGAGGGATCGATCCATCCGTGTGGTCATTGACGGCTGCTCATCCAATCCACTTGGTATTAATGCCGGGGTTCCTCAGGGGTGTCAGTACTCTCAGCAACACTTTTTCTGTTGCACATTAATGACCTGCTCCAGCCCGGTATCTTTGGGTACGCAGATGACAGCACCGTTGTTGAGAGGTATGTGTCCGATGCGCGAACCAGTGCAACTCAAATCCAGTCTCTAAGAGAATCTATGGTAAATCGTCTGAACCTGTCCTTGCAGGCGGTCTCCGATTGGGGTGACGCCAATCTGGTCAGGTTCAATGCCAGCAAAACCCAGGCGTGTCTGTTTTCCGCTAAACGGAGTCGGTTCCCACTGACTCCTATCCTATATCGAGACAAAGGCGCAACTGGCTGGTAGAAAGTTGGGTGTCCTGTCGAGGATGAGACGGTACTTCACGCCGGAGCAGTTGCTCACTCTTTACCAAACACAAGTTCGGTCTTGTATGGAGTACTGCTCTCATTTTTGGGATGGCTCAGCGAAATACCAGTTAGAAGCCCTCGAATCCATCGAGAGGCGTGCCAAGAAGCTCATCAATGACGATTCGCTTGTGGAGGCTCGGCTACAAAGCCTCGAACATAGGCGCAAAATCGCAAGCCTTTCGGTCTTCTATCGGATACATTTCGGTGAGTGTGCGTGGGAATTGCACAAACTTATTCCCCCTAGTCCATTTCACCACCGTACCACCAGACGAACGACGGGACGCCACCCTTATATGGTGGACATTCCACCCATTCGAACGAAGCGTTTCGCGTCAAGCTTCCTCATGCGTACCGCTAAGGAATGGAATTCCTTGCCAGAGGCTGTGTTTCCCGTCAAATATGACTTGGGTGTCTTCAAGTCCCGAGTGAACAGGTTGCACATAGGTAGGCGTGCTCCATCGTCGGCCACATCATCGCTTACCATCAGGCGAGATGGTGGTTAAACGTCGACCTATAAAGTATAAAAAAAATAAATGAATAAAAATAAATATACACTCCGTTTTCTATTGCCAAAATAATATTTTTTATTGATTAAACCACAATAAAAGTAGTTAAATATATCTACTAAAAGTACATAGACAATGCTTTTATTACAATCGCTTACTACAAAGTTCTTTACATAAATAAAAACCTGTGAAAGTACCTTAAACTGTCTAACAGCACAATGACTTACCCAAGCTAGAACAATATCTCAGAGATGATTCAAAAAAGGTTGTATCTAAATTGAATACACGTGTGTTAGGGCCATAAATAAGGCGCAGGATACACGGGCGTCTAGACGCTTAATCTGAACTACCTGACTCATGCACAGTCCAGTTTCACGTCTGTATGCCTTGTAAGATGTTCCCAGGATGTTGGAAGTAAGATCATAGTTATCGCAGATAAAAAATACGGTACAATATGAATATTTTTAATTTTTACGTACCGCATTCAACTTTTAAATTACTTCTAAGGCTCCGTGTACTATCAACGTCTTATAATACTAAAGTAGCAATTATTTTTCAATGAATAATGAAGATTACATGGCATGACAGCATGGTTTGAAACTAGTCGAGTTCCTCGTCAAACAGTTACGTGAGTAAGCCGAAAACAGTCATAATTTAATATGTCTCACGAGATTTTTAATATAAACAATGAAAACTTCATTATAGAGGTACGTATCAATTAAACAATTACTATTTGGTTACCAATAAAATGCGGTCTCCACCACAACATACTTCATACAGCTCAGACAATGCGTAATGTGAGGGTTGGTATCGGCTCGCTGATTCACCTCACTCACCTCAGACTCACCCTATTCACCTCAGACTCACCCTAGTCACCTTGGACTCGCTCGGGTGAATCAATGTGTTGCTCACTTGCACCCGTATGCTTACTGCTTCCGATACGCTTTTGTTTTATTTCACTTTATACGATATACAACTTTATTGCTACATTTTATTCAGTAGAAAATTGCTTGTTGTTTTTTTTGTAGTGTCTGTATTTCTTCTAACTGATATCACAATATTGAGGATTTCTAAGTACTGCTTACAAATAAGGCTACTGGATCTTGATTTTTCTGATATGAAGTCGTAAAGTGTAGGGTATCTTTTAAATAAGTCTTGTACTTATAACTAATTCTATATGACTAATATTATATGACACATTCATTTACTATGTAAAAATAATATAAATCTAATTACTAACTCAATAAAAATAATTGAGAAAAAGAAATCTGTAAGACCAAAGTCCTTAATCCCTGTCCAAACCAAGTTCACTTTAAAAATTTAAAGAAAAAAAAAGTGCTCGAAAACTTTTTCAGTTAGAGATTTTTCCATGAGTTTGAAAGGCGTGCAATTAATTTTTAAATACTTCTAAAGAGGAGGTATTGTGAGGCACGTATTTTATGATTTTTGAGGAATTCCAAACAGGTTGTCAGATGGAAAAGTTATATTTTGCAACTGGGGAATTAATAATGCTGTAATGTTTTTAATAACTTGTACAAAGCTAGATTAAGCATATTCATAGAATATTGAGAAATAATAAAATATTTAGCACTATTAAAAGGAAACTGTGCCGTGGGTGCGTTTACGAACCTACAAGTTTAGAAACAAATGAATTTATTTCTGCAAATAGGCTACAAGGCAGTACTTTTTACACGTCGATTCTGTCAAGCGAACGATGAGTCCGACATTTTACATACACTATTGAACATATCTAATTCTAGTCTAGTCTCTAAAACAATTCTTTGCCTGCATCCAAATCACAATATATTTTTAATACTCTTGTTATTAGGCAACACACAACTACTTCAGTTTACGGTTTACCTTTCAAAACTGTTAACATTAAGTTTCCCATGAAACCATTAGCGAGGAGAACATTAAAATAATCGCGGTCTACGAATCAGTGCACACTAACGTACGATGTACAACATATTTCACGCACAGGGCTCCTACTTGCGATCATTACTTCGTGTAATAAGTACGCCTAAAAATATGCGAACCTATTACAATGGCAGTTATCGTCGCGCGTTGCTCGCGGCAAAACGCGTGTTTGTCGCAAACGGGCGATTTTTTGACGCTATTGATGAAGATGTGCATTTTCGTATTTATTTTAACGTAACATCTTCATTAACGATTATGTTTTCAGTTTCAAACCATGCTCATATTCATGAGCAGCATTCCGCGACCCGCGACGTAGCGACTGTCGCGCTGCGACTGTGTCTGAAACTATCCGAGTTCTCGTCAAACAGTTACGTGAGTAAGCCGAAAACATCATAATTAATTAGTATGTTTCACAAAAGTTTTAATATATCCGTAATATCTTCAACGTTTCACGTTTTTCAATATTTTACGGGACGTGAGCTAATTATATCACTTGTAACATTAGATACACATTTGTTAAGTTTTGGCCCATGACAAGCAGGAGGTTTTATATGAAAGAATAAAACATGCAACGTAAAGTTTACTATTATCAAATTTAATTTTGCGCCTAAAGCTGGTTACTACACGACAAATTAGTCGCAGGTGTGTGTGAACACGCACGCGAGCTCAGATTGTATTATTTATTGTGCAGGTAGTTTGGCCGGCCGCCAGCAGATAGCGCGCGCAAGATTTTTAAACCACCCGCCATGTTGTATTTTAGGACGCTATAATTTTTAAAACATGAATCACAAAAAAGGTGGAAAATTTTCACGTACATTCCTGCTCTTCCACCGTGAAAGAAATAATGTTGCGCATTTTTGTTGTTATTGCGGATATAAAATAAAAATTGTGTTTTTTGTTGCCAATTTTATGGATTCATAGATTACAGTGCATTCGTGTAGTTTCGACTTTGCCAAATAAACAGACGGGTTTTCAAAACAAACCTATGAGATTGGTTTCATAATTACTTGCTACAAGTAGTACTAGGAGAAATTTGTTGAAAAATAACTATCCTATTTCCTAATGCTAAAGCAGCATACTTCATTCGTACTCTAGCAGCGTAGCGTAGCGTAGCTCTTCAGTAATCCAGAACCTAGAATAAACTACAGACTAGCAAATTGGAACAAAACTGTTATTGTCAGCAGTATGCTAAGTGTACCTGTGAAGACCTGTTTACAAGCAAGTAAGCACCTGAACATAACCGTTAAAGTTTAAGTTAACCGGCGCCGCGCCATTACCTCGCTCGTTTACCAGCTATTGTTGCGTTAGGACCGCGTTATACACCCCTGCCGTACAATGTGTAGGAACTAGGCGGATTTGAGGGTGGTCTGTTAGAAAATTGAGGATTTAGTTCAAAGTTTTTAGTAAAGCACACAATGTATGTTTTCTCAAAGAAGAGATTGATTGACAAAATTATTAAAAAAATAGTGCTTTAAATATTTATGGAATACAAAGAATGAAAGTACATACTTACATGCTTCTAATATGTTTACACAAATTTTGTTAATTATGAAATTTTGATAATTTCTGTAAACATTACTTTTTTTTCTTTTCACACAGAAGCATACAGTCGTCCACTGTCAAACAAGCCTACAAGGGCCAATAAAGACACGGGAGGGCGCGTTAAGCCAGTCATGTTGTTTTTGTAAACAACCCCGAGCTGCTACGCCGTAGCCGGGGATGCTACAATGCTACGCCGTAGCCATTCACGGGTGAGGTTGAAAAGTTCCTTGTAATAATTATAGTGTAGCCTCATTTCGTTATTTGAGATGTGAACTCGACTGAATATGTGGGGAGATTAGCTATTGTACGTACGAGGAAAATGAAGTGAATGTTGTGCTCGGAATATTTTACAAATTCATTTTATTTACGAAGGAAAATGTTAGTCATGGTCTGTAAATGATGCATTAATTTTTCAGTTTAGAAATGGTATTTTAATACTTCAATAGTTTTGAGGTCACCACGTCACCACCTTCATTTTACGCTGCTTATCACATGGTAATGTCCAGGGTCCAGGTTAAACACAATTACAAAATTCAATTTAGAAGGTTGTTCAAAATATGGACTGTCACTTGTATACACAGACTAGTTATGCGAGAAATAAAAAAAGTAAGTGCCTTTGAAATAGTCAACAAAATAGAATTAATAGAAAAATATGTAAAGCTCATCGGAGCATAAGACAATAAAGCCGGCCGTCCAGTGGCAGCGTTATTTTTCCGTCGTTAATTATTTCCAGTTAACAAGGTGTTGTCTCTTCGCTTATTTATTGCTTTGTGAGCGGTGAGCGTGGACTTAGGCAGGGTGCACACTGCATGATATGCGATAAATATGCAAGTAACAGAAATAATAATAGCTTGGAATGAAAATTAGAGTGTCGCTTAAGAATATCTACGCACCTAGTTACTTACGTATGTATTAAATATTTAACACGATAAAGGATCTTGAAGGAGTAAATAAAGAGGTACATAAGTAACGTCAAAAACTCTTTACTTATGAGAGTCTATCGCTGGACTTTAGGAACCCATATACTTATTATACTCTTTGACTATAGGCCTTCTCCTGTGTTTCATAAAGGGTATAACTTGGGTATCTTCAAGGCTCGAATGTATAGGTAGCGCACGTCGAACGGAGCGGACGACGTGCTCCATCGTAGAACGCATCATCTTACCACCAGGCGAGATAGTAGCCAAATGTCGGCCCATCAAATATATATATATATAAAAAACCTGAGTTTGTAGTAAGATCCACGTTTGTTAGGCAGTTTGGAAATAGCAGTATAAGATGTTCAGGTTCATAAGATAGTGCTGTATTTCTTTCGTTGGTTCTTAAGGCAAACGCAGGAAGAAGACAAATGTTCTACGTAAAGGTCCTGTACTGTACTTCATAATAAGATCTAGTTTCCATTAAATATGTACTAAGTAAGTAGTATAGCTTAGCTTGAGTAGCAGTACTAGTGTGGCGCAGTGTTTCAGTGAGGCTCGTTAGTCAGCCACCTCGCGAAGAATTAACTGCTGTATTTTGACACTTATTACGAACACTACACACGTTTGTTTTTATTTTCTTCTAGATTTATGCTAAGTGCTCCTGCCGCGGACTTCTTGCCTACTTTAGATTAATGTTCATTTTGCTTACAGTTTCTAAATATGTATGTATTTTTGTGTGTAAGCTCAGTAAATTGTGAATAAAAGTTGGTATTTTTTAATTAAATTATTTATTTAGCTACAAACCTCGACTCATACATATATCCATTGCTAGAGTAAATGCTGAACATCTTCGTTATTATCGACCTGTCAATCGAAAGTCAGACAGACTAGAATTTGTACTCTCAACATAACATTAAAGCATATACCTGTCATAATGCTACATTTCCATTGACTAATGATGTTTATTCGTCACAAAATAATACCGAAATCGAATCGAAGTTAGTTTCTCAATGTTCTACTTAATATGCTTTTCTTTGGTCATCATTACATCCTAAGTATTACCAAACAAATATATTTCGAGCACAAGTGACCAATAACGTTGTTTATCAAAAACTATGCATCACCTATCATCCGCACACAATAGTGGATGGTGTTTTTTTCCCATAAATTCATAAGTTTTATAGCCACGGTATGACCCTCCATCATTTCTGACTTAGGGCTGTTATGGCGTGTTTATGGTTTAGTAAGATATGATACGAGGTAGGGGACAGGTAGGTACGCTTATTATTACGCTTAATTTTTTTTTGTGCAATGTTGTTTTGTCGGGAGGAATTTTAATGATAGTTGGTTCTTCAGTCGATGTGAAGGCTTTGGAAAAGTCTA
Source organism: Spodoptera picta (assembly GCA_038387885.1). Classification (NCBI taxonomy): domain Eukaryota; kingdom Metazoa; phylum Arthropoda; class Insecta; order Lepidoptera; family Noctuidae; genus Spodoptera; species Spodoptera picta. The sequence goes on from JAZHFQ010000082.1 coordinate 1,194,710, forward strand.
TAAAATCTTGATGATGTTTTAGCTTTTTGACAGGTTAATTCTTTGTTATGATGACTGAAGTCTGAAGAGGATATCTCATTAAATGTAGAATATACATATAAAAGTTGGTCCATAAGAGTAGAGCTTCGACTATAGTTATGTATCACTGGTTTACAAATTCGACCAAATTATTGATGTAAATATTTCTTTTCTAGTACCTAACATCGATAACCTCATTATGGCACCGCTAAATAACAACGAAAACAACAATATAATAAACGTAAAGCAAAAAAAAGTCAAACGTGCAGACTCAGTCGTCCCTTCCTGATAGTTTTTACCTCTCATGTGAAGTTGGGAATCTAATAACACTCGGGGCTCCACGTGGTGGTGCAAAAAAGGTCGGAGCCCGACATACGGTGCGTGTTACCCGGCACCGTCCGAGACCCGAGTAAACAGCATCGGTGGAACTTTCCACCTACGACAGGAAAGTTAGCGTGTCCTGGGAACTAGGTAGCGATGTAAAAACTGCTCGACGGATTTCGGGTGATATGGATTGTTCCTTATTAATATTTATGAAGCTGTATTGTTTTGTTTAATTTTGGCCGTGGTTTCATTTCGTACGTACATCAGTACAATTACACAAATGATAGGAAGATACAGTTATTAAATATTGTATGGCTTTTAAATAGTAAAACCTTACAGTCCCAGGAGCACTACAGAAGCCAACCTCAGCCATACTGTTACAAATTGAATTTAAAATATAATTACTTGAAGTCTATAATCATGGCTCCTCACAAACCGCGTTATAAAGTTCAACACTCTAACATTAACTGGACGTTCGTGGTATAACACGAAATGTATCTAATTACTATATAATTCCTCGTTATTTATGAATATTTGTGGCGAGCACGCAACGACAGCGGCCATGAACTAGTGACCCCAAGGTAAGCTGCCGCACTCCGTGGCCATTGTTCGGAGGTGACTAAAGGATAATATCAAGAGGATTACTTATATTCATATTTATTATTTAATTTTTTTGTTTGTAAGTTCATCTTTAACGAAAATGCTGTCATTGGGATTTTCCTTACAATATACGTAGTAAGGAATTTCAATGTTCTTGAGTCTTGGGTAAAGGTTAAATATATAAATAAAAATAAAAACTGAGAAATGACTGTAATTACTGTTCATTATTATTAGCTCATATTAGCTTATTTTTGAAGCCACAGACTTGATTTAATGGTGTCACACATATATAACTTGGAAAACATGGCAAGTTGACTGAACACCTATAAACGTTAACATACTATAATACGGCATGCCAGTAGACGTAATCTCTATTCATTATTCATGTCACCAAAACGGTACAAATCTGCCTCTAGAAGATGATTTTCTCAGTACACATACTAAATGTCACAAGTAGATTAGCATCGTTATCAGTGGCAAGGCGGCATTCACCAGATGATTGTTTGCTTTGATCTGTAGCACGCGTGACGCGCACAAAGCGAGGCGTCTCTCTTTGTGCAGGAGATGTCGTTACTACATTTATTTAGATAATGATGGATGTATTCTTGCTTTACGTGTTGAGGATTAGATTTAAGTTGTAAGAAAGGTGAGACTGATTTCTTGAATTGCAAATGGTTATTGTTTTTTGGGGTAATGTTGTAACTATTTCTGCTTACTGACTGTTGGTTTTTATTATTTTCTTAAACATAACGTCACGCCTTTTAACCCCGAAGGGGAAGGCAGAGGTGTACATTACAGCACTTGCTACTGTACAATGTAACACTCACTTTTCACTATTTATGTTATGAGTCCCATGTAATAGGGGGTGAGCGTATTGACATATACCGGGTACAATTCCAGACTTCGTGCTACTACTGAAAATTGAAACAAAACCCAGTGATACTTTCCCCGGTCAAGAAATGGAACCTGAGACCCTTGCCCAGCAATCATATTTGTAACCACTCGGGCAACAAGGCATTATTTTCTTGTTCGTGACGAAGTTCGTGATTTATGAAGATTGTCTGTCGTTCGTTGTTGTGTCGTTCGTGAAGATTGTCTTTAGTGCTTAAATAATTATGTAACCAATAAAAAATTATATACTATTTTACCTACATCTAAGAGGAAAATCAGCCTTGAGTGACATTGAGTTACACGTGAAGCCTACTACAGTATTACAGGAATTTTGTGGTTTTACTACAAAAACTAAACTATGAAGGTTATTTATATTGATTTCGTTGAATTTAAAGTGATACTTGAATCTAAGGCTTGACATTAAAATAAGCCTGTGGTATTCCCATTTTTAGTATGTCAACATAATATAAGATTAAATGTTTCATTAGTCGTACGGAATGTTATAAGTGCAAGCATTGAATGTAATTCTCACTAGACACCAGTTATATTATGAACCCTATGTATAATTATTATATAGACTGAGTATTTTACTTAGTCTAAATTCCAGCCTCCGTAAGACAGTTTTTAAGGGAATCGAACTTCATTGTCTTATCCGGGAATTGAACTCAAGGCTCCTTGTTTGACACTAACATACATGTGACTAATTAGACGGTGTGATATGTCAATGTAATATAGTTTGATGACGTCACTCTCGTGCACCTGAATTAACCGTCACAACCAGGTCGTTCCTTGCAAATAAAGGATGGAAGCGTGAGGTCCGTGGGTGTCGGAAGGTCAGGGTCAGCGACTTGTCCTGAGATTATTGAATGAATAATATAGGTATTAAAGATTTGTGACTAGTAGTTTTGTTGGACTGTCACTTCGCCGTGCATCAGAATACCATTACGTAAATAGAAAATTAATTTTGTTAGTATTTAGGTTACTTTTTCCTTAAAGCAAGTTGCTTTCCATTGATTTCTTCTAGCAATTTAAGTTGCATTCTTTAATACGTTACTTTTGCGTATGTAAAAAAATTACATTATAATTTTATTTACAGGAAGAATATAATGCCATCATCCTTGACACTTGAAGTACTATAGGTTCAAAATGCATTATTAACACGCTGGTAGGTCTGAGTGAGGCGCTACACAAATAGATGGGCGTGCAACAATCACGGCTGGTATGCAGGTCCTCGCGAGTGAAATAATGACTTCGTGAGTGGCAGCGGGTCGTGGGATGTAGCGGACTACCATCAGAACAGGGCTGGCCGAAGGTGATACAAGGAATCTCGAAAATGTTGCAAGGGACTGTTTAGTTGGTAGAGCGGTTGTTCAATAGTCGGGCATTAACCACGTTTTATCTCGAAGTAGTAAACCATAGTATCTTTATACTATAAAATGTGCTTTAAATATTACATTTGACTTGTTCTCGCCTACGGCAGTACACCGATACATATACCTGTCAGAGAACAGTTCTCTATCAGGAGGAGCTACAGTTTACATAATTGCACATCTACTAAACATGTGTTTATAGGTTTCATCTATCTAATATTAAAGGTTTAAAAATGTCTTTTATTTCTAATATCAGTTTTGCCAACCCTGGGCAAACAAACTCATCTTCGTTCAAAGGGCAAACGTTCGATATGCTGTGGAATTTAATTCATGTACCTCCTTCAATCACAGATTAAACTATTTGCATTTATATTGTTTTCTTGACGATAATAATGTCATATTTAGTTGCTTAATGTCGATTATATTGCTACTTCTTCGATCTAAGAAATTGTAATTGAAAATCGTATGAACTTCTGAATATTATTTGAGTAAAATCAATAATGCATTTGCGTTTTCAGACACTGTTTCTTCTATATCTATCCATTAAGAACAAAGATGATGAACAGTAAAAAATATGCACATATTCCACATTTAGTAACTCTGCAACAGTTACGAAAAATGAAATAGAAAATGAGGACAAGCTCAAATAAAAGTTAGTAGAATGTTGACTTTTAGCCACAACGCAACAATCAACGTGAAGGAGCCATCACTCCACGATATAATTACAATAGCATATAATATCACATTACGTAACTATACAGACGCACCATAACATCTGTGTCTTTTGCACAAATCTATAATTACGATCAGATATCAGTCAGCGTTGACACGCATTGTTTGTTGTTTCAACAACTTGGCCCGAGGCGCACTATCATCTCTAACTTGACAACTAAAGGATTGCTTTAAATATTTAAGCAATAAACCAAGTGACATAATATTAAGCCGGCCATCACTATTGTTTGGTAATTCCTCAATGAAAGGCTATATAAATATCGGCCCACACTTAACGTTAATACAAGCATTTCACAATATTTTGATTTAAGAAATTTGCGTGTGCGTCCAGTTGAGAAATTGATGCTTTTATAAAATCTTGTGGGTCTTCAGTTTGCGTTTGTGTTGATCTCTACTTGAATGTCGATATAGATGATTGCCAATTAGTTCGTAGGTAGAAAGGATTATCAATGGCTTGTGTATTGATTATCTCGTTCATTAGATGGTTTTTGAATTGGTGGTTGAGGACTCCGATTCTATCGCAGGTGGGAGGAAGGTGGCTTTCTTTCAAAATCTGGAATTGTTTATTTATTTACAACGCGCCTAATAGTTAATATGTGGTGAACTTTAAATACATTTCTATCTAGTATTACATGCGTGATGCTGTAATGATGGAATTAATAAACTTATTTAAGAGGGCAATAAAGGTTAATTTGTATGCAGTGCTAGTAATGTTTGTATTGCAATATAGGGACAGGTGTGGAGTGATATCTTTCGCAAAGTGTGATAGATGGTCATAACTTCATTACCTTAATACAACATACGGAATTTACTAGGAACTGTCATTTTCTAAAATGAAGCCATGGTACTTATGTATCGATATACATATTTTCTATTATGTACTGGATAATCTCTGGTTAAAGAAGTCAAAACAAGGATAATACATAATACATACCAAGAAAAGATTTCCAAATATTCTAAAAAATCTGATACATTAATTACAAAAAACAAAAACTGTAAAAGGTACATTTTCAACCAACATGCTAACTTATATTGAGAAGTAATTGCCGTGTGATGCTGACATCTTGTTCATTAAGTCTATATATTATATACAACTATAATAAAGTAACCGACCATATAATTAGGTGTGCAAAGAGCTGACCACGTGGTTCTGTGATGTGGTAACGATTGAACGAGCATAGGCCACGAAGTTGGCGGTTGACGTCGTGTTGTCGGTCAACAGACAACGCGTTGACGTACTACTAGTGTGTGGGTACAATGTCTCACGATATTGAGATGGTTATTTGTTAATTATTTAATTATTATAGACTTGAAATACAGTGAGTGACTACCTAAATAAGTGAAAAACAAACAGAG